>QVTF01012072.1:570000-1271517 GCA_003573665.1 Oxygymnocypris stewartii | reverse complement strand
ATTAGGACATTTGAGTATTTTTTTTATAAACATGCCTTATTGAAAACAATACTGGTGTGCATCTTGAGACAAAACAAAGGGCACTGATATATTTAAAGATCAATCAATGCTAATTTATTTAAGTTGAAACAGCTTAGACTTACATTTTAGTCTGGGACAAGGCTTAAGCCTTGTCTGTGAAACTGGGGGAATATGTTAAGGTTATTCTTTGGTTAGAAAATTGAAAGAAAATAGCAGTTTAAAAATATTTTATTCTTAATAATATTTCATGAATAGGATTCCTTGAGGGTTTTCTGGTTTACTGGCATATTTTAAAAAGAGCCCACACTGAAATCTTTATTCTGCTCTTCAGATATGGGATATTTTCTTCTATATCATCGTCTGCCAGACAAAAATCACGCATAATCGTTTACTGAAAATGCCATATATAAAATATAAAAGCAACACAAACGGCAAATTTTTCAAGAGCTACTGAAGCCTACAGAATATATTACAGTGTCTTTGATTATAAATGATGACAAATAAACCAATAACTACAGACATCAATAATCATGAATACATTAGGGCAGGAGAAATTGGTTTAGATATGATAAGGGCTAGGAAGAAGAAAGTGTTATTGTAATGTAAATCACATTCAGACTGGAATACTGGCAGCCTATAATAGCATCATATTGACGCCATTAGATTATCTCATCATTCATATTCTGTCATGGGAAGAGCCCGGGCAAGTCCTCTCTTAGTGGAGGGAAAACAGTTTATCTTTGTGTTTAAATACTGAGCTTTTGCGTGTGGGAAACATTACTCATATATGGCAAATCAAATCTGATGTCACTGATACACTCATGTATACACTCAAGTCAGTTTTGTTCACTCCTTAGATCTATTTACATCATTAAATTCAATCAGCTTTGTATTTAATCTCATAGCAGAGTATGTAGGCATATTTGTGTGAATAGGGACTAAAGATGCTAAAAAAAGACTAGGTTTTCTGAATTTTAATAAGTATGTATATTTTGATCAACACAACTGGGTTCGTTCTGAAACAGGGTTTAAATAAAAAAATGGCATTGAGCCTCAAAGGACGCGGTATCAAATCAAGCAGGAATAGACTCATGAGGAGAAAAAGATTTGCCTGGAAACTCATTTCACATGAAGGTACTATCTCCAGAGATCCCCTGTTGACTCAATAAATGATCCATGTTGTAGACAATAGTGAAAGAGCTGAGGTGGAATGATTGTGTTGTACGCTCAGATGAGGTTTTGTGAGCTTTTGATCTGTTCTGACACGTAGGATCACTAAAATGTACTTTTGGATACCTGACACAGACTAATAGGAATAGTTCACCCAGTATTCAAATGAACGTTCTATCATCGTGTATTTACCCTCATGTCATTCCAAATTGTATGGTAAATAATGGGGTAATTATTCATGGTAACTAGTTTTTACATTTCTGGTGCTTGACTTTAATGTGTTTTAAGTTATAAAAGATGAATACACCAAAAAGCACCCTAAATGTGTCATAACAGTAGTGGACTATATTCCAAGTAGGGGTCTGTTGATGTACCAGTTATCGTTTTAATTATGGATGTCGCAATATACCAGTACTGGCGATATTTAAAAATAAATAGTATACATATGATAATATGACGCTAAATAATCCAGCCCCAGCACCTTTATGGAGCGTTAAACTCTCACGTGGGATTTTTTCACTCGCACAGAGCCCACAAGTGAGACTCATAGGAGTAATAAAACAACTGACTTTCCAGGAAATCCTTTATATGGACAAAGGCATCCAGCTGTTGCTGTAATGAAATGCAGAAATAAATGTTTTGTATGATGAAACGCGATGAGAATCAGCACACAGTTATAACAGTACATGGTTTATCTGTGTTCTTTAAGCCATATCAGGTGTTTCCATATGGATAATGTTTATACATTTTTCAATGCTAATCAACCTATATCCTTAATCACTGTATAGAATGCAATAAAATAGAAATCAGTTCATAGAAGGAAGTCATTTCAAACACTTGATCGATGCTATAACCCACGTTTGGAGTACAAATATACACTTATTCTCATAAATTATTTGACACATTTGACTGATAGCATGATATATATATATTATTATTTTTTTTTAGATTTCTATAGATATCATAATATATTGTAAGTCCACTATAACTGTGTAGGGAAAAATCTGATGTTGTAATAATTCCAAGGCTATATTGCAAATCACTTAAACAGATCAAGACAGCTGATTTGTGAATACATCGTTCAGACCTTTTTGTGAACTGGATCAACAGATTCATAAAAACGATCAGACCCATAAAAAAATTGAGCATTTGCTCTTTCTCTAATGAATTTTCATAAAAGCACCATGGCGGGCCAGTCTGGATTTCGTGATGATCTGTGAATAATAGTTTGTATCTCTCTGTGTCCGTGTCACACAAAGCTATCATGTGACTTCAGAAGCATGTATTCCAAGGTCTTCCAGACTGCTTTTAAGATACATTATGCTCTTGAGTTCATTTTGAAGCTTAAAGGTCTGGTCTCCATTGAATGCAAAAGAGTTACCAATCCATTCTTTAGAAAACCTCTTTTTGTGTTCAAAGGAAGAAAGAAAATAAATCAGGTTTGAAATGACCCGAGGGTGAGAAAATGATGACAGAATTTTCATTTTGGGTGAATTAACTTATTTAGATCTCTTAATGTATACCTGTGGTTATCTGCCATATTCTCTGTGTCTCATTGTGTTTTTGTGCTTTAAGATGCAGTCACATGTTTTGTAGTCTTGTGTAGCCAGACCTTCAGACTGAGGGCAGGAGGTCTGGGAACCTTGGCTGCTTTCAATGACCAAATGACCACCCAAGTGCATATGACTGACAGGTAATGCAACCAATCACTTTTAGTTTTGTGCATTTTACATTTCGTGGAAAGGTCCCTATAATAACAGACTGGTGTGTAAAACTCTTGGACGTATTTTAAAGATTATATGCCGCAAACTGTATATACACTATATAGCCAAAAGTATTGGATCACCCCTTCTAATAAAAGGTTTGACTACTTTAGTAATTTCCATGGGTACAAATCTTAATGTTTAAGCATATAATGATATTCTAGGGAATTGTGTGCTTCTAATTTTATAGCAACGTTTGGACAGGATCCTTTTCTATTCTAACATGACAGTGTCTCTGTGTATAAGACAAGAATCAAAGAGAAATTATGATTCAGTCAGTGTGGAAGAGCTTGACTGTGCTGCAGAAAGACAAGTCCTAGTCCCAGCTGAACACCTCTGGTGTGACTTTAAATGCAGATCTTGAGCCAAAAACTCATCACCAAACACCAATGACATATGGGTACATATGACCCAATAATTTTGGCAATATAGTGTATTTCACATACTGGTAAGTGTTCATTGTTACATTTGAAAACAAGACAGCTTTCTTCTTCCATGAAGAACGTTAAAAAGAACGTGACACACACGTCTCCCTAAAATCCTGTAGAATCCAACCAATCCGATGATGACTTTTAAACTCCTGAAGTATTTCCAATTTTGTATGTGATATGCATCAGACGTTCAGCCAATGGATCCTGGGCGTGACATCAGAGACTGAGACTACATTTATTGTTGCTCTGCAAAATTTAGCAGACAAAATCCAGTTATTCCATCATCATCATCATCATCATATGAAGTTTCGCATGAGGGTAAAAACATTATCTGTGCAGATTTTGCTTGTGCTCTAGTTGGTTATGCAAATTCATTGGCTAATAGAAAGCTGCTAGGTTTGAAAGTAACTTTTGTGTAGGCAGTGCTTCATTCAACACTATACTGACAATAAACCTTTTTTCTCACAAAATGTTGCCTAAATTTAGCTAATGGACCATACTGTCAGGATTGTGAACTGTTTTGTGTGTGTTTTGCTCCCCATATGTTCCCTGTGACCCAGTTTCCCCCGTCTGATTGTGTTCATGTTAACCAGGTTTCTCGTCATTTAGCTTTATTGTCCTGTCTTTATAAGCCCCAGTCTATTCAGTCAGTGTTTGTCGGTCCTTGATTGTCTTCCTGAGTGTCTTCCTTGCCTGAGCTCCCTGTCTACCTGTGTCATATTAAATTCCTTCTTTTTGTGAATCCTCGTCTCCGTGCTTCCCTGAGATCCGTGATCCATACATTAACTCCCAATAACCGTCATACTTCAGCCGATTCTAAAGAAGCTTTGAGATGAGCATCATAAAGATTCACTTTCTTTAGATTTCACACAATCTTATTTGAATATGAAAAACCTCTGCATATCAGTATGTACTAAATAAATTGTGCTCATTATCTTTATAGGTATGAGTTTGACTTTATTTTGACTTAAGATTTAATTCAACAACAAAACTCAATAACTCCACATTTTTCAAAACTGAGTTATGAATTAAATCAGGCCTCTTAAACTGTAACTGTGATCTCTGTTCTCAGATTTCTGGTAACTGCCATTAACACAATTTGAGGTGTGAAAGATAAATGTAAAAGGTGTAATGTTTTCCTGTTAGTAGTTGTTTGTTGCTTTATCCTCTCCTCTTCATAGTTTACTGTTCGATAACACCAAAAAAAATATTTCACCATACATTAATATTTTATCTTTATCATTCCGTCTCAGTCTTTCTGATTTGAATATGGTTTTATCCAGCGAGTCAAGGCTTTCTGTTAATTACTCCTCTCTTCGTTTAACCACGTGGGTCTGTCCGAGAGGAATTGTCCGACTCCTGCATTAAATGGCCCACATTCCGATCCTCTGATGCTGAAACTAACATGAGTTCACCCCTTTATCTCTGCAGTGCGTCAAATTAGCACACAGTGGATTCATGTTACAAAAGACTCGGCCAGCAAAAAAAACTTTGACAATCTGATCAGGCTTTTTGTGGGATTTTTGTGGCTATGGTATGGTCTTTCAGCTGGGATCAGCTCATGGGTGTTCAGTGTACAGAGCCACAGGGCTGCCATGGGAACTAATGACCGATTTATTTTGTGGAACATGATCAAATTTAGTAATGTGTTCGATAAGACATTTCGCACTGGAAATGAGCCTTGGAGCTCAGTTATGGAAATTATTATTGATGGTTCATGGTTGTTTCAGTAATGCATTCAATCATTCTTTACTGAATTAAATGTAATGCACTCTGGCTTCACAAAACTATAATTGCACAGATTCTTCACATTTATAGAGGACACATCACCACATTCATTTTCTAAATATTTTCTATAAAATGTTAATCATTAAGTTAATCCAAGCAATATTATATTTAAATAAGCTTCTGCTGCTACTATTACTGTAACAGTTTTCAGCTCTCTGGAGGGCTGTTATGCTTATTCTGAGTATGTAAAATATGTATGTACATTGTTATAGACACAGTAACGTACAATATCAACATATTGACAGTATTGAGTTAAGTACTCTAACAAACTTCCATAGCAGAGCTCATATTTGTCCGTAAATCTTGAATAAACATTTCATAAATCATTTGAGGAGAAGGCTCAAAAGGTATGTAATGCAGTACGAGTCAAACGCATTTCATTTTATTGCTGTGTGTGTGCATGCATGTATTTCTGACATGGTGCTAAAAATAATAAACGACAAATAAATGAATGCACTGTCAATTCAATTCAATTCAAGATTATTTGTATAGCGCTTTTTACGGTACAATCATTGCAAAGCAGCTTTACAGGAAATTAAGTTTCTACAATATATTTATATATTGTAGAAACGTAATATATTTAACTTATGGCAACATTTGGTTAAATCTGTATATTGTCTAAGTAGGGAAATGTGTTGACTGCGGTATGATGTCGTTAATGAGTTTAATTCCCAATAAATATGATCCAATCAACCTATGAATTTAATGGGATTAAGGATTTTTACCATTTGCATGACTCTAAAATTTTATATATATGTTGATATTGTAAGTATCAGTGCACTTTTGCATACTAATACTAATGAATTAGTCTTCAAAGGCATGCAAATAGTGCAAGAGAAGTGTAACCACAGCGAAGGCTCCTCTTTTCCTCGACTGTGTCAGGATTCATCAGTTTACAGGCTGTTTTCATGTTCGGCTCAAACACACATACTGGTCACATGCACTTACAGAGAAGGGGGTTTATGAGGGGATCTGGGCTATCTAAAGGAGAGCGAACAAGTGAAAAAGAGGGGGGCAGAGCGAGATGAAAGGCGAGGGTTTGAGAGCGACAGTGCACTTGTTCCCTGGTTCAACCAAACAGAGACAAGCTTGCCCGGTTTCAGGGTGCATGTGTGAAGGAATGCATTCATTAACGTAATTCCTCTGCTCTCAAACAAGGCTTCCAGTCATTTGGAGAGCAAGCGAGGGAGCCAGGAGCCGTGGGGTGGAGGGGCAGTTCTCGCTGAAGAAGGGTGAGGGGTAAAGACACCCCTTTCTCTGTAGTCAAGAGGGCAAGGCGCCCTAACACAGGCCTCTGCGTCCAAGGCGATCTGCATGTGAAAGCCCCGGGCATGACAAAAGGATGAAAAGGTGCTGGGCAGGACCTGGACAATCCCTTCCTGTTCTGGTGGGTCGTTTGTTTCCATGCTGTCAGATACTGGGCTGCCAGTCCTCTCCACCCTCATCTCCTCAGCCCTCTGGTGCATTGATTCACATTCTCCCTCGTTTTGTTTTCAGGTTATTTCTTATACGTGCTTCTTATTTTGAATTTTTTCATGTGAATAGGAGTGATGAACCAAAGTTACGTCAAACGGCGACTGGAACAATTGCTTTCATGGCTGGGTATAAAAGCCAAACAGCACCATGCATGAGAACTGCTTTGCATAACAAAAGAAGTGACAAAACCATTAGGCCAATTAGAGTATTTATATAAACATAGTAATGAAGGGATTCAAGCAGTGATAAATTATGCTTACTGTGTGGGAAAATATCTTCAGTTCTCTCTGATATTGCTATGTTCAAAGTGTGGTACTAGGGCATAGCATTTTATTTAGCAGAATCGAATGCATTGCATTAACGCAAAGAATGAATGCTATATGACTGCAAATGTAGCACATCAAACTTCAAATCTCTGTAAAAGCTTTCTGCTTGTGCTGTTCTTATGCTGCTCCAACAGGGACAAAAAGAATGTTAATTATGTAAATTAAAAAGTGATCTAATCCAGAGGGAGGAGCTGTTCCCAAAGCCTTAGCTTTAGTTGAGTATTGGCACATATTGACAAAGCATTAGCCTCCATCCACATTGTGTAATGATTTTTTTTCTCTGCAGAGGAAGTCCTCCTATTGAGATAAATGCCTTGTTTTCTTCTTTAGCATTGTGGTACGTTCTGATGTGCACCGGCGTTTAGTCAATCACACGTCTTCTACTTCACTATTTCCATCCAGCTTGCCAAAAGAGGACAAATGGGTCTTTTAATATTAGACCCATGTGACCAATACAAACTCAGTCTCACAAACACCCCAAAACAATGGGAATAGAGCCTCGTTCTCAATAAAACAAGCACAAGTATAATTTAAAGAAAGATGAAACTTAACTTTGTTTTTATTAATGATTAGGCCTAATTACGTCCATGTTGTTTCAAACTAGCATACTTTTTTTTGCGAAACCCTAAAGGAGATATTTGGTAGACTGTCATGGACTTCTCTTTACGCATAGTGAAAAAGTGTAACAAAACTAACCCAGCGACTTAACTTTAGTATGTTTCTCATACAAACCTATCAAATGCATGACTTTATAAGATGTTGAATATGCAGTATTACATATGAACATATTTTTATGAAGGTGCAGCTCAACATTTGCCCAACATCTCATTTTATGTTTAAATTATAACAAACCATATCTTCTCAGAACTACATGATGGGAGGTAAAAGAAAATACTCTGTAAACACATACATTGTGCTGATAACTGGTTAGTGTAGAGAACAAGAATTTTGGAGAATGGATTGGCATTAAGTTAACTTAAAGTTGGGGGGGGTAGCAGCTTTATGGAAGAGTTCATGTGAAGCCATTCATCGCTATACGCCAGATGCATATCTTACAGACAAGCTCCAGAAACGAGTCGCATTTAAAATGGGCTAATTGTTTTTCAGATGTACAGACTCTATCTCTCTCACTTCTCTCTCTCTCTCACTCGCTCTCCTCCCACAGTCTGATTTCTGCTGCTGGGACTCAGTGTGATCATGTGATCTCGAGAGCGCAAGAGGAGCTGGTCGGTAACGGAGGACCGAATGCCAATCTCATTGAGAAAGCGCCTTTATTGCGCGTAAGAGACGGGAGGGACAGACGTTTCTATTGCTGCACACATACACAGACAGACAAGACACAGGAAGCTCTGGGGAACTCGGGGAAAGGGTGCATGTTCACCGCCTCAAGAGGAAGTTCAGGACCAATCTCTCGCTAAAATACATCTTAAAGAGGCACTGGGCACGCGGGAGTCGCCTTTGCAAGTAACTTGTGGGATTTATCGGGAATTGTTTCTGAAAGGACACCTGACTTCCCTCTCCACACGTTTATATTTCCTTTTGTTCATTTAATTTGATTTCATCTGCTGCCCTAAACAACTGTCATCTTCCGAATTGCCGTAGCCTTGCAGCAGCGGATTGCGCGTAAAGACAGAGACAGCAGCCTTTTCCGCGGACGAGTCAGGCACTTGCCTGCTTACCTTGCGGTTTTGTACTCTATTTATTATTCATATCCAAGCCTTTATTTATTTTGGGACTTTTTCCGTCTATTTTGGGGCGTCGGTGGTGATTTATGTGGAATATGGTGGGGGAAATGGAAACGAAAGAGAAGCCGAAGCCGACCCCAGATTATCTGATGCAGCTCATGAACGATAAGAAACTGATGAGCAGTCTGCCCAACTTCTGCGGGATCTTCAACCACCTCGAACGGCTTCTCGATGAAGGTAATGTCCGTCAAATCCCACCGAACGGTGCTGGAAACGGAGCGCGGTCGTTCGCGCTTAAGGCAAAACGGGTAACAGTAACAATTCATAGCGTCAGTGGCATTTTTGGTGTCAGATCTTCATCCATGTTTTGCCAAACACACGACTTATACAGCCTTTTAGTTCTGCTTTAATAGCTGCTTAAGTTACTTCTCCGCTACTTCTCCGTTGCACCTGTGGCTTGCGAATTGATTTTACAGCGGTTCTGATATTTATTCATGTAGGCTATACCTTGCGAGGACAATATTTTTTTTGGTATGTTTATGTGAATAAGACACTAATGCAATAGGTTAATTTTACAATTTCACATTAATATTTGAGAGACGGCTGTTTAGGAGACTTTCTCAGAGACATTTTTTTTTTACTTGTAGCCTTTCTCTCATTTAAACTCAAATGAACCCGTTTACACAAGTATCCAGAGATTCACGGCAGAAGTCGATGTGTAACTGATGTTGCCCATTCCATCGGCCTAAAAGAGAAAGTTGACCATCCCATACAAGTGAATAGTTGTGTAAATGGTATTTGACTAATGTCTACGTGATAACAACAATGTAGTGAGAGAGCCTACACAAGCAAGATAAACTTACTGTCACACCCACAGATCCTCTTCTGGCCCGTTGCTATTTAAATTGTCGGCGCCAGACCTGTTGTTTACCAAAATAACTCAACAAAATGGCCCAGCATGTGAAAGCCAATAGTTAAGTTTATGCTATAAAACAACCCAGCATTTGTAAAACAGCACACACACAAAAAAGACAACAATCCGTTTTTTGCTGCATCTAAGCATAATAAATCAATAATTACTAAGCTTAGTTTGACAAATTAGTCTTTTAATACAGTATTTGCACCATGACATGGTTTAACTGTTGTCCTAGAGCAGTAGACCACTCAGTCATTTGTGGTTTTGGGTGAGAATTACGTGTACTGTCCGTGGCACCAGGGGGCTCCTGACTAATTCTTTATAGAAACCTCTTGTACCCATCTCCTGCTGTCAACTTTTTGTCAAGTTCTTAATAAGATTTATATATTTCCCCAAACTGTTCTCTTTTTCTTGTTCAGACTGTTTCATAAATGTTTCTGCTTCTTCAGACTGTATCTAAATGACCCCTGTCGATAGAGAGGGCCCCTTCTAACCACCTTCTTGAGTTCCTTTTATTCCTGTATACAGAGTCTCTGTCACTGTTGACTGATTTTCATTGTTCTTATGTTTTTTTATATTCTTGCCTTTTTAACACATGAATTTTCATTAATTTTTCTTTATGGAATTTCCCTGCCAATTGAAAATCTGTTAAAAAAATGTTTAAATAAAAATAACCTGTTGTCAAACAAAGCAAATGTAATTTCTGATCATGATGTGCTTGTAACAATTTAGAACCTCTTGAGCAAGCCTAAGTTTTAAATTATGTTTATAAAACTCCATCATTACACACATTACTCTGCATTACCGACTCATTACTCATCATTATTTTCTCATTACAGTATGAGGGAGAGGGTGTCGTTATATTTTTGACATCTTTGAGTGCTGCCACCCTCCCTCACTCAAGTTAGGAAGGTTGGTAGGTTTATAATCGCTGACACACACAGTCCCAAATAACTGTTTTCCGCTGGTGAACCATCTGCGCCCAGCATGCCATTCCAGTGTGGATGCAGTTCCTTGGCATCCGCAGTTAAATACACGAGGATCGTATTCATCTGCAAATCACAGAGTGACGTAAGCCTAATAACGCCTCTGTGATGCCATTTTAAAATGTCAGTTTCATTTTTAGACTTATAATCAAATACATTCATATTTGTCAGTTTAGACACTAAAATAAATCCATCCAAACATGTCTTTTACACACTATCCTGTCTTTTACACACTATACTGTTAAACTTACATTTCGGACATCATCATACGCCCCTCGGGAGGGCCTTCGGCCTGGCTTTACACTTTGTGCTTTGTGAATTGCAGCAGTTTTACAGTTGCTTACTTGTTTATTTCTTGTCACTCATATTTACAGCCTTTCCCTCTGGTTGAAGCTAAGCTTTCCTCTCTGGATAAAGCCTGGGATGTTGGCCTGTAACATTAGCCGTGTAATCAGGACAAAGTGGCTGATCTTACCTGCCAACATGAAGAATATTCTGCGTTTCACTTGCGAAGTATGACTCACGTTGTGAGTTTTCACTGATTTTTATACAGAGAGTTGGTGAGAATCTGGCATAGATATGTGTCATGCTGTTTAATGCAATCTTTTTGAGTAATATGCCAGTTAGAGTTGTTTCCTCCACCACACATTATGGGTTTGTCACAGTCTAGCTTGTGGAAATCTGAATTAATAACGCTGTCAAGGGAGCACACACTCCGTCAGGCTGACACAGCGAGTTAGTCTTGTGCTCAGGAGAGTGAACTGAGCAGTCGGTTTCACTTCCACTATTGAACCATTGCAGAACTGAGCCCTAACCTCCAATAAACAGGACACACTGCTCAGATCTGCATGTTAGGAGTGTGTGCAAATGCATGCATGAATGCCTATGATCATATGCCTTTTAGAAAACTAATTGCAATTGGTCATGATCTTGGGTGTTATGAGATCAGAAAATGTGCTTCTCTGGATTCATGGAGTAATGAACGTCCTGTTGTCGTGCTGCGGTGCTGCATCTCACAGACTGCATGCTTCAACATATATACACTCTTAAAAATGCTGGTTTAAATACAACCCAGTTCTGGTTAAATATTGGACTGAACACATGTTGGGTTGTTTTCAACCAACAGCTGGGTTAAATGTTTAATGGGCAGGAACCTAACCGCTGGGTCAAAACAACCCAATCGCTGAGTCCGTCCATGTTTTACCCAGTGCTGGGTTGCCTTTAACCCAGCAATTTTTAGAGTGTGTGTATATATATATATATATATACACTTATATATAATATATATATATATTCTCTCTATATATATATATATATATATATATTCTCTCTCTGTCTCTCTCTCTATATATATCTATATATATATATAGAATTGCCAGTCCCATTCTAATATATATATATATATACAGTCATGGCCAAAAATATGGACACCATATGTAAATATGATCAAAGAAGGCTGTGAAAATTAATCTGCATTGTTAATCCTTTTAATATTTAATTTTTTTTAAATCACAAAAAATCTAACCTTTCATTGGATAATAAGAATTTAAAATGGGGGGGAATATCATTATGAAATAAATGTTTTTCTCTGATAAACATTGGCCACAATTAACGGCACCCTTTTATTCAATACTTTTTGAAACCTCCATTTGCCAGTTTAACAGCTCTAAATGTTCTCCTATAATGCCTGATGAGGTTAGAGAACACCTGACAAGAGTTCAGAGACCTTTCCTTCATCCAGAATCTCTCCAGATCCTTTAGATTCCCAGCTCCATGACGGTGCTTCTTCTCTTCAGTTCAGTTCACTCGTTTTCTACAGGGTTCAGGTCAGAGGACTGGAATGTCCATAGCAGAAGCTTGTTTTTGTGCTCAGTGACCCATTTTTGTGTTGTTTTTGAGGATTGTGTTTGGATTATTGTCCGGTTGGAAGATCCAAACATGGCCCATTATAAGATTTCTAACAGAGTCAGTTACTTATTGATTTTGGCATGCGTCTAAACAAGATGTCCAGGACCTCCAGCAGAAATATAAGCCCACAACATCGAACATTGTACACATGGGGTACTTTTTATCCCTGTGTTCACAAAACCCATCTTGCGTGTTTTTTGCTAAAAAGCTCATTTTATAGTTTCATCTGACCATAGAAGCCAGTCCCATTTGAAGTTCCAGTCGTGTCTGATAACTGAATATGTTGGAGTTTGTTTATGGATGAGCTAAGATAATTTTTTCTTGAAACCCTCCCAAACAACACGTGGTGATGTAGGTGCTGTTTGACCATTTTATTAACGTTTTCTGACCCTGAAACACAACTATTTTCTGCATTTCTCCAGCTGTGGTCCTCGGAGTCTTTAGCCACTCAAACTCTCCTTCTCACCGTGCATTAGGACGATATAGACACACGTCCTCTTCCAGGCTGTTTCATAACATTTTATGTTGATTGGAAATTATGAATTATTGCCCTGATGGTGGAAATGGGAATGTTCACTGCTCTAGCTCTTTTCTTACAGCCACTTCACTAATTTGTGAAGCTCAATTATCTTTTGCTGCACATCATAAATATATTCTTTGGTTTTACTCATTGTGATGGACGATTAAGGGAATTTGGGCTTTGTTTTTCCTCCTATTTATATTTCTAGGGGTGCCAATAATTGTTTCCAACGTATATTTGAGAAATAATGATATTTACCCCATTTGAAATTCTGGTTATCCAATGAAAGGTTAGATTTTTGTGATTGTTTTAAATAAAAGATCAAAAGAACAGATACATTTTCAAAGCCTTCTTTGATCATATTTACCAAGGGTGCCTATATGTTTTGCCTATATGTATATTCCTTTGTAATCTCTAAAGCTTTGTCGCTACAGTGGAACCATCACCAAAGCAAAGCTAAATCATCAGATTTAGCCGAGCTCAGCTCTATTCTGTCCTAGAACGATGCGGAGAACGAAAATTATGGTCTACCGCTCATGCTGAACTGCTACATTGATCATACACGAAACTCTTTTCTGCACAGCTTTGTGAGAATGAAAATGGAGAAATGAATTGAAAGTGTTGAACATATGTGGCGTCCTCGATAATCGAGGCAAGCGATAGCTCACAAGCGCTCAGTAGCTGTGTGAGATCGCATGTGTTATATTCCCCATGGGGTGTTGTAATAGCCAACAAATCTAGCTTCAGCAGCACAAAAGGTTGTGGGTTCGATTCCCAGGGAACACACATACTGATAAAAAAAAAATTATAACCTAAATGCAATTGTAAGTCGCTTTGGATAAAAGCGTCTGCTAAATGCATAAATGTAAATGTAGCTCTGTTTGGATGAGAGTGTGTGAATGTGTGCGTTTGAGTCGGCTTGCATCCATCTCATAATGTGCATTCATTTTACATACTCGTTTGTAATATCACATAATCGGATTCACCCAGTAGCTTGGGAGCACTTTGGATTCTAGGCAATTGCTGTCATTATTACTATGAGAGCGCTGTTAATTTTTGTAAATTACTCTAGATTACTGTGATCTACTGAAACTAGAGATACAGACAAACTGTTATATCCTCTCATAAATTACTATAATTATCATTATTGTTTTCTCTTTTTTTCCTCTTGGACATTTGGGATGGTGCTCATTTAGTAGGTATAGAGCCAGGCTGATTATATTATTGGTTTCCAAAGTTCACATCTAATCAGAGGGCACCGTATACTGATGGAGTGTCTGGGATCCTCTATTGTTATTGTCTCCTAGAGCACTTCACTTAACCCTGGGTTGCTCCAGGGGACTGTCCTTGTAGTACTGTTTGACACTTTGGATGAGAAAGCTGTTTGAATGGCAGATAACATTTAAAACTAGGGCTGCTTATCTATTCAATTATTTGACTGAATTTATTGCATTATTTTAATTAATCAAATGAAGTACAGCTAATCACATATATCAATATTTGCTGAGAAAATCCTGAGAAAACTAACTAAGCTCGATTTGCTTTAGTGATAGGAAAATCCCTTAAAATATAGAATTGCATGCAGGACATGACTAATTGTGTTTTTTAATAGCAAAAATAAATAAATCAGCCATTCACCACACCAATTACGCCTCTATTTCTGCTTACTGTTTTGTATTGAACATTACTTTTTTTCGAAACTTATGCCGGGTTCACAGTGTGATTTTTTAAAAGTCCTTTAGGATTGTACTTGTCAGACTGTACGAACATGATGATCATGTAACACTGTGGGATCTCTGTTGTCATTAATGTCAGACTGTACGACAGACAGAACGAGTTAAAAACGGGTGCGTGCATGAAAACTTGTCTGGAGTTTTACATGATCAACCATACACGTCCAGTGACTGCGAACTGCATTGCACGCGGGAGCGAAATGTTAGCTATCATGAAAAGTATATGAACGGCGGCAATACTGGCGTATTTAAGAAGAATACCGTATGCAGCTCTACACACCCACATGAAAACAGCGGGGCAACCAGTGTTTATATAGAAAAGGCAACATATCAGATGAATTCCGTGAGCGGAGGACGGGAGCACTAGAGTTTATGACTGATAGAAAAATGTTCTAGCATTAATTCTGCTCATAGCTTGTCTTGAAAAACGAAGACAGTTTGAGTTTCATCGTAGGAGATGTCACACCGCAGGACTGTGTGCCAAATCTTCTGACATGGCCAGAATTTCGTCGGAGGTGAAAGACTACAGATTTCAGCCTAGAATTATAGGAATCTTTTAGGATTTTCTAAATTTGTCTCAAACGACCCAATCGTGGCCAAAATCGCATAGTGTGAGCCAGGTTTAAGTAATCCAAGGGGGATTAAGAGTTTGAGCCGAAGCCAAAAATTTTATTATATGTAAAATGTAAATGTGAACTTTTGTACTAAACATTTTTGAGCTATATATTTCTAGTCAGGGTGTAGTTCAGGGATTGGGAAAATTGTTTAATCCATCTTCAAGATATATATAAATGTATATTTCCAGCGAATTTGCAAAAAAATCTAACTCATAGAATTATAGAAAAAAAGCTGTTATTTGTTATTGTTGTTTTTTTACTAGTTACGAACCTAAAGTTATACAGCATTTCTAATGGACCCTCATTTCCGCAGTTCTCAGAAGAAGAAGTCATAATAGTTGGGTAAACTTTTATATTGGTGAACAGAATATATAACAGATATGTTTTAAGCATTCCAATTTGCTCCAACAGCAAAACAAACAAACAAGTTTTAACGACTTTGCAAAAGGAGGAAAAAAATATGGAGAGATTGATTAAAGTGGTCAGAGTAGAGAAAGATGTCAAATTTACCATCACTCACATAGCTGTATTAGAAATACTCACGCAGCAGCATTAACTTTATTTCTGAAATGTATTACCAAGGTAATGTAGCCCGAAGTATAGTGTTGTAAATGTACATACATTAAAAAGGCAACACTTTATTTTGATAATCCACTTTAGACATTCTACTAACAGTAAGCAACTTTGCAACTACATGTCAACTAGCAGTCATTAGAATATTAGTAGACTGTCTGTTTAATACCTTACACTTTATTTTGATGCTCCACAACGTACAACATACTGTCTTTGAGAAACTTTGCAAGAATATATCAACTTATTCTACTAACCCTAAACCTAACCTTAACAGTCTTCTCCGAGAGTTAGTAGATATGTAGTTGCAAATTAATGAGAATTAGTTGGCATGTATTTGCAAAGTTACTTATAGTTAGTAGAATGTCAAAAGTGGACTATCAAAATAAAGTGTAACCAAAAAAAATTGCTAGATTTACAACGTTACAGTATGTGAACTGGCCAAAACCACAACCACAATTCCTCCTTTAACATGCGCAAGTGTATTTGATACACATTATTTGAAACCCCTTGCCATAGTCATTGTTGTAGAAAGCCGTTTCTTCTCGCTCTGAAGGGTTTGTGGCCTTTAGATATGAGACGTGCGACCGGCCCTGGCATGTCACTTGTGAGCAATGCATTTGCATGAAGCAGACGTGATGCTCACAGGCTGATGCACAGACCAAGCGTAAACCCCTGCCCCTGTTAGTGCAGATGAATGCTCTCAATGGGTAACAGGAGCAGTCAGCCATGCTAGGCCATGCACTCGGCGCTGTAATAAAGGTGATGAATTTAATAAGGGAGCAGCCGCTACCATCAGTACAAGGCCCATAAGGCAAAGTTGTGCTGCTGACATCCATAGAGAATGGAGTTAGTTACTGTTTGAATAGAGACGGTAATAGAAACAGAGATGTATGTGTGCCTGTAAGGCATGGTAATGCTCAGTGGTCATTCGTGGTTTGTACAACAAATTATTTTATGGTGTCGTAAAAGGTTTCTAAATAACTGACTGCTGCAATTTAGTGACTAGAAGTACATAATATTTAGTATTCAAGGCACTCGAGTGCGATGTTCAAACATTCTGAATTAAACTCAAGATATTCTTAGTTGTAGGATATCGAGCCTCAGACGGCATGGCAATGGACCACCCACAGACACTGACAGTCTGATGCATATTGCACACAAAAATGGCAAGCTAGCTGAAAGCTGATTGGCTGGCGCTGTGCAACTTCTGAGAGTCTGGGGGCACCAGTCTGCCTGGAAACGAAGTCCTGTTTACAAAGTACGGAGTGCTGCTGAGGAACAACTAATTACCTGATTTGCCAAAAAGTTCCAGTTTAGTGGCAACATTTTTGAAAGATGATGTCGACAAGCAGATATTTGTAAAAGTTTGGGATCTGTATTTTTATTTATGTTTATTTTTTTAGAGAAGGAGCGGGGGGCGCAAATAATAATTTTATTCCGCAAACATATTCAAATTCATGTTGATCAAAAGTGACAATAAAGACATTTTTATTATAAAAGATTTTCATTGAAAACAAATGTTGTTCTTTTGAACTTTATATTCATCAAAGGATTATTATTCCCCCCAAAAAATTATAAGCAGCACAACTGTTTTCAACATTGATAATAACTTGAGCAACAAATCAGCAATAATTTCTGAAGAATCACGTGAAGCTGAAGACTAGAGTATTGATGCTGAAAATTCAACTTGGCATTACAAGAATAAATAACATTTTAAAATATATTCAAATAGAAAATGTTTATTTAAAATTGCAATAATATTTCACCATATGACTGTATTTTTATCAAATAATTGCAGCCTTGGTGAGCATGAAAGACTTCTTTCAAAACCATTAAAACATCTTAACCCAAACTTTTAAACATTAATGCCAGTAATATTATCAGTACTTTATAGTTTTGGAAGGTCAGAAAGTTTTTTACACAAAGTCTTTCTGATCATTTCTTTGGCTGACCGTTGTTGTTGTTTTTAGCCTCTAAATGGCATGTCAACATAAAAATGAACTGTGATTGGTCACTTTTCACGTCAGTCAGAACGACATTTCCTAAGTGGCTGCAAACTGACTTTATACAGATAGCAAAAGACGATAGGAGGACTACATATTGGGTAAGCTTTGGTTACAAAAAATAGTTAGTTGTCAGTAAATTAACAAGATGGTTCCAGTTGCCCCACTGAGTTTGTTTAGTCTGTTAACAAAACTAAGAAGCCTCATTGACAAATACAACGATCCTATATCACACATGTAGTTAACCAGGGAAACAGGACTCGTACATAATAGCCGATTTATCGCTACACAAACAGGACAAGAACACTAAGACTGGTCATTAATCTTTCACACAGATTCACATAGAGAAAATCTGATGTGCTGATAATCACACTCTGAGGACCCATTTTAATGACTTTGCCTTCTAAAACTTCAATACAAGGCGGTTTACTTTCGGGAAAAGCCCATTCCATGAAAGCTCCTTAAAGATCCCATGAGGACTGGAGAAGCGCATGCTCCACTGACAATTAGTCTAAGTGGTCACATTCATCACCTAATTGGAGCAATTAATTAATCCTGAGGAGTTTTACTGGGGTCAAAGTCAATTTACCCAGAATGATCTTCTTTAGGACTCTGTCTTTAGTTGTAAAGTAGTTGTCATTTCTGGGGTACTTTACAATCCCTCTCACTTTGTGGCATTAGAGGAGTAGGAAATGAGCAGTGCACTCATTAAGAGCTAGAGAAAGAGAGAGATACAGGTGGCTTACAACACCAGAAGGGCAATATATTATAATGGATGCTTGAATTGAAATTGTGAAAAATCTTCATGCAGCTCTTTTCCATACAATGACAGCTCATAGTGACCTCCGTTTATCACTTCTCCTCCAGTGAACTGTTAACTTAAGAACCATTGTGATCAAATACTTGAGTCAGTAAAACAGATGAAACAATTATTTTGAGTCTGATCATAAATCACACTTTAGTGTTAATAACTTTAGTGTTTAACAGATAACTAAATTTAGTGTACATTTAGTGTTTAGTGTGATTGTCTAATTTCAAATTGAATTCAGAAACATCCCACCTTGAAGCAACTTGCCTACAAGGGTTTTCTTCAAGAGTATTTAAGACTATATAAGACAAAACAATTACTTAATATTTATCAAATATTAAAATATTAGATAAGTATAATTTATTCTTAGGAATGAAATACATTTTAGTACTGAAAGGTATCAATATAATATGATATAAATATATTAAAAAATATATAAATATTTTTTTAATGGACTCTATATTTGCATATGTGTTTTATGGTTGTTAGAGTATTGCCTTGTTAGTTTAGCAACATGTTAACCAATTGTCGAGTCTGCTGTGTGGTTTACTATATTTGTGTGGCATATAGAGTGTTCTAATCTAGTCACTAATGAGGTTACATCTCAGTTTGGATTCTGAGTATCTTAACAGTTTAATTTTGAGCCTTTCAGTCTCACTCTGATAGCCTCTACGTCTACATTCATTGCGACTATTTACAGTTTGTTTACTATTGTGCAAATTTTCAACCAGTCGCAGGCAGATTTCTGAGGTGAGTTTCACTTCATCTTACGTTCTGAGACCCGCTGCGCCAGCTACACTAAGTTTAGCATAAGTTTAGCTCTTTGCATTGACGTGCGCAGTGATATTTTGATATGCTCCGAAAGCAAGAAGTGATTGTGCATTAAACAAACACAACAGATTGATAAGTTTGGCATCAGAGCGTAGGTCATGCTATTTCACGTAAGCATGCCTTCCCTAAATCTTCTGAACATCATCATTTCCTGTCACAAGATGACTTTGAAGGGTCATTAGAGCAGAAGTAAAGAACTCACATACAGAGACTGTCATCTGACAGTACTTGATGTGTCAGAGCACAGGGGTCACGGGGTCATTGTGTCACAAAGACAAGTGCCCAAGTTATTCTTGCTCAAGAGCAGCGCCGGTTCATTTCAAGGAGAAATCAATCACATGACAACCCCCTTCCATTTCTGCTTCCATCAGTTACTCTATATATCATTGGGGATTATTATGGCCGGCTTCCTGTGATGCCGTCATTATTAGTGAATACATCAGCGTTGAGCTTTATAATGCATTCACATCCCTCATTTTAAAAGCACTCTGTGTAATTGAAACTGTTTCTCACAGACTGCTGACTAAGTCTCCAGCCTGCCACGGGCTCGCCGGGAGACTGGGTGAGAGGAGAATGTGAATAGAATCTACCTACACGGACAGGGTCGTATTGATTTCAAAGTAAGAGGGTGAATGAAAAGGCAACATCTGAGCTCGTTTATGTCAATAGATTTTGGTCTCCTGTCGTTCCATATCCTTGCCCATTGCCTCTGAGAGCGAAATCCTATAACCTGAAATAATTCATAATCCAGCGAGATGGTGCCTGAGATCTAACGTGTTAATCAAAAAGTATTTTTTCTGGTTATTTAACTTTTACCTGCACTGTAAATGCAGTCTTTGACACTTTTAGGGGTTTCTGTATATGTGGACTGCATTTTCATCTTATAGATGGCTGTTTATGTGCCAGGGCCATTCAGTTGATTCAGTCTGAGGGGGTGTTATTGTTTACACAACACCATTTTCACCTAAAAATGGAAAACTTTTCTATGCGTTTTGGATGTTCATTTACACCACAAAAGCATTTTGGGGCCCTGCCAATGCAAACTTTTGAAAATAGGTTTCAAAGTGCAGGTTTTTGAAAGCAATACCTTTATTGTCTCTGTGTAAACAATAATAAGCATAAATGTGAATTTGTGAAAACAGTGGCGTCATGCACGTATTTAGTATCATTGAGATACTATTGTAGTTTTTATCAATATTATTTTTATATATTCTATTTATTTTTTTTAGTTTTAGTAGTTTTTTTTGCAATTTTTATCTTTATTTATATATATATATATATATATATATATGTGGGTGTGTCTGCATATCATTTAGGTTCTAGTTATTTTAGTACACCAATTTAGACTAAATGAATATGAGAAATTGTAAATTTGAATAAGTTTAATGTTTCTGTAAGCCTTTTGTTTCAAGTAACAACATTGTTTTATGTTTCAGTTTTAGTTGTTGACTGCTACAACCCTGCTGCACTCATTTCTTAGAATTAACTTTGACACTTTTTTTCTGAGCTTTTTTTAGAAGAATAATTTTTTATTTGTCACATACACAATTATACAGAGTATAACCAGCAGTGAAATTTGTGCTCTGCATTTAACCCATCCAAGTGCACACACACCTGGAGCAGTAGGAAGCCAACGCAATATATTTACTATTAATCAGCTCTCCTCAAATTCACTGGTAGTCCTATAAGAGTAAACTTAAATATAGTTCACAAGGTCCACTGGTATTTGACAACCAAGTTTCACAGTACTTTGTGTCGTCATGTTGAACAGGATATTGATTCTTTTATCATTTAAAACCAAGCAAACTTCTGTTTTGTGAAATATTTTGTTTATAAAGTGTGCAAGTGCTATCTAGCTCAATAGCTCAAATACCAATTGGATTCATGATTAGTTATTACATTTTTAACGTGTTGCTTAAGAACGGCACACAAGTACTTTTTGGGGCATCAGCCAGCCTGCACTCTCAATATCAGCATTATCATTGGTTTTCGACCATATTGGTCGACCAGCAGTTGATATTGTTCTAAATATCTCACGTCTTAAATAATACTGAGGTTTACTGGTAAATGTATCCAGTTATCTCTTTTTCATGTCAGCATGTTGGTCTTGCTCAGACCTCTGCTGTTCTTGTCGTTGGCCTATGTTTTATTCTGCTCCAGATTCGAAGTTAACGCTTGGTCAGATTTGTGGATTGTTGCTGCTCGGGTAGCAAAAGGAGATTGATGTGTTTACCTTTCGTCAGCAGCACAAAGTTAAAGGTACGGGAGAGATATTTAATTGAATCTAGCCTCTTTTGAATGATTTTCAAATGTTCTGGGCTAGGGCCCAAGCAGATGCCTTTTAAAGGACACGGAGGGACCATCTAAAGTGCCATTCATTAGACTCTTCTGTTTAATATAGATAAAGAGCAATTCAGGCCATCTGAGAAATGATCGATTCCCTTCCCTACTTAGCGTGATTTATATCATACCCTTTGCACACCAAATGTGCCTTTTAATTCTTTGTTAAAGGCTAATGGCTCTCGCAGGTTTTTATATAATGTCAGTACTCAGCCAAAAATTTCCCCGTTAATAGCATCGTCACACTAAAGCCATAATCACCCTTGATTTGTTAGATCTGGGCTTGCTCGGATTTACAGTTTCAAGGTAATGAGTTTTGTCATACTTCTGTAGGATTTTAATCATGTTTCACACTGAAAACACAGTATGGATCTGACTTTTAGTAAAGGGTAAAATGTTGACACTAAAAAGTCATGTTTTCAGCATAAATGTGACCTTCCTCTCCAAGAGCATGTGATGTGTGTGGCTGTTCATTCTCTTAAATTAACCTATTAACTCCATCCCGTCCCGTGACAGCGCAACACAATTAGGCGACAGCCAATCAGTGAGGCCAGAGCGGAGAGGGGATTTGCATGGTTCTGTGCTTCACTTCATTTGCTAACTGATATATGAACAACGCTGAGACTGTGTGTACCTGTCATCTGATGTCCCTGTGCTGTATGGAGTACCTTGTCTGTCTCTGAAAAGACAGCTGCAGTCATCAGCCTTGTGCTCATCTCAGTGCCTGAGAGTTTTGAGTTCTTCTCACAAATTGAATGTCTCAGTAGCACAGAATGGTTCAGTGTTTTTGACAACTAGACTCACGCTTTTAGATACGTTTTTAGGCTTTATCAAACTGTTGAGTCAGTTGTGTAATGGAGTTTTAAATTAGCTGTTTAGTATAGTTTTGATGTGCTAATGAAGGGTTGAGGTAGTTGAGTAACATCGTTTTTAGGGATTATTGAAGGGTTGTGTTAGTTGTGTAATGGAGTTTTGAGGGGTTATTAATGGGTTGAGTTAGTTGTGTAGTGGAGTTTTGAGGGGATATTAATGGGTTGAGTTAGTTGTGTAGTGGAGTTTTGAGGGGATATTAATGGGTTGAGTTAGTTGGTAGTGGAGTTTTGAGGGGTTATTAATGGGTTGAGTTAGTTGTGTAGTGGAGTTTTGAGGGGTTATTAATGGGTTGAGTTAGTTGTGTGTGTAGTGGAGTTTTGAGGGGATATTAATGGGTTGAGTTAGTTGTGTAGTGGAGTTTTGAGGGTTTATTAATGGGTTGAGTTAGTTGTGTCGTGGAGTTTTGAGGGGTTATTAATGGGTTGAGTTAGTTGTGTAGTGGAGTTTTGAGGGGTTATTAATGGGTTGAGTTAGTTGTGTAGTGGAGTTTTGAGGGGTTATTAATGGGTTGAGTTAGTTGTGTAGTGGAGTTTTGAGGGGTTATTAATGGGTTGAGTTAGTTGTGTAATGGAGTTTTGAGGGTTTATTAATAGGTTGAGTTAGTTGTGTAGTGGAGTTTTGAGGGGTTATTAATGGGTTGAGTTAGTTGTGTAGTAGAGTTTTGTGGGGGTTATTAATGGGTTGAGTCAGTTGTGTAAAGGAGTTTTAAATTAGCTGTTTAGTAGAGTTTTGATGTGCTAATGAAGGGTTGAGGTAGTTGAGTAACAGAGTTTTTAGGGATTATTGAAGGGTTGGGTTTGTTGTGTAATGGAGTTTTGAGGGGTTATTAATGGGTTGAGTTAGTTGTATAGTGGACTTTTTAGGGGTTATTAATGGGTTGAGTTAGTTGTGTAGTAGAGTTTTGAGGGGTTATTAATGGGTTGAGTTAGTTGTGTACTGGAGTTTTGAGGGGATATTAATGGGTTGAGTTAGTTGTGTAGTGGAGTTTTGAGGGGTTATTAATGGGTTGAGTTAGTTGTGTACTGGAGTTTTGAGGGTTTATTAATGGGTTGAGTTAGTTGTGTAGTGGAGTTTTGAGGGGTTATTAATGGGTTGAGTTAGTTGTGTGTAGTGAGTTTTGAGGGGTTATTAATGGGTTTGAGTTGTTGTAGTGGAGTTTTGAGGGGTTATTAATGGGTTGAGTTAGTTGTAGTGGAGTTTGAGGGGTTTTGAGGGTTATTAATGGGTTGAGTTAGTTGTGTAGTTGAGTTTTTAGGGATTATTAAGGGTTGGGTTAGTTGTGTAGTGGAGTTTTGAGGGGTTAATGGGTTGAGTTAGTTGTGTAGTGGACTTTTTAGGGGTTATTAATGGGTTGAGTTAGTTGTGTAGTGGAGTTTTGAGGGGTTATAATGGGTTGAGTTAGTTGTTGTGTATGGAGTTTTGAGGGTTATTAATGGGTTGAGTTAGTTGTGTACTGGAGTTTTGAGGGGTTTTTAATGGGTTGAGTTAGTTGTGTAGTGGAGTTTTGAGGGGTTATAATGGGTTGAGTTAGTTGTGTAGTGGAGTTTTGAGGGTTATTAATGGGTTGAGTTAGTTGTGTAGTGGAGTTTTGAGGGGTTATAATGGGTTGAGTTAGTTGTGTAATGGAGTTTTGAGGGGTTATTAATGGGTTGAGTTAGTTGTGTATGGAGTTTTGAGGGGTTATTAATGGGTTGAGTTAGTTGTGTAATGGAGTTTTGAGGGTTTTAATGGGTTGAGTTAGTGTGTACTGGAGTTTTGAGGGTTTATTAATGGGTTGAGTTAGTTGTGTTGGAGTTTTGAGGGTTATTAATGGGTTGAGTTAGTTGTGTAGTGGAGTTTTGAGGGTTTATTAATGGGTTGAGTTAGTTGTGTAGTGGAGTTTTGAGGGTTATTAATGGGTTGAGTTAGTTGTGTAGTGGAGTTTTGAGGGTTTATTAATGGGTTGTTAGTTTTTGTGTAGTGGAGTTTTGAGGGGTTTTAATGGGTTTTTTAGTTAGTTGTTGTGTGGCGTTTTGAGGGGTTAATAATGGGTTGAGTTAGTTGTGTAGTGGAGTTTTGAGGGGTTATTAATGGGTTGAGTTAGTTGTGTAGTGGAGTTTTGAGGGGTTATCGAAGGGTTTAGTTAGTTGTGCAATGTAGTTTTAAAGGGTTAATGAAGGGTTGAGTTAGTTGTATGATCGAAGGGTTCAGTTAGTTGTGTAGTGGAGATTGCAGGGGTTATCGAAGGGTTGAGTTAGTTGTGTAGTGGAGATTGCAGGAGTTATCGAAGGATTGAGTTAGTTGTGTTGTGGAGATTGCAGGGGTTATCGAAGGATTGAGTTAGTTGTGTAATGGAGATTGCAGGGGTTATCGAAGGTTTGAGTTAGTTGTGTTATCGAAGGGTTTAGTTAGTTGTGTAGTGGAGTTTGCAGGGGTTATCGAAGGGTTGATTTAGTTGTGTGATCGAAGGGTTCAGTTAGTTGTGTAGTGGAGTTTGGAGGGGTTTATCGAAGGGTTGAGTTAGTTGTGTTAGCGAAGGGTTCATTTAGTTGTCTAATGGAGTTTGCAGGGATTATCGAAAGGTTGAGTTAGTTGTGTTATCGAAGGATTGAGGTAGTTGTGTAATGGAGATTGCAGGGGTTATCGAAGGGTTGAGTTAGTTGTGTTAGCGAAGGGTTCATTTAGTTGTCTAATGGAGTTTGCAGGGGTTACCGAAGGGTTGAGTTAGTTGTGTGGTGGAGATTGCAGGGGTTATTGAAAGGTTGATTTAGTTGTGTGATCGATGAGTTCAGTTAGTTGTGTAGTGGAGTTTGGAGGGGTTATCGAAGGGTTGAGTTAGTTGTGTTAGCGAAGGGTTCATTTAGTTGTCTAATGGAGTTTGCAGGGATTATCGAAAGGTTGAGTTAGTTGTGTTATCGAAGGATTGAGGTAGTTGTGTAATGGAGATTGCAGGGGTTATCGAAGGGTTGAGTTAGTTGTGTTAGCGAAGGGTTCATTTAGTTGTCTAATGGAGTTTGCAGGGGTTACCGAAGTGTTGAGTTAGTTGTGTGGTGGAGATTGCAGGGGTTATCGAAGGGTTGAGTTAGTTGTGTGGTGGAGATTGCAGGGGTTATCGAAGGGTTGAGTTAGTTGTGTTAGCGAAGGGTTCATTTAGTGGTCTAATGGAGTTTGCAGGGGTTATCGAATGGTTGAGTTAGTTGTGTGGTGGAGTTTGGAGGGGTTATCGAAAGGGTTCAGTTATGTAGTGGGTATTTATCATTATTTATGGCTTGGGTTAATTGGCTAGTAGAGCTTTGAGGCATTGTTGAGTTAGTTATTTAGTAGGTAGGTTGAGTTATTTATTTAGTAGTTAGAGTTATTTGTTTAGTAGGTCTTTGTGGATTTTTGAGGAGCTATATAGACGTGGTTTAATACAATTACATTATGCATTTAGTAGATACGTTTATCCAAAATGATTGACATTTCATTGAAGATGAAGATTTTATCATGCATTTCCTGGGAATCGAACGTATGACCTTAACATTGCTTGCACCATGCTCTGCTGTTTGAGCTACAGAGTTTTGAAGTGTTTTTTGAAGCGTTGACTTAGATGTGTAGTAGAATTTGAAATATTTGAAAGTGCCGAGTTAGCTCTTGAAGAACTGTTGAAGGGCTCAGTTTGTGTAGTGTGGAAAGTCTGAGATCGTTATTTACAAAAGTTTTGATGTGTTGTTGAATGGCTGAGTTAGTTGTGCAGCGGGATATTGAGGGATAATTTAAAGGCTTGGTTAGTTGTACAGCATGATTTTTGCTGCGAGTTATTCGGATTTGGTAGTTCTGAGAAAGAGCCTGGAGGCATGTGGTGTGTGTTTGTGTGATAGAGGAGCCCATATGCTGGCCTCAGTATGGAGCCCAGCAGAATCTCGATCCTGCTGCATATTAGCTTAGTAGCACTCACTGCTAAGAACCATCATTTCCTCTGTGTCAGCACCTCCTGAGGCAGCACACATACACACAAATACTGTCTCCTTTATAAATGTACCTAAACAGCACACACACACATACACACCGGAGTTGCCCTGAGGCCTTGGGCTGCCTTTTCTGGCTGATGGAATAAACCCCTTCCCCCCCACGTTTATTTAAATGGCACCAGTGGCATTCTGAAAAGGAAGGTGCTGCCTTGCACTTTTAAATAGGGCAGAAATCATTACATACAACAGAGCGAGTAGACAGATCTAGTTTTTTTAACACACAAGGGCATTTACACAGGGGATAAAAGCACAGAAATATATGAATATGCAAATACATTATGGAGTACCCACTCACTGCGAAGTCCTGGAACAAGATGCTGGATATTTGTAGGTTTGAGTCTTTCTTGTTATGTAGAATATAGTCTATCTTAATGTACTGGATAGCATATTAAATTCAGTATTTATAATATTAGTTTATTTTATCACAATACCTTAAGTGAACATGGAATTAAATTTAAATAGTTCAAAAAACTATTTGATTTTAACCAATGTTTTCATCTGCTGAAATCGGAATAAAAACCTTATTTATTTATGTATTTGTTTATTGTCTATCTGTCTAAAATGTGTTGGTTTTCTCCTGCCATCCTTAGTGTATATATATATATATATATATTGTTTTTCTTTATTAAAAAAATATTAGTGGTTACAATTAATAGAAAAAAAATTATAGTAATGCTTCCTCAAACTATAACAAAATCATATTTTTTAGATTGTTACAGAGCTCAGAATGTGCTGCTTAACAGAAATAACCCGTTTGCCTTTGCATGTGAAGTAGTGCTTGTGTGTGTCTTTGCAGTGAGTGTGTTCCCTGCACAGGAGAGCCGGTGTGTGTTCAGATGCTCTGATGCACTGGTGTCTGCTCCTTCCACAGCACACTGAGCTAATTGAAGTGGGTCTGTGCCAGAGCCAGTGATGCGCAGACCGTATCCCCCTCCTCCCTTTTCATGGCAGGGCTTTGCACCACGGAAGCATCCCCTGCTTGTACCATTGCATTCTGGGGGATTTTTTCCCTCCAGGCACAGGTGGCTGCTGTCGCTGTCCATTGATGCGGTGGTGCGGGAGGACACAAAGTGTTGTGTCAGTGCACTTTTTCGAGTCTCTCACACACGTAACCACAAAAGTGTGAGTGTTGGGTAGAGAGGAAGCCCACAACCTTCCTCCTGACATCAAGCATGCAGTTTAACCCTGATTGGCGACAATCTGTATTTGCCTAAATCTGCTGTTGCGTGGGACTAAGTTAGCAGTGCACCAACTGTTAACTTGCTGACTCACTCTTTATTTACGGCATCATGATGAGATTCTTGGAAAGAGACTCGGAGGTTCTTTTAGCTTGTGAATTCAGACGTCTATGGATGAACCAGACTTATTGGAAAGACATGATAACTTTGGCTGGTGACATGTCCACAAGAGGCAATATAAGCAGATGCTGCCCAATGTCATGAAAAAAAGTATATTGTGTTGGTTGTATCACGTTTCGTGGCAGTTTTAAACTGGTATGTCCAGTGAGTGCCATTAATAAATAGCATGATACATTTTCTCAGAAACCGTTAAATATGATTGTGACAACATTGTATTATGTTGGTTAATGCATGTATGATGGCAGTTCCAGTGAGTGGTGCTAAAAGGGTAATGTAATTTTTTATTTGTCACATACACAATTATACAGAGTATAACCAGCAGTGAAATGTATTCTCTGCATTTAACCCATCCAAGTGCACACACACCTTGAGCAGTGAGCAGCTGATACTGCGGCGCCCGGGGAGCAGCTGAGGGTTCGGTGCCTTGCTCAAGGGTCTCACCTCAGTTGTGGACAATTCCTGTCGGAGCAAAGAATCGAACCCACAACCTCGGGTTACAAGTCTGACGCTCTATCCATTAGGCCATGACTGTCTATGCTTTATCATGTTTGGAAATAACATAGCTTACTACCTGCACTGCACCCTTCCCTAAACCTAACCAATAGTGCTAACCATGCCATTTTAGCTTGCTTATACAAGTTTTTGAGCTTTTTTGAGTTCATGTTTTACAGGACTCACTCATGAGCAGTCAGCATCACAAGTGCAATGCTGTACTGGGTGAGCTAACAAGCAAGTTTACTTCAGAAAATCCATACATAATGAGTTGATTATGTGTTGCAAGTATTAACGTAATTAGATTTTGGGTGAAAAGGAATAAAGTTGTCAGTGTTTTACTTAAACTAGTGTTCATTTTAGCTGGAAACTTCAGTGAATGTTATGTATAGGTACATTTTTGTAGGTTTTCAGAAATGTAGCCAGAGTTACGTATTTACAATGAGCTTGTGTTGTCAGTGGTAGTGTATACATTCTGTGTAAGGTGTTTGGTATTTTGTATTTTTTCAAAGCTTGCTCTTTTAGAGTTTCAATCATGTATTAGGTGTTTCTTTTAAAAGTGCTTTGAAGAACTCGAATTAGCAATGATGTTCTCTGTTTATATGATGTTATACTCCCTCCTCCCCTCATTCAGGCCTTCTGATTGGCTGTAGTTGCAGGTACTAAGAATCCTGCATGCAAGTTGGTTTAATTCATCCACTTTCAGAAACTAGCATGTCTCTCATGTCTTATCTACATCAGCCGGCATGTGTTCTCTTTTCATTCGAGCGCTGGTGTGTATGTGTGTGTGTGTGTGTGTGTGTGTGTGTGTGTGTGTGTGTGTGTGTGTGTGTGTGTGTGTGTGTGTGTGTGTGTGTGTGTGTGTGTGTGTGTGTGTGTGTGTGTGTGTGTGTGTGTGTGTGAGTGAGTGCGGAAGAAGCAGGTTTTTTTGGAGGGCCTGGCAGTATTATCATTCCGAGGAGAGCGCAGGCCCAGATGGCATCTCAGTTTGAGAGCGCGCCCTCTTTTTCCCTCCTCGCTGCCACCTTCGCTCGCAATACAGTCGCCTCTGACAGAGCCACGTAATTACAAACACAGAAGGATGTCATCTACCGCGGCTCTCACTGTCTTTCAGGATGTTCTCATCGCTCTGTCTTTTCGTTCTCTCCTGTCTTTATGCTCTGGAAAGTGTGTCAGTAAAAGCCTGCTTTGCTCGTGTCTGTGGCTGGGTCAGGTGTAGCTTTTATTCTCAGTGTCTCCTTTGTAATATCACTATCTTTCTGTGCTGTTATGCTGCTCACTTTTTATTTGCTGTTAAAAAAAAATAAAAATAAAGGTGCTGATCATGATGCCACAGAAGAACCTTTTTTGTCTAAATGGTTCCATAAAGAACCTTTAACATCTGAAGAACCTTTCTGTTTCACAAAAGGTTCTTTGGGGCGAAAGAAGGTTCTTCAGATTCTAAAAAGGTAAGGAAGAGATGCTTCTTTAAAGAACCTTTGACTGAATGGTTCTTTGTGGAACCAAAAAATGGTTCTTCTATGGCATCGTTTGAAGAACCTTTTGAAGCACCTTTATTTTAAAGTGTGTACGTGATACCCAGAGCCACCTCTAAGACCACCTTCAACAATAGCCAATTACTCTTACTGCTGAGTGTGCGTCTTTGCCCCTGTGGAGTACCACTCGTTTCCCTTTGTATTTGTGTCATTTGTTGCTCTGGAAACTTAATTGAGTTCTCATTTAAGTTTAATTTAAAGGCAATGTGTTGGATATTCTGAAAATAATGATAGTTTTACAACAGGTGTTGTAAACAGGTGTTGTTTTTTATACATTTTTAAATAAAATGTTTAGTATTTAATTAATTAATTACTTATTTATTTTAATTTTATTGTTTTATTTTGTGCACAGTAAAAATATAAAGCAAGAAAATGAATAAAGAAAGACATTCAATGTCACTTCTACTCCTTTTCTTTTAAAGGAGAAGAGTGTTAAAATGTTGTATTTTATTTTATGCCATCTAAGCCTTAATATATATACAGACAACTATAGGCTCAACCAGTAGTGAATCTTTGGGTTGTGTGTCTGCAGTGCTATATTAGTATTATTTTTATGGTTACTACTCTATTTTGAATTAGATTTTATTTTTAGATTTTCAGTATTCATTCCAATTCGTTTTTTGTTTTTCCTTTTTCAAGTTGTAGTAGCAATAGTAGAAGTAAATATCTATATTTTGCTTTAATTTATTATTATTTCAATTTAAATTTTTGTGTTTTAGTGCTTAAACTTATTTGATCTCAGTTAGTTGCCAAGGTAATATTTATAATTTGCATTACAATTTTGTTTTTAATGTAATATTTATATTTTATGTTCAGCTTTATTTAAATGAATGAAAATGATTTGTTAAAGTTTTAATTTTGCTTAACAGTAACATTGTTTATCTGTTTTTCTGACTAATGGTAAACAGAGATAGTGTTCAGGAAACCTGTATGAAAATAGTTTTAAAACATAAATACTTTTATGCAACATGTGCATAAATGACACACTTCACTAGTCTGCAAAAGTCTCAATTTGCTCTCAATTGAACTTGCCTTTAAGTTTATATTTGTGTGGATATGTCCCTCTTCTTATGTCTCTTCTGTTTCTCTATCTCTTTCCATTCACCACATGTGTCTCTCCATGCAGCGAGAGTCTGTGATGTTGTACCGTATCCATCTGTTCAGATGAAGGCCTTGCCACAGGCACTGCCACCTATAGCGCTTTATGATGTCACCACGCGGCTATTATTTGAGCTGAAACTGTCATCTGGTCGGACCCTGTAATTTACCAGCTGTTTGATTAATATTAAGAAAGCCCGGGTGTCGGTGATCTGTCAGCGGTGATGTTGACGAGGCCAGCGGAGGCGCGCGGCTGCAGCTGCCAGTGTTTGCGGTGTGAAATTCTCTGATTGAGCGGAGCTGTGATTACAATTGGAGATGGCTGCCGAGATAGACTTGAGCGGTTGTTGAGGGTCATTCGCTCTCGGGCTGGGCTAATAGTTTGCAATGCCGCCGAAAGGCGAATGTGATTGTGGGAGATCTGGAAGGCAGATTGTGTTGTACTGACAGAGAGGATGGATCGGGTGTATTGACTGGCCATCGCAGGGAGGCACATGAGTGTCCTTTCCTTTCTAGAGTCTTAAATAGGGAATCAAGAACAATTTTGCAGGTCTGCTGAAAAAACTCACATGACTTGACATCATCATACGTTATAAATTCATTTTGAATGCTAAAAGTTATGATTTACAAGAATTCTGATTTGATTCCATTCTTTGGCGGATATCAAGTACTTGTAGAAATAATTACTCAAGTAAAAGTAATAATCTTAAAGGGGTGGTTGATTGCGATTTCACATTTTTAACATTAGTTAGTGTGTAATGTTGCTGTTTGGTGACATCACAAACCCTGAAATTGACATCAACCCGCCCCCGGGAACATGTAACAAAGGGGGCGAGGCCATTTTGTGCTGCTTTAGAGAAGAGGAAGAGAAAACTAGGAGTGCACATACAAATCTATTTATATATGAATGCGATTCTGTCTTCTAATGATTCTAATGGATTCACAAGTTTCAAGATTAATGTTCTGAAGCAGCGGCTCTTAATACTGTTCCTCGTGTCCCCTGCTCTGCACACGCTCTGCATCTCTCTCTCTCTCATTCAGATCGTCAGATCCGCTCCAACAAACTGTTCCAATCATACACTTATTTTCACATTGCTATGAGAAGCGTTATACAAGGACATTGCTGTGCTGTATTAAAGCTTTAATCAGGATAAAACCGTATAATAAAAGCTAACAGAAGCAGTAGCGCTTATAAATAACAGCATATTAAAAAGTATGAACAACAACAGATTCTGCGCGATCCTCTTCACTAATATCCTCTTTGTCTCAATCGGGCTCAAACAGATAAGCAATATAGATGCCGCCATTAATTACAAAACAATCAGAGGGCATGCCGCTGAGGCGATGGGTAGAGGCGGTTTAGCCAATCACAACACACTGGACAAGCTAACCAATCTGAGCCCATTGCGTATTTCTGAGGGAGGGGCTTATTAAAACCAGGAAACAATCAGGGTGTTTATCAGAGAAGGGACAGAGCAGTGAAGATTAAAGGTATATTATGTGAAAAATAATGCATTTAAAAAAAAATACGCATGAACACGTTTAACTGCACCCCATAAACACAATCAAGCCTAGTGAAATATAGTACGTCTAAAAGTACAACAAAAAAATATTTGAACTTTACTCAAGTTAAAGCACCTATACCTTTAAATCGACTAATCTACTTCATTACTATCTAACTTTGATTAAAATATGGTGGATTCAGTACGTTCAGTCAGCGAAGGATTTTGACTGATTTGCTCAAAACAATTATTTGTTATTGAATCAATCTACACTGGTTTTGTTTTGTGTTTTTGATTTATAAAAAATAAAAAAAAAGTATTTGCCATTGAATTAGTTTATATTGACCACGTTGTATGTTATTTTATGCAACCCACAGAGATCATTTAGTAGAAAGACATATTAAAGACTGTATTAATCTGTATTATTCAATTCAAAGAGAAAGTTAATAAGTTTTAAATAAGTAATAAATATTTTTTAACCATGTGGCTATATATTCAACCTTCTTTGGGTCAACTATTTCACCTTTGTTGATAAACAGGGTTGTAGGTAAACAGCATAACCAGCTAATGCCAGAATCAAACCAGCACTAACCACCAGCATAAACTAACCTAAAGCAGCTCGCAAATCTATGCTGGTTTCAGCTGGTCTCTTCAGCTGTTTTCTGTAATTAAGTTCTGTGCATAGTCCACATCTGTTTTGGAGGCAGGCGGAGGGTATCTATCACACCATGGGCCGATTGTGTAGGTCTGTGCGCGTAATGTGTGCCAGAATGTGTATCAGTATGTGAGCAGGTGGCGTGCTCAGTAGTGCGGGAAGTCCAGCCCTGGAGGCTGGCGCAGGAAAATGATTGAATTCTGAGTGCAAGAAAGCTGACAAATCACTAAAAAAAATGCCTTTAAAATGCTGTAATAACACTGTCCATAAATCACCACTGACAGTTTAATCATCCTCGGGTCTGGGGCCTGATCTGACCACCGGACAGCCCTCCCTAATCAGCCAACGAAGAAAACAACCCTGAGCGCATCATGCATTCTCCTCTGCTTAAGCCTTCAGACTGCTCTGAATTTGGACGGGAGCATCTATAAATGTCTCCTCATGGTCCAACATGATCAGACAGTGTAATTAAATCACTCAGCATGCTCTTGCAGGCATTGGTAAATGAGTTTGAGTGGTCTGTAATAAACAATTTTCCTATGTGCATTTCCAGGGTTTTTACAGCTGTTAGCGGTATGACAACTGACGGCTCAGAGGAACTCAGCAGCATTTGAAAGCTGGAGGAGAATCAATGGAGCTTAATTTACAGTTGTTAGAGCCAGCGGAGGATGTGCGTTTTCTGCTCCAGAGCAGAAGACGCTAATCCTCGGCATCTCTGCTGTGATACACACACTGAGTGACAGGGACTTAACAGTCTCGGGGTATATTTGTGATGCTAATGTGGGAATCTGGATTGGCTGGCTGGTGTTTATCCTTACCATTACAGGATACTTGGTGCCAAGGCCAGTGTGTCATTGAAATCACAATCAGAGCCTTGCCTACGCATACTGTATACAGTGTATGCATGTGTGTCATTTAATTTGCGACACTATGTTATGAATAATGCGATACAATAGGACTAGTGGGATGACAAATACAATGCAACAATAGAAATGAGTCAACTGGTAGACGTTCTGCAAAAGTCTGACAGCAAGTAGAAAACTGGAGTCCTCTCACTTCCAGTGTAGATGGCATCGTTGAATACAATGGGAGCAATTTATGTAGTGCATTAATGCAGAGTTCAAATGATGCTCGGTCACAGGTGTGTCTTTATCTAGGATTATATAAAACACCTTCAAATGCCCATCAGTCAGATGTTTTAAGTGTTATATAATGTGAAGCAGACGTTTTTGCACTGAGCTAGATTTATTTATTCATTTGTTATGAATAGACTTGTCTTTTGATTTGAATAAGTTAGGATGCAAAAAACAAAACGATTATCAAATGAAAATAAGTGCCTTTTATTTGTAACGTATATATAATTCACTCGATATACAGATTTTTAGTTTACACCAAAAACACCTGAGATTCGTGTAAAGTGTATTATTATCTTTCTATTTATATAATTAAATTACTTATTGATTTTACTCACTTAACTCACTAACACATGCATGTATATATTTAAGAAAAATATGTTATGTTTATATTGAACATAACATATTAATAAAAAATATATATGAATATACATGTATAAATGTAAACATATGTAAGTATTTACAAAATATATATTGTATGTGTGTATTTATACATACATAATAAATATATACAGTAAACACACATATATTTAGCAAACAAATACTTTTATTTTGGATGCAATTAATCCAGATTAATCGTTTGACAGCACTAATATATATATATATATATATATATAAATAATTAGTAATCTGATTAAATTTGAGTCATTGCTAGTGGGTTACCATGATGTTCACTGTAGAATTAATTGGTAACATTTTAGAATAGTGAACATATATTTACTATTAACTTAGAACTTCCCCAGAACAAACGTATGCATTTGCTGCTTATTAATAGTTAATAGTTGTTAAGTTTAGGTATGGGGTAGGTTTAAGGGATCTAAAATATCATCATGCAGAAAAGGGTTTTAAAATATTTGCCTTATAAGTACTAATAAACCGCCAATATTGTAGAAATATGCATGCTAATAAGCAATTAGTAAATAGTGAGAATTTGTGCTTAAAATAAAGTGTTAACAATTAACCATACTCTATGCATTTTTCACATTAACCATAAAACTGTTTGTAGTTTATTAATAGGATATGAAAAAATTGTACTTACTGATTATCTAAAAATGAGCCACATTTAACTGAAGGTTAATACTTGCTAATTTGTTAATCAGAGTTTCTTGTTGTTAATAGTAGTTAGTACTCATCTGTTCCTGTGTAGTTATTAATTAATGACAGAACAGGTATGACTAATTATTTGGATCAGTTTTCTAAAGTGAAAAGCAATGATAACTCCCTAGTAATGATGACTAAAGTCATGCTTTTGAGATTTGTTTGTGTAGTAATTCATAATGAAGGGTTTGGTATGCTTGAGTTGTTACTAGAGGGTTACTATGATCTTTACTTTAGAATAGAGTTTCAGTCAGCTAATAATTCCTTTAGAAGGATGCAGTAACCCTAGAGTCATTACTTAATAATTTGTTGAACAGTTTCTTGTTATTAGTTAAGAGTAATTATTAGAATTCCTTTGTAATTATTCATGACAGAAAGGTGTTCTAAAGTTATTGTTTTGTTTCATATCTTAGGCTTGTATTATTTTGACTCATTTGGATAAATAGCACTGGATAAGTTATAGATTAATAGTAATAACTCTATTCATTTCATCACCTACCACAGCATATGTCAGCAATGTATTTTCACCTTTTCGTACCGTGTTTTATGGATGCAAGTTTCTATTTATGTACATAGATTGCTTTGCCTCTTAAGTGAATGGAAAGAAACCGGTCTTCTCATACTCCAGTAATTACATCCGTTTTCACAGATCCAAGGCAAGGCAATCAGCTCCAGTGTTCAGATGCTGTAGCCATCACTCTTGTGTACCCAACCTCCGAGGAAACTCTCTCAATGCCACTGTCTTTCTTGGCGGTGGCCTTCGATGTCAAGGCGAAAAGCTTAAATCACTTTTGATAACAACATTGCCATAAAGCACATAGCCTCTACCTCACTTATAGCCATCAACGGGGCTCTTTTCAGCTCAGATTTATTGAGATGAGCGCAGACCATCATTAAACAGATGTTTAACTGAAACGTCTGTCCAAGGCAACCTCGATCCACAGGCTATTATTATGGAAAGCTGTCTGAATATTTTCTATAGTGCTTAGACCGCGTTAAATCAAAATTGGAGTTTTGTGGCTTTCGGTTCACGTGTATTAGCTTTGAGGTCATGTAATATATTCTTAGCCTTCTGTATCGTATTTGATATGCAAATTTCTAAGGCCACTTTATGATCAAAACATTGCTGAAAAACCTGTTGTACTCAACTTTAGTTTATACTCTTTAGCAAGTGAAAAGGGTTTTAGTATAATTGTAAACGTGCACCTTCAGGTTGTTTCACATGTCTTTTGCTTTTTAGTGATTTTTTAAATGTAAATGTAGAAATAAATGTTATATTGTTGACAATATTTCAAGATGAACATTGGCTGGTCTGAAGCATCTCAGGTATACTTCATTATCCATACATCGCTTTTAAAAAAAATCATGTTAAAATGTCAGTATCAAATGCGATGCATTTTTGTTCACCTCTCAATCATCTGTTATAAAGATCTCATTAATTTACAATACAAGCTATCAGAATTTCAATTATTGGCCATATAAATATCAGCAACTGTACCACATTTCATAGTTTTGCTCAGTTTGAGCCTCCTCGAGGGTGAGCTTCATATATTTTCCTTTATCTTACTATATGAGCCATATAAAGCCACATTTTATTTTTAGATGCTCTTTGATATTTTATCCAAAGATTCAATAAAATGAAAATACGGTAGATTTTTTAGACTATTATTGTTAGACTGTTATTGTTTCAGGTTTTATAGGGTTAATAGTTGGCAACACTAATGTTTTAGCAGACATATGCATTGTACCGCTTCGAGAAAACACACCAAAAATATTCATGATTAATGTTGCCCACAAACAAATAAAACGTTCAGATTTAGAATGAAAACAATGACAGAAAACATCGCGGGCTCTTAAAACGGCATGTTTTCTTAATGAGGACCCAAAAGCACATCTGCCGTGTGATGTGACTGTTTTTCTAATTGTCCAAATTAGGTGTAATTACAATTTCAAGACAAATTCCCCATGACCCCACAAGAAGTGTCAAATTTACACCATATTGTAAATGTGAAAGGACAGAATAGTGTGCGTTCAGTGCGTCCTTGTTGTGAGTGTGCGGAGAGTGCGATTAATTACATCTCTCCCTCAAACCGACCTCTTCAATTTGCCTCTGAGAATTGCACCATGGGATTCTTCATCCAGTAATTGAATTACACAACAGTAGCAGCAGCTTGGGACTGGGATATTTAATGTCTTATATGAAATATTAACAGACTTGGGTGTTTTAATTGTCTTTCCTACCATATTAGAGCCCTTACTTCCTTTCTGACTCACTGCCTCTCTCTCCCGTTCCTCGTTCTGGCTTTTTCCTCAGAAATAATAGAGGATGGTTTCAGAAAAGGACAGTTATTACTCACTTTATTAAGTGATGGAAGAATCACATGTGATAACAGTGATTACCTGTTCTCCATCTTCCCTTGTTCTCCTGCAGTGTGTATTTTTTAATCTTACAATACGTTCTGTCATCTCAGTTTATTGTGCAGACTGTAGGTAAACCATTCGTACAGCAGGTTGACGTCTGTGGTCCGACATGTCACCCGTCACCGGAACTTCCTTCATTATTAATCAACAATACATTTGAAACATTTGAAAAAGAGCAAAGCTGGTAGCTGTTGAGAGGCAGTTCTCGCCAGGCCCTCCTGGCAAAATATGTCTCCTGAGGTTATTCAGAAGGTAGTCATATCCTCTTAGAAAGATCTTTTGTGGTTTCACAGCTGTTCAAAGACAGAGAAGCTCTTTTAGCCCACGTCTTGTCACTTTCTTTTTCTCTGTTCTTGCAGAGGTGTACTTTGCTTGTCTTGTTGAAATGTACTAACTGTCCAATCTGAGCTGAGACTAATGCTGGCCAAATGCTCAGCCTGTAGTCTGGAGTTTCTTTATACTGCTGTTCTTATGTGGGAGGTCTAAAGCTAACGTCTGATTTAAGGCTGCACGATTTGGTCAGATATTTAATATAAGTGTTTAAATCTTATGTATTTCTACTGCTTAAATATGACGGTTAAAGCTGTAGCTCTCATGATCAACGTGGTGTGTGAAAACAACAAACTAGCATGTCACTCGTCTCCACATTAAGTCATGTGCTGCTTCTGCTGCTCGTAGAAGCAGTTACTCTTTTAATGTGTTCATACTTGAGTTATTTTCAAAAGAACCAGTTATATTAAAAGTTTTAAATATAATTATATTTTCAGATAATTATTGTAATGGTACAAAAAACAAACAAACACATGAAATAATTAAATACATAGTTTGAAAGTTGGACTCAGTAAGATTTTTGAAATATGAAAACACTTTAAGGCATATTAAATTGTTCAAAAGTGACAGTAAAGACTTTTGTATTGTTGCAAAAAAGAGAAACAGTATAATAAGTATTTACACATGATATTAATCAAGGAGCCCTGTAGGAAACATTGATAAAAATAAAATTTGGAATGCAATATTATTATGATTTCTGAAGGATCCTGTGACATTGAATACTGGAATAATTCAGCTTTACATCACATTGGTAAATTGCAACTTGAAATGTATTACAATACATAAAATATACAAATAATATAATAAATATATAAATAAATGTAATATTTATATAAATATATATTATAAAAGTTGTTATATATGATAATATTTTTTATACAATAAATGCAGCCTTAAAATAAATAACTGTGCAACCCTAAATTGTTTGATTGCCATATTGTCAAACAATAAAGCGTTCATCTAGGATCACGCTCTACTCTATTAATCCACGTTGTGTAACTGTAGACGCTGTAACATACTGAATGGTTCATTAGGTTTAAGAGCAGTGTTTAAGGAGCATTTACACTCTTAGACTGCCATATTAAAGCACATATAATCCATTGGTAAAGGAAATGTAGCATATAGCCTGCCACTATATCTGTAATAGAGTATCCTCCTGAATGGAGGTAAAATATCCTCCTGATTGATGTAGTTAACTCATGGTGCGTGTGTTTCTCTTTGTTTCAGAGATCAGCAGGGTACGAAAGGACATGTACAACGACACGTTAAACGGCAGCACGGAGAAGAGAAGCTCCGAGCTCCCGGACGCCGTCGGCCCCATCGTTCAGCTCCAAGAGAAACTCTTTGTGCCTGTTAAAGAATATCCTGACGTGAGTCTCAAGCCTAAAACTCATTCACACTGCAAATACACTTAGAGCTCCACCACAGTGTTTTAAGTAATTCATACCATTTTGGGGTTTGTTTGTTTGTTTCATTAAATTAAAAATTCAATGACAAATGATAAAAAATGCACCCCGAGAACCTTTCAGTCACATGAGCTAGTCTCAGGCAGTAGTTGAAGGTCAGTTAAAAATGATTTCAAGTGAATGTCTGAATACACACACACACACACACACACACACACACACACACACACACACACAGGCTCTTTACTGAAGCTCAGTAAGTAAATGGAATAGTAAATAACTATGTGCAGCTGCTCAGTATGGCCCTTATTTAATTACAGAGACATACTAGTCAATGTAATCTAGTTTCCCTTGCATTAGGACATGGGCCCACGTCCAGTATATTGATTTCATTAAGACGTACTGAAGGAGTGAGGTTGCCCAAAGTGTTTGAGTCCATTTTATGAGTCCATTTAATTGATTGTGTTATTAAGCTGATGGTTTGTGGTCGGCTGTCGCTGTGCGTCTGAGCAGTATAAATTATCTGTGCGTCACCATCGAGATTACATTTTTCATTTAATACTTAATTTATTAGTATGGGATAGTTCACTCAAAAGTTCAAATTCAGTCATTTATTCACCCTTGTGTCGCTCCGAACTGAATGACTTTTCCTTGTCTCGTTAAAAAAAAAAAATTGTGAAAAAGAAGTGTGATTAATTAAACTGAATGTGCACTTGTAGTGTACTTAAAATCTTATAAGAATATATTTAAAAAACGTACTTGCAGATAATATAGAATTAATGAAATAAAAGACCACTAAATTGTAAAAGAGAGTACACTGTTTCCTAACACACTGAAATAACGTTTACGTAAGTTTTACTTTGAAGTACATTTTTATGTTTTTTAATAATCAATACATTAAGTGCATTTTAATAATATTTTGTTGTGCTTTAAGAAGTGCACTCATATCATATTTTCATATTGCCAGCATGCTAAAGCACATAAGTACAGTACCTGATTATAATTTTAACTGTAGTGTGTTATTCAATATTACATTTAAAGTTAAATATTTTAAACTGCAACTTCATCATTACACATATGTAATTACAAATGTATTTAAATATATGATATATATTGTAGGTTTTAATAGAATTTCATATAATTATCATATAATAGTATAGAATAGTGGATTTTAGTTTACTATACAGTAAATGATTGTCAGTATTCGACAACAAAATGTAAAAATATTTCCCATGCAACAGAAGTAATTATGAAATTATATATAAAGATGTACTTGAGTCCTACATAAGTTGGTCAAAAAAGCACTCTAAATATCAGCTAGTTGCAATTTATATACATTTAACAACCCTAACAACCCGGTCGGTGGTTAACAAATCTTTCAAGCAATCGCCATCAGATCCTGCTTGACTAAGGCGCCCGGCCCTGGGGAACCGGTCCAGTTCCGAGCTGATTGATCCCAATTAACTTATTCCGTCCCAGCTTGATTCCTGCACGGCCAGCACTAATTGAGTCTCTCCAGCAGGGGCGTAAATACTGTTTGGGATTAGAGCCCTCCATATTGCTGAAGTTTTCTGGTTTGTGGGGCTGTTTATGCGCCTGGATTTCTCACGGGAGAGGGCTGCGATGTTAAACAATGCTGATGCAGTGGCGCTTGCATGTTTTTGACTAATTCTCGCTTCAAACCATAGCGGAGTTAACATGGCTTGTTTGATCCATAAAATGCACTCAAGGATAGCGGACAAGAGGATATTTGAAAGTCATCGAGGCTGCACCACTTGGTATTAATAATATGAATATTTTATTGTTTCTTGCGCATAATACTGGAAATATATAAAAAGCTAATTTCTTTTTATATTCAATTACAACTCCGGTTTTCAAGGTTATGATGCTCTTCTGTCTGTAGTTGAAGCTTTGTGGGTAATTTAGCTCCTGCTCTTAAAAGTCTGAGAGTTAGCCAGCACTGCAGTAAAGGCTACCATGAGAGAGAGTGTGTGTGTGTGTGTGTGTGTGTGTGTGTGTGTGTGTGTGTGTGTGTGTGTGTGTGTGTGTGTGTGTGTGTGTGTGTGTGTGTGTGTGTGTGTGTGTGTGTGTGTGTGTGTGTGTGTGTGTGTGTGTGTGTGTGCGAAGGTTCTGGCCGCCCTTCCTGGTCTGAAGGACACCTAGGATCATTATTAGTGAGTTTGGGTTCATTAGGAGGAGGAAGATGAGCAATAAAAGAGACGTCCTTAAATAGCCCTCCGTGTCAATGGAGTCCTCCATATACATAGAGACTAGAACTCATATTATAGTACAAAACTATATAGTACAAAATCCAAATAGTTACTATTTACTATATAAACTATTATAGTACAAAACTAGAACCAACATGGTTCTTCTATGGCATTATCTTTAGGCTCTTTTGCGCTGCATAGCAGCAGACTCGTTCCTAGAGAACCAATTTCCCTCTCGGGACGTTTTCCTGTTTGCATTTGTCGATAGAAACGTCTTTATTCATGATATTTACAAACACCAACAACTGGTGAATGGAGGATGCCGTGATCGGAGCTGCTTTTGTTGAGTGTCGTGGGTTTTGTGAAAATGAAGATGGAATGTAAACGCAAAATTTTTGTGGTTAAAAGCATGAAAATTGCCTTAATTTCCTATGAAAATTTGCAGTAAAATACATATCATCAAGACTAAGAAAAGAACATAATGCTGCAGACATTAGGTAGCTAAATGCCGTTATTATCGCTGTTTTTTTCTTGTTCGTGGAGTAAATACTTTTTCACTGCTTATATTTTTGGTACTTCCCATAGAACTGTTTTAGACCCTGCTCTGAATTAGGAACATATTTAATTCCCCCAAATCGAGTTCCTAGAACTAAATATGTGCACATGTTCCTGTGTGGCTCAGTGGTAGAGCATTGCATCAGCAGCGCAAAAGGTTGTGGGTTCGATTCCCAGGGAACACACATACTGATTAAAAATATATAACCTGAATGCAATTGTAAGTCGCTTTGGATAAAAGCGTCTGTTAAATGAAAATGTAAATACATTCCTAGTTCCTGCGGTGCGAACACGCCAAAAAGCGGGAACTTCCGCCAGTAGTTCTAGGAGCTATGAAAAGGTTCCTATTGCGCCTTTTGCAAAAAGATTATTTTGGAACTTTTATTTTTAAGAGTGCAATGGTCAGACAATCCAGATAGTCCCGCCTCCAAACTCATGCCATTGGTTAAGTCAGTGTTGCTGTGTCGGGCTGGTTGTTTTGATAATAGTGTTAACACTTGTCAGGTGAATCAACATAGGAATGAGCTATTTCAAATATATCACCTTTACGCTTATTGTAGAGCGCCTCTGGGGAGCCACTAATCTCTATATTTCCTCTGCTGAGGTCTGAACAGCCTCGATCTCTCTCAGCAGACGTCTGCTAGAGAGGGGAATCATGTTAATTGCTGGAGACCCCCTCTGGACAATCATTAACTTTAAACCATTAGTCATTAAATATCACAGCTTCTCTTCAAAAGATGTCAATTATCACCCTCAAAAGGTTGCTGTGCGAGTGTGTGTATGTGTGCATGCAGGTAGATCTTGATGGTTATCTGGGCCTAACGGAAGCTAAATGAATGACTACATTAACTGTGAAGCCATTCTTACGTTTTTGCATTGAAATCTCAATATATCCACAATGAGTTTGCTGATAATTTAAAATGTAAAAATGGTGATTTAGCCAATTAGGTTTTTGAACCATGTTCCTTTAAATTGTACTTTCTAATATTCCAACTCGCACATTATGAGAGCTTTCAGAGGTTTTTCAGTAGAAAAAAGTAACAACATCAAAGTAAGTTTAATTCAGTTTCATGATTTATTTCAAACTCAGATTAAACGATTAAACTTACAATTATGATTACATTTACAACATCAAAAAGTATGTGATCACCTTATTTAGCCTCTTTGTGGCATTTTTAAAATGCTAAAATATTTAGCAAAATATTTTACCATGTACTGTTAAATTGCTGTGTATAAATAAATAATGATTTCAGTTTTTACATTTAAATGTTTTAAATCTCCTTAATTATCTGATCTCATAAGTTTCTTTAAAATTATGGTTGCTTTGATTGGGGAAGAAAAAAATAACTTTAGAGCAAATATGAATATCTAGAATATGAATATACTACTGTTCAAAAGTTTGGGGTCAGAATGTTTTTTTTTTTTTTTTTTTTTTAGAATTATTACTTTAATAATAATAAAAATATTAATTAGTTACATTTATATAGTGCTTTTCTAGGCACTTAAAGCGCTTTACATAGAAAGGAGGGTATCTCCTCATTCACCACCAGTGTGCAGCGTCCACCTGGATGCTTTACTAATACTATGCATCAAGGAAATATTAAATTGATCAAAAGTAATAGTTAAGTTATTTCTATTGTTTAGATTAGAACATTTAGATTTCTATTTCAAATACATTATGTTCTTCTGAACTGTCTATTAAGTAGTGAAACCTGAAAAAGACATGGTTTCCTCAAAAATATAAAGCAGCACAACAGTTTTAAAAATTATTAATCAGAAATGTTTATTGAACAGCAAATCAGCATATTAGAATGATTTTTTTAATGATCATGTGACACTGAAGACTGGAGCAATGATGCTGAAAATTCAGCTTTGCGTCACAGGAATAAATTACATTTTTAAATATTCAAATAGAAAAACCAAAAAAATATTTCACAAAATTACTGCTTTTACTGATCAAATAACTTCAGCCTTGGGGAACATAAGATACTTATTTTAAACGTAGCCTATTATTATTTGAATGGTAGTGTGTAAATAAATTATCCTCACAAAACTGAAAAATATAAATGCATTAATTTTAGCTTATTGACAAAAATGCAGCATGATTTACACAGAAATCTGTTCTGCTCCCGTTTCATGAAGGAGACCCAATGTGTGCACGAGCATCCACACCATCCACCCCAGCAGGCTTAAAAATCTCTAATTATCTCGTCGCAGGCGGTCGCTGATATTTCCAGGTCAGGGGCAGGATGACATGATAGATTTATAGATGAGGTGTAGTATGAAGGGAAGAGTGTGAAAGAAAGAGTGAAGAAGATAAGCAGCCTGGGACGTGTGGCGGTGATGAATGTGAGACTATGATGAGGTCGGGGAATCAGGGCAGAGGAACAGCGGCCTGCCCCGCCTGATAAAAGAGAGTGAACGACCCCACACGCACCCCGAACGCCCCACACACACTCATCTCCCAGACAGGCATGCAGTGGCACTGAAATTAATTTGCTCCTTCAAACTCGTGCTGTGTTGCCCCTCTCCTGGCAGCACGCACCCGTTCTGATTTGCTGAACAATGTTATTAGGCTGGGAAAGACAGCCGTCCTAGAAGAGCGCTGCTGCTTGAGATGATTGTTGCCTTTCATTCTGAGGTGCAAATCTACAGTTATTGTTGTGTGTGTGAGGGAGATAATGTTAGGGAAAAGACACTGGACCGTAGAGGAAGAGCGCTATAAATACTCTGCTCGGGGTCTTGGTGCGGACAAAGCTTTTAATTGTTGAGTGTGGAGCAAGCGAGTGAGTGAGCGAGTGAGTGTGCGAGTGAGCAAGTGAGAGAGGAAGTGAGTGAGTGAGTGAGTGAGTGAGTGAGTGAGTGAGTGAGTGAGTGCGGGAGTGAGTAAGCGAGTGAGTGAGTGAGTGAGTGAGTGAGTGAGTGTGCGAGTGAGCGAGTGAGTGAGAGGGTGAGCGAGCGAGCGAGTTAGTGAGTGAGTGAGTGAGTGAGTGAGCGAGCGAGCGAGTGAGCGAGTGAGTGAGTGAGTGAGTGAGTGAGTGAGTGAGTGAGTGAGTGAGCGAGTGAGTGAGTGAGTGTGCAAGTGAGCGAGCGGGCGAGCAAGTGAGTGAGTGAGTGAGAGGGTGAGCGAGTGAGTGAGTGAGCGAGTGAGTGAGAGGGTGAGCGAGCGAGTTAGTGCGGGAGTGAGTGAGCGAGTGAGTGAGTGAGTGAGAGGGTGAGCGAGTGAGTGAGTGGGCGAACGAGTGAGTGAGTGAGAGGGTGAGCGAGCGAGTTAGTGCGGGAGTGAGTGAGAGGGTGAGCGAGCGAGTTAGTGCGGGAGTGAGTGAGCGAGTGAGTGAGTGAGCGAGCGGGCGAGCGAGCGAGTGAGTGAGTGAGTGAGAGGGTGAGCGAGTGAGTGAGTGAGTAAGCGAGTGAGTGAGTGAGTAAGCGAGTGAGTGAGTGAGCGAGTGAACCGCTGTTGTCATCTATCATTTCTCCCAGTGTGTCCTTTTCTGGGTCAAACTCGTCTACAGTCAGGATGAGCCACTATCAAAGGTTATTATTAATCATCATCAGAGCTGCAAGATTGATTTGCCTTCCTTTAGCAAGTGTGAACTGTGGATTACTTTTAATCAACTTTTGATGGATTTTTTTGTGGATTTATGAAATCCATGCTCCTAATATTCACACAGGTGTCAAGTAACCACAAGTGTAGAGAATCACAAAATGTCACAATACTTTAACTTTAATATTAATTTTGAACAGGATATATATTTATATCTATTATCGCCTATGTAGGTTTGGGTGCATTTATCAGAAATACAGTAATAATATGAAAAATTATTACAATTTAAAACAACTGTTTTTATTTTATTTTAATATTTTGTAATGTGTAATTCATTTCTGTGATGCAAAGCTGAATTTTCAGCATCATTACTCCAGTCTTCGGTGTCACATGATCATTCAGAAATAATTTGAATATGCCGATTTGGTGATTTTCTATTATTATAAATGTTGAAAAAAGTTGTGCTGATTAATATATTTGCAGAAATGCATTCTTAATTTTTTTTAAGATTGTTGATTAATAGAAAATCCAAAAGAACAGCTTTAATTTTAAATATAAATATTTTCTGACATTACAAAAAATGTATTTACTGCCACTTTTCATTAATTAATTGCATCCTTGCTGAATAAAAGTATTACTTAAAAAGAATTCAACTTTTGAATGTTAGTGTATATTTTTCTAAAACTAAAAGCCATTAAGTTTAATATTTATATAAATGTAATGCTAAATGTTATATCATTATGACTTACTCTAAGTGTCCAGAATGTTTGGGATCATTAAAATCATCTGGATCATTAAGTCATTAGATATGTACTTTGAATGAGTGTCTGTTGTCTGAAAAATATAATAGTAATAAATATGAAGAGGAGTTTGGATAGGAAGTGGAGTGTATTCCAGATGAAAATGTTATTGCTCAGGGTATTTTTTCTTAAAAAAAATCCTTTTAAAAGTAAATTAAAATAGGCACAAATGAGAAAATTGTTGACATAGAGTATAGAGCTATACAATTAATGTGCATCTGTTAGCTCAGATAAAGAAGACTAGTCTAATTGGAACTGTTTGTTCATTTTAAAATATAATTTTTGAAATCTAACTTATTAAATCTCTTTTAAGTGCAGATCTGAGTGTAGTTTGAGACATTAAGATTTCATCTGAAACTCTAGAGAGCCCGTGTGAAATTACTGGGGTCGTTTTGTGGATGCGAGGGACTTTTCTTCGTTTGCTGTTCATTAATCCTAATCACTGTCTTGGAGAAACAACTGAGATGTTCAAATGATGTCATTTGCGATCTTTCTTTCCTGTTATGGCTAAAATCCCAAGATATTGTCTGTGAATTTACTTTCTTGGCAGTTTTTGCTGTTTTCCCCTCATATGTTGAATCTGTCTGCTTCTGCATGTCCTCTGGGTGTTTAACAATACATTATAGTCTCACTTTTCTCGAGCAGCGCTGTGCCAGTCTGAGCCACTGCTATTTCATGAAGACTGTTGCGTTCAGACAGTGCGAGTGAGTTTTTATGAGTGTGTCCTTGTGACTGCATGTATATATGGATGTAAAGGGCAGCGTGTTCAGCACATGTGTGTGTTTGTGATTTGTCCTGTCAGGAAGGAGATCTTGCCGCCTGCCCTTCCTCTATTTAGGTGTCATTGTTTTAATTAAATGGGTCTGATGGGATGGACCCATTACTCAGAACTGAATGAGGGCTTAATGGATCCAAAACTACTGGACGTTAACTGGGGTATTGGCTGACGTACCTGCAGCAGCTGGTGTTGATTAATACAAGTTCGTCCCCATGTGAGTGTGTGTGTGTTTGTATGTGTGTGTGTGTGTGCGTGTGTGTGTGTTTGCGCACGTGTGTGTGTGTGTGTGTGCGTGACTGACCTTATACTGTGCAGTTTTGTAGGTTTGTGTTTTAATGATTATGTGGTTTTAATACAGGGTTTCGAAAACCTAGAAATATCAGGGAATATTAAGGTTGTGTTGTCTATGATTGGGAAATAGATCAAGTCTTAAGAAAGAGTCTTTATTCTGATCCTTAAAATGAACTTTAATTGGCACAATTTGCACAGTAAATATACAGTTTTGGTACAGCATAGTACATATTTTTCTACTTGCACTATTGTTCAAAAGTGAATTTGGGAAGAGTTTTATTCATTAGTATTTTTTTTAATTTTTTTTAAGAAGTCTCTTATGCTCACCAAGGCTGCATTTGTTTAATCAAAAATACAATGCAAATCAGTAATGTTGTGAAATATTATTGCAATTTAAAATAAGTGTTTTTTATTTGAATAGATTTTAAAATGTAATTTATTATTGAGATGCAAAGCTACATTTTCAGCATCATTACTCCAGTCTTCAGTGTCACGTGATATCTCAGAAATCATTCTAATATGCTAATTTGCTCCTCAATAATTATTTGTTATTGTTATCAATAAATTTGTGGAAACTATGGGAAATTTTTCAGGATTCTTTGATAAATAGACAGTTTAAAAGAACAGCAATTATTTAAAATATAATGTATTTGTAACATTATAAACATATTGAGTGTCATTTTTTTAATAACTTGAATGTGTCCAAAAGTATGAATTAAACCTTTGAATTGTAGTGAATACTAAATATTCACTATAAACTTAATATGCACAATATTTAATATTTAATGACTTAACTATCGTAATACTCAAATAAATGATTCCTAATCCAAATGAAAAATCACCTACTCTCAGTTGTCCTCCAAAACAATTATTAATCGTATAAAATCAAGCTGAATCCCTATCATAGTAAATATTGAACCCCTAGTGTGTGTTTGTTCTGATTCTGGGTGTCTGCTGAAAGTGGACAGTGGGTTTTAAGGTTATAGATCCAGCGCATACATAACCCTTTAAACCAGGTTATAATCTTCTCTGAAAGCACTCATACAGGCTGACGGCTCTGCCCGCGGTGAGGAGAGATGAGTCGAGGTGCAGCGCTTGATGTGTGAGTCTTCTCATTACTCTGGTGATAATAAACAATAACACGCACACAGGGGAGAGGTGCAGCGGCGTTCCGGATCACCTCGCGGCTAATGAAGGTTAATTAGGGTTCATTAGGACATGATGAGCGCTCGCAACACCACCACAGCCCTCTGCTTTACGCCTGCCGGCCGCCTCGGTTCCTCCTCTCCGGCTGTCACTCCTGATGGACTCCTGAACATCAGTCCATATCAGTGAGAGTCCAGACAATATTTCATCAATATATTCATATACAGTATGACTTACTGGGTCAGTGTTTCCCAACAAACCACAAATATATAACTTTTAAATCAGATTATACTAAATATCATTTATTAAACTGGAACTTATAGTAATTATTCTTTTTTTAAGCAATTAACCTGATACAATCTGTATCGTATTTAATATGCAAATGTATAAGGCCTCTAAATTATCAACATGATCATAACTTTGCTGAAAGCCCTGTTCTGTACACGTTCTACTACTTTTATATTGTTAGTAATATTTTAAGATGAACACTTACTGGACTGAAGCAAGTTTATACTTGATTATTTACTCATTAAAAACATGTTAAAATGAGAGTATCAAATATACATCAGACTCGAGGAACATTTATTTGTTCATCTCTTGATCATCATTGTAAATGCATTGCTTTATATTTTTGGTAACCCCAAAATAAGCTACAGAGATTTGATAATAAAAATAAAAAATACTTTGAATTCAGCATAATTTGCTTTGGATAAAATCATCTGCAAAATGCATAAATGTAAAGTCATTTGTTTGCTTACTGTTCTCTCTCTCTTTGAATGCAAATGTCAGCATCGCTACATATGTCTAAAGAACAGATCAAACATACTGATATTAGTAATGGTTACAGCACATTATATTATTATTTACATAATACTGTATATGGAACTGTATCAAGTTTATTTTTCTTTAATGTTAAACACTCTTAATCCACTCATTGATCCACTGTCAATTATAATATTATAAAAAAATGGAAAATACAATATTATTTAAGTACTTTCTTTAAAAAAAAAAACTAAGGACATTTTTTGTTTTATATATTTTAATATTAAAAAATCTGACATACACATACCCCTGGTTAGGCACCGAGAAGTATCGTTTATTTTGTAATATTTCATAATCAGTAACTAGAAAACAGAAAGATAATTAATTTATTTATTTCTCTATTTCTTTAAAAGATTAAAAGGAGAGCACATGGAGACTTTTTCTCAACTCTTAATTTTCTCGTCTCCTGTAGCTAAGGCAAATAATTGCGTACATTTCAGTCTGTGTCTCACACAAAGCTATCGTGTGGTTTCAGGAGACTTGGCAATGTAATGCAATGTCTAAGTCCTTTGGACTCTGCTTCCATAAACCCTGGTGGACATAAACCCAGCACGCACACATAATGTAGTGAAATTAGACAACCACAAGGGAATCTGCCAATCAATACCACTCACGGATCATCAGCACAGGAAGCCGTGATAAAACATTTGAGATCAAGTGTTGTAGATATGCAGGCATACACGTGGTTAGACATCTCTCTTCCTCTCCGCGAGTCCCCCACCTCTCGGAGGAGAGATGCGCCCTCTTTCCCCTTCCCTTGTCCTGCACAATAATGAAAACAAAAGACATCCTGCAGCAGGGAATCAGAGCGCAGTGCTATTAGAAGCCATGCAATAATTAATTTGCCTATTACCAAAGCCGACTCGTTTATCTTCATAAGATAATGCCATCACTCCCAGTCTCTGGCAGACTCGCATTCGCTCTGTCTTAAGCGGTCCTAATTACGTCCCCGCTGCCTATTTTATTGTAGTTGATGGAAAACACACTTAATCTCCACTGTGCAGAATGAGTAAATAGGCCCCAGCCTTGAACAGCAGATATTAGAGATTCCATTAAAGCCCAGTGCTTTTTTATGTGGCTTTTGTCTCGGGTGCCGGAGCACTAAAGAGCTGAGGTAAGGTGTACGCCGATGAAGCAGATAAGTCAAGCTGTCTTTATCCGTTGCTTTTTCACACACTTCCAGATAGAGGGAACTTTGTAGTGTCAAAAGCCCAGTGATATGATCACGGCTACCAGTCAAGGTTAAATTTATGATTGGCTGAAACGATCAGTCAGTTTGTAATGTTTTAGGTTTAGAAATGGCGTGGACTGTGGTCTGTTGTAGTGGTTTGGCCTGTTACTCAACCTAGAGGATGTTTTTATTGCTCTGAGATTGCTCTTTCTCCGGAGACTTCATGGTGTTCTCAGTTTCAAGTGTCAACTTTGTCAGAGATGTTACTGTTTTCCTCAGTAGAAACACAAATGAAGACTTTTTAACAAAACCTGGGAGATTTCTGCCCCTCCATTGAAAGCCCACTGAATCAAAACTGTGGCGCTTCAAAAAGTCCATTAAGACATTGTAAAAATAATCAAATTCTTGTTTTCTCAGTCGTGTTTGAGCTTCCATATTTGATGTTTAAATGTGAATAAATGGATCTGTCCATCATATAAAGCAAGACTTGGATTAAACTGCTTGATTTATATAGATGTTCTTTTTTTAGGACTTTATGAACTTTTTAAGAATCCATGTTTTGTTAGAATGGACTTTGGTGGACTGATAGTTTCATTAAAATACCTTCAACTGTTTTTCAAATATGTACGAAAGTTTGGAACGTAAAGAGTAGGAGTAAATGATGACATGTTTTATCTTTGGGTGAACTATCCCTTTAAGTCATCATTTATTCATCCTCATATCGTACCGAACAGGACTATTTTCTTCAGTAAAATGCGAAAGAAAATATTTTTAAGATGGATCATTCTTCTCTTTTCCGTGAAAGCATACAATGACCTGGTCCTCTGAAACATCAGAAAGAAGAAAAGAAGCAGCATGAGAATGATCCCATACGACTCATGCGCTATATACGTTTTCTGAAGTCATGTGATAGATTTGTGTGAGAAACGGACCAAAATTTAAGCTGTTATTCACTAAAAATCATTGTGATTGGTCACAAGTCATACAAGAATGAATGCCGGTTGGGTACACTTATCCTTTTAACCCGAAGTGTACTGTTTTGCTTTGCCAAGATGGTCATCAAACAAACTGTCTTCGGTCCTGTGGAGTAAGTATGTGCTGAGAAGGGTTATGTGGGTTTTAAAAAGGAAGAGAATGTTGACCGTGACCACCCTGATCACTCAACAGACCCACAGAAATGTTTTAATGGACACTACGCACACTCTTAAAGATAAAGCCTTCAGAAGAGGGTTTCACAGCGATGCCACTGAAGAAACATTCTGGGCTCTCAAAAGAACCTTTCAGTGAACTGTTCTTAAAAGAACCATTTTAATGATCTAAGGGATTTTTTTCCATTATAAAAAACCCTTTGTGCAATGGAAAGTTCCATCAGTGCAAAAAAGACCCTTGATTTTTAAGAGTGTAGACTAATATTTTGAAGTTAAATGCTCCAAAAGGGGCTTTTCACAGCGATACCATAGAACACTCTTAAAAATAAAGGTCATTTAATGGCAACAATGGTTGAACATTTAACATCCATAAAACCTTTCCATTGGTCAAAAGGTTCTTTATACTTGAAAAGAGGTCTTTTGATTAATAAAATGTTCTTCACGCTAGGAAAATAATGGTTATTTTAAGAACTGTTCACTGAAAGGTTCTCAGAAGAACCAAAAATGTCTCTTAAATGGAAAAATCCACTTTTTGAACCTTTATGGGTTCCTCAAAGAACCTTCAGTGAACACATTGTAAAAAACACATTTTTTCTTCACATCAAGAACATTTTAATAATCTAAAGAGCCTTTTTTCTATTATAAAGTCTCCATGGATTTTAAAGGTTCTTTGTGGAGCCATTGATATCAATGAAGAACCTGTATTTTTAAGAGTGTGTACTGATATACACATGAGTTAGTTCACAGTGGCCCATGCATCTTCAGTTCTGCACAGCATCACACGACAGCACCTCCCACACAAACAGACACATCTCACACTAACCTATTCACGCAAGCAAATATGCTCCATCCATTGCCCTGACATCACCTGACAGCGAAGAAGATGAAAGATTCTTAATTCATCTTTTCTTCTCGTCACTCTCTACAAGAACACACCTAGACACTCTCGCAGCCCTCTTCACACACTCACATGCAGACATTCATCAAAGCATCAAAGGAGCTTTGTGAGGCGCACAGCAGGAGTAGGCCCACACAAAGGGCGCAGGATTGTGTGTGTTTGATAGGAGAGCTTCGGGTGACAGTAGATGCATTGAGAGGTGGAGGTGGGGAAGTGTTGCATCCATTCAGGTTGGCGAGACGATGCTGTCACTCACGCTTTTGGTGTGCGGTGTGAGTGAGAATACGTGGAGTCTGTGTGTGGCGGCTTCACTTCCTGTGTTTTGTATTTTTTGGGAGACAGACTAATGGGATATATGCCAGCAGTTTTTGAAATGGCAGTTTAATCTTTCAGAATTAAATGTTTTTTTATTCTTAAATCATTTTTGTCCAAATCCAAATTGACCCCATTTACTTTCTTAATAAATAATTATTTATCCTGATCTTATTCCGGATGATTCATCAGTATTCATTCATTTTATATTGAAATGTACTTTTTTGCCCTTGATTTTTTTATTTATTAGCAAATAACCTTATTAAAATCAGCACCTCTTCACCCTTAATCCACTCAAATCCACTTGAAGAAATCCCATTACGATATTTTGTACTGAACGTAGAGCACAAAAAATGATTCCAGGCAAAATCACATTCATCTTTCTGAATTAATAACATATAAAGCTAATTTATGTTTAAATTGTATATTTTAAATAACATTAACTGTTTTTTGAAGTCTCTTATGCTCACCAAGGCTGTATTTATTTGATACACAAAAATATTATATATTATGAAATGTTATTTCAATTTAAAATAACTGTTTTCTTTTTGAATATATATTAAAATGTAATTTATTCTTCTGTTGTAAAATTTTCATCATCATTACTCCAGTGTTCAGTGTCACACGATCTTTCAGAAATCATTCTAATATGATGATTTTCTGCTCAATTTGTATTTATTTTTCTATTATCAGTGTAGGTATCATGGTTGTGCTGATACATTTTTTATTTCTGTATTTATTTATTCTAGGTATCATGGTTGTGCTGATACATTTTTTATTTCTGTATTTATTTATTCTATTTCATTTATATCTCTATTTATTTTTGTGTGAAAACCATGATACATTTGTTTCAGGATACGTTGATGCATATAATGTTCAAAAGAACTGCATTTATTTGAAATATACATTTAAAAGTGTTAATATATATTTTGTATCTTACCCAAAACTTTTGAATTGTAGTGTCATGGTTTCGAGAAAAATATAAAAAAAGAAATAAAATGTTTTCATGGATGCTGAAAACTTTGCCATCACAGGAATAAATTGCGTATACAGCGTCTTTGCTTAATAAAAGGATTGACTTCTGATTAAATAATGTAATTCGCAAAGATTCATGGAATGAGAGTCACTTTTATAATGTTTTTCTTGGTTGATTGGTTGATTGATTGATTGCATTTAATAAAAATAAAAAAACATCAAAAACTCCTGGAACCAAGATATTAAATACCACTGAAAAAGTGGGTCGATACTATTACAATTCAATATATGTCAGCCACTAAATGTAATGCAAATACCATTTAATGTCATCTTTATGAATCGCATCTGAATTAGATGAAATATTGACTTTGATGGTTATCCACTCGTTGAATTCATTATTTAATGTTTAAAAGATGAGGCGTGTTTGGTCAGTTTTATGAGATCAAGCTCAAATCACTATATGTGAAGGACACTGCAGCAGATTTCTCCCTTCAGGGGATAGTCGCCAGCATCTCTGAAACCCAACAGCCGAGTAAAGGCGAGTTTTTTCAGATCTGTCCGTATGTGCCTGTATTCAAGTGCTCTCACCAGGCCCGAGCGTCACATAATCCAGACGGAGAGCGGAGGTCATCCGACCGTCTGGGAGCCGCTACGGAGGGCTGTGTGTGTAATCCCGGCAGATGTGTGAATACAGCAGGGAGACCGCCAATGTATAATTTGTGTTCCTTCTGGAGTCTCTTGCACTGATTACTCAATCTTCAAGGGCACCTTGGAAATTCGCCTGTGCATGCCTGAAGAAAAGACTTTGATTTGATATACCGAGCAGTTTTCCATCACGTAGCGACAGCGGCTCTGAACATACATGACCTTTGAGATGGCTTGGCTTCCGAAAGGGCTTGTTATTTCCATTGGTGGTTCACGAGGGCATTTTCCAGGCAGGCTCATATGAATATAAATATCAAGTAACCTGTAATAAGTGTACTATCTTTTTTTAAAGTGGAATACATCGTTGTTATGGCATATTTATATGTGGCCCTTCTATTGAGTTTTTTTAAACTGACATTTTAACTAAATTCTCTCTTCACCGGTTGCATTTTCCACAAGAGGGCTTAATAACTCACTAGCGATACTAATACTGGTTTATAGATCAAATATTTTTCATCAATTGAATAGCAATTCTAAGTGGTTATTTGACTTATCAGTACTCATTACTTACAGTATTTTACTTACTTTTGACTTTTATTTACCTGTGAGCTTCCTCTGGCACTTGTGCAGTGATTAAAACCTGGGTTTGACTGTGCATGAAAGACAAATATAATATGTTATACACTAATTGCATTGCATGCACATTAATAAGTAAAGTTATTATTCACGATCATTTTAATTCAGTCAGTTACAGTCCGTTAATATATGCAATATATGAATATTTGCAAACATAAAACAAACCGTGGAAATGTAAAAAGTTAATCTTGACTGTGTGATGCTCTTAGACATTAGACACTTTTATTTAAAAATCATTTATTAGCATGTAAAAAGTGCCATATGTATATTGTAATTGTTTATTAATAATAAAAAGATGGAGTGACAGTCATTTTTTTTATGTACATGCTGAAAAAAACACAACTTTTATTTGAAGGGTGAACGCATACACATACAAATGTAATGCACGCCCTTGTGCTTTGTGCCTCCAAGTCAAATTTAATTGCTTCTTTTCATTCATATCCACAAGGCACTTGGATAGGGATGAAGGGTGCCAGAATAAAAAAATAAAAGCTGCACAAACACATACTCAGTGACTGCGTTTTACCCGTAGTCGATTATGCATGGAGTCAGTCATGTGAAAAGAGCGTAGCGTCGGAATACCAAACACATTGATAAAGCAGACCCCGAAGGCTTATTGATTAGAGCAGGAGGCCGGTTGTGTAAAATGGGATTTTACAGAACGCAAGGCTGCATGCCTCCAAAACAAACCGCCGCTGCACGTCACACTGACTGTATTAGAATGGAGTTCCCTTAAGGAGAGAAAGAAATGCTGCATGCAAACTTCCTAAACAAATAGTTTCACACAATACACAAGATTGAATGCAGAAATAATTGTGGGTTGTGTTCTGGGGTTATTGAGTTGTATGTTAAATAATCTAAACTAACAGGTAAATTATTGTACTTTTTTATTTAAAGTACACTAGTCAACAGTTTTTGAACAGTAAGATATTTAATGTTTTTAAAATCAGTTATAAAAAATATATGTTTTTTAAAACAGTTATTTTGAATAGTACAAATATTTCAAAATATTACTATTTTGCTGTATTTTGGATCAAATAAATGCAGGCTTGGTAAGCAGACAAGACTTCTTTAAAAAACAGTACAAATCTTACTGTCCAAAACCTTTTGACTGGGAGTGAATATTATTCGAGTTAAAAAAATGTATGTACTTACTTACTGTGCTGACATATGTAATGCAGTCAATCAATCAATCAGTATTTTTATTCAACAATTATGCATTGAATCCATCATTTATGAAATGTATAATATTACAGGATATTTATTTTTCTTATAAATGCTATTCTTTTGAATTGTCTATTCATCAAAGATTATTGAAAAAAAAAAAGTTTCCAAAAAACAAAAATGGGAAGCAGCACAACTGTTTTCAACATTGATAATAATCAGAAATGTTTCTTGAGCAATAAATCAGCATATTAGAATGATTTCTGAAGAATCACGTGACACTAAAGACTGCAGCAATGATGCTGAAAATTAGTTCACTTAGATAAATTATATTATAAAATGTTCAAATAGAAAACAGTTATTATTATAAGTAATTCAATTCAATTTAAGATTATTTGCATAGCATTTTTTTTGCGATTCAGTCATTGCAAAGCAGCTTTACATGAAAGTTTCTACAATAGATTTATACATTGTAGAAACTTAATACATTTAACGTATGACAAAATTTGGTTAATTCTGTAAATTGTCTGAGGGTTGGCTTCCTCTGAGGTCCTCTGAGGGGTTGGCATCATCTCATAATTACAGCTTTTTACTGTATTTTTGGATTTTATTTATTTATAATTTTTTTAAATGATGCCTTGGTGATTATGAGACACACAGAAAGAATAAAACCAACCCCAACAGTATATTCACAGTAGTTCTGTTATTGTAATGTAACACAAGCTCACCCACACTTGCCGGCCAGTTCTCCAGCATGACTTTGACCGACAGCCTTCGGGTCAGTGCTGATATACCTGATCGATTAGGTGAACAGTTGGCGGCTCTTATCTTGTCAGTGAAGGCCCAGAGGAGGCGCTGGCATATGGGAGGCTATCGGCTGCTGCTCTCTGCACATTGTATGAGTCCCGGCTGATGAGCTCCACGATAGCACTTAGGCAGCCTGCTCAGATAAAGTACCTCCCAGGGAATTGCATTCACCCTCTTTAAACCATCTCGCATGTCTTTGATCACTTTTGAACTTAGCCAGGATCATAAATGAACCACAATTCAAGGAAAGTGCTAAAATGCCACGATGTTGATGTTGGGGCAAAAAAATATATGAATCAAGGATCAAGGTTGCAGTATCTGTAAGAAGCATTTGATGTTTAATGTGTAATAAATTGAAATATTTTTTGAAGCAGCAATAAAATAAGCATATATATATACACACAGTATTTATTAGGGATACACGATATAGGATTTTTGCCGATATCCGATATGCCAATATTTTTCAAATAATTTTCACCGATACCGATACTGCGTTACTGTGGTGTTCCTGTGGCTCAGTGGGAGCAGCATTGCGTTAGCAGCACAAAAGGTTGTGGGTTCAATTCCCAGGCTGCTGCTGCACGTGCTATTACGGTTTATTCTATCACACACCGAACACGGCGTCGTTCTGTAAGTGCATTCTCGGTTTAAATCCAGCGATCCAAAACAGTGAATCTAATCATCATTCAGACAAAACTTTGCTTCAAGAATGAACCACACTGCTGACATGATCTAATCACTAGCACACCCTGAGAACATTTGAGTTAATGTATTCCTCTTATCAGCAATACATATCGACATCATTTTTCTTATCGAGCCGATGCCGATACTTACATTTAAAGCCATTATCGGCCGATTCCTATACGATATCAGTGCGATAATATCGTGCATCCCTAGTATACATATATATATTTTATATATCACTTTTCACAAACCCAAGGACAATGAATAAACATTTCAATAACCCTGAGTAAACAGATGCATTTTCAATTGCATTTTGAAGGTGGATGAGATACAGTTTCTCAGAGACACTGGGGGAGGAATTTTCAGTATGCACTGTAGGGGTCAAGACACTGAAAGACCATCCATCCATTGAAGAACTGTTTACTCTCTGAAAAATGGTACAAAAGCTGTGACTGGGGTGGTAACAAAACAGTATTTACCCCTAAAGTGTACATATTAGTGCCTTTTGTAAAGTTACCGCCCAAATGACAGTTTTTGTACCATTTTTAGAGTGTTAATAAACTGTCTCCAGAAGGCCTAAGAGTAGAAAGCAGGAGAACAAGGATTAATCAGATCAGCTAAATAGTGTGGTGCAGAACCATGAAGGGTTTAAAAATTGTAATTATGATTCTTGTACTGAGTGTGATAAGCAGCCAGGTAGGAGCCAATGTAGGAGTCATTTATGTGTGTGTGTGTGTGTGTGTGTGTCTGTGGGGTGGAGAGGGGGGGGGGGGGGGTTGTTAGGAATTAGGAATTACGTTAAAATGACTTCAAACCTAAGAATATTATGGGTATTGCCTCCTGCATAATAATGGTTCACTATAGAGAGGAAATTCAAAAGTAATATGGAATGTAAATAAATTGTATAGTGTTGTTGATGCAAACTGTCAAATGTCAAATTCTTTATCGCTCCATTCGGATGCAGATGCAGTGAGTGAGATGTGTGTGTTTGTGTGTTGCAGTTTAATTTTGTGGGCCGGATCTTGGGCCCGCGGGGGCTCACAGCCAAACAGCTGGAGGCAGAGACAGGATGTAAGATCATGGTGAGGGGGAAAGGCTCCATGAGGGACAAAAAGAAGGTAAGAACTACAAACATTCACTAACACATACTTACACACTTATAATAAACACACGTTTATAGAGACAAAGAGGGTTATTTTTTGTAACATTTTATAATAAAAAGTAACAAAGCACTTTTAGGGTCAATTCAAGTACATTTCTTCCCTTTTTGTCATTGAGATGACTAGAAAAAATGCCCCAATTATCCTGAATTAACCCCTAAATCATTAGCAAACTATTATTTTAAAGTTCATTCAAAACTGTAGTCTCTTGTTAATACCTTAATATATACAAATAGTGATTCTAAAGTCATGGTTTATGGTTATTAGGAGAAAATATTCAATAGTCACTTTAGATTAGCTCACGAAAAAACGAAATTGCATTCAATTAATTAAGTGTTTCTAACCTTTACTTGACATTTGTTCAATTAAATCATTGTATGCTTCCCAAAAATATAAAAAATAAAGTAAAATAAACATTTATCATAAATGTGTAGGTATTTACTTTATAAATTAACATTTATTTGCTATTACTTAATAACATTTTAATGTTTTCATGAACCATAGATTTCAGATTCCCCAACCCTATTCCTAATCCTAAATAGAACCAGTTTTAATGTATATATATATATATACATAATTACATAGCAGGCAGCAAAACATGTACAGTGAAAATAGTTTCAATAGTTACAGATCATTTTCTTCCCCTGGGTCTCTCCTATCTCTATAAAATTAAATCTCTAAACATTCTAAACATCCACACAGAACAGGTAGTTATAATTATGTAAATATGGCATCTGTGTTAAATGCAAAACAATGTAATAATTATTCATTTACATATAATAATTTGTAAATTACAGTGACAAATGAATAAATTTATATTGCACTTATTACATGATTATTACACTTATTTAATAGTAGAAGCTACAATTTATAAACTATGAATAAACTATTAAGTAACATTTTGACAATTGTTATTTTATTATTGTGTACTTATAAAGTGTTATTTTTTTCTTTTTCCTTTCTTTCTATCTTTTTTTCTTTTTTTTGCCACAACTGCCATTTGTGGATAAATTGAGAATTTTTACAAGCACTAAATAATTATCATGGGCCATGAATTTTCTTCATAATTTATTTTGTATTATATTATATTGTATCTACCTGTTTTAATTTCGTTGGGAGACTGTGTCACTTACAGAATCACAGTCTTTTATTTCTCAGCAGTAGTGTCAGCAATAGACAATGAAATGATGTTGTTCCTTTTGTGGAATGGAATATTATATATCTGATATTTTCCACTAAGGATAAAACTTCTCTTACATTATGATGGTCAGGCTATACATTTATAATTTAAACTATATAACACTTCAGTTCCAGAATACCATGTCGAATGGTGAGTGTTCATTTTGACCCTGGAGACACACAAAACACATGCATGAACAATCATGACAAACTCACGATCACACCAGATGGAGAAATCTGATTGGCTGGTTTCATCTTCACACATCCATATGCTTAAACATGTTGTTAATTTTGAACACGCACTCAAAATTCACTCAGTCAGCAACTGTGGCTCGATGTTGGTCCGGATGACAGATGCACCGGCGCTCGCGATCGGACAGAGTTTACATGCGTACCGTTTGTTCGAGAGTAAACTAGCCCGGTCCAGTCCGCACTGCCCAACAGGGATACTTTGCAGGGAATAACAAGCCCTCCCCTCACTCCTGACAACCGTGGGCAGGTGTTCAAACATTGTCCTTGGCCCCAGATGAGTGGGGGCTGGATCCTGTGGCCCTGCCAGGGCTCCTCTCCCAGTCAACGTACAACACGCTGGGCCAGCGATGCTGGGGTGGGGGGGGGGGTGTCACGGGACGGTCTGGAAGCACGGGGTCACATTCAATGTCCATCATTAACACTTGAACAAACACACATGTTCACATGAACGCAAACACGTAGTTTATTATCATTGGGATTATTGGTATTTTTGGGAGCAAGGCACAGTACGCCTGCACTACTACGCAGATGTGCACGATCACACACACACGCTCACATATGTATATGATCTGGAGGCGCATTTGTGTTTCCATTAGTTGGGCAGGACCTGTATTTGGACAAGTGCTGGAAGCGGATAGTTATCCGAGCCCATCCCGGGTGACCGCGAGGAGGATCCAGAGGAAAATAAAACAAGTGCTCTGTGAAAAGCACTGTTGTCATCTCCAGCGTTTCATGCACATCTGGATCGGCTCTGCATCCTGTCAGAGCGCAGCTGGTCGTCTTAGGATCGGATCTCAGCTGTGTCCGCTTGCGTGCACCGCCGATGGCCCCATTCTGAGAGTACAACCCGTTCAACGCTGACGGGGTCAATCGAAGCTCTTGTGCAAACATTCACATGTGTGTTTAAAGGTTCTGCTGTCTCAAGCTGCTTCGGTAGATAGTGGAAAATTTCAAGCCTGTGTCCTTTGTTTCTCGTGATCTCTTCACCTCCTACCTTGCATCTGTCATTCACTATCATTATATATCCAACATGGACGTCTGATGTATGGCCGTAGCCAGGCTTTGAAAATCAGTGGGGTCTGGGGTGGGCTTAAGAACTGTGTTATAATAACCCCTACAAATACAACTCATTATATACACTGACACTTTAAAGGGACAGACATGTAGATGTTTGCGACAGATGTTTGGAGGGATGAATATTGTTAAATCCTACCATATTTATTGCATCACAATTTATTAATACTTTACTATAGGTTAGGGGTGGATCATTTTATCAGTTGTTTATTATTCATGCAACATCACATATGTGACCCAGGACCACAAAACCAGTCATAAGGGTTTTTATTTATTTATTGAGATTCATGCATCACCTGTAAGCTGAATAAATAATATTTATATCGATGCATGGTTTGTTAAGACAGGACAATATTTGGCCGAGATACAACTATTTTCAAAATCTGGAAACTGAGGGTGCAAAAAAAATCTAAATATTAAGAAAATCGCCTTTAAAATTGTCCAAATTAAGTTCTTAGCAATGCATATTACTAATCAAAAATGTATATTTATATATTTACTGTAGGGAATTTACAAAATAACTTCATGGAACATGATCTTTATTTAATATCCTAATGATTTTGGGCATAAAAAAGCACATTTTGACCCATGGCTATTGCTACAAAAATACCTGTGCTAGTTATGACTGGTTTTGTGCTCCAGGGTCACATATTAGCTACTGTTATATTTTTTATTAATAACCATTGCTTTATAGGTGATAACTTTGTCTAGTGTACCTATAATTTTTGTAGCATGATTTGGTGAAAATGTAACTACATAATGAATGAAATAGCATAGACTTCTTCATGGCTAGTGTTTGTATATTTCATTCATTCTGTAACCTTGTTCTTCACTAGTGTACTAGTGGTAAATACTTTTATAGATAATATCTGCCTTCACTCACAGCTCTCTCTCAAGCCTCGTTCACTCCGCCGGCGTCTCGCAGCAATCTTTTTCATACCACTGACACTAAATATCCTTGCAAACGGTCTAAAGTGAGTTATACATACAGACACTCATATGAGGAGTTTTGAACAGCAAACTAGTCATTCAGAGAACAAATTGTATGTTTGAACATTTACCGAGGTCTGGTCATGGTCATGGTCCTATGTAACATTTTACATTAGGGCCCTATATATAAGATCCTAGCATTGTTTAAAGCAATTACTGACATTTATTACAGCATTTATTAATTTTGGCTGTTAATCAGCCTAGCTGAAATATATTGTCTATCAACATAAACACTCATGTTAGCTGCTGTTATGCTGCATTCATGTGAGTGTGAATGTAGAATAGCATGTGGATGAACCATGACACGAAGGACAAGGACGTTTTCCTGAGACAGGAATAATCTAATCAATTGCATATAGGCAGAATAAGCCAATAAGTAGGTCCAGATGGAATCGACATCCTCCACAGGAGCAGAACACATGCCATTCATGAAATTCTGCAAATCCCTGAAGTGTTAAACTTCAGCATGTAATATGTCTCACAATTTTTTGTTACAGATGTGACACCGCAATAATGCAGCTAGGAGAGGAATTTCTCAAGGCAAAAGAATCTCTCTTGAATTACTCTGTTGAGATTCAAAAGTCATTCATTCTAATTAAACATTTCTATCCAAGCAACATATTAATTGCAAGTATTTCATTAAAGTATAGTTCATGTTTTACCAGTGCTCAATTCCCTTTGGAGAGCTCTTGAAAGGGGTAACATTTATGTTTCATGTCAAAGCTCAGTCTCTAGTGAAGGGTTTGCGACTGTATGCATTCTTCTGACATTGTTGTCATTGAATATTTTCTCCAGGTATTGCAGAGTTGTTTGAACAGCAATTCCACAGGCAGTTAATGTCTATTAGTGTCATTGTTATTGGCGAGGAGGTGATTTTCTCTCTGCCTGCTCCTGTAGTTCATGGACTCACACTTGTTGTTGCAACAGCAGCTTTCAACAGCTTAATCTCATGAGATACCATGAGCGTTTTCCGCTGTTGAAACATTGTCACATTGTGGATGGCCTTTAAATATAATGTAGTTAGTCTTTCTCTGTCTCACCTACGCCTTAAGCACAAATTTGATGTAAAGGAAAGAGACAAGTGGCAACGTGAGCGCTGAAATTTTCTTCCACCACTCAGGGCAAGTGTTTTACTGCTGTGAACATCTATCCAGCAGTCATTTACCGATGTCGAACCTCAGCACTGTCCCACTGTGAAGCACAAACTCAAACACACATATGCATAGTTTCCAGATGGGAGTTACTGGTTACAAAGTGATTCTTAGCATATAGGTAGTACATAAAGCTAATACATCATTTAGGCATTACAACATTATAATGAATAAAATGTACAATGGATATTTATTTTTAATTGTATAGTCAATAAGTGATAAATAAATGAAAATGTTTTGCAAAATAGAATTTTATGTAAATAAATAAAAAATTAAAATCAATCAAAATAAATTAATAGATTGTTAATAATATTATTAAATTGTGTTTTTAAAAAATTACTTTGATGACAACAAATGTCATTTAAATGTAGAAATAGGGAAAATATGCATCAAATATTCAATATTAACAGAATTATATGTAATTTCAATCAATACTGATTAATTGGTGACACTTTATAATAACTGCATGCTGTGAATCATTAGGTAAGCATTAGTAAATAGTTAATTCATCCTTTATAAAGCATTGTCCCAACATTAATAGTCATTAGTAAGCAGTTTATAAATACAGCTATATATGCCTTGTTCTTGAGCATATCTATATTGTTTAATAATTGTATTCCCGTACTTTATTAATGATCAATATTACATTATTTACAAACCAGTTATTTAGGAGTTGTCAGTGGTTCATAAGATCATTAGAAAGTGTAAGTAAATGACTAATAAACTATTAAATGTACTTTTATAAATCTTAATATTTAGACACATCATAATAATTGCTCGGTGTGTTAATAAATGCTTTATTAACACATATTCCTGCTGTAATTCATGATTAAGTCAGGCAGTTATTAAACATTTAGTAGTTGTCAGACATCTATTTTTGTGAGCTAATCTAAAGTCAGGACTATTGTCAAGCATTTATAAAGAAGATTTAAAGGCTCATTTATCTTCCAAATAGAAATGTTAAACAAATACAACACAGAGGGATACAAAACACAGAACTATTTATTTCAAATGCAAAAAATGAAACTGTACAACTGTACACTTAATAAAAAACTGGGGGAAAAACGTATACAAAGCTAATATGTAGCGTGTTGTCTTGCTGATGTAGTTGCTGTCATCTTTGTTCTGACTGGGCCTGTCAGAGAGCCCGCTGGCAATTACTGTTATTAGAGCTGTCACAATCACTTCAGATTCATCCTCTCGCAGGATCACTAAACAGACCCGCCTGTGTGTGTGACAGTATTTTATTTCTGGGTCTCCTTTTTGTATTTTGCATACATATTAAAGAGATTGTTCATGCATAACCATGGTCGTAGTTTAAACACATTGTCTATACACATACACACATGTAAATATCACTGTTATATTCAGTGCTTTGACGTACCAGCGGATTTATGTCTAATATAAAGGGGTCATATTATAAGCAATCACATTTTACTTAATTTGTTGTAGCAAAATAGTTCATCGAATAATGATCATCGAGTTCATGATCATTTCAGTATGATCAGGACATTTCCGTTTGAACGGCACATTTTCATACAGGATTAAAAAGGCTTGAAAAACAAAGGTAATATAGGTTGCATTCAGATAAATTGGGGCACTTGTTTAAGTGTTAAAGTTACTGTACATTTTCTGAAGTTACTTTTAAATACATCATATCATTCATATGTGTTGTATTACATCTACAGTTTGTACAGTATGAAATATACTGATTAATAATAAATACATACTTATGTAAATCATACTGTAATGAAAATACTTTGACATGTTGCTTTCGTCCCAACTTCCATATCCATCATCGGTCAAACATTAGAAATTAGGATTCACAGATAAAGTGAAAACTGTCATGAAAACACAATTATGAACTGAAACGTTGGTCTATATATGTTTGTCTGGCAGGAAACCTGATGAAACATCTCTAACAAAGGATGTGAAACTTTTTTCCTTTGTTCTTTAAAATCCTCTAACAAGATGCTTTGATAAAACTTGCTTTTACACAACCACTAAATCGTCTGGATTTGAGGGCAAAGCTCTCTGACGTTCTCCTAAATCTATCCCGAGAGAGAGAGAGAGAGAGAGAGAGAGAGAGAGAGAGAGAGAGAGAGAGAGAGAGAGAGAGAGAGAGAGAGAGAGAGAGAGAGAAACTAGTGTTTTGTATTCTCTCAGAGTCTGCTGCTTGGTTGAGTTTTTCCTGAGAAATGTATACATTGTACAAACAAGATAATGAAATCAGATGTGTCAGTCCTGCAGCAATAATCCTTGGAGATTTTTCATAGTTTCTCATCATCACATGCTTGACCCGAATCACTGAATCATCAAAATATGAACCTGCTCTGAACCATGCAATGTTACTCCTCTCTGACCATGTTTACATGCATAATAAATATCATAATTTGTTCATATTGCTTGCTGTTATGTTAAGTGTTAAACTTATTTTCATTATCCAATTATGCCAATATTCTGGTTTCTAGAAATCTGAATAAGACAGCTGTCATGTACCAGTATTAATCTGAATTCGTTGTCATTTAAACACTAAACAAATGCTGAATGCTACAATGTTTGGGAAAAAGGTCAGATTGTTTTTTGTTTTTTTAGCTTTGTACAAACATTAAAGCTACATTTTGTTATTGAAGTATTAACAAACAGAAAGAGAAATATTTTGATTTCCCTGCTCCTTCTGCAATTGGTAAGACAAATATATAACTCACACTACTGGTTGAGCCAGCGTTGCTAAAATATGTTCGACAAAACAAAGCAATGTTATGATGAGTCACAGAGTTACACTTTTAAGGAAATCAAACTGCTAATGGTTTACTTATAGCTGTCGTTACACGTTAAGCTGGAAAATGTGGATGTTTTAACATTTTGTTTTAGCATTAAAATGACACATTTAATTTTTTTAAGAAAGGAATATAAATAAATATACAGACATCTGAAAGCACTGCAAGTCTTATGACCTACATTTTACAACTCATTGCATTTTTGTTTGCTGTTGTCAAAGACATGAATGAGAATTAATGAGTTGACTAAATTACAGTGAACTGCTGTGATGTAAATCACTGTACTACTAACACTGAATCACTGAAGTCACAAGAGCAAGAAAATAGCTGGAAAGAACATACATGTCCTGCTCCATGCATGCTGATTATGTTTGTTTTTAAGGCTGATCACATGCATACATGAATATTCCTAAACAGCTCTTTCAGAATAAAGGTATAGTCATTTATACTGCTGGGTTATGTGGTGGAATTTTGTGGGTACATAGTCATAGGATTTCAGTTCAACAAGATTGGGATTGTCTTGTAAGTTTGAAAGACTTCCTGTGGAAATGTTGCATTGGTTTTCAAATTGGTCACAGAAATTCACAACAGCAAGCTGCTTGGTTTCAAAGACTTCTGATTGTGCTGTGCTTCATACAACTTTTTTTGTTTTTGTGTCCACAACATTGTTCTTATGCTGTTTGCTCTTCTTTCACGTTATGTTTTTATTAATCTTGATTTCATGACACTTACGTGCTTTTTCTGGGCGAGTCGGAGTGAACTTCTTCACTAATAGAGTCTCATGAGTACACTACTGTGCACAGAAACCAATGACCAAGGATAGGAATTTGGTTAAATAATACATCAAATCCAGTTTGTTTTTCACCAACCTCTATCATATATCCCCAGAACACTTGGAGAATACGACACGTGTCGCATGAGATCCTTCTGTGCTACTTTTGTCTCATTTTTAACATCTTAATGCTTGTCACTGTTCACTGCCACTAAGTGCGAGCAGGACATTCCCTTAAATTTATCCTAATGTGGACTAAAAAGGAAAGAAGGCAATACAGCATTAAAACATCTTCATTTAGTTTTTGCCTCAACTATCCCTTTAAAGGCTGAACCAGAACATAGACCTTAATCGGACAATGATGTGTATGTAAACATGGTCACTGTGGTGAAATATATATTGGTGAGTATGTTGAAGAACATGCTCGTGTCTCATTACACTCCCCACTGAGTGTACCTTCGTCCTCTCCCAGCCGACTCGTGATATTTGTACCCAGAGCTTTCCACCGAGGGGTCGACGCTCCTTCAGAGCAGCATTATTGCCTCGGTAAGGATTACAAAAGAGTAGGACAATGGATTTATGGACATTGATTGTGCTACTGCTCGGCTATGGCACGGGCAGCTCAAAGACAGGGGAAAGAGGTGTAAACAAAGGCCTAGTGGAGGGCCCCACAGTCTGACATATTTCCTGCGTTCAACGTTGAAGGCGCGTCACCTTGACTACCAGCCTGTCACCGTCCGCCCCACAGGGCTGCAGAAGAAACAGCCATGGCCTGATGCAAGACAACCTGCCTGGACCACGGGAAAAACAAGTGTCTTAGATGTATCTTACCCTCATCAGCCTGACACATGTACACACCACCTCTACTCCGGTCCCTCCTGGCCGGAGTGTTATTGACAGTGTGGCTGTGGGCGGATTGCTGCGCTGTGACAATCAGCCTCAGAAGATCAATTTTTAGCACTTGTCACAACTAAGGAAAGCCAAGTAAATCAGCCAAATGAAACAAAAGGGGCGAATAGAGAGAAAAAGCAAGTGACCTCATAACACCCAAACACCACCATCCTGAATGGTAAATCATGTTGAGTGTGTTTGGCGATACGCAACCCCGTTTCCACCCTTCCTCGGTTCACAACGAAAAGGGCAACAATGGATCCTTAATGAAAATCAGCAGGCAGAACGCGGGAACACAGACGCCGACGCTGATTGCCATCAATTTCCCATTTGCAGTCACGAGGAGAAAAAACGAGCTGTGTTTGCATATCTGATTATTGCATAAATCAGATCTTGATTTTTCATTTGGAAATCCTTTAGGAAAACGAGAAAAACAGCAAAATAAGCCAAATGCAGACAAAAAAAAGCGGTGGTGTAGGCGAAGTGTAACGAGCCCCTTCAACTTAATGTGCTTTGGATTTCTATCAATTAAGCTGTTTGCCCTCAGCAATCTTCAGAGCTTTTTAATCCAAAGTTTTCATGGTTTCCTGTCATATAATTTAGTTTTTTAAAGCCCCTATATTTCCGTTCCACTAGCTGCACCAAACAAAACTGCTTGAGCTTGATTTTAATATTTTCTGAATATGAGTGGTATTTGCCTGTGCAAATTTGCCACCACATTGCTTTGGTTATTATGCAGTTGCTTAGCGGTTGCTGGGGTGTTCACTTTCTGATCTCATACTGGCCTTACTAATGTTTCCAAACAGGTTTCACAAGCACTTCTACAGCTCCCCGTCTGCCATTGGTCGGACAGATACAGATAGCCACACCCCAAACTCACTCAATTGGTCGAGTTGCTGTTGCTGTGTGCTTGTAGTCTAGATTCTTAAACAAACAAACAGAGCAATGTTTTGAAAGCGCCTCAGTGTTTACATTTTTCAACATACAAATGGCTTACTTATAGTTGTATCTGTATATTAAGCTGAGTTAAAAGCATATTAACTGAATACATTTACATCAGCTTTGAGCGCTGCTGAGCTTTAACTCATTTTAGCGGTGATCTAGTTTTGATTTGTTGCTCATGCTATTGCTGCTTCTCTCTGCTAGCTGTGAAGCTTTTGTCACTGCCTGTCTTGAGACTGTATGAATTTGACGAGGTCTCTTTTATAGAGCTCTGTCTCACAGGATGACATATACATGGCATCCTGACTTCTGCTTTGTAGCACACAGCAGATCAAAGAAGCAGCTTCTCCGTTTTATTTTTACTTTCACATCCTCTCTGTTGTAGTCTGTTTTTATTAGATTTGCAGTTGCACTTTGGTGTTATCAAGGTATCAAACTCCACAGCAAGAGTGAGAGTTGAGACAAGTCCCAACATCTTTCTTGAACCTCATCATATCAAACACATATCATTTTTCTGCTCAATTCTGTTAAAACATGAACATTGCAGCCTAAGGGTCAAAGTTTGTGTCCCAAATGACGCACTATACTGTGCACTTTTACTCTTCACTATGCACTATCTACCATCTATTGAAGTCGCTCCTCAATTGGTACATAAGAAAAGATGCAACAGCTAAGTGCATAAAGTGTCTATTATTTGGACCCTTTCTTTGCTTTCTTATAGATATGCTTGATTGTAGCAGTCAACATTTTGTACATCAGCAGTGCATCTAAAACTTTTCTATCTCCTTCTATCTCTGTGCAGGAGGAACAAAATCGAGGCAAACCCAACTGGGAGCATCTGAATGAGGACCTCCATGTGCTCATCACGGTGGAGGAAGCCCAGAACCGGGCTGAGATCAAGCTTAAGCGTGCAGTGGAGGAGGTTAACAAGCTACTCGTGCCTGCAGTGAGTACCACCGCTCTCTTTCTTACACACTTCCTTTCTCATCATTGTAGTTGCAAAAGACTCTTCAATATAACACATAGTGCTTATTTTGGCAAGCTGACATTATATGTGTCAAAATGACAGGAAGTGGACTTTTGAAGTTAGAATCCATTGGCTTTGTTGAGGTTTGAACCCCTATTCACACAATAAATTGGCCCCTGCAAACATCAGTACAGGTTCTGTTCACAGGCTATGTGTGTGTGAGTGAGTTTATGATGTGTCACACTTTAATGTTTAAAGACTCACATAAATTTGAGTTTTCATGCACACTATTATATTCAATTCTCCAAGTGCAAATATAATATAATCATCAGCACTTGCTCTTTAAAAGTATTATCACTGATTGCGTTGTGGCAATTTACTAGACACCTAAACAGAAACTTTCCAGACTGCTTCACTCAGCAAATAAAGCTGTTTCAGTTAACATAATTCATATTTGTAACAGGTCCATCAGACAAGCTTTTTTTAGTGACTAAGCATTGTATAGCACAGTCTGCATATATTAACAGTATACTGTGAGGGCAGTTGAGTTAATGTACCTGACATGGATAGATAATAATACACAGCAAATGTTGAGCTTATAGATTCCAGGGGCAAGATTATATTATTCTCTAACATGTATGCATGGTTCCAAGTCCATCAGACAAGCTTTTTTGGTGACTAAGCTTTATATATCACAGTAATCTATGTTGTTTTTAGTTATTACAAAGAGATACCTATGGTTTAGTAAAGAAATGGACTTATATTATTTTCCAAAAAAATTCAACAATTCTATATTTGCCGTATTTTGATTTGTTGGTCATTTAACGGCTAACACTCATAAAAATAACTGCTTAAATTAGATGTTTCTTCAAATATGTTATAATATTTGACTTTGAATTTTGTTTAGTTTTACATCTGCTGGTTTTGATCGAAGTTACTTAAGACATTTGCTTGATTTTTATTGACATATGATTTCATAAAGATGCAGTATATGCCATGGTGAAAGAGATACTGGATCTTGCTTGATAATGTGTTCTTATATTAGTAGCAGTATTAGTAACATTTGTGTATTAGTAAAGCTCTTATATCAGTAACAGTCACAGCACATTAGAACGTGGATACCTATGATTGCATGTGGTCCTTAAAACATTTCCCTCTTTCGTTTCCTTTCCTTTTGGTGTCACTTGATGAGTGAGAAGTGAAACATATTCCAAACGCTCTCCTGGCAAATGGAAAGTGCTGTGCAGAGCCGGTGTGGTTGAGTAATCAGTCACTCGAAACATTCTTTAAGCTAACCCTTGCATCATTGTCATTTAACTCTGTATGAAAGGGTTTGAAGAACAGTCAATTCAGCATGTATGGTCGTGCATTAAAGTATTTTAAATGCTAGAAATGTCAGTGAGGCAGTTGGAGCATGCAAGAATACACACTACGGTATCTCTGTTCAGCTAAGCAGCGTTTTAAAGCCTCATAGACGTACGTCCAATCAAAAACTGCTCCAAACAGTATGCAGCTAAAGCATGAAATTCAAGAAGTCAAATTTTGATTGTAAATCATGTATTCTGTTCAGTGCTTAAAAGGAGTGTTGCTCTGATTAATTTTGACTATTTTTGTTATCATTAGTCTACGGAATCATTTGCTTATGCTAATGGAAATATGCTAATGATAATGGAATGCGTTAATTCTATGCGTATTGGATTAGTATGTTGAGTAATGTGTGTGAATAAATGATGCTGTCTTATGTATCTGCATATATAGGCTAAATAATATACTGTGAGGGCAGTTGAGTTAATGTACCTGACATGGATAAATAATAGTGCACAGCAAATGTTGAGCTTATAGATTCCAGGGGCAACATTCCATTATTCTCTAAGACTAGTGTTTTAAGATTTATGAGGTCACAGGACCTTAAAGGTCAAGTCATGTGATGAGGAAGTAAGTGCATTAAGGTCACGGTCTTTAGTTTACACAGTACAAACTGTTGAGTGCTCTGAGAGTCTACTAATGACTACTTCATGACCAGTGAGTCCTACCTCAATTATTTAATTAGCCGTAGGGCATTCATGAAGTGCTGACGATTCAGATGCTTACAGATGCTGTTTACTCTTCGTGCTGCATTGTTGCAAAATGCAGTGTGGCTTCCTTGCAGTGATAAGATTATGGGGCCTATAACTGTACTAATTGTTGTATTTTGGTCAGAATTTTGGTGTAGTGCAATGGTTCTCAACCTTGATTCTGGAGTACCCTTAACAGTACTTATTTTGGACATCTCTTTTATCTGACACAGTTGAGCTGATGAGTAGATTAATGAGCTGATGTGTAGATTCAGGGGACTTTGATTAGGTAAACATACAAAATGTGCAGATTTGGGGGTACTTCAGGACCAGGGTTGAGGGTACTTCAGGACCAGGGTTGAGAATTAGTTGAGAATAGTGGGGTAGTATATGTGCTAATGACATGACAATGACAACAGGTGTGGCCAACCGTCCTGGAGTACCACAGTCCTGCAGAGTTTAGCTCGGAAGAGATTGAATTGTTGAGTAAAGTTGTTTATTTTGTTTTCATTGCACACAAAAAGTATTCTCGTAGCTTCTTAATATCACGGTTAAACCACTGATGTCACATTAGCTATTTTAACAATGTCCTCACTACTTTTCTGGGCCTTGACCGTTGTAGTTGCATTGTTGTCTATGCAGGGTCAGAAAGCTCTCGGATTTCATAAAAAAATATCTTAATTTGTGTTCCGAAGATGAACAAAGGTCTTATGGTTTAGAACGACATGAGGGTGAGTAATTAGTAGTGGTGGGCCGTTATCGGCGTTAACGTGCTGCGTTAACGCGAGACTCTTATCGGCGATAAAAAAAATATCGCCGTTAATCTATTCTCAAAGTTGGGTTGGGAGCTGAGTCTATACTACGCAAGCTATGATGACTTTCACCCTGATATTTTAGCGCGGATGTATACCTAGCCGAATTGCACTGTAGGGGGCGAGAACGAGTCTTCGAACTAGAGGCTCGCAGTCCGTGATGGACAGATTGTTAACGGCTGGTCTATGTGGTAATACAATCGGGCAGGACATCCAAACGCTCATCTATCATTCATCAACCTCAAATATGGCTTTTCATCTGAAAGATGTATGTAGTAGCAACTTTACATGGCCGCTCAATATGATGTTAACCTAGAGAAATGTGCGCTATTGAAGTGTTTGTGTGGAAGCGCGTTTGCGCAGGACAGGCTCCGGTGCGATCACTTGCTCTTAAAATCTCCGTCATTCTTGGTCATACAGATAAAAGTAGCCTAATACATCTTTCGAATCTGTAAAGACTCTACGTTTATTTGTGTGCACTCAGAATAACAACGAAACGTTGCGCTTTTAAGCAAACAGGATGCGCTTTAGGTCTCATGTGAACTTGAGAATTCACTCCCGTGTCACCCTCTGCTTCGAACCTGTGTGTATGCCTAACGTTACTGTGAAATTACCACATCAGACGTGACGTGCTAACATGGATGCAGCTATGAAGCCGCCGGGTTTGCTTCAGGGAAAATTTATTTTTAAGAAGCTTCCCAATGGAAACTGTAAACAGTTCATCACGACCTCTTATGTAGGCCTACAGTTCAAAATTCATGTTTAACTGAATAAACAGTTAGTAAACACAAGTACATCTTATTGAACATAGTTTATTTTCATCACCAATTATCATAGTAGAACAGCTTTCTCAAGCAGTTTGTGATGCATTCTGGAAACAGGAGATGAGCCCCTGGTCTAATGCGCCACCTGGCTTGAGAAACCCGTTCTCAAAGACTTACTTTTAGTCATTATTTGGGTAGCACACATATTCTGAATGCCTTCGGCAGAATTCAAATGAGCCATTTTAATCTAGATTAATCTAGATTAATTCCAAAATTAATCTAGATTAATCTAGATTAAAAAAATTAATCTATGCCCACCCCTAGTAATTAGTGACAGAATTTTCATTTTTGGGTGAGTTAAACCTTTAAAATGTAGCCACTGACAGTGTGAGTTGAGGACTTTCATGTCAAGTTACAGAACGACCAGTATATGATGTGGCCACTAGAGGAAAGATGATATGTTATCGCTTCAGTTGGCTGTCATAGCAACTGCCAATACCTTCAATAAGCTCAGTGAGAACAGTCACGCCTCCCCAATCAGTGGACCTACACTTTGGGTCTCAGAGTGGACACAGTCTGCAGCTACTACTGCGACAAAAGCATAACATTTAACCTGATCTTTCATCTAAGAGCAATTCCCTTGTCTGGCAGCTAACTCCCAGACAGCCCACAGAGAGGCCGCCCCCTCCTTATCAACCCCAGCCCCTCTGCTGCTGTTTATGATGTCCAACAGTACCCTCCCACATCCCAAGGTAAAATCCATTAACACCTCTGTGTTTGCCGACAGGGACTTTTATCTGTCAAATAGATGGAGGGAGGGATTTTTTTTCCTTTCTGTTTGTGCTAAGATAACAGCCACTAGTGTTCTGCTCCAACTTCCGTAAAGATCTTTATAATCCCTGCTGAAATTTGCATATTTATTGATCACATCTTGTGGCATTTGAGCTGCACTCTGCTTCTCCACATGTGGGTGGGGCTAGCAGTGCACCATTGGTGTTTGTGAAAAATGTCAACAAAATATATATCAGACCATTCCCCTAGTGAACTGAGATGCATTAAAAGGCAAATATTGGGGGGAGGGGGTCACTTGCTGGTTTGGCAGTCTACCTTTCATGGAAAGCTAGCAACCAAGGCACTTTATAGCAGCACACCAGGAGTCGTCAGCTTTGCGTCATCTATTTTAAATCATCATCATTATCTACATCACCACTTTTGTTCTCATCACCATAATCAGCAGCACTGGCAGGAGTGGCAGCAGTTGGTGTGGTGCACGCTGGAAGCCAGTGACCAGCATGATACTGCTAACACAGTCAAACGCAATTATCATCAATGGCTTTGTGACAAATATATAAAAGCCTTCGCTTCACAATTGCATCTGATTGTGCTGACTGAGGCAAGGTCTCACCAGACTCCCCTGAGCTTCTCTGTCTCTCATATGCAGGAAGGAAAGCTCATTTACATATTACCAGTGGCAACATGCTGATCTTCTCCATACAATGAATGTGAATGTTGACTAGGGACTGTCAAGCTGGAAAAAAATAACATAAAAGTACTGTAACTGTAGCCTATATAACCTGTATAAGTGCACAAGTCTTCTGAAGTCATATGATAAATGTATCATATTGTAAATGTCAATATTTAAATATTCTACATGTGAGATGGTGGACTTTCAGTGGTAATGTTATTTTTTCTCACATAGTTATCATATGACTTCAGAGGACTTGATATATAACATTAAAGACGCATGGAAGCATTATGTTGCTTTTTGTAATTTCTGGGGGGTTTTGAGCTTGACAGCCGTTTGTCACTATTCACTTACATTGTATTGAAAAGGGCAGCTTCAAAATTCTGCTAAACTTCCACTGTTGTGTGCTTTTTGTATAGTGACACATCAGAGCTGTGAAACCGTGGACTTTGCCAATGCTGCGGGTGTCTTGATTTGAGTCTGACTTGGTTTACTTCCCTGTCTTATTCCCCCATCTCACTTCTATTTTCTTGTCTCTAAAAAAGGCCAAAACCATAAGTTATTGGAATGATATAAACATAAAAGAATAACAGTTTTATTTCAGGTGAATTATTCCTTTGTGTTTTCTTAATCCATGGAAATTCTGTGTAATATTAATGCTCTGAAATGTGAAAGGATAATAATATTTATCTTCATAGATAGTTGTTTGGAGTTTCAAACAACTTCACATTTTGCATTTTGCATGTGTTGTAGTAGCCCAGGAGCATAGGATATGAGCTAATAGCCAAAGCATTGAGTATTTATTTCCAAAGTCCGAGAGAGTGGCACTGAGATAGCAATTGGATATAATTATGTCCTTGAACAGAGAAATAATATATAATATTAATAACTAATATAAAAGCTAATATCATCTTGCTTGACATGGACCTGTCTGTTGTCAATGGTCAGGTTATAGTGACTTTTATATCCAGGAAGGAAGTCCTATGTATCTGCATGAGAGGGGAACAATCTTAATGCTAGCATGTGCAAATTGCATGTTCCATGCTCTACTCAAACTAAAGCTCTTAACCTCCTACATGTCACAGATGATTCATATTCCTGGAAAAGAATACAGACGTCTTGTCACTTCACTGTGAGTATTTTCAGCTTTGCTAAGCTGAACTATGACACACAACTTCGGCACCAAATTACGTGCACACCCCGGAGAAAGCTAATTTCAGAAAGCATTTTAAGGCCTTTATTTAGAACATAAGCCGGTAGGCAGCATCTAAACCTGTGGTGAGATGAAGCGCTTACCACTATCCGTTAGCTCTCAACGTCCTCTCACTCTGTTTCCCCACCCTGTGTTAGCGGTAGCTAGGCCTAAATGGTCATTGCTGAAGGGACTACTTTAATTAAAGTCCTGTCTGTCAGCCGCCCCTCCGTGGCTCCCAGCCTAAAGCCATGACAGATAGAGGCAGCTCTAATTGTCAGGGCTGGAGATAAAGTGAAATTTGAAATTGGGTGTGGAGGCACTACTACCACACAATGCACGCACACACACACACACACACAAACACCTCCCCTTTTTGGCCCGTGTGGTTTTCCAGTTGTGCCAGCAGCGGTGTTGAAGAAGAGGGGAAGTTAAGTAAACAGCAAGGGCCAGCAGGAGCCAAAGTACCCAAGCTTCCCTCTACCCAGCATGGCCTAGATTAGTGCACCCTATCACTCAACACTTCCTTCTTGGGATGAGATACTTCCAGCTTATACGTGAAGCTCGCCATTTGTGGTATCTGAGCTTTTATGGATGTGTTATTTTTGTGTGATTCGTGGTGGCTTCTAAGAGAAGCATCACTATTAGTGTTGCTCATTGGTCAGGGGTGTCCAATCCAGCTCCTGTATGGCAACCGTCCTGCAGAGTTTATCTTCAGCCTGCTTCAGCACACCTACATTGAAGCTTCTAGTAATCCTGCAGACCTTGATTAGCTGATTCAGTTGTGTTTAACTAGAGTGAAACTCTACATGACAGAGGCCCTCCAGGAACACCCCTGGTTAAGAGTTACATATTTGTCCCAAATCCCTGTCCCTAACTTCATGTCCCACTGTAACCCATCCCAAACTATAGAAATAAATGATAAATGATATTACTTTTCTTAGATACAATGGGTGGAAGAATCATGTAGATTAACATTGAAGGAAGGACCCAATCTACTTTACATCTAAAGCCCAAAGTATACTTTATTTGATAGTGTGCGCAAATTCAGGCGGTTGATACATGCGCTCTAGAAAGCTTCATCTTAGTGCAGTGTCTGTGCTATATTTCTCCAGAAGTTATGACCGATAAAAAAAGTCTTCTGTAATGTACTCTTTTAAACTAAATTTCCAGAAATTTCATAAAACTCTCACACAAGCGCTTGTCAATGCAGGTGTCTATTGTTGTTGCCGTCTCCGCTGTTTTGTTGCTGTTATTGCTCCGTCTTTTTAGTTTTGTTTTCTGCTGTGAAACAGCGACCTGGGCCAGTGTTGCCACCTTGTGGAACAACTGATTAGTGCAAAACAAATTCAATGCGCATGACCGGCGCGTACAAAGTATACACAGTTACAAAAACTAGGTGGTGCGCATACAGTACACGGATATTATTGTGATGATTAAAGTTGTGTCACGTACACTGTATGCATCCATACATTATCGTACATGTAAAAAATGAAGTATACTTTGGTCTTAAGGAACAGAATATTCAGGGACTTCAGAGCAGACTTGGCCAGTAAGCAACTACCTAGAAACCAACCGGAACACATGAGCAACTACCTCAAACTCTGAAAGCCAGCCACAACACCCTTGTACAATTTTTCTTGTTATCAGAAAATTTAACAATTGGACTTTTTGGATCTTTTTTTCCTTGATTTCTTTCTACTACGCACATATCCACACGCCACTTTTTTGAGATTCTCAAACTCTTCTTGCCTAATTCTTCCGCTGGCACACGTGCTCACAATGGGATTTTGAACCCCACAGATTGCGAGCGACTGCTGGGAGAAGCGTTTAAGAGGCAATGCCTAGGCGGGGTAGGCACAAGTTGTGTTTGGGGATTCCTGTGACGTGTACAGTAAGTGTTAGTCACACATAACTGAATCTCTGCCTGCAAGATTGCACATGGACACGCTCACATCTTTGTAAGAACGCCTGAGTGGATGTAGAAGCAAAGGTGCATTGTGGGTGAGCAGAGCCAATGCTGCTGTTTGTGATGCGTTTTTTTTAGGGAGGCAGGAGAATGAAGGGCCCAGTGGTTTGTGGGAGGTTCCATCTGTTCCTTTCATGGCACAATAAGCTCCATCTTGCATGACATGTTTTTCTGCCTCTCGCTGTTTCTCATAGTGCACAGCACTAGCAAAAAAGAGAGAGAGGGGTTGAATAGAGCCCATGCTTCTCTTTGCAGAAGTGTGTGTGTGTGTGTGTGTGTGTGTGTGTGTGTGTGTGTGTGTGTGTGCGTGTGTGTGTGTGTGTGTGTGTGTGTGTGTGTGTGTGTGTGTGTGTGTGTGTGTGTGTGTGTGTGTGTGTGTGTGTGTGTGTGTGAGATGCTGGAAAATCTCTAAATAAGACATGTTGTGTTCATACATTCGGATCTCGAGAAATGACTGCACTTTTTTGCATATCTTTGTCCATTTGTGCAGGTGCACATGCTGCCTCCTTTTGTCCAAAGGTCTCCTTTCCATCAGTAATGTGACTTTGTATATGTCGACGGGTGTAACTCTGTGTGTGGCTATGGTGTACGTGTGAACGGCAGGGCTGCTCTGTGGTCACATGATTGAGTAGTCATCCATGTCTTTGAGGCTGGGAGAGCATCAAAAGGCTCTTTGTTTACAACTGGAGTGTGGAAATCCTGAGCGGGCTCTTTGGCCCTACAGGGCTGGATAATGCTTCCAGTGGGTCTCATTCCCCATTCCCCTTTTCTCTCCCTCTTATTCTGTTCTGTTATCTCTCTGTGTGTCCCTCCCTCGGTCTTTCATGATGTTATTGAGTAACACTTTGTTTTGGAGCTAGTGTTGGTACAGTTCGGTTGCACAGGAAATAAAGGCTAGTTGGGGTTCACAGGGCAGAGAGTGCATTACTGTGGCAACTGTTGGAGGCCCCATCCTCAAAGGATAGCACCAGGTCATGTGACTGTATTAAAGAGGGGCTTAAAATATTCACCCATCGCCCCTGCTTTCAGATTTTCAGCTACTTTAGAAAATAAGCTCACTCGTTCATAGGACCAGATGCAATCTGCAGATTTTTTCACAGCTTCTCCATTGATTCTAATGGAAAGTACGTGGAATTCTACTGAATGGATTTAAATGGGTTTAAATGTTGTTTACACTGACACAACCAATGCCATGTGTTTTCAATGGGACTCATGAACGGGTTCTATTTGTCCAACTAACGGCAGATAGGAGAAGTGTATGAACCTGATTGATGACCCTAGTGGCCCTGAAATTACACACTTCACCTTTACAGAGAGGGACAGAGATTTGTACCATTTTATAAATGACAGACGTCTCTGTAAATTGTGCAGCAAATTTTTTTCACATTCTGGGGACCCAGATTCTGAGTGGACCTACTTATTTATACTATCCCCTTGTCCTTCTCTCTGCTACCTCTCTCTATCCCTTTTAAAGAATGAGAGAGTAATCCCTGTGTAAATAGAGGGATAGTGTAAAGATGCAGACTCCATGGCCATTCAGAAATCTATCCAGCTTCTCTGCTCCACCGAGCTCCAATAGAACAGCTGCCTCCCCCGGGCACCACGGAAACGAAATGTCACGAGCGAAATAAAGGCTCCCGTTCCGAGCATGTACCTTCTGTCAGTAAACGCCACTTTCCTCAACGCTGCACTTAGTCTTTAATGCACTGCTTGACTGTGCCAACGCTGGGTGGCCTTTTCTTCTGAGGAAACGCTGAAAGCACTAGCGTGTTGTCATCTCTGCGACCTTTTCTTTTTAGACTCTGACTTCTCTACAGTGCTGCAAGGGTAAAGAATGAATATGATATACTGTGATTGTTGATTGTGGAAGGGTATGTGAAAGATTGCCCTTTATAATTCTATGGGATAATTTTGGGAATTTCCTTCAGGCCAATGCCAACAGAGACTAAAGGAAACATGATTCAAATGAAGACAAACTGAACACTTTGAATATGATGTGAAAGATTTTGGGGGTATATATATTAAAGGGACAGTTCACCCAAAAAGGAACATTTTCCCATGATTTATTCACCCTCAAGCCATCCAAGATTTATATGACTTTATTCTTGGAGAATAAATACAATAGGAGTTAAATTAAAAAAAATTCTTTCAAGCTTTATAGAGGCAGAGATTTTGAAGCCCAAAAAATTGCGTTCATCCAAGGTTCAAGGTTTCTTTATTTGTCACACAATAAATTATACAGGGTATAATCAGAAGTGAAATGTAATCAAATCAGGTCCGCTCAGTGGACAGTGCAAAAGAATAAAAAATAAGAATTATATAGTAATACAACACAAGAGCATATATATGGTAAAAAAGAGAAATAAGAGTAAAATGTGCAATGAAATAAAAAGTGCAAAGCAATAAGATGTACAAAACAATAAGATGTGCAAAAAACAATAAGATGTGCAAAAAACAGTGTACTGGGACTTTATAAATAGTAATATGAATATGAATATGAATAGGAGGGTTGTTCTGGGTATGTACACAAAAATACGGGTGATGAGAATATGTATGTTTTTCAGTAACAATCTTGTAAGTGTTTATGAGACTTCGTTTGTGTTAAGGAGCCTGATGGCCTGAGGGAAGAAGCTCCTCCTCAGTCTCTCAGTTTTTGCCATCATGCTCCTGAAGCGCTTGCCAGATGGCAGTAAACAGAAATGATGGTTGCCGGGGTGAGTTGAATCTTTGAGGATTTTAGCAGCCCTGCTTTTACAGCGTTTGAGGTAGATGCCCTGCAGAGAGGGGAGAGCAGACCCTGAGATGCGCTCAGCTAAACGCACGAATCTCTGCAGACCTTTGCAGTCCTGGTTTGAGGAATTACCATACCACACTGAGATGCACTGAGTCAATACACTTTCTATGGCCCCTGAATAGAACGTTTTCAGGATAGCTGGTGAGACCCTGAATTTCCTCAGCTGTCGCAGATGGTACAATCTTTGCCTGGCTTTCTTAACCTGAGTCTGAATGTGTGTAGTCCAAGTCAGGTCCTCGGAGATGTTTACACCAAGGTACTTGAAGCTACTCACCCTCTCCACAGGGGTCCCACTGATCATAAGAGGGGTGTAGGGCCGCTGCTGTCTCTTCCTGAAGTCTACAATCAGCTCTTTAGTTTTGCTCACGTTCAGAGAGAGACAGTTGTCCTGGCACCATGATGTGAGTCTCTCCACCTCATCCAAGTATGCGGCCTCGTCATCGTTGTTAATGAGGTATTATAGTATCACAGTACCACAGTACCATCCGCAAATTTGACAATAGAAGTCGAGCTGTGAGAGGACACACAGTCGTGGGTGTATAGAGAGTAGAGCAGGGTGCTCAGGACACAGCCCTGTGGGGCTCCTATGTTCAGGGTGATGGAGTTCGAGGTGAACTGGCCGACTTTCACCACTTGTGGTCTGGCGGTGAGGAAATCTTGAATCCAGTCACAGAGTGAAGTGTTTAGGCCGAGCTCTGAGAGTTTGACAGCTAGCTTGGTGGGGACTATAGTGTTGAAAGCTGAGCTATAGTCAATGAATAGCAGCCTGACATAGTTGCCATTTTTGCTGTCATGTGAGTGAGCGAGGAGTGCAGTACCTGGGAGATGGCATCATCAGTAGACCTATTTGGCCGATAGGCAAACTGAAGAGGGTCCAAAGTAGCAGGGATGGAGGAGCAAATGTGTTTCTTTAAAAGTCTCTCAAAAACCTTCATGACTATTGATGTGAGGGCAACTGGGCGATAGTCATTCAGGCAAGAGGGTTTACTGTTCTTAGGCACAGGGATTATGACAGATTTTTTAAAGGAGGTGGGAACAATTGATTGTATCCATCATACAAATGGCGCTTTTCCACTGCATGGTACGGCACGGTACGGTTCGGTACGGTTCACTTTTGGGGGGTTTTCCACTGGGTACTGTACCTGGTACATGGTACTTTTTTAGTACCACCTCAGCCGAGGTTCCAAGCGAGCCGTACCATTACCAAAACGTGACGTGTAAACTCTGCTGATCACCGATTGGCCGGAGAAAATCGTCATTACTGCGTCACTGAACTTGCGACATGAGACCCTCCTCTACAGCCTGACCCGCTAGATTTAAATCAGCACAGCCAGCGAAGGAGCGGACGCAGCTTTTGTTTCAACAAACGCACCTTTTTGTATCAACCGAAAAATGTCTGTTGTGGAAGTATAGACGTTCCTCTCGTTGATAGCCGAGGAGCAGATCCAGTGAGAGCTTGATGGCGACGCCGAAGGAAAAAGCCTTGTGTATATACTTTTGAACTTGCTATATTTTCAGAGTATGTCTTCTGTTTATATTTTTACATTTGTATGTGTGTTTTGCTTCAATTAAAAACAATCAAATCGAATAAGTGTACCTCCAGACTATATTAAATATGTATTATTGTATGAGCACGTAATGAACCTCTTGAAAAAGACAAATGATTAATGCCACGATTATAAAAAACATCACATAAAAAAAACAAGAGATACATTGTACATTTTGAAATATTCAAAGGTTTATTGATAATTCACTTTACAGAACACGCTGCATGAATAGTTAACTTAATCAAGTAACGCAGCACACCTGCACGAACATCCCTGCTCTCCTCCTCTACAGCCCGTGTCACTGTCACCACAGTCTTTACTGCTGGGGGGTAAATCCCAAGCGTTCTCATAGACCTCTCCATTGCGGTTAAAAACATCCACATGCCGAGAATGAAGAACACTATTCCGTCTCCTTTCTTTGTTGTGAGTTTGTTTGTGGCGCGTTTACGATGATGTCACGGCAGTAGAGGCGGCGCAGCTACACGTGAATAACAACACGTGAATAATCCCGCCCACTCTATAGCGGTACTAAACTGCAGTGGAAACGCAAACCGACCCGAACTGAGCCGTACCGTACTAAGCCGTGCCGAACCGTACCGTACCGTACCATGCAGTGGAAAAGCGCCAAAATACACCACACGGCTCCAGAGGGTTAATAAAGACCTTCTAAAATGAAGTGATGCATTTATATAAGAAAAATGTCCATATTTAAAACCGTAATCTCTAGCCTCCGCTAGCTGTCGTATGCACATTTACTAGAGAGTAGCGTTACAGAAGATGCCGTAGGTGTGTAGCGTAAGCTCCGGTGAGAATTTGCTAGTCTTGTGAGAGCCTAGTTTTGTTTTCAGCAAAGGAAAACCTCCTCTTGGCTTATATCAAAATCCTTTGACATTTTTCTGTACAAATACTCATTTTGTACTTCTAATTCGTGACTGGTGTTTTGTTTTGCTCTCTCCTTTGCGCTTCTGTGTTCATCACTTCTCACCGGAGCTTATGCTATGCCTACATCATCCGCTGGAACGCCACTCTCTCGTGAATGCTGATATAACAGTTAGCGGAAGCTAGAGATTATGGTTTATGGTTTATTTACGGTTTATTTTTCCTACAAAGAATTGCATTGATTCACTTCAGAAGGCCTTTTTATGATGACTGGACATACTTTTTGGGCTTGACCCCCATTCACTGTCATTATAAAGCTTGGAAGAACCAGGAAATTTTTTAATACAGCTCTGATTGTATCCGTCTGAAAGAAGGAACTCATTTACACCTAGGATGGCTTGAGGGTGAGTAAATCATATGGTCATTTCCATTTTTGTGTGAGCTATCCCTTTACAGCTAGTGAGAGGTCTAGTCTACATAACATTATTATGAAAAGAACCCCTCCGTTATGTTTTAATACAGGGGTGCTCAATCCTGTTCCCGTATATCTGCCTACCTGCAGAGTTGAGATCGAACCCTGATCAAACACACCTGTCTGTAATTATAAAGTGCTTCTGAGGGTCTTAATGAGTTGCTTCAGTTGTGTTTGATCAGGTTTGGAGCTGAACCTTGCAGGGAGGTAGAGCTCCAGGAATAGAATTGGGCACCCCTGTTTTAATATAATTTTAGTTGCCTCTTCTCTTAAAGCAGGGATTCTCAACTCTGGCCCTCAAGGTCCACTTTCCTGCAGAGTTTGGAAACTCTTGATCAAACTGACCTGCCTGGAACCTTCCACTGATCCTGAAGACCTTGATTAGCTTGTGCAGGTGTGTTTGATTAGGGTTGGATCTAAATTCTGCAGGAAAGTGGACCTTGAGGGCCAGAGTTGAGATCCCCAGCTCTAAAGTTTCTTAAGACCGGGATGTCCACTCCTTCTTCTGGAGGACCACTGTCCTTCAGAGTTCAGCTCTAACCCCAATTAAACGCACATGAACCAGCTAATCAGGGTCACACAGCTAATCTACGCATTCTAGAAACTTACAGCCAGCTAAACTCTACATGACAGTTGTCCTCCAGGTCCGAGTTTGGGCACCCCTGTCTTAAGAGATCTCAACAATGCCTCAAATTGCTCAAGACACTGCTCAGATTCACCCATAGCCCAAATAATTTGTGTTATGCTGCCCACATTCATTTTATAGCTCCATCAACAGATGCCTCATTTTCAACAGATGTCTTTTTTATTCCTCCTAAGAAATGAGACTGGGGTATAAGCTGGATACTTTTAACAATTGTTCTCAAACTCATTGCATTCTAGGAGAACCAAATTTGGTATTAAAGGGATATCATTTGCGATTTTTCATTCCTATGGGTTGTCACTTCCTGTCCCTCATCAGTTGGTTCAGGTTGGTTCATTACTCTGGTAGAATGTCATCATTACCCGGTGGTTCTGATTGGGCTTAACAGTGCTCTTTATTCAGATGAGAAAATAGTCCTTCTCATGCCGATGTTTAGAATTCGCATGCAGCCTGAAGATGAATAATACAGGACCGCATGCATTTTTAAAGGGTAAAATTACTCAAATCTGTTTTTCAGTCAGACAGTCTGGGACTGACGCGGATGCTCTGTGGGAGCTGCTCTTCTGGAGGATGAGAAAATTCTGTGTGATGTTGAGGAGCACTTTCACTCGCTCTCTCTCTTTCTCACACTTTTTTTAATTCCCCCGTCATGTTTTTGACTTTGTGACCAGCCTTTTTGTTGCAGTCCTCGTTTTTTGCATGTTGTGAGAGATCAAAGCTTCCTTTTATATGAACAGAGATAAGAAGGCTGTATTGTTATGGAGAGATGGCTAGTTGCAGGGTTACCGGGTAAGAATGTGTGTTTTGGAGAAGGAAAGCAAGTTTGTGTGCTTCTGCTAAACAATCAAAGTTTCACAACGATAATGTGAGTCTTGGTGAGCTCTCTCTCTCTCTCTTTCTCAGTCTCTGTGTGCCGTCTCCTCAGTTCAAAGCCAGTTTGATGTATGAGACTTCCTCCTCCTCCTAATTGCACCTCTTTAATTCCAATGAGGAGGATGCCTACGCTCTGACAGCTAATCACTGACACGGCCCGCTTTACTCTGCAGTTGGGTGTACTTGTCTGGAATCTTCATGTCTGTTTCAACTGTGTGTGTGTTTCCACACATGTGCATGCGTGTGTGCCGCCTTGCATTATTTGCACTAGAATTTCAGAGTCTCATGCTCTGCTAAACTGCCAGAAAAAAACAGCTGGCAGGACACCGTAACGTTTCAGGCATCTATTCTAATGTACTCAGGTAATATCTGGCTTGCCATTATGGCTACTTAAGTGGTTTGTTTTCTCTGATAAGTATGCAATAAAAAGATTCCAATATGATCTGAAATATTTCTCATCAGATTTTTCCAAGACCAAATTATCTGGGCTATGCCTAGGGCTGGGTATCGAGTTCGATACTTTTTAGGCACCGACCGAATTGCCTCGATAGCATCGAGTATCGTAAAATGTCTTGTCGTTCAGTACCAAATTTCGGAACCTAAGGGGTTAATCTCATCAACGTCAGTGCAGTGTTAATTTCGTTGACGAAAATGACACCGAAAAATATTCGTCAACGAACATTTTTTTCTGTGACTAAGACGAGACGTTGACGAGTAATATCTGATGATAACTTTTTTAACAAGACGCGACGGGACTCAAATGTTGTTTGAGGACTACCGGATATTAAAAATGCATCCTATAGACTGTTAACTGTCTTGTCTTTCAAAATGTGCATCTCTGTCATTGAATAAGGGGCGTTTGCAAAGCTAGTTTTAGTATGGCAGCTGCAGTGGATGGATAGGCTAACAAAACACGAACTAGCGATCTGAAACAATAGCCTCAGCACCTGAACGGTTAGGGATAGGGTGACCAGACGTCCCAATTCGTTGTTGATTAACTTAAAGCTAGTGAAGGCGCGATAGGCGGAAATCATTGGTACATGCCAATCCTAATTTTAAAATTCGTCTTCAGAATCTTTCATAAAAAAAACTTTTTATTTTTTGGCTCATGTGACAACCATCCTTCCAACCATCTGTCTCCACTGTGGTATTTATGCATCATCTTTCCACGCTATCCAAATAATTTCTGATAAATCACTTTTAATGCCCTGTTTTATCGATGGTATTCGATGGTAATATTCGATGGTAGCCATTGACTTCCATAATATGTGAAAAAAATCATATGAATGTCAATGGCTACCATCAACTGTTTTGGTGGGCCAAAAAGGGCTATATTCTAGCATTTTTTTCCTGAAGTCTACTTATGTTAGTCAATGTTATTTAATTTAGTTCTACATAACAGGTTCCACCCACTCAATGATCCTCAGAATTAAACAGACCATTTTTACTATTGTTAAGTCATTATACCGCTGGTTGCTAGTAGGCATTTGTAAGCTGTTCGACATTTAAATGTAGATGTCTTGTGAACATGGACTCATTATAGTACTTTGAGGCATCAAAACAACTTACTTTTACAGCTTAGTTTCAGTAAATGGTATAACGTAATTAAAATAACGTTTTGTGTTATTAACATTACAGTATGTTTGCATACTCTTTTATTCTACTTTGTTTTAAAGGAAAATCCTCTTCTCCTAGATAGTCTCCTTTAAATTTCCTTTTCACGGTTCTTCACAGTCCAGTAAATGTCATAAATGCTTAGCTTGATTAAATGTGCTCATGTTTGTTTTTCCAAGCAAGACAGATTGATTACTAATTATGAATAAAAGTTTAAAATATTAGGGTTGTTATTGCACTTGATTGAGAAGCATATTACGTTACCTGTCATCTCGTACCTTTATTACACTTCCAAATCATGCGAACATGATTAAAGTGAATTAACATACTGTTTTGTCTTCATTTACTCTGGAACCAGACTGCACGTCTGTGTGTGAGCTCTATCGTGTAATACTCCTAATGCAGCCTGTCTGCCTAGTGTGTTACTGTTGTTTATGAGCCACAGAACAGATGAGGATTTTATTCGACGGAGCCTGCATTTGTATGCACACAGACGCAGACTCATACGCAGAGTTTTGGCACAAGGGACACTTGCACTACTTCCCTCTCTCAAAGCCAATTAATATGAACCCTCATGTGCGGGAAACTGTCTAAGACTGTAAGCTTCACGTGCTCCCACAGGTTTGCAGCTGAATTCATGCATGTTCACATACTGTCTCTCCAAACGCACGAGTGTACATACACTAGTCTATCTCTCTCGCTCGCTCACTCCCTCTCAGGCCATTGTGACCCTGAGTATTTTCCCTCACATCCAGGAAAGGCTACTTCCCTGCCTCTTACCAAAATAACCTGCAGTCTAATTTTAACCTGCGGGTGTTCACACAAAGAATAGAGCTCACGATCTTTGCACTCATTTATGTGTCTAAATTTACCCTGAAGTTTTAAAGGAGGCTGCAAATGTCACTTAGGCATAGCTGATGTATTCACAGTCTGATTTGGCTCTAAAAAGACTACCATAGTATTACCACTATATATTTTTTTTTATTGCGAAAAAGAGCTTGAACTCATGAAATGGTAACACCATGGTATAGCATATTGATGTATTGCATATATACCATGGTGTATATACAATACTTATGTAAATACCATTGTAAATGTCCAAAATAAATGTAATAATTAAATTAAATTGTATTACATAGTTTCATATTATCCATGGTACCTTTTTAAGTAGTCTTCTGAAAGTCTATCTATGTACCATGTTGTTCTTGGAAGTACATTGTAATACTATGTAAATACCATCGTAAATGTCTAATATAGATACAATTGTATATTAATATAGTAAGCATTCAATTCCTCCACAGTACTTTTTTTGTCCAAGGGAATAGACAGTCTCATGTGCTTCTGTCTGTTTGTGTCACTAAATGATGTTCTTAATAAATTTTCTTCTCAATTAACAAGTGCTCATCATATCAGCAAGCCAATTACAAGAGGTACTGAATGGCAGGCAGGCTCAACATAAACACTGGATTAAGCTGTAATTATTCTCATAAAGCAGTTTTAATCTTCACAGTGACTGTATCTGTGAATGTGTGTAAGTGTGTGAAAGCAAGCAGGAAATAAGTGTGATCTCAGCAAACGCAGCTCTGGTTGTCTTTATGTCTCTGTGGGGAGGATCTATCATATGTGCAGCTGTGAAACAATCAAACTCTCAGCGGATTTTTAGTTTGTGCTTGACGTTTGTGCCAGCAACATGGACTCAACCAATAGCATGAGATTGGGGCGTGGCTATCTGTTTAACCGACCAATGGAAGGCAGGGGGAGTTTTCACAAAATCAGCTTATTCAGTGTGTTCATGTTAGGGATGTGCATCTCATGACTCAGGCGATACAATACGCATCTCGATGCATAGCCAACAATACGATACATAACGATACATATGAAGCAGGTACCGATGCGATACGATTCACCTCAAACAAATATTTGAGCAAAATTTATATTTTACTAAGAATCATTGTCCTCCTATTCGATTGCGCTCCACCTGTTTAGCTCGTTGCCCTCGCGTAAGCCTCGTCCACTCCTGACAGCAAAATTGATGTTTTTGCATGACTTTCTAACATTTACAGATGAAAAATATACCTGTGACATGTCAATTATGCACTGGGGAAAACACAACGTCTCAAATGCATTCAACAGCACATATACAGTATATTCACTGTATATATACTGGTGGATTGACATTAAGGGCTGCTTAAGAATAAGCGTGCACAAATTAGTGAAATTGTGTGAAGTTAATTTGTCATTTATAACCGCTTTAGCCCTGATTGATCTGTTAGGTTAGGTTTTGGACTTTATTCCCCACTTTTCCTCGGGTCTCCATGCTGTTGTGATTCAGTTTAGAGAGGAGAAATCAATCGACATATACAATATTGATCACTTTCTAAATAATAAAAGTATAGCGCATCCACTGGTAATTTTATATAAATACATGTTTTTTACTGATGCAAATATGTTAGAAATGATGCATTGCGATACAAATGATAACTTATAGCCGATGCACACCTTTTAAACCGATGCATTGCATCTTTAACTTTTTATGCCGATGCACCGAGCGAATCGGGGAATCTTCCAATCCCTAGTTCATGTCAAAGTAAAAAAAAACAATGTTAGGATTTGTTTGCTTGTGCTGATGGTATATTGATTTGCATGGAAATGCTTAAAAATGACTGACTTTTCATAGTTATCAAGTTTGTTGTACATGTAAACACATCTCTGGAAGGAGTCTGTGAGGAAGAGAGCCTGTAGTTGTAGTGTTGAGGGACGGGGTGAGATAAATCAGTGGGTTCCGGTGCGGGACAGGAAGGCCTGTCGAGGGGATGAGGTGTGGCTGGAAGCCAAACGTCCGTGTTTGTGTGTTGTAAGAGAGCAGCTGTGTGCGCCGTGAGTGGGACGCGTTCTTGGAGCACTAGCATCCGGTTTCTACTCTCCCGGTCCTCCCGTCCTCCTTCAGACAATTACGTCACTCCTCTGTCCTTCAGGCTTCCCGTTCAACCAATGATGGTCTAAACTGTGTGTGGCAGGTTTGGTTTATGTCCTTGCCCTTGAGAAATGCTACTAATAAGATAAAGCATGTAACAGAATAAAGCACTTGAAAGTATCAAATTGGATCATACTTTGTTTTGTTAGAAAGAAAGCAATCGCTTTAAGTTGTTTCAGAGAGAGCGGGAAGTTAGATGCGTGTCCATTGAGCAGATGACAGTAGCAACAAAAAACAGAAAATGGCATCTAAAAGAAGAGAAAGTAAAAGGCTGAAGGACCTTGTTGTACACCCAAAGTGTTTTACAATCATGTGGGGGGTCTCTCCTCAACCACCACCCAGTGTGCAGCATCCACTTGGATGGTGCGACAGCTGCCACAGGACAACGGCGCCAGTGCGCTCACCACACACCAGCTACAGGTGGAGAGGAGAGAGAGTCATAGAGACAATCAAGTGTATGAAGATTATTAGGAAACCATGATTGACAAGGGCCAGTGGAGGGAATTTGGCCAGGACACTGGGGTTACACCCATACTCTTTACGAGAAGTGCCATGGGATTTTTAATGACCACAGAGAGTCAGGACCTCGGTTTAACGTCATCCAAAAGACTGTGCTTTTTGACAGTATAGTGTCCCCGTCACTATACTGAGGTGTTAGGACCCTCACAGACCACAGGGTGAGCACCCTCTGCTGGTCTCACTAACACCTCTTCCAGCAGCAACCTAGTTTTTCCCAGGAGATCTCTCATCCAGGTACTGACCAGCTCAACCCTGCTTATCTAGTGGGTGACCAGTCTTGGGCTGCAGGGTGATATGGCTGAATATCTTGACAACATGTTAAGGTGTCATATGTGAATTCAATGTACAAACATTCTTTTTAGAAGATAGGAAGCAATATGATTCAAAGGCATTATTGCATGCTTCATTGTGAGGTCGATCCCAGAATGCATTTTTTTATTAATTATATCATTCAACAAGGACGCATTAAACTGATCAAAAGTGACAGTAAAGACATTAATTGTTTTATGCATATTTATAGGCTATATGTAAATCCTATTTCAAATATAGGCTGGTCTTTTGAACGTTTTATTCAACAAAGAATCCTGAAAGAAATATATATATAATGGTTTCCACAAGGTATTAAGGATTTTCATAATTGATAACAATAAGAAATGTTTATTGAGCACCAAAACAGCATATTCAAATATTTTCTAAGTAATGTCCCACCCTTTAAATTAATTTATTCATTTATTTATATACCATTAGTGGTATTTTCTTCCTTTTGATCCTGTATAAAAGTGTTATGTATTACCTAAATTATAATATTTGAATTATTTGTTTCTGTGTGTTTATAAGTGTTTGATATAAATATGTGAATACAAGTGTTATTTCTTTTTAGTGATGTAAAAGCACATAATTATGGTTAGGGTATTAGCAAAATTCAGCTTTGCATCACAGGAATAAATTATTTGTTTCAATATATTAGATTTGAACATTTTATTTAAACTTATAATGTTACGTTGCAATATTACGGCTATAATATTTACTGCATTTTTTTGTGAGTTCTCTGTATTTGTATGCTTAGAGTATCACATTGTTGGCAACTTGGCATTAAATTAATATCGAATTCTATTGGAATGAATTGCTGTTTGAGTCTGTAGTGTGCGTCATTGCATTGGAGGTGCGCTGTTTGTTGTTGCCTATGTAGAGCACTTCAAATCAGTCACTTATAAAGATCCATTTCAGTTAGTATGCCGCCTAAAGGGCCGTTCACGCTGCCAGCGGTTTGCATAGAGACAAAGCAACCTGCATTCATCCAATTTTAATGAGAGTTCAGGATTTCCACTGAGATGAGCGACGACGACCGTTGGCGATGCAACAAAGTTAAACAAATTTGAGTTCAACTTCATGCAAATGAACTGCCAAGCAGTTAATATAGTAATACAGTTGAGTAGCAACCAAGCGCACAGACACTCTGTGACCTCCAGTGGTTTATCGGCTGTCAGCGTGACCGGCCCTTTAGGAGACAGCTACCTGTAGTCTGTAAAAGCAGGGCAGCTCACTAGGTTTGGAGCACAGCTTGAGAGAGCGAGGGGAGGAGATGAAGGGGCAGACAGGCCATGATGGAAAGTTGTAGGCTGGCAGGAATTGTATTGTGTTCTAAAGGTCGTTGTGATCCCAGTCTGAATAGCTCCAGAGTGATTCCTCTTTATGCATGCAGGCTTTAAAAGCATATTACACTGCCTGACCTGAGCACACTCAGACAGTCAGTACATTTTTTTAAAGAAATTAATATTTTGGTCACACTTTATTTTAAGGTCCAATTCTCACCATTAACAAACCATTAACTGTGACTTCTGCCTCAATAAACTCCTAATTTGCTGCGTATTAATAGTTAGTAAAGTAGTTGTAGCACAAATGACTCACAGTAATGACTTCTCTGCTTAAAATTGTTTAGATCTCAAAATTCTAAGTTTATAAGTTTATGGATTCTGAGAATTGCAAGAAAAAACAGAACTGTAACATATAAACTCAGAATTGCAAGAGTCACAATTACCTTTTTTATAAAAAAATATATATTCCATGGCAGAATTTTTTTTTTGTTATAATGTTTCACAATATTACTGTTTTGTTTTTTTGTTTTCTTCTGTATTATTAAATCAAAGGTTATTTTAAAAACATATTAAAATATATCTGACCCCAGACTTTTGAACAGTAATTTAGGTGTAAAAGATTTTGATTTGTAAGTAGTCAAGCTCATATGAAACACCACTGCATAAAATCACTGCAAAACCAAAGGTTTAAAGTTTAACAGCCACTACATGAGACGGGGCACTTGTAAAAATATGAATGGATGAAATCAAAACACTCAGTAGCAAAATCATTCAGAACCCAGAGGTCAAATGGTGAGAATTTGATTTAGCAGTTTGCCCTCTTTATATTACACTGAGATCAGGACCATCAGCGTTTGCTTGGAGCATCTGCACACAGAGACCCGCGCTGATGCAGAGAGAGGCCCTTTGTTCTGTCAGTGTGCCGCGCGGTGCATGATGTGAGCAGGAAGGGCCCAGGGCAGCGCTGTCATAGAAGGAGAGCGAGAGAGGATGTCGTGTGGATGAAAGAAGGACAGCAAGGATAGGAAGTGTCATAGAAACGATTGTGGCTTAGAGCCGAAAGAGAGAAAGATTGTCAGATATGCTGTAATACATTACCGGCAAGTGTGAAAAACCAAGTGATGTCATCAAAATTTGAACCCCACGGAGCCGGAAAACATTTTTGATTTGTAGGTCAAAAACGGATGGGCGGCCAAAGCATGACAGATTGAAAAACTCAGAATAAATGCAGCTCACTGTATGTCTGCTGCTGAAGAGGACTAGCTTGTGTGGGTAATGCTATGGACTGGTTGTTAAATTACCGTCTGAGAAGGTTAGCATCCCTACAGATAGATCCCAGCCTGAGTCTTCACAGAACGCTTTGATGACATCACAGCACCTCTCACTGGCACATACCTGATACTGCACGCTTGGAATGGTGCTTGTGTTCCGAATGGAGTTCTAGTGTTGCCTACTGCGTACTGTACAGTATAATGCACTGTGTACTGCCTACTGTTGTTTTATTTAGACTTACTTGAAACAAGATCAAATATCAATGACAAATATGTTTGAACTGTAATTATGTGTAAAATAATTCTCATATTTTGATCATTCCAATCAAATTAGTCATCAAAAAGGTGTTAAAAATCACTGCAGATCTGCATATTGGATAATGTGGTTAATTCATCACATTACAAAGCAAGTTTAGGAAGTTACGTGCATTGCATTGTGGGATGCTGAATATTGTGTGCATTGTGGGAATACTGAAACATCATGTGACACTGAAGACTGGAGTAATGATGCTGAAAATTCAGCTTACGTCACAAGAATAAGTTTCGTTTTAAAATATATAGCCAACAAATAGAAAACAGTTATTTTAAATTGTAAGAGTATTTCACAATATTTCTGTTTTATGGTATTTTGTTTAAATAAATGCAGCCTTGGTAAACATAAGAGACGTGAAAAATGTTTTACCAACCCCAAACTTTTGAATGGTAGTGGATAGGCAAAATTCCCATACTGTGCACAGTATACATACATACTGCACACTGATGAAAGAGTACTGAGAGTATGGCAGCATGCTAATCCACATATGTTCAAAAAAGCAGGCCTGCCATACTACTCCCACTATTTCTGCAGAATGCAGTATGTATACCATGTGCGGTACACAGATTTAATGTATGCGTGACTGCAGTACTGTATTTGTCAATTGTGTGGAGTACAGCCCACTTAATGAAATACCGAATCCCACAATGCAGTTCGGTTGACTCAACCTTGCATTTCCAATGTGATGAATCATAAAAGCACTAGAAGTAAAATCAGACACTTTTTAAAGGATAGTTCTCTCAAGTTGGCCTAAACCTGTATTTCAGTCTTCTGCTGAAGATCGTTTGAAGAATGTGCTTCATAGCTTTAACACAAAACTGACAAAAACCTTATTCAATTATTCAGCTGTCCTGCAATATTCCGCTCTTATTCAACGCTATACCTAGAAATGAAGTACTCTCTTTTATCCACGAGACCAAGCTGACTTCACCCTCCTGGAGCTTTCAAAACAAGAAATATAGCCTCCTGCGGTCCCATCATCTGTCATCGCTAATAAAGCATGTCTGCTCACCAGAACGAAGTATTGTAGATCAAAACAACAACATATATATTTCATAACTTTCATAAGTTCTTCTATGTAGGCCATCTCCGAAAAGAGTTTACTTTCTCACCTCGTTCTCAGGTTCTCATAAGTGAATGTGCTCTGCGGCTCTCTCAGAGGTCTGCTTCTCAAGGACAGAGCACATTAGGCTGATTAAATAAAGACAGAGAGTGATTTATAACAGCTCTGTCCCGCTCTATTCATCAGCGGGCTCTTGACTTAATCAAGTATTGATATTTAGATACACAGGGAGCGGGCAGTGTTTCAGTGGTGACGGGAGGGCGCAGGGGACCGGCCCGTTAGAGGAACAGCACTGCAGGGCAGTAAATACATCTCTCTAACTGTAACTCATCTCCACACGGGACAGAGACAGAGACTGAGGGAGTGAATGCTGATCTTTCTGAGCTCAGACATGATGTGAGGGACACTTTCTTCTAGTGTTGTTCCATTGTACAAATAAGCAAGCTACAACTTATTGTTTATTTGATTTTATGTATTTATTTGTATTTATTATTTTCCTGACCATACTGAAAAACATGTTACATTTGGACACGACAATTGTAATACAACAAAGACGGTGAAATTATATAAGAATCTATTATTCTTATAAAGTAAAAAATGTTTTATTTATTTATAAATTTATGCTGCTGTCATATTTAAATTAAATAACGTGTTAAAAACTGTTCAGTGCAATCAGTGAGTCTAGGCCAAAGTCTAGGCAAAATAAAATCAGAATTGACTAGTTTTTATGAAATGTTGTGGTTATTATAAATTATTAACCTGTGCAATTCATAATGGACTTAATATAGTCACTTTTTTAATTTGAGAAGCCATTACACAAAGATATACACAAAAAAGACAATTGCAATTTTTGTTTCATGCCAACTTTAAAGGGTACAGTTAGCTGATTGTAGCCGAGTTAACTTTTTGAAAAATCATTTAGCTAAACAGATGACATTAAATACTATGCAGGGAATTCTGGAAATGCTATGGAGTGATGAAAGGAAAGCAACATTATTTTGAAAACATCTGAGCTTCTGTCACACTTCTAGACGATTTACAGTAGTTCATCATCACTACTTGTAATAAGTTCAGTCTTAAATATAAACTGTGCATTGTTTGTGAATTCAAATGCTAGTTATGTAAGCTTGATTTCACACATGTATGCTTCAAAAAGTGTCTGAATGCAATTCATAATGCAGCACAAGTATTAGTGCTTATATCAGGCCTTAATGCAAGTTGTTGTCTTCTGCGGTTAGTTTTCTCTTTCGGTTGTTTTTTGCCATGGGCAGATCAGTAGTTTGGAGAAAATCTTGCTGAGCACAGTTATTTAAATAATCAACATGTTCGTAGCTATCTACCAGAATAATAACACATCTGTTTTAATGGCACAGACATTTGAAGGAAACTCTATCACTCCCTTGAGTACTGAGGTTTATTACCGCCACAGTAGAGCAAGAAAACACATTAAGTATATACAACAGAATATTTACCGTGCCATGCTTGTGCCGTGCTTGTATAGAGTATATTTCTTAGTCCCCACACAGTGCCGAAATGAGAAAAACCTTTGTGAGATTTTGTTAGATTTGAACAGGGAAAAAAGCTGCCGTGTGAATAATAGAATTAGCATGTTTTAGCATATATATTATGGAAATAATATATTTTAAAAGATTATAATTAAGTGTGACCAATGTAATTGCATATTAATTGAAATTAAATGAAAATGGGTGATCGTAAAAATGTATAGTAATGCAATTAGTTGTAATTTTGTGCTTTTTTGACCCACTTAAGTAGGACTTAACAAATTGTATGTGTAATTTCATAATTAATTTCATAGCTGATGAAGGTCATAGGACCAAAACATTGTTAATAAAGATATGTGCATTGATAGTGTGTGGGACTTTGTTTTTGGCCTTGGTTTGCTCTGTTTTCCTGCGCACCTGTCTATTACTTGCAGGTGTGCGAGGTTAATTGTTAATTGATAATTAATTCTGTTGTCACTGAAATAGGGTTAAAGTGTACTACTGAATGTACGGACAAGCAAAATATACTTAACGTCATTTCTATTGAAACTTGTCAGACATGTATTTAAATATATTTGCAATTACACCTTTGTATGATGAATTTACAATTTAGTAAATTTAATATTTAACATTGACAACTACACTCTGAATGCTGGGTTAACCTTCTGGGTAGTAACCCAAACACTGGGTCAAAACAACCCAATAGCTGGGTTTGTCCATATTTAACCCGGCTTTTTTTTGAGTGTATGTAATATTGAATAACACAATACAGTTCAAATTAAAAGCAAGTGCTTTAGCACGTTAGTCAACAAATCAAAGTGTACTTATTAAATCATGACAAAAGTGTATTAAAATAAGGATTTAAAATGTACTTTAAAGTAACTTTTGATTAGGCATTATTGCTAAGTGCACTTTTTAAAAATGTATGTACTTGTGTTAAAAAGCAGTCATGAAAATGTACTCTAAGTTTTATTCAAATTGTATTAATATTATAGTATCAGCAAGTATAGATTTCTCAATATGCTATTAAGATTTGAAGTGCACTACAAGTGCACATTCAGGACAATTAATCACACTTTATTCACGTGGGATCTTTGGTCTATGCAAGCTTGATTTCACACGTTGTTGTTTTCCACAGTGTGCGAGTACACGTTCTTAGTGCTTGTTACTGCAGGTCGATGTCTGTCTTTATGGTTAGTTTTCTCTGTCTATTTCCATGGCAGAGCAGAATACTTAGTTATTTAAACTGTCAACATGTCTATAGCTACCTACCTTAAAACATCTGTTTTAATGGCACATTTATTTGAAGGAAACTGTATCACTCCCTTGGGTACTGTGGTTTATTACCGCCACAGAAGAGAAAGAACATGCATTAAGTATATACAACTGTCTCTGTGCTTGTAATGCATTGGCCAAACTTATGTGTGAGACACGGAGCGAGAGAAGAAAAACTCTATTAGCTGCAGTGTGAATACTAGCAGTAGCGTGTTGTGTTTGTGTTCATCTGTTTTTGACGTCTTTTCATTTCTTCACACCGTCAGGCTGAAGGCGAGGACAGTCTGAAGAAGATGCAACTGATGGAGCTGGCCATTCTTAACGGCACCTACAGAGACGCCAATATCAAATCACGTAAGCCGCCATCTCCTCTCAAGCAAACAGAAGCAGTATTGTTTGAGACATTTGTGACCGCAGCTCTCAGTAATCCTCTCTCAAGTAACCCTGATTCCCCGATAAATGCTCTGACAAGTGTATCAGTGATCCAGAATTAGCACATTCATCTAAAGAGCAGCTAATGAGCTGGAAGAATAGAGAACATGCACTGCTATCTGTGAAAACAAGGTTTCCTTAATTTACCGATTGTTGTGACATCCTCCTCTTCGCTTTGCTGCTTCAGTAAATAATACTGAAGCGCTGTGGAACTGCAAGAGCGTGTTATTTGAACGCACTGGCTCCTCCCCTGCCTTGTTTACTAATGAATAGCTAAATAGCATCGCTGTCATGCTCTGTGTTCAGTGTTTGCCTGTGTGTGCATGTACTAATGGTTTTTGTGTTTTTTGTCCCGACCCCACCTGCCTTCATCCACCCCTACCCTCACATTTTTCCGCTCACCGCAGCTGCCCTTGCATTCTCTCTTGCAGCAAGCGCCCAGGCGCCACGGATCATCACCGGCCCAGCTCCTGTCTTGCAGCACAACACCTTGCGTACGCCTACACCTGCAGGGACCACCATCATGCCCCTCATCCGCCAGATCCAGACCGTCATGCCCAACGGCTCTACCCACCATGGAACCGCCACCCTAATGCAGCCCGGTCCAGAGTCGGGCCTGATTTACGCAACACCCTACGATTACCCCTACACACTGGGCCCCGCCACCTCCATTATGGAGTATCCTATCGACTCCAGCGGGGTTTTAGGTGAGCATAGTTACACTTTTCTCACTACACAGACCCCCCAGGGCCCAGAACCTCCTTCAGCATGGGCTCTGGACTCTCATGCCTTACATGGCTGTACATTAGGTTTGGGCGGTATGACCATTCATACCATGTAACATTTTGTAAATGTATCTGCTTTAGCTTATTTACTTGTGCTATAAAGAAATATGGGGTAAACATACAAAACCTAAAACTGAATTTGCACTATTTTAAGCAAGTTCGATTGCTTATGGTTGCCGATAAACATCTCAATCTACCAAAACTCATGCATGGTCAGACTTCGGGGTCTGTACTATCCATTTGCTATCCATTGCTTTTACAATTTCAGTGTATTTAAAATGTTTTGTGTCAAAAAACCTCAAAAGCCATCTTTTAGCTCTGTCAGTAGATTAACATAATCATAATATGTCTGCATGCTGTTATTGCTCACTCTTAGGCCATCCAAGATGTTGATGAGTTTCTTTCTTCAGAACAAATTTGGAGACTGTAGCATTGCATCACTTGCTCGCCAGTGGATCCTCTGCAGTGAATGGGTGCCGTCAGAATGAGAGCTGACAAAAACATCACAATAATCCACAATCAACCCACACTACTCCAGTCCATCAATTACTGAAAAGCTACATTAAACAAATCTATTATTAAGACGCTTTTAACTTCAAATTGTTGCTTCCAGTTAAATTTGAGTCCTCTATCCACAATATTGTTTTCTCCACTGAAAATGTAATCATGTCTGAATCAGGAGAGAAATATGCACAGATTAAGCACATTATGTTTTTGACAAGTGAAAACAGTCCAAAACGGATCTTAGGGCACATTTTGATGTGAGAGGACAACAGGGGATGGGGACTTTTCAATGGAGGGAAGCATATTATGGATTATTGGACTGCTATTTTGGCCAGAAGTTTGGACTTTTATGATGGATTTGTTACTCAAAAACACACAGATTTTCACTTCACAAGATGTTACCTGATGGACTGGAGTGGAGTGGATTACTTGTGGATTATTGTGATGATTTTATCAGCTGTTTAGACCCTAACCTACTCTGACGGCACCCATTCACTGAAGAGGATCCATTGGTGAACAAGTGATGTAATGCTAAATTTATCCAAATATGTCCTTATACAGAAACAAACTTGTCTACACCTTGGATAGCCTGAAGTATTTTTTATTTTTGGGTGAACTATTTTAATTTAAAAATGATTTTTAAGAACCTTCTTTTCATGAATTCTAATTCTTAGGTATTTATAATTCAAATATTTGTATCTTTATTCTTTACTTGGAAAATAAGGAGAGATCGTTAAGACCAGTTTTATTCCTAATAACATTTAGTGAATCCGGCCCCTGATCATTTTGTTTGCGTACATCAAGTTCCATATAAAAAGACAAAATATCAACAAGACCTTTCATTTTCATAAAGTACACTATGATATATTGCTGTACCATTATAATTTTATATAATAATATATATTATATATTAATATATAATTTGAGTCATACCCCCAGCCCTGCTCTATGCCATTCCTTTTAAATAGCGTCCAACACACAACACACTACACCAATGAAAAGCCTCTGGTTTCCCCCATTAGGGCCACGAGAACCACCAGCCTCTGCTGTCACAGGAGCAAGTAATAGGCAATAATATAAAAGAGCAAACAACAATGCATCAAGTATTTTCCACTTAATCCATTTAGCGTCATAAAAAGTAATCCCTCATCACAAAAAAAGAAGAAAAATCCTTTTAAGAAATGTTTGCATAAATGATTTGGCTTTTAAGTGCTCTACTGGCTTCATATGAATAATGAGCACGCTCTCTCTTAAAAGCCATGTCCTCTCCACTCCACACAAGCTGTATAGCTTCATTAAAGCACTTGAGAAAAGCCGATTATGAATATCATGTTACCAACAGCATTCTGCCAGTTTAACACTAGCTTCTCCCAAAGGCACGGTGTTAAGTTGAGCAGCGACAAATAGCCCATCCCAATGCCAAGAGCAGCGTGTCCAATTAGACCAGATGAAGTAGGGTTTAGCTCCTGTCCAATAAGCATGTTTATTGAGCTCGCAGCAAGGACCTTATAGGACTGTACCAGCCTTACACTGTCTGTGGGTGGATGTTTCTTGGGTGGAGGGAAGGTCACTACAGCACATTCACACATACAGCGGTTTGCAGCAACTAGAAGTCCGTTATTTACAATGACAGTTGGTGTAGCAACTGGTGTAGGTGTGTCCAGCGATACAGCAACATTGAGAAAAGTTCTTCTTTATGCAAATGAGCAGTGATGTGAGGGACAAGATGGAGACAGAAATGTTAGTGAAAAATAAACAAACTAAAATGCATTTGAAATACATTAATTTCACGCTATACTACAAATGCATTTACGTATGTATGTGCTTAATAAAAAAACCTGCAATTGTACTTTTGGTATACGACTTGTATACTTAAAGTCTGCTACATTGAAACAATGAATTTTGTGCTTAGTGCATTTTAATTTTGCGGTCCAACTAAAGAAATACTGAAGTATAGTTTGATTGTGCTAGAGTTACTTTAGGTACACTTTAAATATCTTGCATTTAAAGACACAATCCTCATCGATAGTGACATTAAAACACATTTTAAGCTTAATATTAAGAAAAATGCATTGTGCACAAGTAGTACTCCAAATGAAGTCGACTTGTAATTTTTATATCAGCAAATCTCGAGCGATATGTCAGTACTTATATACTATACTTAGTATGAAACAAAAGTAATCAAAACTATTTAATAACATAAATGCAGATATGGAAACCAAAAGAGTGACCAAAAAACTTAAACAAACTAAATGTATTAACTTATTTAACTTAACTCATGTATTAACTCATGTATTAATATATATGTATATATTATTTATTAACTCATTAACTTCATTGGATTTCTCCCAGCAAAAAAGTACTGGACTGGACTGCATTTCCTTCACTATCTGGTTTAATTTATGTAGGAAAAATCCATGTAAATATTTAATTTAATTTATTTTTTTGTAATTAAAATTAAAAGTACAATTAAATACAATTTAAAATAAATATATATATATGTGTTTACAAAACTACTGTCAGGCATTTCAGCACAAGCCTTTACAAAAATAATTAAAATGTTTGTCCAATTGTTTGTTTAAGTTGTCCAAACTTTGGTCTGATAGTGTGTAGAGACATTGAAGAATATGACAGCATTCAAAATGAGTTTGATTTATTCATTCATAATCTTCCATCGTTTATCAACATTCACGAGATATTATGCAGTGCTGAAATTTAAAAACCTTGCCAAATTATAACGACAACTTATTTTTACAGCCAGTGAATTGCATTTATGATTAACTTTATTTTAAAGCTATGGACACATCCACCAGAACCATTAAAAACTTCCCAGTTTATAATATTACATTTACATTTGAACTACATCTAAAAAAATGTGTGTGTGCCAGGCTTAATAATGAACTGTGTGTGTGTGTGTGTGTGTGTGTGTGTGTGTGTGTGTGTGTGTGTGTGTGTGTGTGTGTGTGTGTGTGTGTGTGTGCCAGGCTTAATAATGAACTGTGTGTGTGTACCAGACTTAATGAATAATCTGGGGCTGGATTCACAAAACTCTTCTTAGATTAGAAGTTATAAGAAGAAAGTGGCAGGCTTTGGTGTTGTCTGATTGTATGACAATTCTTGCACAAGACTCAATGAAAAACCTTATTTTGGTGCTGATTACCATAATAATCATAATAACCATGCACAGATTTGTTTTTTCTCATTTGGTTAAGGCAGAACCAGTTGAGCAGAGCCACTGGCAGCCTCCAGTGATATAATAGTTGTGTGTGAACATCCCGTAACAGATAGGATGTTTTGGGGGTGGGAGAGCTGAGGGAAGGTTTTCACCCTGTCTTCTCTCTTGTGTGACCTATACAGCATCCTCAAAGGCCGAAGAGCTGCCCCTCTACCTGGGCTTTCAGACCTGTCACATTCCCATCACACTCCAGCGCGGAGAGCCAACCGGTCGGCCTCCCTTTTAAAGTGCCCCTTCTCTCCCCCGCCCCCTCTGACAAGCCCCTCCCTCCCTCCGCAGACACGCCCCCTGCCCCGCCTCCCTCTTATCGGACTGGCTGGACCCACCGGCCTCTTTCATTCTGTCTGTTTCTTTGAATCATTGTTTTTGGTTGTGTACTTTTGTTTTCATCTGTAATGTGATGTTTTAGTTTTTTATGCGTACAATGATGAGGGAGACAAAGCACTGAGCCCCAAACTGCTGCACAAGCCTTTCTGGATGACCCCCATCCCTCAGTCTGAGCGGGCCGCGTCAGGAGGGGCAACACGAGGATGGTGAGGGGACAGTGGGGCTCAAATGGGGGCTGCTTAAATTTTGAGGGAAACATCCTCAGATGGACCATCTGTTTAAAGCCAGGCTCTTCATCGAGCTGTTTTAGGACAGTTTAATGCACTATGGTGGGGCATTTTGGCTTAAAATCTAAAATGGCATAGTCACAGTATATAATTAAACAGGGAGGATATTGCTTTGACAATAAAATAGTATGAAAAACAAAACATAAAGTGATTTCGTAGTTACTACATTGGGTATTTAGTTTAATAACAGATTATAAACTATTACAAATGTTATCAGCATATACATCCGAATGGCAATTCATTTACATGGAACCCAAAACCCAAAGGTTGATATGAAGTGCATAAACTGAATTCAGTCATATTTACTGAATGGAAAGAGTTTTGTGTCTGTCACTGCGTGGGAAACTTGCATCAAACCCTACAAATGTCAAAAGATTTCTCTCACTACTGTTATGCAAAGGAATAAGCAATTATAATAGTATTGCACTGCAGTATTACAGCTCTAGTACAAGTATTTAAAATTACAATTATACAATTATTCAAATAGAAAAAGCTAAATCAAAACACCCATATTTAATGACAATATGGGGAATTATGCTTAATTGTCTTATGTCACTTTGCAAAATATCTTAATACAGCTATATTTTATGATATAATGTTATGTTTGTCTTTTGATTTTTGGTTGAAATATGATCCAGACACACTACCATTCAAAGGTTGGAGGTCAGTAAGAATTTATTTAATTTTTTTAAGAAATTTGTATTTTTTCATCAAGGGTGCATTAAACTGCAACAAAAGTTACAGCAAAAACGTTTATCATGTTACAAAAAAAATATTTTTCAAATAAATGCTGTTCTCTATTCATCAAAAAATATATTTACTATACTATCTATAAACTACTTTCAACATTAATAATTATAAAAACTGACACCAAAGACTGGAGTAATGATTCTGAAATTTCAGTATATCATCACAGGAAAAAATGACAATATTACTGTTTTTATCATATGTGTGATAAAATAAATGTAGCAAGCATATAGGCTACTTCTTTCAAAAACATTAAAAAGTCAAATTTAAAACAAAGGGTAGTTTATGACCTCTATTGATTGAGATTCTCCCAATGCCATCGCCTCACGAACTGTCCTAAAACGTGCTCCGTCTGACTGTGGTGTGTGTTGTTTCCCAGAGGACCGTCAGTCCTGCCAATAATTTCCCCTTCCTTTATTCTTTAGGTGTGGCTTTCCCCTCTAAAGGCTAAATGCGTTTCCCAGGATCCTCACTGAGCCCCTCATCCTCACTGAGTGTTAACATTCACACGCTTTCGTTTCACAGCTGCCTTGTTGGTTTTGAGTGATGTTTGTTCAGAGCATGAATCTGGCCGAGCAGTCAGTCACACACTCCTGTTGGTTTACACTGTTATTCCCAGAGCCCACAGCGGCTGTACTTGTAATGCCATACGTATGCCTCCATACTCCCACATACTTCCCCTGGACTGTGCGGCTGACTGCTACGCCTCGGAAATCGATTGTTCTGCTTTACTAATCACTTAATTCATTGCCGAACATTTCTATTCTCCTTTTTTTTGTACTCCAGCAGATGTGCCTAAACGTTGTTCTCTCTCAGAGAATGACTTTATCAGTATTATATTTAAAGACACTGTCGCTCCAGCGCAAGATTACGTGACTAGTAAAGCTTCCCGCTGAGAGTGTGCACTCCTGTCTGCCATACTGTATCCAAGCTACGCAAAAACCCACGGATCCACTGAGGATAAATGAAACCATGTTTGAATTTTGTACAAAATGTGTTGAGATATTTACATATGGGGGGGGAGTATTATTTGTGCCTTAACTTAAATGATTTGTCATTTGTCAAACGCATTCGGGATGATTTAGAGACTGTGAGGTTTGACTGATCTGTTTTCTGGTGATGTTATTGCAATCCAAGCAGGTGCAGTGACAGCTAAAGTTCGAAGGCACGAATTGCGCGTCCATCCTTACCAAAGGATAGTGACCGCAGACAGAGGTTAGTTTAGTTCATGTGCTTCTACTCATTACCAGTAGCTACTCACTGTTGGTCCTGATCTGTTGTGAAGCATGTGCATGTTAAAAGACGTGCCATCCACAGCTTGAATTCAGTACACTGTGCTGTTTAATGTGGTGTGTTTGTTTTAAACCCTTCAGTTCACACACACACACACACTCACACACACACGTGGTCTTTCCTGCGCAGGTGGAGTGGTTGACTTCATTCCATTATTTTGATGACCTTATGATTTCAGCATGATGTTGATGACAAATAATGGAGCTATTCATGTGAACATGGGCTTTATTCACCACATTACGCTCAACATTTCTAGTTTTCTCTAGTTATGCAAACACTAAACAGGTTTTTATATATTGACTCTTGAAACATTTGGGAGCCATTTGAATAGATCGTGAATGTGTCTTTTCCAAATGAGCTAAAGTGACTGTTTATAATTACATGTAGCGTGGATATACAAATAAATATCGCAGCGATAGCAATAATGTGTGTTAAAATCCACGATCACTATCAATAGGTTATAGGCTTTTCAAAACAGAAAAAATGCCATTAGGAGATCTTTAAAGTGTGTCATTTTGTCAGTGTTAACATATATGCAGGCATTAATTTTAAGCCAATTGTAGGTTGATTCCCTTGACATGATAAAGCCAAAGACATGTCCTTCAAAACATTGACCAGTTTGTTTGAGCACCGCAGCATTGACTTGATAAATGACATAATATTAGTAACGGGACAGTATAAAAATAGACATTATTTTATGCAGTTCTGTTTGATGACACTAGAAATTAGTTTGGCTTTAAATGGAACATTTGCCGTCACTATTAACAAGTGTAATACGTAATTGGAATATATATACAGCCTGATTAATTAGACCATTTTAATGTGTATTAATTAATTGGTTAAAGTGTATTTAACTATTAATCTAATAAGATGTTATCTTCTGATGCAGATGTGATTGGCGGTTATCAAAACTTCAATAGTATGCACTCTTGTATGAATAGTGTTGATATTTTCTGTACCACCAACTGACCTAATTGAAATGCATTTTGTGATGTCAAATAGTTATTAAAAAAATAGAAAAATATATGATTTGTTTTCTGAAAAAAATGAATGGTCTGATGAATGGAAAAGTGTGAGACCATTAGTGAAAAGGCCATATTTATTTCATAAAAGATACAACTTATGTATTCAGATTACAAATTTGAGTATAAAGTTGACTTGCCAAAATAACTCAAATGTAAAAATGATGTGTCTGTACAGCAAATCTATGTAAAACCCGGTCGTGTTCTCCAGCGGGATTTTAAAAGGATCCGATCAGATGAGCATCTTAAGCTTCAGTCTTTCATAACGTTTCTTCGTTTATCCAAAATTATTTTTAGGTTTATATTCGTTTTTTTATTTGATTTTAATTGTGTCCCCACCACATGTTTAAAATGATCACAACAACCATAAATGATTACTTTAATGAGTACATTAAGATGGTTAATGATTTGACAAAGCATCCATGGTGCAATAATCACCTCATCACTATGAAACAATTATAAAATCAACTCTCAGTATTCCCAAAACCCTCTAATATTTCCCTGTTCACATGCATCTGATTGCATATAAATTCAGTTTGCGCAGGTCAGACGCTGTGTGTTTGTGTGTATGTGTGTGTATATGTTACTGTTACAGATGTTTGCTTAAGCTGGCGAAATGCCCACAGATATCAAGCAGATCAGACACTGAGATTGCTTCCTCTCTTTTAATGTTTTGTTTTTCATATCCTTTTTGTGCTATACATGTTTTTATATAACGGAACTACTGCTTTGAAGAAAATCTACTTTTGAGAACACATTTGCACAGAGCTTCCAGATTTCCAATCTGTGCATTTGTACTGGACCACACGAATCACTTTTTTATTTCAGCTGTTTACTTTTTTTATTATTATTATTTCCATCTGTCAATATTTGCCTGATTTGATAAAGAGATTCTATGTGGCACAAGCCTTTTATTTTGCACTGAATGTGTCAGAAACCTTCATCTCCTCTGCTCTTCATGAGTAGACATGTTGAAAAAGTGAAACCTACATCAAACCTCAGACCATGAACCTGAACCGAATCTGTCGAGTCTTACGGTTGACCACTGCCGAGTGGATGATAACGTCAGCGCCGCTCTGTGGATGTGATCGTGTCAGAGTATAAATGCATTTAAGAAGAAAAAAACTCCACTTGATACATTTTTTATGTTTTACTGTAAGCTTCTTTTTATTTTTGTTGTCGAAAAGAAAATAGTATTTACTTGTGGCTTTTAAAATATATATAAAAATATATATCTAAAAAAATATATGAAGCAGGAATGTATATGAGTTGTCAAATTGTACTTGTATTTTGGAAGAGATAGCAATGGTATAATAGAGGGCTATTTGTAGGAAAGAAAAATATGCATCATAGCATCTTTATAGCGCCATGTTAGAAAATGTCCTATATTTTTGGATATATTGTATGTTAGGGCTTTATATATGAATTGCAGGACTTTTTCAATGTTTATATGCAAAAGCATTTTATATGATGTGTCCTGTGATTTGTCAGTAGCCTGCAGTGCTGAGGGTGATGCTAAAAGTCCCACAGCTTGAATTTCCTTGGCTATTATGCTAGAGAATTCCTTGTAGTGTTGCTTTGTATCATTACGGCCAAGATTTTTATGTTGTTGTAAATTGAAGAAAAAAGAATTTCAAAAGGCAATAAAAAAGTTTATTGAGTAAAAAAACCACCAGCATTTGTTCTGGCCCTAAATTATTTCAATGCTTCGATTCTTACTAAGAAAACATTGATCTTTCATTTCCATCATAACTCTCGGCTTAATGCTGGAACCTCTTACGATCTCTAGTGTTTACTAGCAGTCAGGTAACACTGTGACCTTCACTGACTGTCCTCTCCTCTCATTTCATTAGCAGCTGCCTCTCTCATGGCCGGTCACACTAGACTCGCTGCGTCCGTTCATTCACGTGTGACCCTCAGCGTATGCTTGGAAGTTCTCTCTTTTACTACCGAGTTTAGGGTCGGTGAACTCATCTGAGGTCAATAGAAACCTCAGATTGACCTCTCGGCTCAATACAAATAACATCAACTTTTTCAAATTCTACAGCTGCATGATTTGCAATGTTGTGGGCGTTTAACCCGATCTCACAGGAAGCTGTTTTACGAGGTGACGATTTTTTTGTATGAATCTTTACAATGTGAATCATTTGGAAACCTATGATTTATAGAAAAAAACCACAAAGGCCCATAATTCCACCGCTAATCATCTGCTCGCATACCGTCTGAACAGATCATATGAAAATGTACTAAAGAAATCATACAAATTAGCCACTAATTTGCCAAAACATAAAATAGCTACGAATTACCATGAGATTGTGTTGGAAGAACATGAAGCAGAGATCACTAATTAGATCCAAACCCAACATTTGAATTGAACCAGCCCGATCTCACGGTAATTCGTACATATTTTACGAGGTGGCTAATTCGTAAGATTTCGTATGATCTCACTCGTATACGATGTTTGCCAAATCGTACTTATTTACCAGTTGCACAATTTGTATGAATTTGTACGAATGACCTAAACCTAACCCCGCCCCTAAACCTTCCCGTCACTGGGGTCTAGACAAATCGTACGAGTGAGGTCGCATGAATTCATACAAATGTTCCACCTCGTAAAATACATACGAATTGGTCGCGAGACAGTGTTGGAATTCAATTGGAATGCTTTAACTGAATCCCTCTTGCCTAGAACATGACATCATATCCTGTCATGCTTAAAGCCTAGTGTGACCGTGCCTTCAGTCTGTCCATTCACTTGACTGCTACTAACCATTAGACACATTTGCCACAGTTGTATTCCCTTGTATTTTCTGAGTGTTTTCTCTCTTGAGTTCTTCCTTCTTAACACGTGACCTGTCAGGATAAGCTGTTCCTCATGCTGTGTGTAAAATCATGCTTTTATCTCATGATTTTACCATATTACAAAGATGAAGACCAACAGTTCTTCCACGGCTCTCACATTCAGTCGACCCACAGCGAGAGTTGTTATTTTGACCCGAAACATACTCTACGCAGTACATAAACCAAACGCCTCTGAATACACAAGCTTGAATTCATCTGTGTATGTTTTGTGAACATCATTGTTAACTCTTCCTCAGTCGCTACTTGTCCCTTTGGAGTTTATTACTGTCATGACAAAACAACAGTTTGAAGAGAATCTAAAAAAGTCATTTTTTCCTGAGTAGCGTCACAAAGAAACGAATTGCATAAATGATTGTTTTCAAATTGGCTTTCTGAACACTCCCCCTGTTTTCAATTGGTCAGACAAACAGTAAGCCCCGCCCTCAAAAATATTCAAGTCAAGCCAAGCTTATTTTTGTAGTGCTTTTCACAATACACGCTGTTTCAAAGCAGCTTTACAGAAAATCATGATGATCGCATTAAGCATAGATTTGGATGATAATATAATTTACATTTTGCAACAAGCAATCAAGCAATTGAGATTTGCTATATCGAATATATCACCCTAAATTAGTATACTAGTATGTGAATAAAGTTCGACATACTCATATTCAACTTTATATAAATAGCTGATCGACAATATAGTTACTTTTTTGCGTCAACAAACTGATTTGTTATTAAGTATATATAGCGTCACAAGAGTGTACTCTATGTATGTAAATAAAGTTATACATACTATATATTTATGAGAAATTTCTCATTTATAGAGAAAATCCTTTTACAAACACCACCAATAGTTTCGGGGAAACCAACTAAAGGCTTCATTATAAATTTACGTTAAATGAACATATTAAGCTGGGTTAAATATATACAGTATATTATACATCAGTTCAGCAGAGCAATCTAAATAAAAACATCTGGAATAATAGCACATTTGACTCATTTGCTTGTAAAGCATTGTGTAAAGTGCCTTGCGTAGAGTATTTTCATGCCTTTCCTCACAATATCATCCACTTATATAGCTTATAGCTCAACGTTGCTGAGATATAAAAGCCGTGCTGTGTGGAGACTCGACTGAATCAAGAGCCTACTAGTGATTGGTTTTATAAATACTTTTCATATTGTCATCCTGCTTTCACTAGCTGAAACTAATCTCCTCTATCTTTTGTTTCTTTCCTCCTTTCCTTGTTTCCCTCCCCCTTTTCTGTTCGTTTGTCTCTCTAACCCACTCAGCCACCACTGGCAACTAACCCCTGACCTTCTGACCACTCCACCCAATGACGACCTGCCCATTACCTGCCTGCAGATCACACCTCTGCCCTAAAATGAATGAATGAAAGACAAAAAGAGTATCTAAGAGCTGTCACAGGCAGTGGATATACAGCTTCCCTAAACCTCACTCGTTGGACGCGGGTGGCAGATGTTCCTGCCGCTGTAGATCTGCACTCTTTGTAAGCAATAAGCAATAATGATTTGCCCCGCACCCTCTAAATCAAAGCCAGACCTCCCAGTTTGCTGTGCAAAAGCCTCCAGCTCATCGACGGCACTGTTGAGGAAACGGACTGCCCTTCATCGCACCCTAACCTGTCGTAGAGGAATCCCGCAGTTACGGTAATGAGTGTGAATGTAATGCATGATGGTGTGGATGATGCCCCTCTCGCATCATCGCTACCCGGTGAACTACGACCTCGACTCGACACGTGTCACAGCGGGCCATTTGAGAAGCATTTCAGCTGAAAATACATTAAAAAGAAGATTATTTCCCGGCACTTTTCAGTGAACAAGCCTCTCTGAGGATGTATAAGCCATGCTTGCCTATCTGCTGTACAAATGTATGAAATCTGTAGATAAATGTTCAAAGAGTGATGAAAGAAAACATGTACAGGAACAACACTTTTATTATCCTCCAGAGAACGTATATTTTTACAACTCGCTATTTTATATTGTGAAGAGAACGAAGAGAAAAACACACAATACCGAACCCTTTATGAAGTGAAAACAATCCAGTTTCCTGTAATTGGATGTAGACGTGGATGACCAAAACAACCCTTTTGTTGAACCGATGGGGTTGATAGGGAAATATCATTCAAGTGCCTTTGCCTCATCATAGTTCTCATGTTCAATATGAATGTCATCATGAGTGGCGAATGAGCAGACCAGGACTGCATTTCCCAAAAGCATTATCGTAGATCTGCATAGGCTAACGAAGGATTTGGGCGATGTAGTCCAGGTCAGTACACACAGCTTTCCCTTCAGGAACTACATAAGTGACGTGTCACCAGCCTAAATCTGCCTTCCTGATTCGGCTAGAACAGCTCAACGATCCATCCCAGTATTACACAGCGATCAAATCAAGGCCTTTCACACCACACGGTTACTGTCAAACCGACTCGGTGGTCAAGGTATATTCGTTGCCTTCAGTATTGAATCGTATTGCAAAATTGTGGGTATTTTGCTCACAGTACTTGAATTAATTGGCACTTTATGTTGAGTGCATTTAGTTTAGTGTATTTTAATATCAGTATGGTATTACAGATAAGATATACAGTATTCAATGCCAAAAAAACGTTCTTTTAATCAGTATGTTTGTCTTGTTTTACAGTAAAAAAAAATCGAAATATCTTAATATATATATATATACATATATATATATATATATATATATGAATAAGAAGTTTGAGTATGATGAAGAGTTTTAAGAGAATTATATACAACTTAAACCCCAATTGGTCAACATTTTAAGACTTTTAATATTCTTAAAAGAAGCCTCTTCTGCTCACCAAGACTGTATGTATCTAATAAAAACAATAAAATTGTAATTTTACGTGTTTGCCGACACGTCCGGTTCTGATGGTTAATGGTAAACAAACTAGGCTTGCTGTCCTCAACAGAGGCTCAAACCCCGACGCTCAGCTTGAGCTCCAAGTTCAACACCCCTCGTCCCAAAGGGGGAGAGTAGCAGAAATAGAGGAGGAGAATGGGGAGGTGGAGGGGTGCTGGAAGAATTGTTACTGGGACGCTGCTTATATTGGCTTTCAATGTGATAATTGACTGGACTCTCGAACCTACATATGGAAATTCATATTGTGAAATATACAATTTACAATAAAAAAACCTTACAAATATATTTTAAAATGCAATGTGTGTCAATGTTGAAGAGGTTGTGCTGCTTAATATTCAAATGTTTGAGGTAAGATAGGTTTTTTAAAATACAAAAGATCTCTATTTCAAATCAATTCTATTCATCAAAGAATCAAAAGAACTATATATCCACTGAAATATGGAGAACAACTGTTTTCAACATTGATAATAATAATGCAAAAATTATTGAGCAGCAAATTAGCATATTAGAAGGATGACGCTGAAAATTCAGCTTTGCATCACATAAATTACATTTTAAAATATATTCAAATAAAATAGTTATTTAAAAATGCTATTTTTAAATCTTATTTTTATTATGTATAATTATTATAACAGTGTATATACTGTAAATAATTATCTGGTTTTGAGAAGAAAAAATATATATATCTTGAATAAAGTTTATTTTTCTTGTTTTAAGCAAAAAACTCAGAAAATAAATATAACAATACAAAATAATATAATAATATAAACAAATAAATGCCAGTGGGATGAAAACAATACACTTTTTATCAAGAGATATTCGCTGGCCAGACATTTTAATACATGATATTGCTTCTCAATTTAAATATTTTTTGAAAACTAAACAAATACTGATTAAACGGATATTTAGTGGATATGACACAGTATGTAGGTGGTGATGCTGGATAAGCTGTGTGTACTGCACCGGATCACTGTAATGTGTCCCCCTCCAAACTCTTTCTTTACTATGCAACAGAATGACCTCTGACGTCTTGAGGGGAGTCTCTGTGACATCAAACATGTCTGCATTTACACTTATGATTCTGTGCCATCACAGTATAATATTAAAGAATGTATAGCAAGGCGTGACGTGTTTGAAAAAGCTTTGGAATACGAAATGTGAATTATCTACATATTGAAAGCAGATTTTGATTGGTAAGAATACAGAAATGTGATTATTTAAAAAAAACTTAAGTATGAGAGGTGAGGACAGTAATTGATAAAGCATGATGTCTCACACTCAATAGAAATGAAAGATATATTAGTCATGGTTTTGCGATTGAGTTTTTACGTTTAAAGGTGAAGTGTGTAATTTCTGGCATCAGAAGGAAAAGTGAAAAATAATGAATTTATTCAAGCATGCCTTCCCCATATAACACAAGTCCCGCCCCCGGACTCGCACCATTGGTTAAGCCAAATGACAACATATCGACCCGTGTTTTGACAGAAGTCAGTAGTTGTTTCTGTACATTAAACTGGGATAAAAAGGTTATAACAAAAAAAATGACACGCTTCATCTTTAAGAATCAAGTCGGATCATGTGAATGTCTTTTATCATGTGGATATGTGTGTACGACATGCCGTCTTTCAGCCCCAAACGTGTGTGTTCCCTGCCCAAGTATTGCCTATGAGAAGACATGTCTGTTTTAACAGCCATTGTTACAAGTTTATAATGTATTTTTCTATCTTATTTTATATGTATGTAATAAACAACATTAAATGCCTTGTCTCTGCATCCTCAATAGATGAAAAGAGGTCTTTCCTGACACTTTTTGCTCATTAGGAGCAAATAGCACATCGGGGTGTTTTATCATAAGAAAGTAATATCGCATATCATTATCCAGCAGTGATTTATCATCGTGGTTATTAGCGGATGTGACTAAACAAGGTCCTTGGTGGAGTTTCTGTGGCTGGAGACTCGGGTGCTGTTCATCTGTGCCAAGAAAGCACTTTCACAATTGGTGGAGCTCTATTTCATCTTGGCCTTAATAAGTCATGCGCTAGCTGCCTTTGTCATTAGCTTCAGAGCTACATAATGCAGGGGATATTTAACGCTCTTCCCTAATAGACAATCAATCACTGAAACTCAGAAGAAGACATGATTCTCTTTGCTCATGACCTTGACCAGGAAAATCAATACAGCATCAATAGCACCGCAACAGAATACACTATACCCCATTATTGGGTTTTGCCATGGTCAGTATTGCCAGATGAGCACTTTTACTGATTAAATGTGCTGGAACTGCAACATATAGCTATAGAAATCACATTATGGTAAAACCTTTTAGTGCATTTCATTCCATTTGTAAACTGTAATTGGATGAGCTGCATTAAACCATTATAACAAAATCCTCCACTGATGCGACCGGCCAATCAGAATCTAGTGTTCCAGAAAGTGGAAGAATTGTTTACTGTGATTATTGCTGAAAATAATTATAACTATTTAATGATTAAAGGTGTCTTTTATCATATTGTTGTGGTAAACATTTTCTAATAAGGCTGCAGAGGCTGATGTTATATTGTGTTCAAGGGTTTTTAAAATCAAATCTAATGATCACCTTGTTCAAATTCTTAAAGGGAACGATATATTTGTATGCATATAAACACATTTATACTGTGTGAGAATTAAATAATTTGTTGTTTGACTGCTTTATTGTCATAGTGATAAAGCAAAATGGTCAAATATAATCTGGAAAAGAGTTATCTATCTATAAATCTATCTTTCTGTCTGTCTGTCTTGTCCAACGTACAATAAAATAATCACAATTAATATATTTAATTCTGAACAGTCTTCAGAAAGCTGCACATTTGGTTAATGCAAAAAGTTTGAAAGTAAAAACAAATTGAAAAATTAAAATAAAAAAAACTGAACTATTAAAATAAATCTGAAATAATATATAAATATTAGATTACAAAAATTAAAACGCTTACTTAAAATGACTGATTAATTACGTCTGTTCCTCTTTTGTGAGCCACTTTAGATAAAAGTAAACGAAAAAAGACTGCAACTAATTGAGATTGAATAAGTACTACAGTTAAAAAGCTAAGATTGAAATAAAGTAAATTGAAGCTATAAATAAATATATTTTATATAAAAAACCCACTCAAATTAAAATAGAAATTTCATAAGAAAACTGAAAAGATAACAATAAAACATAAAGCTAATTCAAAGGAGTAAAAGTGCTCAAAATATTACCTAAATAATACTAAAATGGCACTGGTTTAAACCCTCCTCTTAATCTCCCATTAACCATGGTAAAATCACAGTAACGGATGGTCTGGTGACTTTATCTGGATCTCTCTGCCATAACCCTTAAAGCAGAACACAGAAACTTCAAAAACACACTGCTGCACAACAACACACACACATGTCTGTCTTTGCCTAAAACAAATAAAGTTACTAGTAACCACCCCCCACTCGCTGCTCTCCTTCACCCTTGTCTTTTCCCTTCATTCTCTTCCTCCCCATCTTCTCAGAGAGTCTATCAAGGGCTCAAATTGGCCGGGCCTCTGCGGCCCTCTGCTCTGAGCTGATAAGACACGCCAGGGGCCCCGCCGGCTGTTTGCTCGTAGAAATCGCATCTTGAGTTTGAGCCATGAACGTGTTTGTTTGTGCGAGGAGAGAAAGAGGCTCTGCTCGCGGATCTCACGAATGGGCCGCGGGACACTCCAGCTTTTCCCACTCTTTTCTGTGCTCTCGTTCCCCTCTCTGGTTTCTCTCTCAGCTTGAAGGCAGAGGGGGAGTCAATTATCATGTGGTTGGAGGAGAGGATATTCAGTGAAGACGGCAGAGCTGAGACGGGAGGATGAGGAGTAAAACGAGCTACTTTATCTGGTAATTAAAGCAGCCAGGCTACATTGAAGGAAGCCGATGGAGGAGGCCGATTTCATCGCCACGCCGCAGTGTGCAACATAAACCCACCAACTGATAATTAAAACACTGCTTGTTCTCATTATTGGTTTACAGAAGAAGCTGTTCTAATGTTCAGACCATAAAAACAGTTGATTCATGAGATATGACAAAACTTCCCTCAACTTTTTGAAATAACAGTATTTCCATTATTATGAGATGATCACTTCAAATAAAAAGGCCATCAAATTGAAGACTTAAGTCTGAAAAATTAAGTCTGTCTTTTTCATATTTCAGAAGTGATTTCCACACTGTTATTCTTTAATATTCACCAAGGCTGTATTTATTACATCAAAAATACAGTAAAAGCAATTTTAAAGAACTGTTTTCTATTTACAATGTGAACTAATTATGTGACCATGGAGCACAAAATCAGTCTTAAGTTTCTGGGGTATATTTGTAGCAATAGCCAACCAAACGTTGTATGGGTCCAAATTATCTATATTACTTTTGTGCCAAAAATCATTTGGATTTTAAGTAAAGATCATGTTTCATAAAGATATTTGGTCAATTTTCTTCTGTAAATATATCAAAACATTTGTTTGGTAGTATGCATTGCTAAGAACTTCATTTGGACAACTTTAAAGGTGATTTTCTCAGTATTTACATGTTTTTGCAACCTCAGATTCCAGATTTTCTAATAGTTGTATATCGGACAAATATTGTCCTAACAAACCGTACATCAATGGAAAGCTGATTTATTCAGCTTTCGGATGTTGTAGAAATCTCAATTACCGAAAATTGACCCTTATGACTGGTTTTGTGGTCCAGTGTCACATTTGCTCTCTTCTACATGGGAGAGAATGTTTATTTTAATATTTGATGTATATTAACGCATGTAAACAGAGCTGAGAGAATTGGTTGTTTTAATCAAAGCTGTTACTCATTCATACAGGCCTATATAAATACATCTATGTCCATTCAAGCATGAAACTTAATCAACTTAAATAAAAAATGACAGACACTTGAAAAAGTATACACCAATATATAATAAACATTATATTAATAGAATAACAAATGCAGACACAATGAAAGCTGTATAAGCATAATCATAACCAATGCTTAAATGTTAACTACACAAGACTATAAATGAGACGCTGATTTCAAGAGAATTAAAGCGAGAGACGGAGAGAGTAAGAAGGAGCTGCCTGCATTAGCATGTGAGAATCAGAATGAGCTTTATTGGCCAGGTATGTTCACACATACGAGAAATGTGTTATAGTGACAGAAGATCCACAGTGCAACAGAATGACAGCAACAGGACAAGACACAGACAACAAAAGAACAATATACAAATAGACAATGTACAAAATAGCAAAAACACAATATCCAACACAGACAATTATGTGTGTACAGGTCTGATATGTGCAAATTTGAAAATAAAAAAAATAAGTATGCATGGTGAATAAATAATGGTATAATAGTGTTGTGTGTTCCACGTTTAATGTCAAGTGTTCATGAGATGGATTGCCTGAAGGAAGAAACTGTTTCTGTGTCTGGCGTTCTGGTGCTCAGAGCTCTGTAGCGTCGACCAGACGGTAACAGTTTAAAGAGGAAGTGTGCTGGATGTGAGGGGTCCGGAGTGATTTTGCCAGTCTGGATAAGTACAGTTCTTGGAGAGTGGAGAGGGTTGTACCAATGCTTCGCTCAGCAGTCCGGACTACCCTCCGTAGTCTTCTGAGGTCAGATTTGGTAGCTGAGCTGAATCAGACAGTTATTGATGTGCAGAGGACGGATTCAATGATGGCAGAGTAGAACTGTTTCAGCAGCTCTATGTGAGGGTGGTATGTATCACATTCCCACTGAATCGGCAAAGCTCATTCCCTACACTTAGGAGCCAGGATGCCCCCCTAATGTGGAGTGTAACACAACGCAATGAGCCCAGGAGAAGGTGATGTGGTGGGGGGGTGGAGGCTAATGAGACACTAATTGTGCTAGTGAGAGCTGAAAGAGCGTTCTGATAGGCCAGAGGAGGGAAAGCCGAGCTGTCCTGGATAAGAGAAAAAGCCCTGAGGGGGTGTTTAACAGGAGCAGGAAGGATCGTCTTAGCTGCGCCGAGAACACCGGTGACCTTCAGCTTTCTGGTGACAGCGAGGCGTGGGACACGCGGTCAGACCCTGCTGACTCCAGACGGTCCAAATACTTACTCACAAGAAAGATATCCAAAGTGAGGATGCAGAGGCACCACGGTCCCAATATTAACACTTTGACGCCACGACAAACCCATAGGAAAAAGAAGTAGACTTCAGCATGTATTTATTAATACTATAATATAATATATAAAAAGAACACTTAAATGTGAACATAATGTAATGTTTTTAGGCACTTGATCTTTGCAATCAAAATGTATTAAAATATAAATGTATGCTTAATGCAAGAAGCTGAACTTTAGAATGCTTTAGTAGCCTTAAGTGTGTTCTGAAGTACATCTTTATATGTCATTTCATACTTTCATTGTCCTTGAAATATGATTGTGTAAGGACAAGCACTTATCATAAACTAAAATATGCATTACTGTAATTTCTATTGAAATTTGTATGTTACATATTTAAATATACAGCAGGATATTTGTATTCACACATTTGTTTTGATGAAGTTAGTACAAATAAAACAATAACTTGTAATATCAAAAACACACTACAGTTAAAAATACAATCAAGTGCTTTACATCTTAAAACATCTTTAAAACAACAAAAGATTATTAAAAGTGATTTTATTTATAAAATATTATCTGAAAGTGCATGGAAAAAATGCATCCATGCTTTTAATATTTTCACTATAAATGCATATTCAATATTATTAAGTGCACATCTCATTCACACGATTTGACAATGACAAGAACATTACAGCTGAAATAATGCATATATTTTAACAAAAGTATTCAAGTGCTTTTTGTGCAGGTTTAAAATGTGCAAATCAGTATTGTTAGCCTATGTGCAACACACCAAACATATCAAAAACAACACTTAACATAAAATACAATATATACAATTTGACAAGAGTTGGTGTGAATGCAAGTGATACCAAACGCGTACAAAAAATGATCAAGTATAAGCTTCTTTCTGCTTTTAAAACCTGCAAAAATTGTCCCCATTCGTTTTCATAAGTGTGTTGTTGTTGTTTATAAAGAAAGCAATGCACAAATAGGCCAGTATACGGCCTCAGTTTTTGGTTATATTTGACAAAAATGTATAATAATAATTACATAAATATCAGTAATAAAGTTACAGTAGTGTTTTTCCATTGCCCTCACAGACGCTTCACCTTTTCACCTGATGTTCCTATAATGAATATTTTGTCAAATGAGCAGCAGTGTTATCGTGAAACAGCTGTGGTGTACTGCATAGGTTTGCACGTTCCGCCGCAGTATTTGTTGGCACTTCTTGTTTCAGTTAGTAGGCCTGAGGCAAGGTTTGGGCATTATAAACATCACCAAATGAACAGCAGCTCCACGCTATTGTGAGAGTGGAGTAATTAGCTTCTGCTTATCTGCTTATTCTGCCCTTTGGCACTAGTTGAATTTCACCCCCATTAAACCGCTGCCTTATCGGCTGCTGACATAGTGTAATACCCATTTCTGAAACATCAGGGTAATGTTTCTGCACTCTCCCCAATCGACAAGACCCCATGATGAGGAGAGGCCAGAGGGAGAGATTAGAGAAGGAAAATACAAATCAACAAATAAAAGAAGCTTTCGTTTTCCATAAAGCCGTGATGAATCCACAGACGGCTGGCATTGAACGGCACGCCGCAGATTTCATTCTAGATGTGATAATAATTCTTTATTCGCCTGAAGTCAATATCAAGCAATAATGAGAGACGTTTGAGTGGATGTCACACTGGTTCTCAGAAGATAACATAGAGGCTTTCTGCTTCGCATGTAGGCCTAATTGGGATGAAGTCGGGGATCGTGTGAAAGGAATTCCGAGTCGCAATGCGTCCTCATTCAGTTCCGATTGATGCAAATAGCTCCCACTACAAATCACTTCCACTGTATGCTGCAGAGACACCGCTAAAATACGTCCCCGCTAAATCACTCAGTGGGTGCAGGATTGCAGCAGGGACCTGCAACGAAGACATTAATTCCCTCGCTCGTTTCCCGGGAAAGAATGTTTCCGAGTATGTTTGTTTCATATGCTAATTCTCCCTGTGAGAACACAGTGAATGAATCGGCTCCTAAATGCTTATTTTCACCATTTAGCGTCCAACAGAAAAGCCCCATGGTGACACGGAAAGTTAGCCTGAAGTGACCCAGGCAGGTAGCCAAACGAGTGAGAGAAGAGTCTTTACAGAGCATCGTGAGAACTTCTCAGAGCTCACAATAGTTTTTAGCCTCTCAAAGACTTAAGCACGTTTCCACTCATTGGAGAACAGTTTGTTCCAAAGAAAGAGATTTTTGCAAAACTGATTCACTCCAATCCCTGCTAATGGCCAAATCTCAGCAAAACATGTCTGGTGTCGCATTTCACCAAAAAGAAAACAACAAGAATGTATTTTGCATTAAATAAAGTAAAGCATATGACATTTTGCATTATGATATTATTTTCATGACCATTAAGCACAGCCCCAAATTGACCCTTATCTAAGCTACATACCATAATTGTATTTTGCATGCCCTTTATTATTCATTTTTTCTCTTTATGGAATTTCAACACGGTTATGCTTTACACACTGCCAATAACATTATAAAAAATTAATTGTTCAATTATGCAGTTACATGATTTAAAAACAGCATATGCCTTTACTATGACATGAATCAATAGGAAATTGAATTAACATTATCAATATTAATGATGTTATCCACGATATTTTACAAATATCCACTGAGAGTTCCCAGTTCAACGTGAAAGTGCATAACAAAAGTTTATTTTCATAATCTGCTTATTTGATTGAAGTTATTTTCAAACTTATGTTAGCATACGTTAAATCTTCTAAAAAGAGGTTTTCGACGGTGGCCTAATAAGCCTTAAAAATATGAGTTATATTAACATAATTCTAAAACACTGAAATCAATTCTCTGTATATTTTTATTACAACAGAAGAACATGTTGTCAATAAAAGCCTAGATAGAAGGAACTTTAAAAAGGTTAAGATTGCAATAAATGCATTTAATATTTGGAATTAAATTACCTTCTTTCAAAGTGTTTAATTTCAGTTTTTCCAAATGGATTATCTCATCAGTATTTGCATGCATGTAAAAATGTTCTGTTCTCAAATATCAAGTGTTTTTAGGTTTAGCATATTGCAGGATTACTGGTGCTGTTGACTCCATATGATGTATCGCTTGTCTCTTCACCAAGTCACCTTGAAAAGTGTATGCTAAATGAATGAATCTGAATGTATTAAAAACACTCCGTACTTTCACTACTTGTCAAAGTCAGATTTCTTGCCATTTTTCACATTGTCGAGTGATGAAGAAAATAAACCTGATATAAAGAAATATGTAATCTCCTTTTCTGACAAGTTTTTTGGCGTTGTTTTTCATGTTTCCTTCTTGTTTAAAGCTGCAGGCGTGAAGGAGAATCCTGTCATATGCACTTTCAAAGACTTATTTTAAGATTAACAACAAATAACATGTATCCTGTCTGTCTTGTCAACATGTTACCATATATTTTGCAACATTTCATTTAAAACTATCGAATCACACATTATACTATAATATACTAATATTTTAAATTATTTTATTTTTATATTTTTTATATGTTTGTCTTAATTTATGATGTGCTTTTGTAATTAATTCATATTAGTTTTTTCTAATTTGTTTAGATTCATGTTTTGTTTTGTTGTTTAGTTTGTTTGTTTTTGTTTAGTTCTTTGTTTGTTTGTTTGTTTTTGGTTGTTTTGTTATGTTTTTGGTTAGTTTTGTTTGTTTGTTTGTTTGTTTTGTTATGTTTTTTTTGTTAGGTTTGTTTTTTTTGTTATGTTTTTCTTTGTTTGTTTCATTTGTTTTGTTAGGTTCGTTTGTTTTGTTTTGTTTGTTTTTCCTATCTTTCGCCAATATAAATTATAAAAGAGTAAAATATTGTTCAGAAAATATTTTAGAAAGCAGCAGTTGCAGGTAGGACTGCTACTTTTTAAGACAGGGCTTAACAAAGAGTTCATTCTCATTACAGTAATGTTTCTGGATGATTTACCTTTGTTTCATTGAATTTCTTTGCAAAACACACTTATTTTCTTGTGATTTTGAATTGAAATTCTCTATAGATTTAACAGAAGTCCATAGTATAGACATAATTCTAGAATAAATAAATAAATGACTCATGAATGACTTCTCTACTCTTTTTCACTTTGACTTCATTTAGTTGATGGATTATAGTGTTCAGTCGATGCGGTCTGGGGACACTGTGAGATCCAAAACTCAATTGGACGCTCAGACTCTTTGTCTAGGTGAACGGCTGGACCATGAAGAATTGCAGATGTGTTTCTGAGGTGTTGTAATTCTTACGGGTCTCTCTCTCTCTGTGCTGTCACTCCCTCTCACACTGACTGGTTTCAAAGAGGAACACCCCCTCCCCTCCCATTCGCTGTTCTGTTTCCACGTTTCCATAGTAACCGAGCTTCACACTGTTTTCGCCCCCTTTTTTGTTTTGCACGGAGAGGCATCTCATAATGGGGATATAAAGGGAACAGGAAGGGAACACTAGCAGATAAGGGGGAGGCTGCGGGCCAAAGCTGTGAAAAAGCAACAAAAACAGTAAGAAATGCATTGATGATGACATCACCAGCATTTCCCACAGTGGCCAGTGTCTTAATGGGAGCTGGAGCTTCCATTCATCGGCCCGGGGTTGGCTTTCCAAGAGCCTGGGGAGGCCAGCGCTCCCTTCATCTCAATGGGCTTTTTGTTGAGGAACAGAGGAGCTGTTTCTAGGATTGCAGAAAAGCTCAGCTAATTCACTTTAGGGTAACCAGGAAGCCTGAGCCCGCAAGGTTGGCAACAATGGCAAACTTGATTGCTTCACTTCGATGGCCCAAGAACTCCCAGCTGGAGCACCAGAATTCAAATGGGAACTTGTTTTCTCTTTTCTGTATGTTTCTTTCTCTCGCCGCCCCGCCTCTGTGTCCTCACGCATTTATTTCTTCATCTCTTCATCTGATGGGATCCCATGGCTGCCTGGCCGACCCTGACATATTTCAGGGAGGGACAGGAGACACTCTCATTGTGCACAGCGGCTCTGGGGCTGATGTTAGAGCGCCACCAATAGGTTTTGGAGTGCAATGTCTGAGAAAAATGCAGTCGCATTTACACCTACACTTAAAAAAACAAAGAAGATTATTAAGTATGTTATACAAGATGTTGTTCAGTCTTAATACTTCAAAATGTCATGTTTAATTTAATGTGTTGCTTGCCATTTCTTGGTAATCAATCTAGTTGTGGTACATGTGTAAAAAAAAAAACATTATTAACAATAACTGAATGTTTTATTGCAAGTATTATTAGTAATGTATTTTTGTGCCAATAATAACTAAAGATATAATATCTTTGTTATATATTTATATATTGTTATATATGATAATAATAACAATAATAAATAAATATATTTATTTATTTAAAAATGAGAAAATGCATTACTGCAATTTTACTGCAGTACGGGGTTGCCACATGGCAACATTCAAAGTTTCTCAATTACAGGATAATTATTGAAAATTAATCTGTAAACAAACTCTCACTGATTAAAGAAATATAAAAAGTCAGATATTTAAGAATTAAGTCTTTAAAAAAATGTAGCTAGATTAACACAATCTTAATTAAAATGCTAAAAACACAATTAAATCATGTTTTTATTAGGTAAATATCATCTTCAAATTTAGCCTTATTGGACAAATTTGGGGTCAAAAAGGTTGATAACCTCAGCTCATTCAGTAAATGCACTTAACATTAAACTTAACTTAAAAGTAAAGAAACAACATCTAACTGAACAAAGCACGAGATGCATACTAAATGTATGGAAAAGTGTTTAATACAGGGGTGTCCAAACCAGTTTCTGGAGAGCTAATGTCTTGCAGAGTTTAGCTACACACTTGCCTGGAAGTTTCGAATGAGTCTGAAGAGCTCGATTAGCTGCTTCGGGTGTGTTTAATTATGGATGGAGCTGAACTCTGCAGGACATTGGCCCTCCCGGAGCAGGTTTGGACACCCTGGTTTAGCACAGTTTGAGGAATGATATGTTTCTTCCTGTGTGGATGTCACATGGCACAACTTTTGAGCGTAAAATGTAGGTCTATGACAATGTTTACCATGAAACAGTCACACATGAGTAGAGTACTTATATGTTTCTGCCACAACATCAAGAGCACACATTCATTAGTGACTAACCTGAGCTGTGGCGTCAACCGCTGCTGACGAGGTCAAATAGCCTATTGCAGAAAGATGTCTCAGTACAGGTATGCTGCTATGCTGTTATTACCGAATCTGTTAATCTGGCAAACTGTTTAGTCTTTCTCTTCAGGCATTCAATGTGGAGGTCAGAGGTGTAGTTAGGTGTAGTCAAGTTATTTCATATTGGTATTTTTCTCGATTTAGAAATCAATAAAAATCAAAAGACAACAAATAAGAGCAAGATAGGTTTTGTGGAATTGATCGAAATTAATCTTTTGATCAATTCGGTTCAATTAAATCTATAAAGATTGTTGACTGCGTGAATCATTTTGTGAACCCGAATACAAAGCTATATCCTGCTAGGTATGGAAATCCAATTTAAAATGTAATCTATAAGCCATACTAATATCTATTTATTTAGAGAATAGAATTTACAGCTAATTATCCAAAAGGCAAATATAGTTACCTTGTCTCTGCTAGCATCCATGACTCGTGAGCTACCATGTACTGTAAGTTAGTTAAAGTTTAGCTAAAGCAATGTAGCATGGCCACACAGGCTAACGTCATAGAGAAACGACAGCTGAAATACAATCAAATTACAGTATTTTACTAATCACTTTTGCACTAATAACAGAACCTTCATGTCATTTTTCTCTAGACACAAAACACAAAACAGTCATTGTTTGTAACACAGGCTGTCCAATGTTCAAAACTTTGCATATTGCGTTCATATCTTTAAAGAAGCCTTGCATTTGCAGAAGCATTGGTTCAAAATACTAATTTATTATGAAATATCATAGGAACATTACTTTAGATCACCCATAGTTTCTAGACAGATACCCATAGTTTCACTGTTTAGTTGTTAGTACAGTCATTAAATATAGTTGTTCAAAACACATTATGCAGCTTTCATTATGGCTCTCCACATTCATACATCATTGTAATAGACTAGAAATAAAAGTACAGACACTGGAATACTTAATCAAAATTGGAAAATTATTAATGAAAGAATCAACTTGCAACAGGATTAAAAAAAAAAGTTGAATAAGAAAAAAAAGATAATAAAAACTACAGTAGGCCTACAGTAAAATGTCACCTAGAGTGTCCCTTACTGCACTTCTATGATTGTATCTGTCTTGTGGATTTGGCCACAGGTTCTCATCCACATCATAATGGATGTTTTCATTAGCTAAACATCTTGGGGGGGGGGGGGGTTATTGGGCATGGCAAATACAGGCCTGACATTGGTCATTGCACACATCATCTATGGCCTGGAGAAGAGGGACTTGTTTGTGAGGAGCCGATTGAAAACCTTCCACCTCCATGTGGAGAAACACTCTTCAGTCGGGTTACAGTAAGGAAAGAGGAGTATGGGGGTAAATACAAGCTGATAAACTGTGGATGGGCCTGAACCCGTGATTGCTCTCAGTGCTGTTGCTAGAAATTCTGGGCCCATTGCTCTGATTTTGCTTTGGGGTCCCTCAAAATCACATTCAGTGGGGGGTGGTCGGGCCCCACAGAGAACATTGTTCTGGGTCTCAACGGATCATACCTGAACATACTCAGTCCTCAGTTGCTTCACTTTCATAATGTCGTTCAAAATTTTCCATAAAACTATGCTTCAAGAGTAATGCAACCGTTACATAGCATTTTGAGCAGTTGTATCAAGTGGTAGTTAGATCATTATTATGAAATGAATAGACACTCAATTCAGATTTAATGTGTGAGCTGCATTTTGAAATAGTAATACTTTGATGTTAGGTTGTATTATTTTGAACCAGTGATTTTAGTTCAATGAACAAAATATCTCTGGCTCTTGTGTATTGTATTCAAGCATTTGGAAAAAGTGTTAAGTGTTTTGAAAAATGGCATGAGGGATCTGTTATTAGTGCAAAAATGATTGTAAAAAACTGTAATAACGTCATCAGAATCGACAAATTGATATACAAATCCGGCATCAAGTAATTAAAATGTGCTAATTTGCATATATTTGACACAAGGCATTGCAGGTGAATAGGATAAACAAAATAAAGCATATCACCACAGAACGTCCTCAGTTATTAGTTAAAGATTTACATCAAGAGCCTTTAAATATGCAGATATTCTTCTGTTGGTCAATTTAGAAGAAATCTACAGAAGCAAAAAAAATAATAATTAAAACAATTTATTGTCTCGTGCAAAATAAACAAATTATTAGTGAATATATGTCCCTCACCTTTGTGTAGTCATTTATTCTTAATATATTTTATTATTATTATATTTACATTTTTAATATATCTTAATATAAAGCCTGCTTGAAACTAGTAGTATAGAAAACATGCACATAGTGGTTTTGTTTCCTTTGTTTTTTTGATGAAACTCGTGAATGTTAAAGAAGACCATGGTCTCTGTGTGAACTGATTGTTTTAGACATCTGTTGAAAAATGAAACAATCGGGTGAGTGTGAGGGAAATAAAATACACTGCTAAGTCAGAGTTTTATTAAGATATTTAACATTGTTTTTGAAAAATAAATAAATAAATATGAGAAGTGCCCTTTTTTCCACTTGATCTCTTGCCCCTCAAAATGTCTGCACGTCTCTGAATGCAGTTAGTTATGAAAATATTAATGATCACAAAGAGGGTTGCATCTGAATATCTTATCACGTCTAGGACACATGCTTATTTGATAACTGTTTAATTTCATATTTGGGTTTATGTATATGCTTTATTTTTTTAATTAACTGTTTTTTCCAAGGCATTGCCAGTGTTTCCTGTCATAGCGATGTAAATATTTGATTTCAAAAACAATATCATAGCTATTAAACAGTTTTGTGTTATGATTACTATGATATACAGGTACTAAACTATTACCTATTAAAGAGATAGCCTACTAGTACTTATTGATTAGATACTAGTACTTATTTCAATAGTGACTGGTATCTATTCTGTTGTTACTAGTGACATATTTAATTTTTCTGTGCGGATCTGTCATTGAGATATGAATTATTCAGTTTTGACTAGTAGTATTCCAGTTGTGACTAGTACTTATTTATTATTTAATTTGATACTCGAACCTATTAAATAGATACTAGTACTTATTTGTTACATACTAGTACTTATTGATTAGCTACTAGTATGTATTCAATATATACTAGTAACTCATTTATTAAATGGAAATGCTAGTAATATATTTTTATTTTACTAGTAAAATACTTAATGGAAATCTACTGTGGTCATTCGAACAGTCATAACATAAGACGAGCAACAAAGCAAATCTGACTAGTAAGATGAGAATTATTACTAATAATGGTAAAAGATACTGCTGTCTAAGAAATAAGTAGGCTACTAGTACCTAATGACTAACTAGTGGTGATATAATAGGTACTAGTATCTAACGAGTATCTAATAAATAAATACTGGTATCTAATGAATGCTTACTAGTCATAATTAAATAGATACTAGTCGCTATTAGAAACAATTACAATAGTTATTCATTAATAGATGTTACTTGTAGATGTTATCTTAATTCAAACAGATCATTACATTAACATGAGTATCTCTCAACTGTCCAATCAGAGGTCACAGGGTCATATAATTCATTAATATACTGAATGAAATTGATTAAGTAGGCCTAACTAGCTGTGTAAGTTAGCGAATCTTGCTAGTTGGTTACCATGAAAACTTTGGGTACAAATATTAAAATAATAGGCTACTTCTCTTTTAAGAACATTGCGTTAAACATATGCAAATCCAGTTCTTTTTCTGCAGCTATATTTATTATTAGCTGTATTTATTCTTAAACAGTCAAGTCAAGTCACCATTATTTCTATAGCGCTTTTCTCAAAGCACTTAACAGTATCAAATCGGAGGATAGAGTGTCAGTAATGTATAATAATAAGATTAAACACTCAATTTTCAGTTAAAGGCATCTCATTATTGAATTCAGAGATGTCATTGTCTAGCTTATTTCAGTTTAAATAGCATCTGTGAAATCAAACTGACGATAATCGCTAGAAATGAGAAATTAAGTCTTCCCAAATGAGCAAGCCAAAGGCGAAATACTCATTTTGTATATTATAGTGAAATATTGTTATTACAAAAGTAATATTCCTTATTTAGTTTGTTTTTATTTAGTAATAATACTATCCATACTTATTATTAGTCATATTGATATATCAAAAAAAAATTGACCAAATTGTGCAGCCCTACAAACAGTCCTTCAAGCATTCCTTTGTTTATGATTTTGTAATTGATATGGCCATATTATGGTTATGGCTAACTCTAGAATCATATCGTATTATCTGTTTAGTAACCATGCTAATTTTTGTTAGATAAAGTTATTGCGTGGGCAGCAGGGGGTGAAATATTGGGTTTCAAAATATAGGCCCAAAAATCTAGTGTAGAGTGAGGAAAACACCCCCCTTACGTGATGTCATAGTTTTCAGTGACACAAACGTTAAATGTGTTCAGAAAAAATCTCAAAGTATAACAAAGTATAAACCAAGTGTAACAATTTCCAGAGTTTTCATTTTATTAGATTTTGTACAAAAATTACATTTATGCCAAGGGGGGTAAAACGCGCCCATGGGTGGGGTAAAATACCCCCCAGTCTGATAAAGCAATTTGTTTTAAACATTTACTCCAAAATCAGAGTAAATTATTATTTAAGCTTTAGCTTAAAATAATAATAAAAAAGAACAATCAAGATTTGTGAATTACAAAATTATAATAGTCTTTTTGGAAAAAAAATAGTTAGCTGATTATAACTGGCTAGCTGACTGATGATTTAAATATAAAGTCCAAATATTTGTATTCAACCAACCAGTTAATGGAAAAACACAATCACCACAGTTACTGACCGTTGCCTCCTGGGGACGTTTTACCCCACACACTATGTTTGAGAAAAACATCATGTCATTCTGAAAATATAATGATGTTTTTATTAAATAACACGTGCTCTCTATCTACTGTTCTCATATCATATATAACTGTGATTTTTCACAAAACAACACGCTTTAAAACACTTATTTTCTTACTGCTGAAAATCAGATCATTTCCGGTACATCACCAGTGTGCGCTTCACGGTGAAAACTTCTACATCACTCTCATCAACGTAGTCCATATTACAATAAAAATCATCTTGACTTTATCTCGTGGTTATTTTGGGGAAAACAGTGTGTGTGTGTGTGTGTGGGGGGGGGGGGGGTGTTTCCCCCACTCTACCCTACACCTTACACTTATGGTGTTTTAAATATTAGTATCATGGCTATTAAGATCAAATGTAAATTTATAAATGAAATAAATAAATAATAAATGAATTTAATATGAGACATGTAATATCTCTGTACCATCTGATACGATCACCATGCTTCTGTCACAGTACGTTTCATGAGGGGTATTCAACAAATCCTCCCTTTATTACAGCTCATACTTATAAATAACAGATATAGTTCTATGGTTCGTGAATTTGTGCTTTTTGTAGATTATCATTATGATAATTAACTGATTGTTTTCATAGTCTATCTGATTTAAATGAAACATTTATCTAGATATTACCACCAGTTCATTTAGTAATGATATTATACTTCTCTTTCCTCAGATTAAAACAAAAGCATTTTACAGTATGAAATTATGACGTTCCATCATTTATGAATAGGCCTAATGTCGTATTATTGAGTTGAGTTTATAACGGTACACAGATGCACAATGTCAGATATTAATTCATTGGTGAATGGTCCTTTTGGGTCTTAAGTTTGTTTGTTGTTTTTGTTTTTTTGTTTTTTTTGTTTTCATTCTCCAAAAGTAATGAGTTATTTCAGAAAATGCCTTTCTCAACAGTTCTGTGCATCTCTCAGTAGAAAGTGGCCTATACTCACAAGAAAAAGCAGAATTGTAAATAGCTCTGTATTGTTCTTACTGGATCCACGTTGGCCATATATAATATAAAAACCCTCAAATCATGCAAAGGTCAGATAAAATGATGCTATTTCTTACGTTTGTTTGCTGAAGTTACATAAATTGTCTTTTGCTGACATCTTCCGGCCGATGGCAGAACTACAGCGGTATATTCAGCAAGGACTTCTTGCTTACTCTATTACAGTTTTTCTCAATTACTAACAAGCATTGTTTGATACTGAAACCACATTTTCAAAACTGTTCACACATTCAGCGATACAGAAGTCTATGCGGACCAAACCGTGAATCATTTGTCATTGCTTTCAGACGAAATGCATGCAATGACCACATTTTGTCAACATCCACAAACACTTTTGTTATTCATACTCCACAACTGGCAAAACTATACATGTTCAGCATATTTTTCAAATGCTAACAGACTGCTTTCAAGACGGATAAAACCACATTCAAATCAGAACGATGGCAAACTGTCAATTTCTGCAGGAATTATATTGAAATATAAAATCTTAGCAGAATATTAATTATGAAATTTAACAATAATTATTCCAAACACAACCAAATGCAATTTCAGCTGAAAGGCAAGCCAGATGTCCGATTTTTAGTCTTATTATTTTTGGTTATCTTCTGATAAATGGAAGACACATTGGTGGGGAAAGAGTGGCAGAGAGAGGGCCTTACAGTACATCATCCATGCATCTATTCCATTCATTTTTCCTAGCGCTTGTCCTATGTGGGGTCGTGATGCTGGAGGCTTTCCTGGGTCATAGGCAGGACAACCCCCTGGACAGATGACCAGTCCATCACACCGTTCCCCTGTCCTGTATGGTATTGGATTATGATGAAAACACCATACAGACAGTAATACAGTCAGTTCAATAAAAATATGTTATTCTTATCCTATGATGAAATACTTGTGACAAATCATTCAAACTTCAAAGATAAAAGTTGATCGATTATTTAATGCTCCCTGGTTCTTAGTGTTTGTATCAGTGTGTTATAAATGATATGTATGTTTTCTGAATGAGAATTATTCCCAGTGTTCCCAGTGAGATCAACTGTTTGGCCAATATTCATGATGGTAATGCAGACTGTATGAACAGTTTTGAAAATATGGTTTGTGTATTGAACAATGCTTGTTAGCAATTGAAAAAACTGTAATAGGGCAATAAAATATATGCAATTAAATTGTAATATAATGAATTATTATTATTAGTAATCCATCTCTCAGTAAATGATTGTAAATTGATTATCTGTCACAGCTGGACTGGTATCTTATATCTGGGCTTTTTTATTTAAATAATTGAATAATTATAATATTTTTTATTGCTGTAATTGAAATGACAGAACCATACTAATATTATAAAGCTTAAGCAAACAGATTCAGATAGACCACTGATTCATGAACCAATCATTTATTACAAAACTGCAAGACAGAACTCTTAAACTGTTATCTAATGGCAAACACAATACAAAAACATACATCTGTATATAAGATGTAGGTCTGCTGCATTGAGAGATGAAACATAGCTACAGCAATTGAAAAAGAAAAAATCAAAACATGAGAAGCGTGGACAGATTAACTTTATATTATTTGAAAGAATTAAAAACAATGGCAATAAAAAAATCCATAAGATTGGGGATATGACTTATGCTTTAAGAACAATGGGAATATTTAAAAACAACCAGGAACTCAAAAAACTATAGAGAACAGAGAGCTTTTTTCTTTTTTAATAACATCATCATTCTGGGTGCAACAGTGTCTTCTGTGCTTCATACGAGCATCCCAACACTCCTCCACGTATCATTGTCAAACACCATAAATAGGTTAGTAATTGCCATTGAATTTCCATTCAGATGGCAGATGGTGAGCAAAAGTCCATCGAACATGAGGCTGATTAAACACCTCTGATGAGCTGCAGGTCTTGCGTGTTGCATCGAAGAGCTTTGGTCTTACGCGGAGTAACCGAGGGCACTTGATCAATTGTTCAAAATGCGTGGAAGATATTTCCGTGCCTCATTCTTTTGAGGTTTTGTCCGGGAGATCCAGTCGCGGTCCAATTTCCTAAATATGTAGTGCTTCTGTCTCTAAATACAATAGTGCAAGGCTTGTTAAAATATGAAATCCCTTGGCTGTTCCTTAACTTATGCAGATACAGAAAAATAAATCAGATAGAACTTTTTTTTGCGACTGCGACTTTTTACACATATACAGCAGAAGTAAAAAGCACACTTTTTTGCGGGTATATTCTTTTCTCATATTCATTCAAGTGCACACAAACAAATTTATATGAACGATATTTTAAGTGCATCTGTACATATCCGTGTCCAATAAGCATCTTTTTTGTATATATATATATAAATACCCTCCATGGACACAATGGATTTCATATTTTGACAAAAAAACATCAAAGAGGAAATAAGTACCAGAGACAACATGTTGAGGAAACTAGTCCAATCCAGAACAAACAAAACACCCCGAAACACTACAGCTTCTCCATTTGCACTCGTCCAGCGGTTTATAATGGAACTGTATACTTTTTTTGTATATCCCGTAAAAGCAAACAGCAAACCCTGTTTCTGTGTCTCCAGACTTCAGCTGAGAAAAGCCTTGAACTTGTTGAAATTAGGTCACTAAATATAAATTACAGGAGAGATAACTGATTCAAACCACACACTTAATGGAACAACGTTCAAGTAAATTGCATATAAAACTCTGGTTTCCTACTATCAAACTTGAATTTAATATTACCTTCGCCCCTCACCCCCTCTACTCCAATAAGTACTTTATTTTGGGTTCACAGATTCAGTGCAAGCACGAAAAAAATAAGACAAATAAAAATAAATAACATTCTCTTAATTTTCTTGTCAATACCTAAAATTTCAGAGACATCAATTTAGCTTGCAACTAAACCGAATGAACAAAACAAAAGGGAATGTCAACCAAAAAAAAACTAATATTAACAAAGGTGGCTCCTATATCCCCTAAAAGTGGCTGAAAAGGGTTATAATAATTACAATATTATTAAATTGAATCCACACAGCCAATGATGCCACACCCAAATAACAATTTCGCAAAATAATAATGAGGGGTAAACAAAACTAGCCCAAAAAATATATATAATTTTCCCATCAGCTAAGCCTCGACAGTTCCTCGGTCTTTCTCACTCGGACTCGTATTCCAGCGGAGCCACCTCATCGAAGACCAGTTCCTCTTCGCACATAACGTCTTCCTGTTTCGCAGACAGGCTCATCGCCGCGTGGACCTTCTTATGGCGCGAGAAGCTGGAGGAGTGAACAAAAGTTTTCCCGCACTGTGAGCACTCGTAGAGTTTTCCCGTAGCGTGCGTTTGCTGGTGCTGCTTGAGGTTGGAGAGCCGGACGAAGGTCTTCTTGCAGCAGTTGCAGGCGTAGCACTTGCTTGCTGGCGTGTGTGTGCTCGTGCCGCGAGAGGCTGGCGGTGTGGCTGAAGCGTTTGTTGCAAACTAGGCAGGGGTACGGCCGCTCCTCGTTCGGGAGGTACAACCTCTTCTTGCCCCCTTTACCGCGCTTGTTCTTCTTGCACAGGGTGTAGTAGTTGGGCTTGTCGCGGGAGCAGAGCTTCAAGCGGATCTTGAGGTCCGAGGACTTGTCGAGGGAGTCTTTGCCGTGTGTGTACGAGTTGAGCAGCTGTCTCACGTGAGCTACCTGGTGCTTGGAGAGTCCCGCGGAGTGGCTGAAGACCCTGTCGCATTGCGTGCATTGGTACTGCTTCTCGACCGTTCTTTTACTCGTGCCGTGGCCGGATGGGAAACTGTGCTGGGTTACGATGGGAGCTGGGGATGGAGTCGGGTATAACGGTCTGACGATCGTATCCAGGCCTTTTTTGTGGATCAAGCGATGCCGCGACAGACTCGAGCTGTGATTGAACGATTTTCCGCATGTGTTGCACGTGTGCAGTCTCTTGGTTTTGTGGCATTTCTTGTGTATCGCCAAAAGCCGCTTGCCGTTGCACCGCACCCCGCATAGATTGCACTGGAGAGACTTTTTGCTGGCGCTCAACTTGCTGAAACCTTTAGAGGAAGAGAGGGACGATCCATCCGAGTGTACGTGCAGATGGCGAGCAAGACTGGAGGAATGGCTGTAGCTCTTGCCACAGAAGCGGCAGTTATACGTTCTAGCATGAGACACCTCCTTCTCCCAGCAAATATCCGAAACATCCTCTTCTTCACACAACTGGCTATTCCCCGCTTCCGTGTCGTCGTTGAAGTCTAAATCGCTGCCCACCTTCTCCTCATGCGTCACAATCAAATCTGGATCTACATCTTCACATTCTGGGTACACCGCTTCGTAAGGGACAAAGAACGTCTCATCCGGTTCCACTTTGACCATCTGATCGGAGGTGAAGCAGGCAGTCTCGTCCAAATCCCTTTTCACACAGGCTATAGTGAATTTGGAGCCCACCTCGGCCCACTTGACCTCATATTCGATAGGCTGGGTGTCAAGTTCCACCGTGATGAATTCTGCTCCTAAAGCCTCCTGCTCGGTGCAGGTCAGCTCTGTTTCGGTCTCTTCCATTAGAGCTGATCTTCACGGCCCTTCTGCTGCTTTCTCTCTGGGGAGCTGCTTAATTTACACCTCGGCAAATCCTAGTAGCAAACAAAACAAATATTGAGTTTAATTAACCAGTACCAGGAATAATAACATGCATCTGCCAATATTTGGCTTTTTTGACATTACTGTCTGATAATTATTCTGCACGACAGATTAATAAAAGTGTATCCACCCCTTGTGTAAATTCAAACAAGACTTTTTTTGTTTTATCTATCTCTGGTAATAAAAGTCGTTTATTTTGATTAAAATTTTAGTTTTTTAAGGCCATGAGATAATATTACTACACGCATAAGCTCCATAGCATTACATTAATCTCAGGAGGGCCATTGAGAAAACAGTTTATCCTGGAGACTCATGATCTATGATGCAAGATATTTTACTTCCTCTTGCATAGATGTTTTTAGGTGTATATGCATGACTACAGCATAATGAACCCCGAATATATCTGCACCATTAACAACCATCAAGCAGACTTTTCCACGATTAAGAGTTATGGGATACAATTAAGAACGTTCTGAAGATCAGAATAGAGAAGGTTATACACTGACATTTAGCTACAGCATGTTCTGAAGATCACATTCTGTCATACTCTAAAAATCACTCTGACATTTTAAATAACATTCCAAAGAATCATTCTGTCATTAGACAACATTCCGTAGAATCATTCTGACATTTAAAAACGTTTAAATTAATCATTTTGATATTTGAAAAACGGTCTGAAGAATCATTCGGACACCGTTCAGAAGAATCCCTCTGATTTTAGAGACCGTCCTGAAGAGTGGTTCTGCAGTTCGTCCGAGAGCCGTCGGAACGCGATAATATGTCGGACTGTGAAGTGAAAGCGGACGTTCGCGCGCCAGGGTATTTCCTCATCAGCGGGATGCCGCGAAGTCTCGCCGATCTCGCGTTTCCGCGTGTTTACGTGAGGCTTATTTATTGATAAACTCACCTCCTCTGATCAATGGCGGCAAAATTCATCATAACAATCCACTTGAAACCTCGACAATAAAGGAAAAACAGCAAAATAAAAGCGTTACAACGGTAAACAGGAAACACAACTGTGCAGACACGGTGCATTCTGGGAAAGGATTAAATGGGGCTGCAACCGAAGTGTGCCCAACTGTATATTGCCTTTTAAACCATTTAATTTCCCGCGTGTTCAAGATATCCACGTCAAGAACGTTTTAAGGTCTCAATACTAAAATGTAGAAAGAGCCGTGCTGTGAAGCACTCTGACCTTGTAATGTAATAACGTTAGAGCCTTACTGTACACACATTATCATGGCCAGGATTCAACCGGCCCGCCATAACATTGCACATATATTCAACACATTCACAGATGATGCACAATCTACGCGTATCTCTCGCACCGAGGCCCAGATACACACATATACTGACACTGAACACGGTGTGTACAGGCTGTACTTTCTGTACTACCGCCAGCTTCTGCTGTAATAACTCGCCCTTACGGCTGCTCGGAAGTAACGTATATCTTATAATTACTGACCATTTCAATGTATGCATGAGAGAAGACCGCGAGTACATTCAGTCAATAAAATCCCTTTTGAACGCTTAAGACACGGATGCAACACTTGGAGCCACATCAATAAAACACACTTCTGAAAGAGTGTAATCTAATCTCCAGATAGAGCCAAAGGTATTACTCGAGAGAGACATATGGCCGGTGTGACTGCATGATCTCAGATGTGTTTTAACTCCTCAATACAAGAACCACTGTCATATTCTCCCAGCGCGTCCCCTCACTGCACTGCATTTGCTCATTAACCAAACGCGGCACTGTTTAATTATTATGCACGCCTCTGAGTCGGATAAGATGTTTTTGAAAGTAATTACCGAGCATATAATGTGCTGTTTGGTCGTTGGAAATCGCTTCGGTTCTGCCGCACCTCTGTCAGATTATCGCCGATGTCGTCACGGATGTCATTTCTTCACAGCCCTGGCGCGTCACCGTTGATGTGTCTACCATATGGATGGACTTCCGCATTCCACTGTGAAGACGCTGTTTACACCATATATATGTCTATGGTTTACACTACGAACAACAAGGTCCTTATGAACAGAATAAACTCTGTTCATAACAGTATGAAGAATACATATGTTTTTGGAAATGTGAAATGATAAAGGACTGTAAATTGTGTTTCAATATTGATTAACATAATATTTCCCTTGTCCAAAAAACAATAAGATAACGCACGTTCTCCCACTTTAAATAAAATGTTTTTTTAAAGACCAATTTAAATAATAATTATATATGTATTTTGATTTGATATGTCTCGTTTTAAGCGACACAAAAATAGCAACAGTAATCTGTTGGCCATATGAAATATCACAATTTAAAAAAATAATAAACCAATAAAAACACAATAATAATAATAAATTCCAGAGTAAACAAAAAGACAAAATGTGTTGTTTTTCTTAATTATTTAAACTATTTTTAATATTACATTCTCTAACAACAGCTATTACATATAAAGTGTACAAAACATACATAATGTGTAAAATGGAAAAAAACAGGGTCTGGAGCCACTGAAACTTATGTATATTTTTCTTCCTCAATAATTAATAATCTTTTAAATAAACAAACAAATCATGTTTGCAATTGATCATCTTTCTAAAGTTGTAAAATGAAAACAATTTCAACGCTAGACATTTATAGAAAGCAACATAAATAAAACGCATTTATTTTCATTAAAAGTAGTCTATAAGTAAACTTTATGAAATTCGAGTTTCAGTAAGAGGTATCATAATCCCCTCTAAATACACAGTGATAGATATACAAATTCTAGAAAAAAAGTGCGTTATTAATTAAAAACAATGTATCAGCTCTGCAAATCTCCGAATTAATTCGCTTTAGTTTCACTTTCCGTATGTGTTTATCTGGCCAGAAATAGTTGCTGTCGCAAAAACAGTCATGTATCCGCTTCAGTAAAGTTTCGCTTAATTTACATTTAGTAAAGTTTATTTAATATTCACAGTTTGTCCACATCACCACACTGGATATTATTATTCGTATATTATAACATAGTATAAATGTTAAACGTGTGGGGTTTGAGTGATGAGAGCTGTTTGTGCTGGTTAGTCAATGACCAGTCGACAGCTTACTTTACGGCAAACAAGAGGAGCTTCAGGTTCAGCATCGCCATACAGCGGTGGCAAAATGAGTGAAAATACTCAATAATTAAACTAATTTGATAATTACTCAATACTCAATAATTACACAATTTGATTGTGTTTTTGAAAAACATAGACTAATTGCCAGGCAGCCAGAGTCCATATTTGACCTTATTACTACTGTCCTGCTAAGTTAAAGCTCGTTAGGGAACAGGAACAGTTTTGCGCAAAACTATTCCTATAAGTTAGGCATATCTTTAAATGTTTAAGTGAGTTAAAAAGGTGCACGGACCTCTAAACCTAGACATGGATAACAAGGAGCCACCAGGAGCATCCAGCCCAGGCTCTAAAAGTGCAGGAGGCTTCGGTCTGTTTGGATCCGCTGGCCCGCAGTATTCAAAGACTGAGCTCGCTGGAGTGTCATGTGAGTCTACTACACTATATTACTGAAGTACATATGATTCAGTCGCTTACTAAAGCTGTTTTTCTTAACAGTGACCGGCATGAGTCCAATCTCTCCATACCTTAATGTGGACCCCAGGTATCTCTTACAGGTGAGATCTCAGATCTGTGTATTTAGATGGCCAATGTTAGTGATATATGAGATTTAATGAATGTCTGTCATGATCATGTGCTCACAGGATACAGATGAGTTCATTTTGCCCACTGGAGCAAACAAAACAAGAGGACGCTTCGAGCTGGCCTTTTTTACTATCGGCGGATGTTGTATCACAGGTATCTTATCTCTTCTTCCTCACACAGGTTCTCCTGCGTCACACAGTCTCAGTGTTTGCTTTTCAATTAATATGGATGATATTTGTAATTCACCTTTTCTAAACTATTACAACTCATGCAGGTGCTGTTTTTGGGGCTGTAAGTGGACTTCGAATGGGCTTGTCTGAAACCAGAAACATGGCTTGGTCCAAACCTCACAATGTACAGTGAGTATTGTGATTGTAGTTATGAAAGCTGTCAGTTAAGTTTACTACAATAAACTATCTGCATATGGACTGGCACATAATACATAAATTCATGCTTTAGTAAATCATAGCTATTTGTCATGTATCTCATAATTATGATGAAAAGTCACAATTTCTACCTTTTATTTCACGATTATGACTTAGTATCTCATAATTGTGACTTTTTAAGACATAATAATAAGAGAAAATGTAAGAATTATTGTATCTAGTCATTTTTATTGATGTTTATTTAACAAGAAAACCTCACTAAACAGGAATGTCCTGAAATTATGAGATGCAATGTTGAAATTGTCATTACGGCATAAAAAGTAAAATTGTATGATTTCTCACAATTTCAGCTTCTTATCATAATTTTATCTCTTTATCTTTTTTCTCAGTTTAGCATCTCATAACTCCAACATTTGTCTGCTGGTCATTATGATTTACTAAAGCATGTTTAGTTTGTTGTTTTTTCATCTCTTGCGGAAATGGGCTTCCATAGTATCTCTTTGATGGCATTTCGCAGATATGTTTGTTGGGGGATTACAGTTAAAACCCAAAGGACCAGGTGTCGTTGAATGAAGACAAGGAGTCGAGAGATGCGATTCAATTGAAGAAATAGTTTGCAGTATCAGACATCCGCAGAAGTCCGCTTCAACACTCACGACGCTTTACAATTCAGAATCCTCAACAATTATACCCTAACAGAGGTTGCTAATTGCGTCAATGTATAAGTCATCAAAATTCTGATTGGTTCTAAAACTTAGATAAACTTAGACAATTTCCACATATGGACGCAAGCTTGAAGCATATCTTCTGACGACTATTTTGGTGACGAGTGATCAGAGGTCAGATGCAATACGTCTCTCCAAAGACGTATATCTGATACGCTGGACATTGGTAGTTGAACGTTTGTCCTGGGACTGTCTGAGCTTCTCCATGTACAGACAGATACTAACACACATACGCAGAGAAACACTTATCTTACTTCAAGTTTGCCTCAGCCCTAAACCTCATCGGGCCTGGTCACACACTGCTGTCATCCTATCAGAGAGTAGAAGTACAGAATACATCAGGATTCTTTAATATCTCTTTAAGCACACACGTAAGTCTCAGATAATGTTGCTCAGGTCATCCTGACCTCCTGACATGGCTCCGTGACCTTTAGGGAAGAAATAGATCACGCATGTGAAGCATAAGGTTTCGCATTTCACTCTTGCTGCATTGCTCCAATGAAAGACCAAAAACGTATATCTATAGTTATTATTATAGATGGCACCACTATCTTAAGTGAATCATCCAATAATCTAGAAGGTGAAATACTGATCCATAACTTGATTAATAATCAAACAAGAAATAATGTAATTGATATCAATATGAAGGATATGGCACTCTTTCAGGTTAAACAGGATTTTCCACTGCATTGATGGTCTGTATTACACCTTGCATGTGCTCATAAACGGTTAGCCAGCAGAGGACAGTGTTCACTACAGTGTGCACTATACCTTTCATAGGAACAGAAACAGCAGAAGTGAATTTCCTGGTAAAGGTGGCACGGTAACATACAATAGGGTTATTCCGTGATGTCAGTGAGCATGAGTCATGAATCGACAGATAAACTAAACTGTGCATTTCAGTCTCTTGTTTCCTTTTGTTTGAGGTGATGCACCACATTCTACTAAAACCTGAGTTTACCCAGGACAAAATATATATTTTGTATTTTTTTTTAATAAAGTGTTTTTTGTTTTGTTTTTTGTTATACATTTAAATAATATTTTTGAGTTGAAATGTGTTTTTAAAGTCAAAATTGTGCTGGACCAATTATTATTTTTTTTTTTGTCTCAATTTCGACTTTTGGACAAAAGTCTTTTATCAAAAGTATATTTAAAAAAAAGTAGAATTTTATAATATGCTTGTATTTATTATAATGCTTGTTGAATCTGTATCTATCTGACTGTGAAGTGAAGCTGATATGTCAAAATATTTACCCACCCCCCATATATATATATATCTGTGTGTGTGTGTGTGTGTGTATATATGTGTACATATATATATATATATATATATATCTGTGTGTGTGTATATATATATATATATATATATATATATATATATATATATCTGTGTGTGTATATATATATGTGTGTGTATATACACACACACACACACATATAATATAATTTTTTTTTTTGGGGGGGGGAGTATTTCTTTTTCACACTTTGATAAGAGTGTAAGAGTGTGGCCACTAAACGTACTATTCTTCAGTTAAAAAGACCATCTAGCTGATTTCAAGACTTGTGATGAAGAAACAAATGTGATCCTGATATTTCAACACTTGGTTCCTCTTCTGACAATGTTTGTGTTTTTGCAGCCGTAACAGAGCTGAATACATGATTTGACTTTCACATGATTCAGCTTGATTACTTACGTTTTTTTACTTTCATATCACTAAATACAGAAAATAGCAATACACAGCTTGACACTGACATTTTGTATTTCAATTTTATTTTCAAACTCTATTTTGAAAAATGTTTCATTTAATGTCAATTTGAGTGATGTTTTTCTTTCTTTTCTTTTTTTGTTATCAATAAAGATAAGTTGTGACAGCTGTTTTAAATCAATAGCTCAAATACATCTGTGTGTACACACCTGTGTGACCCAAAGCATCAAGTGGTCAAGCCTGTTCTCATTCAGTTCCTTACTAGTTATACAAGTACAGAGGGCCAAAGTCTGCCGCTCGACTGCTGTTACGTGCACGGGTCAAAAGGTGCTATGATCACCCTGTCAGATGTATTTCCTTAAAGACCGGCACAGATCAAGGAAGTTGTTACTGAACGAGTCGGCCTTGAAAGTCCAGGTGCTGATTCATGTGCAATGAAGCAAAAATATGCATGCTTATTGGTTCAAAGAAAAGCCTTTCATTTAATAGACTAATGTGATTGTAGGAGCCGTTTCCCAAGACCTACTTGTGTATTGTAATTGTGTTGTTCTCAATTTCTGTATATGGCTTGATGTTTTTTAGAACAGAAGTCATTAGTGATTTAAGTCAATCGCGACTTTGTTTTAAACTTCTTTCCCATTCAGGATCCTGAATATGGTGACCCGCCAAGGTGCCACATGGGCAAACACATTGGGTTCATTAGGTGAGGTGCCCAAACTCAGACTCTTTCCCCCTCAAAATGAATCGCATCCATATTTGTAGTCAGGTTAATGCCTGGTATTTGTCATTTAGCAGTCGTATAATAATGCTGTGTGCTGATTTAAATGGGTGGTGTACTGTATGTGTTCAGCTCTGCTGTACAGCGTGTTTGGGGTGATCATAGAGAAAGCAAGAGGGACAGAGGACCACCTCAACACGATCGCTGCAGGAACCCTGACTGGTGTCCTCTACAAATCTCCAGGTAGATCGTATGCTTATCACAGTGTGTTATCAGAATCAGCTTTATTCCTCAAGGAATTTGTTGTGGTTTTTAAGAAGCTCTTGGTACATACATGCATACATACCTGTCTGACATGAAAACAGAGGCTTAACAATAATACTAATGTGTATGAAACTGGAACAGAAGATTTGTGTACTCTATATATACAGCTGTATAGAAAATATGCATATGTATTTACAAAGTACTTGAGAGAGAGGCAATATGTAATGAATTACAGTTATCTTAAAGAAGCAAGAAAGCATATCTTTTGTCAGAAGACTGAAGGGAAAGATCCAGCAATGTTATGTACTTCCTGTTCTGTGGAAGACTTTGATGAGGAAAGGGAAATAGTTCAATTTGATGACAAAGCATTTTGCTTATTTATATAACTCTAATTAATAACAGAAACAGATGTTATTATATAATACTTAACACATGGTTAACTAATATGTAGTCCCTTTAGAGTTTGAAATATTATTTATTAATTTAAATATATCATTTATTGATATATTTCATGAAGTTATTTGGACTGTTTTAACATTTAGCTGCAACATTATAGTACAACTGTGGGCATCCATTTTTCAACGACATTGATTTTGGAAAAGTTTTCTTCATAGGCTCTCAGCTCCCATGAAACACAACATTGTACAATTTGATGTAGAGCAAAACAAACGTATGAACATCCAGGAAAACACAGACTATGTTCTTCAGTGTTGTCAGATGCAGTGAGAATTTCATACTTTAAAAGACTAAAATATAAAACAACATTTATAGATTTTAAAATATGATTGGTAACGAGAATAAAAATCACAATGAATATAAAATGCTTCGCAAGATATTTCTCTAAATACATATACATTACCATTCAAACGTTTGGGGACAGTAAGAGTATTGTCTTGAAATAAAATATTATTTTAATCTAGCAAGGATGTATCAGACTGATCCAACAATCACTGTCTCCATAAACACATTACACAGCACAACCGTTTTTAACACTGATCAGCAAAATCAGCATATTTCTCATGATTTCAGAAGGATCATGTGACACTGAAGACAGAAGCTGTAAATTCAGCTTTACCATCACAGGAATAAAGTACATTTTCAAATGTTTCAATAATTAATTTAACCTAACAAAATCATAACTATAGATCATTTCTCTATGTATACAATTGAGATTTGTGCTTCGGAAACCTGAATGTTGTAGTAAAAACTTCTAATTAAGGTCATTGAAGGTCATTGGGTGGTTGTCATTGTTCCTTTAAGGAAGTACCCTACAGGTGTTTTCCTGGAGCTGTGGAATGAATGCGTTTTAAAGAGAAGAGCTGTTGTCAAGATATCAGGGTAAATCTCTTTCACTAGGACGCCACACACTAATTCCCCATCACTCTTTGCTGCAGAGTTCTTAGCAGGGAAGTTCCTGGACACTGAGATGATTCAGCACATTGCATACGCTGCTGAAAAGCATTTGGGAGGGTAAAGGGTCAGATAAGAGTTTTGCCTTCAATGCAGTTTGTGTTCGTGTGTCACAAGATCAATTATAACTTTAGTTAGCTCATGTTTCATACTCGTGTGTCACACAGGCTAGTGTATATTCAAACATATTTACAAGCTCACAGGAGATGTGCATTGATCATAATAGTGCTGTAAAAAAATTACAGCATGTTTTACTGGCATGTTGACATTTTTCTGTTGTTTTGGTCTGCATATTTGGGGCATTTCTGTTTAATTTGAACAGAAAACAGTCTTGTAGATGTGTAGCAACATGTCTGCAAGGAAGAGTCCTTTCTTAAAGAGACAGTGCATTATTATTTTGCAGCATTCCAGTGGACTCTGTGTGATGGGTGTGTTAGTTCATATCAAGCCTGAACTCATGGTGGGTGTGGAGTCCTCACACGTCTCAAAGCTCTATCGCTCTTCTCCATGTTCTGGAACTCCTCTCTATCTGTTTTACACCACTGACATCGGTGATGATGTCACGGGAGGTCAATGACCAGATCTGACTGGTTCTGAACCCAAAATATTGTGCAAAAACAAAGTTCTACTATGATAATTGTGCCTTGAATGGAATAAATGAGTCTTTTTTTTCTTTGTCTTGGGTCTTGTGAATATAAACAACAGCTTGTGCTGGATCAGGTTCTGTTTTTGGCATTGATGGTTCCTTGAGGAACCTTTAACATCCATGGAACTTTTCCATTGCACAAAGGCTCTTTATAGTGAAATTTAAACAAAAAATGTTTTTAAAGCATTCTTAAATGTTATTTTAAGAACTGATCACTGAAAGGTTTTTTTGAGGAAGACAAAATGGTTCTTCTGTGGGGGGGTTATTACTCAATTTGGTGAGAGTGATGAGTGCAACTAAAGGAAGAGAAGTACATCTTGAGAGAAATTTAGAGGAACGTCTGTTTCTTGTTTTCACTTCTTTCCTCAAGTTCTGTTTTTGTTGCAGGAGGTTTGCGGCGGGCAGCGCGGGGGGGGTTGGCTGGGCTGACGCTTTCTGGACTCTACGCTCTCTACAGTTACTGGGACCATCTGAAGGGAAGCTCTCCTAGCCGCCACTGAAGCTTCTGTTAAGACACTCAACAAATGAATCCACAAATCATGGAATTTTGTTTTTAAATACCAAACGTAATTGTTTCTTTCTAAATTCCATGTCCATTAACTTTAAAGCTAAGAAACACATCGCACTTTGAGGCTTCAAATTCAGACAATCTCCTAAAAATGTATCATTTCATTTTAAATGAGGATTGTTTGAAACTATTTATTAAAATGTATTTTAGACAAAGGTTAAATTTAACTCTGTATGAGTGTTTATTAATGTAACTGATAGATTATCAGATGTGTGTACTGTATATATAACGGCTGAAGTACCAAATAGTGCAATAAGTCGTTGCTTGTTTTCAGTGTTTGTTATACATTCAGCAATTATACAAAACTGCAGTCTATAATTTACCAACAGTAGTTGTTTAAAAATGAATAGAGCATTTAATTAAGTTCTTTTAAGTAATATTTGGTCATTAGGAATGTACAAAATTATACTTGGGCACATTGCCGTGTCATTCCATCAACAGAGTGTAACTAAAAGTAAATGTTTATCTTGCTAAAAGTTCAATAAATCTGTGCTATAAAATTGGGTTTCTTTCTACATTTGTGTATTCTGCATTTAGCCGTGTTCTCTAAAATGTAGAAATGAGGTTACATGACCTTAAATGTCTCCATAGCATTTTATTATTTCCGTTTAGGTTCCTTTTTCTATGAGAATAAACTGGTATTTAGTGTGTTAGGAAATCAGCCACTTCATGACAGGAAACACATTGATATACTTTATTCACTTGACAAGGATCAAAGACATTTGTGATTAAACTACATGTGTGCAATACTGCAGTCCAACACTGGCACATGCTGACAAAAATGACAGATTTCTGCACTGTTAATGCTTATGTACCAAGTCCTTGGTCCATTAGTAAGTGAACGACTGGTACATGAGATGACGTTATGATGAAATTGAATTTTAGGTCTAAAAAAAACAATTTGACCAGCTCAGCAAGAGCAAAGTATAAATCTAGTCTTACATGTTGACGGTGATTAACAGCAGAGGCATCAAGCAATACCAGTCGTTACTTTATGGTCAAATCAATTGAAAAATAACTATATTGATTCTGTGCTAAACATTCACCAACACTTAAGTCTAACACAAAGACCACACAACAAACATCGGCTGCATTGATTTCCACTCAGGAGGTGGACCGGTAGCAAGAATTGCTACACATTCGATGTCAGGCACGAGTTATCATTTCTTACAATAAAAGAAGTTATGCAATGTTTAGCTGGCGTTTTATATGCCACTAAAGTTTATAATAATCATTGAAATAAAGTCAAATAAACGGCAAAGTAAGCTTATTCCATACTTGATAAAATAGTGAAATTCTATATAAATAGATATTCACAGAACTGGAGGAGGAAATCATCCTCTGCTTTAGAGCATGTTTTCCTCCGTATGTGCAGGACTGAGTTTTGGAAGATGAATTAAAAAAAAGTGTTACAATTAATATAGATTTAGGTTTTTATTTCTGTTCAACCCAACCCCCCACCCCAACTATGCCTCTATAGGAGGAGGGGGGGGGGGGGTTGTTTAATTTGTTTTGTATACATTTCTAAAATCACATTGCTGAATTCTAACAGAAACACTTGAGTCCACCACATTACTGGAATTTAACTGCGTTAAGCCAATATAAGGGCAAAATGACAGTAATTCCCCTACATTAACACTTCCTTAAGTGACGGTGTACCAAAAGCCTTGCCTCCTGGACAGGACCTTTGGTCCAGATCACCCTTTCAATCAAGAAGATTAGAGAGAGAAAGAAGAGAAAAATATTGTGCAATAATCAGCGATTAAACAGCACTAGAGTCAAATCTCCAAAAGATAAATGGTGTTGCGTTCATATCTGAAAAAAAGAAGAGAAAATCGTTTAACTTCCTCTGAACGCAAAGAAACAGGACATTCATATGTATGACTGTTTCTCACCTTTGTAGCTGCTTTATATAGCCACTTCTCATTGTCCCCACTGATGTTTATACAGGAAAACAGGTCACATACGTTGGGTAGGCCTAGCCTTTCCTGGAAAAAACAACAGGAAAATGTGCTATGAAGTGTATGTATATGAATATGTATGAAATGCACCAACGTTTAAATGACAATCTCAAACCCTAATACTATGGATGGAAAACCTAAGATGGTTGCTTAAAGGGAAAGTTCAATCAAAAAAAACTATTTTGTCATCAATTTAGGTCATTCTATACCCCCTATGGCTTTCATTTATTATCGAAATACAAAATATATTTTTATTGAAACCTGAGGGATTTCTGTTCCTTCATAGACAGTCAAAGCAACCAAAACTTTGACTCTTCAAAAAGTTAATCAAGACATTGTAAAAGTAATCCAATCGTGAGTTTGTTTACACCATATTTGACGTTCCTTATATACATGTTGATCAATGTTTATACATGAATAACGTTCTGAATTAAGACTGTTAATCATCTAAAGCTATTGTGTCTCGATATCGTGTTCATAATCGAATGCGATTCATCTGCGATATTGCCTATCAGTGAACTACGGCTCTGTGTATTAACTGCCACTCCATCTGAAAACAGGTGATGGAGATTTACCGCCAATCACAGAACCGGCTTTACTGACGAGATGCGCATGATAATCGCATGCGATTAATTGCACAGCCCTGCTCTCAGGTTTCATTGAAATTTTTGGGTAATCTATCCCTTTTAATTTTTTAATGTTGTGCTAAGCAGCAACAGAAATCAGCCTCACCTGTGTACTGGCCTGTTTGCGTAGAAGCCATTTGTCCTCCTCGATGTCTTTGCTGTCTTGCTCTTTAGTGTTCTCGCTCTTTGGCGTCTCAGTGGTTGTGCTCTTGATCGCTGGCAAAAGCCATTTCTGCAAAGACTCCTGGACAGAGCTTTCAGAGTCTGAGGTTTTGGTGTACGGGGTGACGCAGGCAGAGAAGGACGACAGGGCAGGGGACTTGGCTCTATTGCTAGGGTGCAGCCACGCATCTATGATGGCTTGAACCTTCTGGTCCTGGTCCTGCTGGTGGCTGGAGGCTTTGTTTGGGGCGTTCTTATTGACAGGAATGCCATTCTTATCTCGACACTCTTTCTTGGCGAGCCAAGCACTGAGGGCCTCTTTTCCACAGTTGTCGTCACAGACACATTGAACGTAGCTGGCACAAGTCTCGTTGGCTTTGCAGGTAGTCTCTATAGGGATGGTCTTCTTGAGCCACATATCCAGGGGTTCAGGACTAATGGCAGCGGATGAGGGTGGAGTCTTTAGGCACTTGAGCTTTCCGAGGTTCTCGATTTCCACAGAAGTGGTGTGTTTGACATTGCAAGAGCTGCAGTCGGATTTCAGTAGCCAATCGCTGGAGGAGAAACTCTCAAAAAAGGGTTTGAAGATCAGCGTGCTGGTCTTATCTTGCTTGACCGGGCTTGGGCTAAAGAGCCACTTGCTGAGATCTTCTTCCTCAACAGCGTCATTGCATGTGTCCTGCTGGTCTTCCACTTCAACCTCATCCAGATTTAGGTCACTTTCCTCGATCATCTCAATCGAGAAGGTTGAACTTCCACTGCAGGTTCGCTCACGAACTGGCACTTTCTCCTTCAGAAGCCACGACTCCAGGTCATGAAGCTGGCCCCAAGCTTTTAGGAAGTCGAAGGAAGGTAACGGTCGCTCTTCCTGTAAAATGGAAATAATAATTATTTTTTAAACTCAAGTGCCATTTTCTAAAGACATAATTTAATAGCAGTAGCACTTTAGCTACAGTCAAGTGAATAATTCAATGGTTCTCAACAAGTGGGTCCCACATCGGTTTAAAAAAAAAAAAACAGAAAAAAAATAACCGTTTACCTGAGATTCCTTGGAAACAAGCAGCCAGTCCTGGAGGTTTGTGCTGATGTTGAGTCCAGGAGCGCTGCTTACTGAACGGTCTCCTAGAAGCCCCTCAGCCAGCGGTGCGTCCCTTTCAGAATCTAATTTCTAAGTGAACAAATGTTTTTGTTTTTTTTACTTTGGATGCAAATTAGTGAGCAGGAAGCTACAAAAGCCATGTGTAACATCAAAAACAAACCTGTTTCTTGCAAGAAACTGGGCAGTCCCGGAGAAGCCACGGTCCCTCAGGACAGTTTGAAGTCTCCATGTGCTGCAGCAGAGAAGAGTAATGAATGCAGGTGCTTTGTGTAAGGCTGCACAGGTCTATTTATAGCAATGGTATGAGCATATAGTATTTTGACACGCTCTACTCTCCCCAGCTACACTGTGATCCTGTCAAAAGTCAACTGGACATTTCAATCCTATGTTAATAACTGGACCATATGTTCTAGCAGAACGTGTTCAATAAATTCTCACACCATGTCTACACCAGACACAACCAGTGCCAAAACAGCTAGAGGTTGTCTGCACTGAACAATGGTGCAAGAAAGTTCAGAATCAATTTGTACTGTTGTCGGAAGTAGTGTAATCGATGAGCACATCAGAAATAGAACAGCATTTTCATATCCAGATTATACTAGGTGTTGTTTGTGTCATACCACTGATGTCAAGTGTCAGTGTATTCAAATAATTCAGATTTTCAAACTGGTTTCAAATTTTCATCTAATGAAATCAGTTTTGAAAACATGCTTTGATTTTTCTTTTTTTGGCTGTATTGTATTTCTTGCATTAAACCGTTTTAATCTACTTGGCCATGGTGGAGGTTTGGTCAAAATGTAGTCAAATATGATTTTAAGCCTCTTCAAGTTGATATTTTAGATAGATAGATAGATAGATAGATAGATAGATAGATAAAAGGTCAATCTATATTAACCACAAGCATTCATGTCCAAGTCTGCAAATCAGCAATTCCACAAACCTGGGAAGAAATGTTCCCAAAGGATGTGATAGCCTGGCGCAAGCTGCGTGTATCTGCTTGGAAACTCATCTCTGGGCTCTCGTCAGGAGTCATATTGAGAGTAGAAAGCCTGGAATTAAAAAAAAGTTGAGTTTTACACCCATTATTATCCAAGATATTTTCATCATCTACATAGACATTTTTGTGGTGGAAAATGATTGTAGATTGTTTGGAGATTCACAGGGAGATTTCAACCACTACATAACCTCTGTTGACTATCTTGACATGTAAACAGTCATTTAACACACTGGAGCAGATTCACAAAACCAAATCATTCTAGAAAAGTCAATCTGGTTCTTACGTTTCCAGGCAGTTGGTGAGCTGGGTGGCGAGATTGTTACCACTGGAATACTCCAGCTGATGAATGAGGATGTCAAACTGACCTTTGAGCTGGAAGAAACCATGAGAAAACAATATTCATAACAGCTTTACAGTAACTCGAGCAGAACAGCTTCACTTCTTTAGTTTCAGAGTCCATAATTAGATTATATTTCTCAGAATTCGTGCTTTGTAATACAGATCTCAAAAGTATCCGTACTGTTTTATTTTAGTCTTGACTGTAAGTGAAAAATGAAACTTCACCAGTCTTTCCGCAATAACAGCTTGTAATTGTCCTGACTGACAGATGGCTGCGTACAAATGTACTTCTTCAAACTGAAAATGTAAGAATGCTCAGTAAAATCCCTTTAAACTCACCAAATGCAGCTGCTGTAGCTGCTGATGCAGAGTTTCTCCTTTGAGCTGCTCCACCAGATCAATCTGCTCCAGCAGACAGACCTCACGAGAGCGAAGGATCTCCAGATGTCTACTGATAGCGCTGTGCAGATCAGACTTCACCTGTGAGTGAGCAGAGGCACATACGTGTGAGTCCTGACGTGTCTGCCTTTGATATGAAAGCGCTCGGATGCCAAGCAGCTTTTAAAACTCCTGCTTGTGGTGAATAAGACGTCCCTCCTCCTAAACCACTAAAGGACAGCCTGCAACAATCTGAGGTCTACAATAATACAATCAGAGTCCTTATTCATTTAAAACAGAGAAATATTATTATACTCTGATCCATGCAGCTGTTTTGAGAGATTATGGGGTTTCGCAATAAAGCTTAAGTGAATGAGTGTAAAACCTATATACTTGCCTACAAACTATTTTTGAGACTGTGTCATTGGTTATACATCTGAGCTTGTCTAGCTGTGGTCTAGTAAGCCCTACTCTTAGACTACCTTCATCTAAATAGTAATTATTGCCTGTGCTTGTGAGGTGTGACAAATTATGTCATGCATGGATGATTTCTTATGTTTATAACAAACAAGAAAATAACATCTCATTGTGCACTAAATGAGCATAAAGCACATTGTGAAGCCAGTCAGTGTTCACACCCACTAGAAAAAGATTAAGGCGGTAAGAAAAGATAAATGGTGTTTATAACTAAGTCACACTAAACATGATTTAAGAGTTAAGTATAGAGATAAAAGATTAAAAATAGGCCAGTACTTCATATCTTTAGGACACCGAAAACAAGCTGCTGTATCTCACCTCTCTGGAGTTGCTCCTAAGCTGAACTTCAGATTTGATGACCCCAACGATAGCCTCATCCAGCTGGGCCCGGACCTGAATGCACTGCCTGAGGGCATCATTCTCTTTCTGCCCCACGGGTGACATGCTGCAGACAAACAAAACACGCCAGCTCAAATCAATCGCTTTGTTCTCTATTCTCAAATGACTGTTTCCATGCAGTGTTCACAAGGACATGACCATCATTTGAAATGTTACTACGGATGTCAATTTTCAATCATTTCCATAATCGATCGTCGTTTGAATTAACGATCAATTAATCGATTCATCTTTAACCTTAACTACGGCAAAATGCGTCTATTGCAGTGGCATATAGTCACCGGCATGACAGGATGTGCAAATGCCACTCAAAACGTCAGCTTCCTCACCCGAATGAAAAGGGGTTTTAGTGTAAATAAAAGGCTAGTGGCAGGATGGTAAAATGAATGGATGTGATTACAATCATTTGATAAAAGGAAGAGAGCGCGCCGTATACACACGGATCATTATACTTTGTGTGCTGTTTCATATCCTGCCACGGAGACCGCTGAATGCGCTTTTTTAAATGGTTTCATGGTGCTTGTTTTTTTATTTTTAAAACATCATAGCAATGTTTGCAATTGACATTATCGGGATTTAAAATAAAATGAAATAAAATAAAACTCCCAAACGCAAGTACAGCGCGTGGGGCTGTGACGTGCGGTCAGTGATCCGCTTCCAGAACCACCGGCGTTGCTACAGCAAAACACACTGTTACCCATTTGAAACATTTTAATGTGAGTATTATGACACAAGTGAGGTACAAAGCTTTGTTAATAAGATAAATAATTGTTTAGCAGGTATGTGTTACATCCCGACCATGCTTTTGGATTCATGCCGAGCGCATACATTTAATTCAAGCCAAATGTGGCTTTTTGTTCTGTTTTTCCGAATGGTCACGAATTTAATATTATTTATTGTTTCTTTTCCCAAATCCTTACTCTCTCACCCTTTAGATTCGCAGGTTTATTTTATTATTACTGTTTTCGCATCTCTTACTGTGGTAAACGTGTGGAGGGGGGAAATGAAAGATTTCATGGTCATGAATTAAGAATTCGTTACTATGACTTAAATTATTCCTGCATTTAAGTTAAATCATGCGTTTTCTAGGAAACTAATTAATGAAACATGGACAGCTGTCACATATTAATATGTCGTAGGAATGAATTAACAAGTTGTAGGAAAGAATAGCCTGTATCTGTCCTGCTCACGTCAGCAGCCGTCAAAGTGAAGTGCCCGATATGCAACAATTATCTAATTAAATTATAATTGAACATGACTTATTACATTTCAATACAAAATAACTTTAATGTATCTGATTTAATACACTTGTAAAGTTTGGATCATATTAAAAGCGTAGTTTGTACATAAGTAAATTATTTTATTGTAATATCCAGCCCCTTCACCGTCACTCACACACGTTTGCTCGTGTTTTGCGCATGCGCCGCACGCACCCCCGAAATGAACTGCTTAAATCGACCATTGATAGCTTTTATCGATTATATCTCATCCACAATTAATCGTTGACATCTCTAGTTTAGATATAACATTTAGTCTATAAATAATATAATAAATCTGGTTGGTTTGTCTTGGTGACTAATATGTAAATGACATGCGTGCGGCCCGTGAGACTTGGACTTGGACCATAGTGCGGCACGTTGGAAAAAAGGTTCAGAACCGCTCATTTAAACATATAGCCTACAAAATGACACAGTGAAAATATCATGGTATTTTTAGGTTATAAAAACAACCTAGGTGACTGTTGATGAAACGTGAAAACTGCTCCTGAATAGAATGAATATCATGCCTTCATGCAAATCCTTCCCAGCAAACACACGCAGTACAGTTATGTGATTTATTCGTACTGTACTTTTATTTCACGCATTGCATGCTCGTAGTTTCTGCTCTTTATTATTGAAGTGATATACAGCGCGGCGTGCTCTAAAAGACCAGCACAGTATAACATCTGACAGGACAATTCGTTTTTTCTGAGGTGAGAGGCTTTTTATTTCATAACAAGTTACGAAAATAACAATAGAATAATTACACTGACATTAAACCTGTCAACATCTCATCTGACCGCAGATACTTCTCAGGCACTCGTTCTTTACTTAAACTGCATCTGAGTCAGATGATCTGACAGTGTCAACAGCTTTCATGCATGCCTTTTAAAATAAAAGTCCCGCATCAGAAAAGCATTTAGAATTACGTTTTTTGTTGATGTCGTTTCTTTGGCTGTAAACAATCCGCGACCCACTTTTGACCGACCAGTTGAGAAACACTGTAATAGATTGTGTTTAACACACAGAAGAGTGACGATCAGGTCAACAGAGAAGTATAGAAATTCTGTGCTGGTATCGGCTGATCCTCAGAATGTTCGGATCGGTTCTGAAAAAATGGTATCGTTGCATCCCTAATTATCATCCAGTTTTATATGTGTTTTGTAAATATTGTAAACATTTAAGGTAACTTCCATTATTCATAAATGAATAGCATTGTATAGAGCACCAACCAAACGTAGAGATACACTTGACTGATTCTCATAATCTTACAAATATTTTGATCCAAATGAGTATGCTTAACTACTTTTGCAGATACATAAAAAACCTTGCAATAATTTCTTCAAAATAAATAGCATTTTGTTTAAGTTTCTTTTTTTACTTTAGTTAGACAGGGTTGTGCTTCCAGCATTTATGTGAACAATACTTTTCAATGCACCTTATAAAGTATGATATAAAACATGACATGCATTAATTCAAACGCTTATTTTTTTTCCATAGATTGAGACCTTACAGTTATTATAGTGCAGTGCAGAATATACTCATGTATATGTGCCTGGCTACCTGCCAAACTTAGAGCGGACAACGTCTCAAGGGTAACATTGTTTGCCTCCAGGAAAGTTTGTGCGAAACAAAAATGTCCCAGCAGGGTGGGAAAAACCATGTCTGAAAAAAAAAACTGAAGTGTACACAGTACACATCTATTAGAACAACAGGAAGATATGTTTAGTGCAGCTCTCACGCTGCATCTTAGATCAGACAGCTAAACTATTATTTAATTTTTCAAAAAAATTATAATGACTGACTGGCAGTGCAATAATATAAATATTTGATGCGATGAGAGCCAATAACAGAATTCAGAGACATCTGCTGTGGAGCACATAAACGCAACATCTGCATGCAGTGGACAGAACAAAAGCCCAGTCTCTCCACAGATCTAGAGCTTTCCACCCGGACTGCATCATTATAAACCAGAGGAACAGGAAACAAGACCATTTATGGACATTTCAATCAAAACAACTTAATTAACTAATAGATTTTTACAAATATCAAGTCTCTGAGATTTAATAAAACACAATAACGGTGGCACTACTAAGGTAACTTACAGTGGTTGCATTAGATGGCAATATCAGAATACTATAATTACCATATTCAAGTACCATGGTATTTAAGAAAATACCATAGTACGTTACTACCTTAATGCATGTCAAAAAGATATACAGAATAACGTACGTGTCAAAAACCAATATTAACACAAGGTAGCCTACTTTTTGTTTAGTTACGTAAAGCCACGCATACTGGCATTTACTAAAAACGCACTGTTTGTAATACAACAATACAGATGCTAACGTTAGTCGTGAAATGAAAAGCCAATTCGTTAACATCAAACGTCAATCTAGGTTTACTTAAAACGTCAAGTCAAACTATAAATCCGGTTCCTACCTCGTCTTGCCAATCGTGCGATATATAACGGTCGTCAGTGTGCCGATTAGTTCGTTTATTGTGGTCAGATGTTTATCTTTCCTCGGCCCACAGCGAGGACGTCACCGCAGGCGTAGGCAGCGCCGCCTCTATCTGCCTCCACTGGAGCCGAAATTTTCTGCACGTACACGGGGCCCACTCACAGGGGCGCGCGACCCAAAACACTGTCACAATACAATGCACTCGATAACCTCCAGAAGCGACCCCACAACACAGCGCAATCTGAAATACACGGCGCCCCCTGCTTGATTACGACAACTTCTATTTCATAAGAACATAAAAGAGGAACTGAAATCTTCAGTTAAATGCTTAAACTTCTTTAAATAGTTCTTACAAATAACTGCAAGCATGCTGATTTCAGACCTAAAACTTGAACTTCATCCAAGAGTTTGCAGATTTACAAAGGCATACATATTTCTAGTATCACAGTTCAGTGTGTGAAAATGTCCAAATTGACATTAATATGCACATTTAATCACATCTTATTTTATGGGATTTAGATATTTCACTAGATATAATGCTGAACTGAGCTGGACAATGACATCACTGAATTAAATAATGAAATGCCTTTAACTCAAAACATTTCCTATTTTGATACTGTGCAGTTGCTTGGACACAATTTGTATTGTTAAAAGCACTGTATAAATAAAGGTGACTTGACTATAATGCATGTAATAGTGAAAATCACAACATGTGGTACTCTAAACAAATACAGCATGAATGTCAGTCCAAATTAAGATAGACAACGCAGCAAAGACAACATTGTATGTCAAAAAATAAAACCCCATTTAAGAAGAAAGCAATGTTTAAATGTAAGTGAAAGTCTTCAAACTACCTCTTTTAGTTTTTATTACTTAATGATTTGTGATTTTTATGATTACTTTTATCTGCCATTCACTAACCTGGAACTACTTTCAATGACGAAAATCTAATCATTGACTGATTAACATTATACGACTTTAGAATAAATGCAAAGCTTACACTTTATCAAGATGAGACTTGAATAAAAAGCTACATAAAACCCAGACTGAATATATATAACGTGGACAATGAAAATATATCATACAGATCGCCCGTCTGTAGCCCCCTTTATGAATCACACAGCCGAGGACACGGTGAACTGATATCAACGCACTGACAAATAATATTATAATAATTTTTAAACCTTGTCATTAAAGCGATTCTCAGATTAAGTATGCATTTGTCAAGATCTTAAATATTTCACCGTGACAATACATAAGAAGGCCTGATATGTTACAAATATAACGTTAGTGAGCTCGTCTACTCACCGTCCTCCACTAACCCAGATTAACATTCCGACGCCGCATTAGCTAAAAGCGAAATTATTTCTCAAAACAAATATGTCATTGTAGAGACTCGATGTATACATACCTGGACTAGCTGGTAACCTTGTATGGACACGACGGTGATGTTAATATAACAAGCTTCAGCGAGAGAGCAGTGGCGCGTTCCTTCTTGTTCTGTGCTACCAGCGAGGCAAGCTAATGTCAAGGGAGATAAATTAGACCATGATCTCGCGATACTATACTGGTCTCGTTTGTTCTCAAATGTAACTTAGTGCTACCATCTAGTGTCCCGTAAAAACACCTCACGGATTTAAAAAGTCAGACAAAAAAAGTGAATCTAAATACAAAGATTTCAGAGTTTTTAATATAAATTTGCAAACATGAGAAACCTGCCTGGAGCAAGAAGAGTTTAATATGCCTGTGTGGACGGACGTTAAATGTTGAGCATTAACATTGTGTTAATTAAATCTGTTTGTTCGAAAATATGCAATCTCCTACCCACAGCATTTTATTTTATTTATTTTTAATTGAGAAATGTAAGCAAATAAGAAATACTGTATTTCACAATATAAAATAAAATGAGAAACAAAAATAATATCACACATGAGTACACGTCACACGACTTTTATTTTGACATGACGAGCTCGACGTTGTTGCTTCAAAACGACAAGGTTTTGTTGGTAATTGATCTCTATGTGGTTAAATACTAGTTTACCTTAAAACATTGTAAGTATATAAGACTAGTATACTTCCAAGACTCATCAAATGCGGTTTTGTTTTGCGCTTTTATTTGCGTTTAGCGGAAGTATAGTCAGACACTTCCTCGTCGTCATCCGTCTATGGTCGTCACGCATTACTGCTGGCAAAACAATCCGCATAAACCATTTTAATGCTAAACTACAATGAGCACCAGAATCAAACTATAGACACTAGCATCCTGAAATTGTAGCCGCTAACCTTTCTGATTGTATTCTTGTACGTTACCTGTTAGTGCAAAACAATGTCGGCATTACAAGGAAGCACAAACACGAATACGGAACCATGGGGTAGTTTTGATGACAACATTATCCAGGTAATTCACCTCAGCTTATCATTATTACTGTAACATCCCTTCTGGAATAATGTACACACGTTTATACTGTTCAAATAGCATAGTGTGCTTTTCTTAGACTCTTAGACTGTAGAAGTTACCATAGTAATAAATAATATATTTAAAATACATTTATTTCATACTAAGTATTGTTCAAATCTATTAAAATAGTTACTGAGAGATAACTTGAGACTTACTGATATCAAAATTACAATTAAACTTTACTTGGCATGTTGCGCACAATGCAGTTTAAGTCTAAAATGTGTTTTAATGTCACTTTTGATGAGGATTGTATGATTTTTGAATAATATAAACTTAAAATACAAAATATTTAAAGTGTACCTGAAGTATACTTGCAATAGTTCCACTTTAGCACAATCAAATATACTAAGGATATGTTTAACTGTACTTCAGCAATACTTCTGCACAATTAAAGCGCATTAAGTACAAAATTAGTTGTTCCAATTTAGCAGACTTTAAGTATACCAGGTTAGTATACTAGAAGTACAATTGCAGGACATTTTATTAAGTACATAGATATAACAATTTATTTGTAGTATACTTAGCATGAAATTAATGTATTTGAAATACATCTAAGTATATTTATTTTTCACTATGGTTATGTTTATGCAGAATTTGCATAGGTTTTGTGAAATATAATAAGCTAACGACTCAATACTGTGATATAACTGTTGTGGTAAACAAAATTATTTAGTTTAGCATTCACAATATATCATAGTTTTTGGTTCACATATAAACATATTAGCACAAAGTTAAAATGTCTTGCATGCTACATACTTTTACATTCTCTAACATATTACAAATGTAGAACGACAAAGAGATTTTTTAACACCGCGTTTGTTCTTTCACGTGACTGACCCCAGGGCAGCGGGTCGGCTGTGATAGACATGGAGAACATGGATGACACCTCTGGTTCCAGCTTCGAGGATATGGGGGAGATACATCAGCGTATGAAGGAGGAGGAGGAGGTGACGGCCGAGGCAGCAGCTACGGAGGAGGAGGACAATGGAGAACATGGGGAGTTCCTCGGGATGAAGGGCTTGAAGGGACAGTTGGGCAGACAGGTTGCTGACGAGGTGAGCTAGAGGGGGGGCTATAAACTTGAACGTGTGATCCACATTTACATATAGCAAATGTGGATATATTTAATTCTACTGTGAAATCTCACAATATTCATTTTGGAAAGTGTCTAATTTTCCCTTGAATAGTTCTGTTTAGCTTTGTGGAGATAAGAGTATAATGCATCTTGTATCCACACAGGTATGGCAGGCAGGAAAGCGGCAGGCCTCAAAGGCATTTGATCTCTATGCCAATATTGACATTCTGCGGCCGTACTTTGATGTGGAGCCTAATCAAGTCAGAAACAGGTAAGATGCATGTCAGGTTTTCTCAGTGTCTGCTGCAGCATCATCACTGATTCTGACTCCATTAACCACCTGCTTGATCCACAGGTTGCTCGAATCCTTGATCCCAGTCCGAATGATCAACTTTCCACAGGTAAGACACTTCATAACTTTAGTTGTAAGCAATAAAACTGTATAAAAATACTGATTAAAAAAATGTATAGCCTGAACTCCTTCCCTCCAAACTTTCCTGAAGTCCTATTAGCTCACGCTAGTCCAAATGACTGGCCAATTGTCACGAAGCATGCAAATAATGAGGAGCTCGAGGCAGTATAAATGCGGAGCCCACGACAAATACGTCAGAATCTGATACTGAACGCTGATTAGCTGGACGAGCAGTGATCGCGGCGACTACCGTGATGTCTCGTTCCCGCTCTCAGGGAACCGAGGTTACGATAGTAACCAGAGACGTTCCCTTATCGAGCTTTCACGAGACATCACAGAGAAATTCTCCGTTATGGGAACGATATTCAATCCCGCCGTGAGAGAGGCTACGGGCAGCCTGTACAAGTTACACACCAGCGAGATCATTCCCACCAAGTAGCTTTGGATAAAAATCATAAATGTAAATGCAATAAGAAGCAGTTTAATTGTATTGGCAAGAGCAGGGTCTGGCATCCTTGAGCGAGAGAGATGAATATTATTATTATATATTATTATTATTATTAAGGCCTCTAAATGATCAACTTAATCAAAACTTTCCTGAAAAATTAGTTGTGCACAATCTATCTTTTCTTGTATCTGAATGAGAGTTTATACTTTTAGCAAGTAAAAGGTCTTCTAATATAATTAATAATGTTGTGGTTCACGTCTTTTTGCTGTCAAAATTGTACAGATGTGTGAAGAACACGTAGAATTAACTGTTACATTATTAGTATTATTTCAAGTTGAACACTTACTGGAATAATGCAACTTTTTACTTGATTATCCATACATCATTTTCTTTGTTGAAAAATAAAAAAATGAAATATGATCATAAGGCTTTTGAATGTTTGTTTGTTCATTTCTTTAATCACTGTACCGCATTGCATTATATGTTTTGATCTCCACAATTAAAACTAGAAAGCTTTGATCATAAAACGAAGCATATAAATATCTTTAATAATAATTCGATTTAGTTTGTAAACAACTAGATGCATTTATTATTTTCTATTGCAAGCTTTATAGGGTTATTTAATTTGAATCTATTTACTGGTATTTTGCTTAACTTCATGTCTTTCCTCATTTTCTCTCAGCACATTTTAGTTTTGAGTTTTTGAAAAGCCAAACATGCGACACAACTGTGCGCAGATTTATAACAGCAGATGTTAGATTTGTTTTTCTTCATTAGTTCTTTTTGTTTATCTTTTAAACCCAGAAAGTTGCGGGAGAGCTGTATGGACCAATGATGCTGGTGTTCACGATGGTGGCTATTCTGCTCCATGGCATGAAGACATCAGGAACTGTCATTGTAAGCAATTTTCCACACGTTTGTCTATGTCAGTGAGAAATGTCATTATTATTCTTTTTTAATGATTGAATCTTATTGTTTGTTGAAACAGAGAGAGGGTACGCTGATGGGAACTGCCATTGGAACCTGTTTTGGATACTGGCTGGGAGTGTCCTCCTTCATCTATTTCCTTGCTTACCTGTGCAACGCTCAGGTTACCATGCTGCAGATGTTGTCTTTGCTAGTAAGTACCTCACATTACAGAAGAGAGTATGTGACATGCTCACTTCATGCTAGGGCTGTTTAGAAGTGTCTCATTATCTTTGTTTTCAGGGTTATGGTCTCTTTGGCCACTGTATGGTCCTTTTCATCACTTACAATGTCCACTTCCACTCGCTCTTCTACATTCTCTGGCTGGTGATTGGAGGACTCTCTACTCTACGCATGGTAAATGAACGAGGGCTAAGATGCTGCATGTACGTGTAGTCACTGTCTCCAGCTTTGCCTTCAATGCTTTGTCTTTCTCACAGGTGGCTGTGCTGATTTCCCGTACTGTTGGTCACACTCCTCGCCTCATCTTGTGTGGAACCCTGTCTGCTCTTCACATGCTCTTTCTGCTCTACCTGCACTTTGCTTACCACAAGATGGTCGAAGGTAAGACATGAGCCTGAGCGCAAGGAGAGCTGGGTGATACAGCAAAAAAACCTAAATGTTAAATGTAATTTATTTCACAAATTAAATGTGACATTTTAATTCCGTGAAGAAAAAAAATCATTCATTCACTGTTAAATGAACTCAAGTTAACATATATTATGTTTATGTATTATTATTCATGCACATGCAGTAAAATAACAATACATAGAAATAAACTGCAATATTTGCATACACATATTTGTATGCAAAACATTTGATAAAACATGTTAATACATTGCATGCATGAGTGTTTTTGAGTGATGATGCAAAAGAAAGTATTAATAGTCGTATCATTAGTCACCAGACAAAGAAGAATTGTAAATTAGTCTAATGATATAAGCTCCTTAGGAAATGTTAATGTCCAAATAAAAGTTGCATTAATAGTTGCAGTATTACTACTTTATATATATATATTTTTTTGTTATTTAGTCATTTAGCAGACGCTTTTATGCAAAGCGACTTACAAATGAGGACATTATGGAAGCAATCAAAACCAACAAAAGAGCAACAACATGCAAGTGCTATTACAAGTCCTGGTTAACCTAACATAGTACACGTAGGAAGGTTTTCTTTTTTTGAAAACGAGTATGTAAAATATAGAACAATTATACTTACTGTTAGTTTTACAAGAAAAGCTATCAGATAGAGAATACATATGCAATTGATAGAGGGTCAAATGTTTGATTTTTTTAATAAAAAGAAGACCGATTAGATAAAATAGAATTAGAATAGAGAGTGCTAGAGTTAGAGGGTCAAATAAAGATGGAAGAGATGTGTTTTTAGCCGTTTCTTGAAGATGGGTAAGGATTCAGCTGCTCGGATTGAGTTGGGCAGATCATTCCACCAGATGGGAACAGTTAATGAAAAAGTCAGTGAAAGTGATTTTGTGCCTCTTTGGGATGGTACAGTAATGCGTCGTTCACTTGCAGAACGCAAGCTTCTAGAGGGCATATAAGTCTGAAGTAATGAATTTAGGTAAAGGGGTGCAGAGCCAGAGGTGGTTCTGTAGGCAAACATTAATGCCTTGAATTTAATGCGAGCAGCTATTTGTAGCCAGTGCACATTGATGAACAGAGGTGTGACGTGCGTTCTTTTCAGCTCATTAAAGATTAATCTTGCAGCGCCATTTTGGATTAATTGTAGAGGTTATATCTGGAGTACAGTCTAATATATAGTAATTATGCAATATATCATTCTCGTGGCAAGTGCAGTTCAATCCAAAACACTATCTTAAGGAAATCCTAAAGGAACAGGATTGTTAAAATACTTCACAGGAGCACTGAATTGCTCACTGAAGGTCTGTAAATTATTAACGCAAATTGATACATTTAACAAGTTATCATAAGTGTGCCAGTTTAGAGCAACAATGTAATGAAAGAAATGTCTTCAAGGCATTATTGTGACCTTTAGTAATTTAAATCCCCTCTTAAATCTAATTTTAGAGACCGTTGAGCACCTACAGTATGTGTTTTTGGTCCTTTTTATTTTTAGCCCATCAGAACGAGGCCAGTTTGAAAACTTGAGACTTGTAATTCTTACCTGTGGTTGAGCAGTATGACCTGAAGTCTTATATCTGCATTACTCTACATATATTTGTTTCCTTCTCATTTAAAGGGCTCATATGATGTTGCCAAAAAGAACATTTGGTGTAACGCAATGTTTATGAATGAATGAATGAAGTATTTATATAGCGCTGTGTGTATTGCTGTTCACCCAAAGCGCTTTACAATTATTATACATTTATGCCAATAGATTCCTTGCGATAGAAAATAATCTTCCTCTGATGAGTCACTTTACGGTGTTATATATTTATATATATATATATATATATATATTCAAAGTAAGAGACTAGGTGTATTTCAGGATTGTTTGATTAAAAACTTTTCTGGTCTTTATTGGTATTTCAGTTTTTGGTATTTTCACACAAACTGTCTCTGGCATTTAGTTGAAAAATTTAGGAGCGTATAAAAAAACTTTAGGGGTATTGCAAGAGAAAATGTATTAAAAAAAATGTGTTTGTTTAAAGGCACGCAAGGAGACATTTACAAAAGATTTACAAGATTTAAATACAAATTATATAAATAGTAAATAGTAGTATAGTAAATATAAATCAGCTTAACTTTATTTAATAATTATGTGATTAAATGTATATAACATATATGCTTTAATTTGGGTTTAATAAATAATTCTATAATTATTGATTAAAGGCAGTTTGCAGCAAAAATATTTAAAAACCTTGTGTACTTTTTGTATGCATGCAAAGTAAATAACTTTGCGTGCAACGGTGCAAATGTCGTCTCGTATCCTTTCATTACTGAAAAACTTTATTAATATTATTATTGTATTATTTATTTTTTAAATCATTAGATTTTTCAAATTAGAAGCACATGTGCTCCTTAAGTAAAAGTGTCAAGGGATTGGAAGAGCACTAACTGAATGTCTAATGTTTAGCAGGCTGGTTTATGGTTAGTTTTTATGCAGTTTAAGGTTAAAAAAACACATTATATTCCACATACTGTACATTATTATGCTCTAAGCTCCGCCTTTCTGAAACACGTCGATTTTTACAAAGCTCGTCGTTCTGAGAAGTGAGGTGTGCTCTGATTGGCCAGCTATCCAGTGCGTTGTGATTGGCCGGATACCTCAAGCGTGTGACTAAATGTTACGCCCCTCACCGAATTGTGATGCCGTCCTGTGTCCTGGTGCGACGAGACAAAACTATAAAACCCATTATAAACGAGGCATTTGTTGCATCGAGTGGGGGCATAATTACTGATTATAATGACTTATATACTGTCTTTTTACACATCGTGCCGCGTAAACATTGCCATATCTGCATTTATGATCGGAGAAACGAGAAATATCAAGCACTACTCTACGCTGCTCAAAACTCGCGTTTGAATAGTCCGTGGCAAATTCTTTAAATATGAAAACATATTTACGGGCTGAGTCAGAAGCGCCAGACTGTCCTTGCTAAGTTGGAATTTGCCCCACTTTATAGAAACAGGCTTTGTGCAAGCCAGCATTGTAGGCCACTCTTCCAGGTTCAGGAAATAGTCCTCCGTAAAATGCGCTGCACACACTCAAATATTTGGGTTCTGGAACAGTGTTGCAAATACAACTTAACCTCTGATTTCTAGTTGTGTCCCATTGTATAAGCCCACACTTAGACTTAGTTCACACTGCAGGCTAAAGTGGCCCAAATGTGACCCATATCTGATTTTCTTATGACAGTCTAAACAGCACAAATCCGATTTTTTTCAAATCAGGCCCAGGACACTTTCATATGTGGTCCTAAATCGAATACATATCATATGTTTTGCAATGCGACTTCAGTCTGAACGGCCATGTCGCATTTCATGCGACTTTTACGTCTTTGAAATACAGACTTCACAATTCGTTCTCTAGAAGCAGGAGTTCAAATCACGAACAACAGCACAAAAAATGTCAGCAAAATATCCGATCTGAGCATTAAGACCTGCAGTTGAACGAATCAAGTGACTTTCAATTTCATCACGAAACACGGTGGCTCCTCCAGGTACATGGAGTTGGCGACAGCACTTGAGGTACTATCATCGCGAATTAAAATTCATGCCTCCCATTCTGAATTTAACAATAACTTTCTGGAGATTTTGAAAATCTCCCCACACGTGACTTGAGACATGTGGGGGTACTTTTTTAAATTAGGTGTTTTAGGAGGGAGTGGAGTCTTACATTTGATAAAGAATATCTCTTTGGTTTTGAGACTTTAGTCTTTGTAACTTCAGGGATCTCATCTATGCACAATCAGCTTGTTACACCCCAAAGAGAAAGCAAAACTTAAAATCGCATCATATGACCCCTTTAAATAATGTAAACCAATCCTGTCCAGTGATGTTAGCACAAATATAACCACTGCAATCACAACATTTCTGTCACACATTGCAAGTCCATTTAGTGTTAGTACCAAGTTCCCCTCAAAAATTGTAAAATGTCTAAAAGTCAATGAGGGACTATGCTATCAGGCTACTGTACTTACTGTGTTACAGGCTTTATCATCGTTGTGTTTTTCTGTTTGCAGGTATTCTGGATACCTTGGAAGGACCCAACATCCCACCCATCCAGAGAGTGGCCAGAGATGTTCCTATTGTTGCAAATGCTGTTGTAAATGCCACCATCAAGGCAATATCTGCAGTTGTTCAGTCACAGTGATTGTATATTTGTCTTCTGGGATTGGTCACACAGTCCAGTGAGGCTGGTGTACATATGTAGGGTCAGGGCAAATCTGAATCATGGGGCAGTCTCTGTTGAGCACCTTGGGCCTGAGCTCAGTTTGTATCTCATGTGTTGTTCCTGATGCTGTCATATAGACCTAAAAGGATGTTCTTAGGTCTAGACGGCTTCACTTAATTTTGGCTCATGTTATTATGAGATACACAATATCCCATTCACTCTACACTTGTCTTTATAATTGTTTGCTAAGTGTTACAGTCTATATGACCTGCTAATATTAGAATGGTTTATTCAGAATATGTATGCATTTCTTAAGGATGCTGATACTAATAATTATTCTTCAAAAACTCTGTTGACATTAAATGCAGCTGGATGTTTGTGCACTGATTGGCCCGGTCGTCCTCACAAACTGTCTCCGTTACTGAGTGACATCACACAACACTTCTGTTTTTAGATCTTGTTGCATATTATTTTTTTGTTTTAGATATGTTCACAGTTGCAAAAGGAAGTCTTTATCAAGATTCGATTGAGAAGTCTTGATCGGAAGACGAAGTGCATAGAAATACAATGATATTTTATTTGAAGATTTGAAAGATTGTTATGGTGCATGCAATCTTTTATTCCTAATCCCTATTTAACCAGCCATTGCGGTGCAGTCTTATTCCTGCTATTTAAAGCTGTGGTTGTGGGTGAGGGTTTCCTGCTCTCTCATTATGTTGTCTTTTACATGTGAGCTTCTTATTTAAAGGATTCTTGTAAAGAGAAAATAAAGAAATGCTGTTGTACTTATTTGCGATCAGTACCGGGATATGTTTAATGCTTGGAATTTAAAGTCCAGTTAAAACATGTAAACAATACCTACAGTATTACCGCACATAACAGTAGCTGATGCTCAGAACAGTAACATCTTATTAAACCTAAACATGCTCAATAATCTAAATGATTTGATGTAACATAGTGAAAGCTGCTCTGAGATGAACATACTGGAAATAGTTTCACAGAGGTCAGTGAGCTGTAGGAATATTCATGTTCATATACACTCTCCAGCCACTTTAATTAGGTTTATTAGGTACACCTGTTCAACTGCTCCTTAATGCAAATATCTAATAAGCCGATCTCATAACAGCCACTCAATGTATTCAGGCATGTAGACTTGGTCAAGCCAATCTGTTGAAGTTCAAATGAGGAAGAAAGCTGGTTCAAGTGACTTTGAACATGTCATGGTCAGATGGGTGGGTCTAATTTCAGAAATCGCTGATCTGCTGAGATTGTTATGCACAGCAATCTCTAGGGTTTATAGGGAATGCTGTGAAAAGGAGAACATATCCATTGAGTGGCAGTACTATAGCTGAAAATGCCTTGTTGATGCCAGAGGTCCGATAAAGAGATAGAAAGGCAACTCGAACAATAACTCATAAAGTATTGAACAACTCGAACAATAAAGTAACTCCTGAAATAAAATAAAAAAATGCCTGTGATAACTCGGGTGTGCAGAATAGCATCTCTGAACACACAACACCTCGAAGCTTGAGGCAGATGGTCTACATTTTGCTGTAGAATTCAGATGGTAGGGTCATAATTGTGCCTAAATGACATGAAATCATGGATCCACCCTGCCTTGTATCAATGGTTCAGGCTGCTGGTGGTGTGGGGGATGCTTTCTTGGCACACTTGGGGCTCTTTAGTACCAATTGAGCAAACTCCACAGCTGAGTATAGTTGCGAACCATGTCTATCCTCTTATGACCACAGTGTGCCCATCTTAATGTCTACTTCCAGCAGGATAATGCACCATGTCACAAAGCTCAAATCATCTCAGACTGGTTTCTTGAACATGACAATGAGTTCACTTTACTGAAATGGCCTCCACAGTCACCAGATCTCAATCCAATAGAGCACCTTTGGGATGTGGTGGAACAGGATATTCACATCATGTAGCTGATAAATCTGCAGCAACTGCGTGATGCTATCATATCAGTAGATCCAAATCTGTGAGTAAGGTTTCCAGCACCTTGTTGAATCTATGCCACGAAGAATTAAAGCCATTTTGAGGACAAAGGAGGGCATTTATGCCAACATTAGTGTCACATGGTCATGACTAACCACAAGTGTGTGCAGAATGCAGTGATCTGATTAGCCAGTGTCTGACCTGGATCCAACAAAACGGACAGCATTAGAACAGATGTTAAAACATTTATTCATTAGAAATGATTGGAGAGGTGCAAGAGAGTGGCTCAATCAGTGATTTCAGGTGTGAGGTATATTGTAACAACTGTAATACTGTATATTCAGTTCTAGATTTTTTTGTGTGGAGTTCATTTTAATGTTCCCGGTGAAAAACTGTCCATGTGGATATTTTCTTGCTTTTCTTCTCCATGCAGGCCATTACAGTGCATCCGGTCTAGAAAAAGCACACTGGATTAAACGCAGGATTGGAACTCAAGGCCCTCACGTGAGCCTGCCAAATCAGAGAGCTCAGAGCCTGTCTCATGTGAAACCCAGCATCAAAATGAGAAATAGCAAGACTTAAGAAATAAATAAAACATGCTCTAGAGACCAGCCAGCATCACAGCCACGTTTGCTTTGTTTTAGAAGAAAAAAATGACAAATTATACGAAGAACTAAGGAAATGAATTTAACTAAATACATACAATAACATGAACTCTTTAAATAAATGCTTTCAAAGAATAAAAGCGTGCTTTCAAACAGTCCCAGAAGAGAAACCTTTGAAGTGAAATGGCAAAGGCCTATGATTGAGCTTCCCGAAATAAGTGTTTCAAATTTGCATCCAAAATGTTGCAAAGTAGGTTAAACTATTAAACTACTTTAAGTGCTCTGTAGAGCCTGTCTAAAATTACCTACAACATAAAACATGAGACTAGAGCCCATGGACAAAAATGATTATTGGATGGATGGATGGAGACTGAGTCAGTCTCTGTTCTCATTTCTTGTATTATTAGAAAGATTCAGGTCAATCTTGAAAGTAGTGTTGCAGCAAAATATTTTAATGACACCAAGACAGCATTGATGTGCAGAATGAAAAACACGTTTTTTAAAGACCCAGAAGTCGCAGAGGAGAACAATACAAATTTTGCGCAGCATATTCAATAACTATTGAATATGGGATTTTGATTAAGTTTTTTAGTCTTAAAAAAAACCTTTACATGTTTACTCGGAACATGTAACTCACCTTTTGCATTTCTATATGCACCATTCCTTTAAATGTAACACATTCTTTTTGATCGTAGATGGTGTTCTGGTTGACTGCAATGATCAGGGTAAGTTCAGGTGAGTCCATTAGGAATGAACTGTGTTTGTTTCATTCAGGGCTCATGTTTCGCTGCTCTCACTAAAGCCGTCACACGGATAGGGCCATGCAACCAGACACGCTCTGGGTACAATTGGTTATACTATCCACCTTCACATCCTCAGACTGTTGCTGAGAGAAAGACAAGTGACATTCATGTGGATCCATTCAATATATTATTCACAAGACCCACCTGTGCCACAGAGCTGTAACTGGATGAATATTGCTTGTGCATGTATATAATCAATGGCTAACAACAAAATTTTTATATATTTGTATAGTAGCTGTTGGGTAACAAGTTATACAATTACACTGAGACACACATTCAGACAAGAATCAATTCAACGAGGACGAGGTATATTATCAAACCTATAGCTATCTAAGGCTTCTAAATGATCTGATTTTTATAAAGTACGAACACTTCTGGACTGAAGCAAATTGATTATACATTGAACAATCATGCTAAAATATGAGTATCAAATATGACACGTCAGGCTTTTGAGAAACTATTATTTCCCCGTAGCTCAATCATCCTTGTATTGTGTTGCATTATGTTTTGCAGAGTGACGACTGATATGCATTTGAAGTCTGCTGTTGTTATGAGAAATTGATTTGCATTGCATGCAATCAGAATTTTATATAACAGCTACAACAAATTGTACATTTTTGTTCAGTTTGGGCCTCTGAATAAGCTTTTTATCTATTTGAGTATGAGCTCCATGTTCTCCTATGTCATATACAGGTGCATCTCAATAAATTATAATGTCGTGGAAAAGTTCATTTATTTCAGTAATTCAACTCAAATTGTGAAACTCGTGAATCAAATAAATTCAGTGCACACAGACTGAAGTAGTTTGAGTCTTTGGTTCTTTTAATTGTGATGATTTTGGCTCACATTTAACAAAAACCCACCAATTCACTCTCAATAAATTAGAATATGGTGACATGCCAATCAGCTAATCAACTTAAAACACCTGCAAAGGTTTCCTGAGTCTTCAAAATGGTCTCTCAGTTTGGTTCACTAGGCGACACAATCATGGGGAAGACTGCTGATCTGACAGTTGTCCAGAAGACAATCATTGACACCCTTCACAAGGAGGGTAAGCCACAAACATTCATTGCCAAAGAAGCTGTTCACAGAGTGCTGTATCCAAGCATGTTAACAGAAAGTTGAGTGGAAGGAAAAAGTGTGGAAGAAAAAGATGTACAACCAACCGAGAGAACCGCAGCCTTATGAGGATTGTCAAGCAAAATCGATTCAAGAATTTGGGTGAACTTCACAAGGAATGGACTGAGGCTGGGGTCAAGGCATCAAGAGCCACCACACAGAGACGTGTCAATGAATTTGGCTACAGTTGACATCAGAGGCGTCTTACCTGGGCTAAGGAGAAGAAGAACTGAACTGGTGCCCAGTGGTCCAAGTTTTGTATTTAATTTGGAAACCAAGGTCCTAGAGTCTGGAGGAAGGGTGGAGAAGCTCATAGCCCAAGTTGCTTGACATCCAGTGTTAAGTTTCCACATTCTGTGATGATTTGGGATGCAATGTCATCTGCTGGTGTTGGTCCATTGGGTTTTTTGAAAACCAACGTCACTTCACCCGTTTAACAAGAAATTATGGAGCACTTCATGCTTCCTTCTGCTGACCAGATTTTTAAAGATGCTGATTTCGTTTTCCAGCAGGATTTGGCACCTGCACACACTGCCAAAAGCACCACAAGTTGGTTAAATGACCATGGTGTTGGTGTGCTTGACTGGCCAGCAAACTCACCAGACCTGAAGCCCATAGAGAATATATGGGATATTGTCAAGAGGAAAATGAGAAACAAGAGACCAAAAAATGCAGATGAGCTGAAGGCCACTGTCAAAGAAACCTGGCCTTCCATACCACCTCAGCAGTGCCACAAACTGATCACCTCCATGCCACGCCAAATATAGGAAGTAATTAAAAAAAAAGGAGCCCCTACCAAGTATTGAGTACATAAACAGTAAATGAACACACTTTCCAGAAGGCCAACAATTCACTAAATTTTTTTTTTTAATTGGTCTTATGAAGTATTCTAATTTGTTGAAATTAATTAGTGGATTTTTGTTAAATGTGAGCCAAAATCATCACAATTAAAAGAACCAAAGACTTAAACTACTTCAGTCTGTGTGCATTGAATTTATTTAATACACGAGTTTCACAATTTGAGTTGAATTACTGAAATAAATGAACTTTTCCACAACATTCTAATTTATTGAGATGCACCTGTATGAGCCATAAAAGCCTGCTGTATTAAATATTCAAACACATGCAAATATATTAAACTATTCTCTTTCTTTCTTTGTATATTTTTAGATTTAGATTTAAATTTCATTACAAATAAATGTATGTGACAATTTCATTGAGTGGTTAAACTGTCCCAACAATTTTTTTTTGTTGCAAAACCTATATGCATTTTCCGACTGTGAACATGTACATCCCACTAGTGTTAAATTAGGCTAACTGTAAATATTGGAAAAAAAAATCATGAGAAATAACTTTTTTTTTCTTTATTTATTCGTAGTGAGAACTTGATATGTGCAGAATTCACTTTGTAAAATAAACCCACACTGACAAACATCACTAGGGTGAAGTATGTGACAACTTGCCCCGGTGTTTATTTCATGCAATAGATGCAACCTACTTCCAAGACCCAAGTAATCATCCATACAGAGCACAAACAGATGTAGCCTACACTCGTTACCTTGCGCCCATTTCCCGTTCACACTGGCACAGACGCGTTCTCTCCTTGTGGCCAATCCCATATGAGCGGATTACCTCAAGGCTGGAGTCGCCTAAAGCCCGTTTCGTTGGTGAGATGGGAACAATTTAACGTGAGCGACGTTTAGAGATTGCCCATCGTAACCGACAGCACCAGCATCATCATCATCATCTTCATCTTGGGTTCACAGCCTTGGGGATCCTCCAGCATGTCGGGAGGCATTCGCACAAAACGCTGAAGTAGGCAGCAGCAGCAGCAGCAGCACCACACCTTCCGCGATATTCCGAGCCCAGTGCACCGGATTAGACGCCGCGGATCCGACCTCCAGGACCCATAATGCCCGTTAACCGAGCTTGACACCACCGAAATGCTGCCGGGCTCTATTCAGATAACGGGAGAGGCGCTGTCCTGCGCGGAGATCAAAGACATATGCGACAGTCTGAAGGAGAACAGCGTGCGGTTGCTGTCGGTGCGCGGCTGCCAGCTGTCTGACCGGGACTTCGGCCGCGTGTGTCGCGGCGTGGCGGAGTCGCAGTCTCTCGCGCAGCTCAACCTGAACCTCGGCGTGGTGTCCACCATCGGCCGGACCAAGCAGCTGGCAGATGCTCTGAAGGCCAACAGATCCGTCCAGACCCTCTTGTGAGTGCTTCTTGAAGGAGTCTTTAGTTAAGTGTGCAAACGCCACTATTATTATTATTATTATTATCACCATCGCGCATATTTATAGCGATAGGCTATTATTGTGGAGAAGTTTCCTGTCAGTCAGTCAATAGCAGACTTAAAATGAAGAAGAGAATTGAGACATTTCGAAAACACATCATCACTGGTGCAAATAAGACAAATAAGCAACCCCCAAACCACATCCAGTAGGCTATCTCTGCCCTAGCTAGTGTAGGCTACTAATCCTGAAACTTTCAAATCTGCATTGTGTAGGCTATTATCGATATGATTGGCTCTTATGATACATTGATTGCGATGTTCCTCATGTCTACATCCGCTAAATGAGTAAATATGTACATTGCACAACAAGCTACGATGAAACCCAGCAATGCGCTAAAATCATTTATGCATTTCTGTAAATTAAAATGAATTATTATGAGTCTTTTTTATGTACTGTATATAATACAGGCCTACATATGATTCGTGTTTCTGAAATTAAAGTTTGAAGAGCTTTGACATACATTGTTTGAATGTTTCCTCTCCAGTTCCGAGGGATCTCGATTGCGTCACTGTAATATTAGAGACTAGGGTCGTTTGCATGCTGAATTGTGATTGGCCTTTTTACAAACTCAGTTTATGTTTATTTTTCATTGTGGTGGTCAAATGTCTAATTTATATTAATTTGCTATATTGGGAAGTGTTACAACCTTCAGTCGTGTTTTTGTTCCTGTAAATCTTATAATTCTGACTACAGATACTTACAACACACTTGAAGCACTTTTAATTTTTCTTCAGGGAATGCAGATGTAGCACAGAAAATAATGTCCGGCTCTGTCCACTTGTCCTGTGCCTTTACAGTCTCCACGGAAGTCCACTTTTAGATGCAGGACTGGTCACCCTGAACGGAGCCCTTTCCACTCACCCCTCTCTGGTGTCCTTGGATTTGGGGGACTGCATGCTGGGAGATGAGGCAGTTCGTCTCATTTGTGGCATGCTTCCTCCGGATGGAGCCAAATCAGGTAAAATCTCAGCTTCACCAGTAAATGTTTACTAAAGACAGCTTCCATACAAAAACACCTTTGTGACACATTAAGCTTAAATATGCAGTTAGTCACGTTATACATTATGTTAGAGTTTTTAGTGAATATTACAGTATTTTTCAGTTGGCTGAATCAATACCAAAAATTGCTAATTTCCTGTTGCGTTCACTCTTCTGCTGCACTCTCTGTAAAACCCCACAGCTCTCGGCGCTTTGGCACAGTCACTGCGAACACATAGTTAATATAGAAAAACATGTTTGAAACACATTTTCTTCACTTTTTAAATAATATATGAAATGGCCTGTTTGTTGGGGAAAGATTAGAAGAATGTGCATTGACCTTTAAACTGTAACATATTTAGATATAAGTTTAGGATGTGGAGGATGGTGATGCATGAGACAGATGATGTGTTATTAAGAAAAAATAGATGCAAACATTGGCTAATTTAAGTTGTCATAGAGCAAAATGCTAAATTATTCACAGTGGGATATGATGGCCCCCTGCCTGGGGCAGGAAGCCCTGTTGGGCATTTGGGAACTTTTACAGAATGTATTGAATGATTTTTGATATTATGTTATATATGTATATTGCATACAATGTAAAAACATTTGTAAAATGTAAAAAACGTGTATTAATTTGTAACATGCAAACCATGAATGCGTCCACAGATTCCTCATTAACAAAAAGACATGCAAACCTTTGATATTCCACATAGTATATAATAGATCACTATTTTCCATAGATGCAACATTAGATTAATTAACCTTAAAACAGTTTTGAATGACTAAGCCTTCCAAATGTTGATTTTGAGAGTGTTTTGTTTTTTTGTGTAATATCTGGAAATTGGTACAAGTCTATGAATAATGTATATCCAAATGAAAAATACTGTAGTAGTGGTTTAAATCTAGCAGCAGGCTTGGATCTGTGGTAAATTAACAATTCTGTTTTATGCAATCAATAATACTGCACAGGGCTTAAAGAGCTGACGCTGAGTGCCAACCCAGCAGTCAGCACGCAGGGTTGGGCTCGACTGGCCATCGCCGTGGCTCATAGCTCACAGTTACGGGTCCTCAACCTCGACTACAATCCCTTAGGTGAGCAGTTTTGAGGTATGGATGTATGCTGGACATGATACATAGATAACGTTAACACATTTAATCACTATTAATAAGCTCAAGAGTTTGCTTTAAAGGTTTGTAAAGTTAATTGCATGTCATGGTTCGAGAAAAATCTATTTAACAATTCATTCAAGGAGGCAAGTGTTTGCCTGAAGTATAGTGGTCGATGTAGATGTTATATATTGAGACATTTATTTGCTGACTGTTGCTCCCTGGTGAATGAAACTGCCACCCAAGCGTGCAAATTCTTCTGCTGGAGAAATGCAGGCTTTGCACTTTGAAAACCACTTGGTTTGTACCTCGCACCCTGGGTCTCTGTCTCAGCTTTTCCTATTGCTTGTGGTTTCCAGGGGATCACATTGCTGGGATGCTGGCTGTTTCTGTTGCATCCAGTCGAACTCTTGAAGCTCTGGACTTGGAGGGAACCGGCCTCACCAATCAGTCAGCACAGGTATATTCCAAGCTCAGAACGACATCAGGAATCATAGGGATTTTTGAATATATTTATTCAAATAAATTATTACACACACACACACACACAAACACACACACACACACACACACACACACACACACACACACACACACACACACACACACACACACACACATACACACACACACAATATAAAAAAACATATATATATATACTGTATATATACACACAGTGAAAATTACTCAACTACAAGTTACAAGTCACCAATTCCAAAACAACTTGAGTAAAAGTATTGGTGTATCTGATTTTAACAGTACTTAAGTATTTTAATTATACTAAATATAGGCTCAAGTCAACAAGACATGCCAGTCAAAAACTGTAACGTTATTGAGAAGCTGGGGAAAACAGAAAGAGGCAAGGATCTGTGTGCAGATATTTCATGGAAAAGCTAGAACAAACAATAAGCCAAAAAACAATGGGAACAAAGAACAGAACAACGGGCAAACAGACAACCATTACATTCAACAACTCCCAAAGAACTAAAGAAACACTTGGGCTGAATATACAGTATACAGGAGGCTAACAACCTGAACAAGATAAGATACAAACTGACTACAAGCACCACGAAAGACAGGAAGTGACATAAAAGTCCAAGACAAGGCACAGAAAACGCAACACAAACAAGAAAGAGCTGATTTGTGAGGAGAGCAATCACACTTATTTTCTGAAACCAAAATTAAAATGAACACCTCAAAATTACAAAAACAAAAAACAATATAATTCAAAAAGGTCTCTTCAGAGTAATGGATAAATAAAATAAAGTTAACTAAAATGAAACAGTCAAAATCTTCTTGCACTGGATGTGCTGGTTTCGGCCACATTGGCAGCTGCAGTCATGTCCTCATCTCATATAAAACACTGGTGATTCACAACTACTGGCTAAGGAGCTCACATTCACGTAAAGTTGCCTTCACAAGTTTGGGTAAGTAACGGCAAAATGCACAAGATATAGTTCTTTCAGTGCCCTGTAGTTGGCAATATCTCATCTTTTGTAGCATAAATAAACTGCTGCAGAAAAGCTAGGTGCCATGCTAAATTTGATGTGTAACTGCAACACTCATTACATATGTAGTGGATTAAAGAGTACAGATACTTATTCAAAAATGTAATGAAGTAGAGAGTAAAAGTTGCTAATATCTTTGATACTCAGTACAACTACCAAGTACCCGAAAATATACTTAAGTACAGTAAATAGTTACATTTACTCAAGTACTTTATACCTCTGTATATTTACATTTATTCATTTAACAGATGCTTATATCCGAAGCGACTTACAATTGAGGAATACAATAAGTGATACATAATAAAGAAGCAAACAGACACAGGAAGTGCTTGTAATACAAATTGATATGCAGTGTTCAGAGCAAATTCTATCCAGACAGTGAGAGGTTAAAGGAAAGAGAGCAAAGTTGTTGTTTTTTTTAAGATGAAGTCAAGTGATGACGGAAGAGATGAGTTTTCAGGTGTCGCTTGAAAATGGTCAGGGATTCAGCATTCCGGATGGCAATGGGAAGTTCATTCCACCAGCCAGGAACAGTGAATGAAAACGTTCTGGAAAGTGATTTTGTGCCTCTCTGTGATGGCACCCCGAGTTGTTGCTTGCTCACAGATCTCAGGCTTCTGGAGGGGATGTAGATTGTCATAAGGTAGTGGAAGTAGCAGGGTGCTGAGCCTGTGGCTGTTCTATATACAAGCATCAGTGTCTTGAACTTGATGCGAGCTGCAACCAGGAACTGTATGTATGTAGATCAAGTAGTAGATCAAGATGGCGCCGAGGATGGCAGCCGTGTTGCGAGCTCCGAGAAAACTGCAGTTTTTCGTATGTTTTATTTATTTGTATTTTTTTTACGTGTTAGATGTTGTTAGTATAACTGTCTACGATAGAGAGACGCTTTTAAACATCGGTTCCTCCGTTGCGCAATGCAAACTGGACTTTGAGTTCTTGAATGCTGGTGGTCTGTTTACAGACACCGCATCAGAGCCCTTTGTCTATACCGCACAGCCCGTACGACGACCACGACAAAGGAAACGTAGCCGAAGAAGAGGGAAGAGAGCTGGCGTCCTCGTCAGACTGAGACGCCGTGCCTTCCGACCTCCTCTCCCAACCATTTTGCTGGCTAACGTTCAGTCACTGGATAACAAACTCTGTGAACTGCGGGCGCGCATCTCATACCAACGAGAAACAAGGGACTGCTGCATTATTTGCCTCACAGAAACCTGGATGTCTGCTATGGTTCCAGACTCAGCCATCAAGCTCACGGGCTTCTCACGGGGTGTCTGTTTCTATATCAACAACTCGTGGTGTGATGAAAGGAACATACACTCTATTAAATCCTTCTGCTCCCCTGATCTGGAATTTCATACGCTTCTGTGTCGACCATTCTGGCTACCGAGGGAATTTACAGCGATCATAATCACAGCTGTTTACATTCCCCCTCAAGCCAACACAGACCAGGCACTCAAGGAACTGTACGGGAATATGAGTGAGCAGGAAACCGCGCACCCAGATGCGGAGCTTTTATTATCACGGGGGACTTTAATAAAGCCAACTTCAGAACAATAGCTCCAAAATACTTTCAACACATCACCATCAACACACGTGGAGATCGTGTACTCGTCCACTGCTAATCCCCCTTCCGGGACGCATACAAATCCCTCCCCCACCCACCTTTCGGCAAATCGGATCACTCTTCCGTTCTGCTCCTGCCTGCTTATAGGCAGAAACTGAAACGTGAAGCACCCGCCCTCAGGACAATCCAATGCTGGTTGGACCAATCGGACGCTATACTACAGGACTGTTTTGATCACGTGGACTGGGACATGTTCCGGGCAGCGTCTGATGACGACATAGAGGCGTTTTCAGATTCTGTAACGTGTTTTATCAGGAAGTGTATAGATGATGTAGTTCCGACCAAAACAATCCGCATCTACCCCACCCAAAAACCGTGGATTAACAGCGATGTTCGATCAGCCTTGTCAGCGCGGACATCTGCCTTTAAATCCGGAAACACTGTCGATCGAAAACAAGCCAGTTACGATCTCAGGAGATCCATCAAAGCAGCCAAACGACAATACAAATACAAAGTTGAAGAACAATTCAACACCAACAACCCAAGAAGCATGTGGCAGGGCATCAACAACATCACAGGCTTTAAAGTGAATAAACCAGCTACTATTAACATTGCCGCCTCTCTACTGGACGAGCTCAACACCTTTTATGCTCGTTTCGAGGCTGACAACATCGCCCACACAGAGAGCGCTCCGCGGCTGCTGCAGAGAGGTCAGTCCACTCTCCCTTTCTGCCGCGGATGTAACCCGATCCTTCAAACGGGTGAACATCCGAAAAGCTGTGGGTCCGGATGGCATCCCAGGCCGTGTGCGCAAAGCATGCACTTTCCAACTAGCCGGGGTTTTTACAGACATCTTCAATCTTTCCCTCTCTCTGTCTGTGGCTCTCTGTGCCTGTACTCCCTGTACACACATGACTGTGCAGCTACACACAGCTCCAATGTCATCGTCAAATTGGCTGATGACACAACGGTGATAGGCCTGATCACCGACAACGATGAGACGGCCTACAGAGAGGAGGTGAGTACCCTGACTAAATGGTGTCAGGAGAACCTCCTCTCACTCAACATCGACAAGACCAAGGAGCTGGTGGTGGATTACAGGAGACAGAGCAGAGAACACACACCCTTCACCATCGACAAGACACCTGTGGAGCGGGTGAGCAGCTTTAAGTTCCTCGGCGTTCACATCACCGAGGATCTCACATGGTCTGCTCACACAGATGCAGTGCTGAAGAAGGCACATCAGCGTCTCTTCTTCCTGAGAAGGCTGAGGAAGTTTGGAACGAGCCCCAGCATCCTCAGATCCTTCTACACCTGCACTGTGGAGAGCATCCTGACCGGCTGCATCACCGGAGGATCATTGTCCTTGAGGATCATCAAGGACTCCAGTCACCCGTCCCACAGACTGCTCTCTCTGCTGCCCTCAGGGAGACGTCTCCGCAGCATCCGATCCCGCACTAGCCGACTGAGGGATAGCTTTTTTCCTCAGGCTATCAGGACAATGAACAGTCAGAAATAACTCACCCTACATCACACTCCCACTCACACAACATGCCATACACTGCACTTTAACACAGTTCCACTGCACTACACGCACACACTGCACTAACACATCTGCTATCACTGGATACCATACAATGCACATCCATGCCATTGCATATGTATAATCTGTTGCACCTTTGCACAACTATCTGTTGCACAACTAATCTGTTGTATAATGTATAATCTGTTGCACCTTCACATATTACTATGTATAGATAATGTAGAATGTGTACATACAGTGCATAATGTGTATTGATTACTAAGTATGTCTTATAGTACACTGTGTGTACTGAGTATATATATGTGTATTTTGCACATTGTCTTCTGTACGGTCTGTAAGTATGTACTGTCTACATGTAAATTGTTTTTTTGGCACTGTCTGGTGCACGCTCTCAAGAATTTCACTCACCAAGGCACTTGAGCTGTGGTGATGTGACAATAAAAGTGATGTGATGTATGTATGTATGCATATGCATACAGTTGAAGTCAAAAGTTTAAATACACCTTGCAGAATCTTCAAAATGTTGAAAACTTTTGTGAAAACTTTTTGAATTTGAAGATCAGGGTAAATGTAACTTAATTTGTCTTCTGGAAAACATGTAACTATATTCTGTAGCTTCTGAAGGGCAGTACTAAATGAAAAAATATGATATTTTGGCAAAACAAAAAAAATATATACATCTTCATTCTGTTCAAATGTTTTCACACCCCGGCTCTCAATGCATGGTTTTTCCTTCTGGAGCATCAGTGAGTGTTTGAATCTTCTGTAATAGTTGCAAATGAGTCCCTCGGTTGTCCTCGGTGTGAAAAGATGGATCTCAAAATCATACAGTCATTGCTGGAAAGTGTTCAAATACACAAAATTGCTGGAAAACCAAAGAATTTGTGGGACCTGAAGGATTTTTCAGATGAACAGCAGACAGTTTAACTGTTCAGGACAAACAAGGGACTCATAAACAACTATCACTAAACAAAAGAACACAGCTGTGGATCATTCAGGTAACAACATAGTATTAAGAATTAAGCGTATGTAAACTTTTGAATGGGGTCATTTTTTATAAATTCAACTATTATTTTCTCTTGTGGACTATATGTAAACATCTTTCATGTGATATATCTTATTCAGGTCAGTAATAAATAAACAATAGCATGCATTTTGAATGATCCTCTTACTTGGTAAAATAATCAACATTTTGCAGATTCAGCAAGGTGTATGTAAACTTTTGACTTCAACTATACATACATGTAGTTAAGGTCCCTGACAGAGTTAGGTCACTGACACAATTTTCATAATTTCAGCTCTGTTTGCCACCAGAATAGAATTAAAATGAAACAATCAAGATGAAAGAATCCTTTACATGTACATTTAGCAGACGCTTTTATCCAAAGCGACTTACAGTGCATTCAGGTTATACATTTTCTTGTCAGTACATGTGTTCCCTGGGAATCGAACCCACAACCTTTGCGCTGCTAACACAATGCTCTAATCACTGAGCCACAAGAACACACAGTTGAAGGCAATTACTGGCTTAAAGGGATACACTACCCCAAAATGACAATTTGGTCATTAATCCCTTACCACCATGTCGTTCTGAACCCGTAAAATCTTCGTTCGTCTTCAGAACACAATTTAAGATATTTTGGATGAAAACCAGGAGGCTTGTGAGGCAGTCCCATTGAGTGCCAAGTAAATTACACTGTCAAGGTCCAGAAAACTATGAAAAGCATTGCCAGGATACTCCATCTGCCATCAGTGGTTCAATCGTAACACTATGAAGCGACACAAATACTTTTTGTACAGAAATAAAACAAAAGTAACGACTTTATTCAACAATCAGGCACCGTAACGTCTCCTCTGTGTCAGCGTAGCGGCATTTTGGAGATTATCCCCTGGACGCAAAATGCTTACACTCTTCTGTGTCAGCCTTGACACAACTAATTGTTGAATTGTTGAATTTGGGGTTACCCTACCCCAAAATTGTAATTTTGTATCTCCATACCTTTTTCTTCCCGTCATTCTGGTACAGGTTGATCTTAATTTCAGCTGTCCAAAGAATGCTTTTTCAGAAGTGGTCTGCCTTTTTTTAGATGTTTTTTTTTGGCGAAATCTAATCTGGCCTTGTTTGCGCCTTGTGGTGAACCCTCTGTATTTGTTCTCGTGAAGTCTTCTCTTGATTTGAAGTTGTTGACAGTGATATGTCCTCCTCCTGGAGGGTGTTCTTCTCATGGCTGGATGTTGTGAAAGTGTTTTTCTTTACCATGGAGAGGGTTCTCTGATCATCCACCACCGTTGTCTTGCGTGGACATCCAGGCCTTTTTATGTTGCTTAGCTCACCAGTGCTATTCCTTTTTTTTCCTCAGAATGTACCAAACTTGATTTGGCCACTCTTCAATCTCTCTGATGGATTTGTATGGATTTTTCGATTGTATGGAGAGCTCTTTTGACTGCATGATGTGGATTCACAGCAACAGCTTCCAAATGTAAATGGCACACTTAGAATCAACTCCAGACCTGTTACTTGCTTAATTGATGTAGAAATAATGTAGGAATAGCCCACACCTGTCTATGAAACTTATGGTCCCTTGAAAAATGAGGGGCTTACTAAAGAGCTGTAATGCCTCAACCTTTCGTCAAATTTTGATGTAAATTATCTTAAATTAAAGCTCAGAGTGTGCAATTTAAGCCCATATTCATAATATAACTGCAACTTGAGGTTCAAGGTTCTTTATTATTCGACACATACACAATCATACAGGGTATAATCAGTAGTGAAATGTAAGTCAGGACAGGTCCGCTCAATGGACAGTGCAAAAAACAAAACAAATACAACAATGAAACATAACACAAGAGAATATATATATAAATATAGGTGAGAATAAAAATGAAAATAGGAACAAATAATAAAATAAAATAAGGAGTAAAATGTGCAATGAGATAAAATGTGCCATACAGTATACTGTGGATTAATAAATATGAATATAAACATGGATGTGCAAGAGGAATGTGCACATAGGTTGTACCGGGTATGTACACATAGCAGCAGTGCGGATGGAGAATAATGGATGTTTTTACAGTTTATTAAATTGAGTCCTATAGATGTTATGATGTTATGTAGATGTTATGACTTGAAAATGAAAACTTGAAAATGTTTGGTCAGCAGCTAAATAATAAAAATTGTGGTTTTGTTTGAATATATGGACTCAACTGTATACATACATGCATACATTATATATATATATATATATATATATATATATATATACACATACACATATACAGTGGGGAAAACAAACTAATTTGATCCCCTGCTGATTTTGTACGTTTGCCCACTGACAAAGAAATGATATCAGTCTATGATTTTAATGGTATGTTTATTTGAACAGTGAGAGACAGAATAACAACAAAAAAAATCCAGAAAAACCAAGTTATAAATTGATTTGCATTTTAATGAGTCAAATACGTATTTGATCCCCTATCCATCTGCAAGATGTCTGGCTCCCAGGTGTCTTTTATACAGGTAAGGAGCTGGGATTAGGAGTTACCTGTATAAAAGACACCTGTCCACAGAATCAGTCAAACTCTCCACCATGGCCAAGACCAAAGAGCTGTCCAAGGATGTCAGGGACAAGACTGTAGACCTACACAAAGCTGGAAAGGGCTACAAAACCATTGCCAAGCCGCGTGGTGAGAAGGTGACAACAGTTGGTGCGATTATTCACAAATAGAAGAAATACAAAATAACTGTCAATCTCTATCGGTCTGGGGCTCCACGCAAGATCTCACCTCATGGAGTTTAAATGATCATGAGAACGGTGAGGAATCAGCCCAAAACTACACAAAAGGATCTTGTCAATGATCTCAAGGAAGATGGGACCATAGTCACCAAGAAAACAATTGTTAACATACAGGCCCGTCTGAAGTGTGCCAATGATTCAGAGGAGAACTGGGTGAAAGTGTCGTGGTCAGTTGAGACCTAAATCAAGCTCTGTGGCATCAACTAAACTCACCTATGAGGAGGAATGCTGCCTATGACCCCAAGAACACCATCCCCACCGTCAAACATGGAGGTGGAAACATTATGCTTTGGGGGTGTTTTTCTGCTAAGGAGACAGGACAACTGCACCGCATCAAAGGGATGATGGAAAGGGCCATATACTGTCAGGGCCAGGGCATTGAAAATGGGTCGTGGATGGGTATTACAGCATGACAATGACACAAAACACACGGCCGAGGCAACAAAGGAGTGGCTCAAGAAGCACATCAAGGTCCTGGAGTGGCCTTGCTAGTCTCCAGACCTAAATCCCATAGTAAACTCTGTGGAGGGAGCTAAAGGTTTGAGTTTCCAAACATCAGCCTCGAAACCTTAATGACTTGGAGAGGATCTGCAAAGAGGAGTGGGACAAAATCCCTCCTGAGATGTGTGCAAACCTGGTGTCCAACTACAAGAAACATCTGACCTCTGTGATTGGTTTTGCCACCAAGTACTAAGTCATGTTTTGCGAAGGGGTCAAATACTTATTTCACTCATTAAAATGCAAATTAAATTATAACCTAAATAAAAAGTTTTTCTGGATTTTTTGTTGTTATTCTGTCTCTCATTGTTCAAATAAACCTACCATGAAATCGTAGATTGAAAATTTATTTGTCAGTGGGCAAAACAATCAGCAGGGGATCAAATAATTCCCCTCCCATTGTATGTGTGTGTGTGTGTATATATATATATATATATAGCATAATATTTGCTTAGAAAATCACAATAAAATGTAGGCTGAGAAAGGGATAATTCACCCAAACATGAAAAAAAAATCCTGTCATCATTTTCTCACCTTCCTCCAGCTTTCCACACCTGTATGACTTTCTTTTTACACAACTGTTCAAAGTTTGGTGTCAGGAAGTGTTTTGGTGTCTAAAGGAAATAATACTTCAGCCTCTACTGTTCAGCAAGGATGCTGGAAGCATTCAATTGTTCAAAAGATACAGCAAAGACATTTATAATGTCACGAAAGATTTCGATTTGAAATAAATGCTGTTTTTTTTACTTTGTGTTCATCAAAGGATCCAGAAAAAAAATGTTTTACAGTTTCCACAAAAATATTATGCAGCACAACTGTTTTCAATGTTGATAATAACAGGACATGTTCTTGAGCAGCAAATCATCATATCAGAATGATGTCTGAAGGATCATGTGACACTGGAGACTGCAGTAATGATGCTGAATATTCAGCTTTCCACTAGAAATAAATTACATTTTAAAATATATTCAAATAGAAAATAGTTATTATAGTTATTTTACATTGTAATCAGGTTTTTACTGTATTTTGATCAAGTTAATGCAGCCTTGATGAGCCTGGGTGGCTTAAAAACTCAAAGGCCCCAAAACTTTTGAACATGGTTGTACATTTTTATGATTATTCTTCAAAATAACAGAGGAAAAAAACTATGTGAATAAATAATGATAATTTTCTTTTTTAGGGTAATTGTTCTCTTAAGGTAGAAAATAGTATGATCTTTAGTTGAATCTAATTGTTTTCATTTCCCCACTCAATTTCTCAACCACTACTGCATTTCTAAAGTACCTTCCATAGTTCACTTTAATTTCTGAAAGAGTAAACACTTGATTTAAATCAGTGATGAATTATGTGTAAGTTCATGCGGGCAAGTGCTGTGTGATGCTTGTAATGTAATCTGTGCAGTGGCTTCATTCATTTCATCCTTGAAAGGAGATAGGGCATGTAAATCAGATATGAACTTTATAAACAAGAGGAGTAATCCAAAACCTTTTCCTATCACCACCTGCTGAAAAATAGCACTGTGGGGGAAAATAATGGATTAAGCACAACTTTAAGCCATAATTCCTCAGTCACCCTCGTGTCATTACGGCCTCGTTTTATTATCTTTCTTCTGTGAAACACAAAATGAGATGTTAAGTCTGGGTTTAAAAACCTTAGAAAGAAAGAAAATATCACAAGCTCTCATACGTCTCTGTTTTCACCGAGTCTGTCAACAGGAGGTAGAATTGGCTGATTGTTGTCTGGTAACTCTCCACTAGAGGGCAGAGTTGTTCAGGGAATTTCTTCATGCTCTCAGTGTTCACACTCCTCTCATGATGGCTGTGATTACTCTGCTTGGTGTCATTGGATGGTCAAATATGCATTGGTTGCAGTCTAAGCAGGTATAGTGGGTCATCCAAGTATTTGTGCCAACATTCCCTAGTATAAAAAGTAACATATTTAAGATACATTTATTTCATAGTAAATATAGTTCAAATCTATTAACATATTTACTGACATTGCTCCAGACTTACTGATTTAAAAAAATTGATTTAAACTTTATTTGGAGTACTACTTGTGCACAATGCACATTTCTTAATATCAACCTAAAAATGTGTTTTAATGTCACTATTGATGAGGATTGTGTGATCTTTGAATAATATCAGTCTTTAAATGCAAGACATTTGAACTGTACCTGAAGTATACTTGCAATAGTTCCACTTTAGCACAATCAAATATACTTCAGTATATCTTTAGTTGGACTTCATCACTACTTATGCACAATTAAAATACATTAAGTAAAAGATTAGTTGTTCTAATTTAGCATGCTATTATTATAGTATACTAGTTGTAGTTGGCCTATACCAAAAGTACAATTGCAGGGTATTTTTATTAAGTGCATAAATGTGACCCTGGAGCACAAAACCAGTCTTAAAGGGACAGTTCACCCAAAAATGTAAATTCTGTCATTATTTACTCATCCTCAAGTAGTTCCAAACCTGTATGAATGTGTTTGTTCTGCTGAACACAAAGGAAGATATTCTGAAGAATGTGAGAAACAGAGCAGTTCTGGGGCACCATTGACTTCCATAGTATTTTGTTTCCTACTATGAAAGTCAATATTGCCCCAAAAACAGCCTGGTCACAAACTGTATTCAAAATATCTCCCTGTGTGTTCAGCAGAACAAACACATTCATACAGGTTTGGAACTACTTGAGGATGAGTAAATGACAGAATTTTCATTTTTGGGTGAACTGTCCCTTTAAGTAGCGCAGGTATATTTATAGCAATAGCCAAAAATACATTGTATGGGTCAAAACAGTGCTTGAAGTGGGCCGGTATGCACCGATACGCAGTACCAGCACTTTTAGCCTTTAGAGTACCTGCTCTTTTTGTTGCGTAACGGCACTTCTGACATGTTGCCGGTACTCAGAGTAAAATAGTCAGGGTCTTGGTGATTAGGCTATATGATCCCATATATAATTAGAAATTATATAGAAACTATTTAAAGCACACTACCCAGGCGGAATCACCTCTCATCTCGACTCATGAAGTGAATGAACGCAAGCAGAGTCGGTCTACTTCATCATTGTGTGGTGCGCAAGAGCATGTCAGGGGAGACGTTGTAGAATAATAATGAAATATTGATTACTAATTTAAATCAGTACTTTATAACGAAAATCATATCTTCAAATGAAAAGAAGCAGGCTTTTGTAATCACATCATTTTAAACCGTAAACTCCTGGAAAGTCCAAGGATCCAGTGAACGAATTCAAACAGTGAGCTCAAAACAGCGCTAATGCAGAGAAAACATGGCCGATTTCATCAGCGATTACAGAGAGAACAGTGACTTATGTCCAGGTGCCAGTAAAATTATTATTTTCAGCATGTATTTGGCTTAAAAGCAAGAGTGTTTATTATGAACGCTGGTTATGTGGTGGTCAGAGATTTAGTGATTCTGAATGGAACCGTATATTAAAGGCAGGAGGTTTAGTGGTCTTTGGTGTCTCCCTGTGGTCCTGGTTGGTATTGCAGCTTGACTTGTGCTAATTTCTATTGAAAACTTTGATTTAATTATTGATTGATTGATTGTGGCACTATACATACATTGTGAATTATTAAAAAGTACTTATTTATTTAATATAAATAATTAAATAGTTGGGTCGGGTGAGTACCGGCACTTCTTTTTTCCACTTCAATCACTGGGTAACACTTTAGAATACTGTTCCATTGTTATTGATTAACTACATGACTAATGCACTATTAACATTGTCGTAACTACCATTACCTAACAAGAAACATTGATTCATGATTTAGTAAGTAATATCACTCGTTGAAACTGGTAGTTCACTATTAGCTAATCCATAACTACAATTTTTTCATATATCCTGGAGAATTCCTAGGAACTACTGTAAACAGGTTCATAATTAATGTGAATTATGCATAATGAATAATTCATTCTAAAATGAAGATCATGGTAACCCACTAGTAATGAATCAAGTATAACCAAATCCTTCTGAAGAAGCTACTAATTACTTGGATCAGTATTCTAAAGTGAAAATCATCATAACTTCCCAATATTGACTGACGTCATTGTAAGCTTTTGAGAGATATGTAAGGTTTTGGATAGTAATGTCTACATCCTTCTGCAGAAACGACTAATTATTTGGATCAGTATTCTAAAGTGAAGATTACAGTAACGCAACTAGTAATGATTTAAGAGTTACCCAATCTAGCTAAATTCATTACAAAACAAAACCTTACAAAAACCTAAACTTTACAATGACTTAAGTAATTACTAGAGAATTAATCATGATTTTCACTTCAGAATCCAAATAATCAGTAATTCCTTCTGAAGAATTTGGTAATATGTAATAATAGTTATTAGGGAGGTATGAAAAATAGTTACTGATTAGCTAATAGTGAACTACCATATTCTACTAAGCGATATTAATTACTAATTGATTAATCAGAGTTTCTTGTTAGTTACTAGAGTGCTAATATTGCGTTACTCATGTGTTCTTGTGTAGTTCTTCATTAATGATGGACCAGTATTCTCAAGTGTTAATGTGACTGCACCTCAAGGCCTACTAACACTCCAAACTAACACCCATTATTTATTCAATACTACTAACCGTTCACCCATTTCATGTTGATCTATTGAATATTTTGTCTAATTTGATTATTTGATTGTCTGTTGGTTCTGTATCCAGAGAAATCCAGAAGTATTTGAGCTTTTCTGCAGCGAGCCAGAGGTAAAAGAAGACCCTGGCTCCATAATTACATTCGTTCATGAAAAATCCATTTATACACACCCACTTTTTATATTACACTTGTGTGACTAATGTTTACAGGCCATATGTCCTACTTGCCCAAATAAGTTGGAGTTGTGCAGGATGAGGCTTAAAGTGCTGGGTATTTAATACAGATTATTTTATTTTTTTTACTTGTAACTTTTTCAGGTGTGTAGAGAGTGTCATCCCCGTCTGACAACATGCTTTTGTGCAGAAGATGTAGTCACACAATCTTTTTTCTATATCATGATGGGTTGCAACAAGTGCAGTACCTCCACCTGCTCTGTTGGAGTATCAACCATAACCAAGTGCTCGATCGTTAAACATTTTGTATGTGTATTATTAACACAGATATGTCATTGCACTTGATTTCCTCCCAGTTCTTTACATGTAAGCGTAATGCCTTCCTTGTTTCTCTGTGATCAGGTCTTCCTAGACATGGTGGAGAACTACCCCACCAGCCTGCGTGTGCTGGTTCTAGCCGAGAACGACATCAGTCCTGAGCTGCAGCAGCAGATCTCAGATCTCCTCTCTGAAGGCGAGGAGGAGGAGGAGAAAGACGGAGAGGCGCGCGGACACTCGCTGACCCCCAGGGAGAAACCCGCCTGGCTTCCCCACAGCAGTAAGGGCTGACCAGCCTCACTCTCTCAGCCTGTTCTCTTTGCTTCAAGACTGTTTCATTTAGATTTCTCTTCCACTTTCTCTTTCCCTCTTTGTGTGTGGATGACTGTCCTGGAGTAACTGGCTCTAAGAGGCTGGGGCAAAAGGGAAGTACAGAAATTGACATTACTCATGCATTATTTAGGAGAGATCATTTCTACTTACGAAATAGAAATATGAATTTCTTTTAATGGCCAAATTGTGAGTTCTCCGTACTGTATATCCTAAAGTCATTAGACTTAGAGGTTATTATTAGCAAGGTTAAATTTGAAAGGAATAGTTCGGCTGAAAATCACTCACCCTCACGTCACTCCAAACCTATTTGACTTTCTTTTTTGTGCAAAAGATGAATTTTTGGAAGCAAATCCTCACCGTTTCTTTCCATATAATGAAAGTGAATGGAGACTTGGAGGTAACAAAAAAATCACCTTAAAAGTATCAAACAAGTCCTCCACGTCACTAAAACCAATGGTGTTGATGCATCATTTTTACAGAAAAAGACTGGTATACTCAGTGATTTTCAGAAAAATAGCCTGCATTTTTTCATGTTAATGATTTTTGGTACATTCTACCGAAGTGGAAGGGATTTATTATATATTTTGTGTCATTTTGGATCCTGAAAGACCCAGTCCCCTCTCATTTCCATTACTGTACTTGCCTGTTCAAAGGTTTGGGGTCAAGGATTTTTTTTAAGACATTTATTCAGAAAGGACACAAACAGTAAAAACTTCTAGATTGTTAAAAAAAACAATTACAAATACATTCTGTTCTACTGAAAATTTATTCATCGAGGAATCATGAAAAAAGGCTTGCACAAAAACTATTAAGCAGCACAACTGTTCTTAACATTGAAAACAATAAGAAGCTAATCAGCATATTACAATGATTTCTCATGTGACACTGTAGACTGCAGTAATGATGCTAAAAATTCAGCTTTGATCATAGGAATTGTATTTTAAAATATATTAAAATTGCAAACTGTTATTTTAAATTTTAATTGTATTTTACAATATTTTTGTCACGTTAATACAGCCTTGGTGAGCACTATAGTGTAAATGAAAGAGAGCGGCCAGGGTTTTCTCCAAAAATACACCGGGTAAAAGAAAGTCATGCAGGTTTAAGGGTGAATAAAGATGAGAGAATGTGAACTATCCCTAGAAAGAAGTATCTTTAGTCGTTCAGAACTGGAAAAGCCAAATTCCTGTCCTCTTCACACATTTACCAAATTGTCTCTGACCCTTCCAGACTCTTCCAGCTCCCAGATGGTCCTGATGACATCAGGCCTGGGTGAGAGCTTTTTGGCAGAGACAGAGATGTGATACTGGAGCTGCCGATGTTTTGTGCTTGCACTGTACGACTACTGTGAGACCACCAGTTAGTGTGCAACCTCTCACGCCGCATGACCTGTAGCACTTAGCGCAAGACCGTTCAAAGCTGGAACAAAAACCTTAAACACCAAGTGACTTATAATACGCAATAGTGAATTATTTATTTTACAGATGTACAGTCTATTTATAAATATACTGTATTTAACCATTAACAGTATACTCTGTTAGATGAGCTGTATAGGGTTGATGTGATGGCCTGATGCCTGAATAAATCAGTTTACATCTTTTTAAATGCTTTTTGCTTGGCTTTTTTGTTTTTGTTGAGTGTGCAAACAGGGAATAACTGCTAAAATAAACCAGCCAAATAGTGCTACTTGAAAGTTTGTGAACCGTCTATATTTCTGCATAAATAAGACCCAAAACATCATCAGATTTTCATAAAAGTCCTGAAAGTAGGCAAAGAGAACCCAATCAAACAAGTGAGAGAAAATATTTTCTTTGTCATTTATTTATTGAGAAAATGATCTGCTGTTACATATCTGTGCATTGCAAAAGTATGTGAATCTTTGCTTTCAGTATCTGATGTGACCCTCTTTTTCTACAGTCAAGTCGTCACCTTTATTTATATAGCGCTTTTAACAATACAAATTGTGCCAAAGCAACTGCATAATATCAAAATGGGAAAATGGTGTCAATAATGTAAAATGACAGGATTTAACACTCAATTTTCAGCTGAAGGCATTTCATTATTGAATTTAGTAATGGCATCGTCCAGCTCAGTTTAGATAATATCTGTGCAATGAAGTCGGTGATATCGCTGGAAATGAAGTGTCCCCAAGCTAAGCAAGCCAGAGGCGACAGCGGCAAGGAACCAAAACTCCATCGATGACAGAATGGAGAAAAAACCTTGGGAGAAACCAGGCTCAGTCGGGGGGCAGTTCCCCTCCAGCCAGACGAATCAGTAGTTTGTTCCAAAGTCAGATTGTAAGGGCTCAACTGGTTCCAGGGGTCTTTTCCTGATGCTGTCTAGGTGACGAGGTCCTCACTGGGGATCTATCTCTGGGGCTCATCTACATGCAGTAACTGAAGGTAAAGTCTCTTGTAAATGCTGATCAGTCCTGCACAATAACATGTAGGGAGTTTTAGCCCATTCATTAGTGCAGAACCACTTAAACTGTGGTGTTGGTGGGTTTCCTCCTATGAACGGCTTGCTTAGGTCCTTCCACAACATTTTAATTTGATTAAGGTCTGGCCTTTTACTCAGCCATTCCAAAACATTAACTTTAACCATTCTTTGGTAGAATGACTTGTGTGCTTGGGGTTGTTGTCTTGCTGCATGACCCACGTTTTCTTGAGACTATGTTCTCAAACAGATGTACTGACGTTTTCCTTTAGAATTTGCTGATATAATTCAGCATTCATTGTTTCATGCATTTCAGCATTCATTCATTCATGCAGTCCTGGCCATGATGCAGCAAAGCAGGCCCAGGCCATGATACTACCACCGCCATGTTTCACAGATGGGATACGATTCTTAAGCTGGAACGCAGTGTGTTCTTTTCTCCGAACATTATAGCTTCTCATTTAAACCAATAAGTTCTATTTTGGTTTCATCCATCCATTAAACTTTTCTCTAATAGTCCTCTGGCTTGACCACATGATCTTTAGCAAGCAATTTTCTTTTTGGAGAACAGTGGCTTTCTTCTTGCAGCTCTGCCATGCACACCACAGTTGCCCAGTGTCTCCAGATGGTGGGCTCTTGAACATTAGCCACTGTGAGAAAGGCCTTTAGTTGCTTAGAAGTTACCAACCTCACAGACTATTACACGTTCTGCTTTGGAGTGATCTTTGTTGGTCGACCACTTCTCGGGAAGGTTTGTGGAGTCCAAACTCTTTAGAGATTGTTTTGTAAACGTTTCTAGCCTGATGATGAGCAACATCAACTCTTTTTCCGAGGTCCTGAGTAATCTCCTCGTGACATGATTCACTTCCACAAACATGATCAGACTTTGATAGATCCCTGTTTTTTGACTAAAACCGGTCACGTACTGAATTGATAGTCATTGCACTAACTGAAAACACCTCTGCACAGATGGAGTCTAACTTCACCTTTAAATTAACTGCTAATCCAAGAGATTCACATACTCTTTCCACTCACAGGATATGCAATATTGGATCATTTTCCTGAATGAATGAATAAATAAATGATAAAGAAAAATGTTTTGTCTCGTTTGTTTGATTGAGTTCTCTTTGTTTACTTTCAGGACTTGTGTGAAAATCTGATGATGTTTTGGGTTATATTTATGCAGAAATATAGACGATTCACAAACTTTCAAGCAGCACTGCGCGCGCGTACACACGCCGCGCGCACACACACACACCATATTTCTCACAGTTTAATAAAATATGACAAGGACTTAAATTGTGTCAGAACAAATTCATATTGATAATGTCAGATAACTTTGAAAGGTATTTAATAAATTCATAGTGGTCAATTACCAAGCAATGCTAAATTTTGTTCAATCTGTGGTGTAAAGAGGTCGCATTAGCAATTAAAGAAGAACACTTAAGCAAAATATAGTCAGGTCAAAGTATCTGAATCATTTTTTGTTACTGGTAGTCCACCATATGAATAATTATGACACCATATGTCAGTTGACTTTACTTTGCTATCCTGAAATAATGAAATATATTGTCCTGCACCCACTAGTAAAAAAATATATAAAAATTATATCTGAATAATTTGTTGGGTTTAATGTGTGACCAGTGGTCTCTGTAGTGAACACCCGCCTGTTTCCATTACACAGGTGTGTGCTCTTCACAGGCTTCAGTGTGGTGTCTGATGTCCTCTAATGCTGTTTAATGTCACCATCTTTTCACAGTGTCCTTCATTTGGATTCAGGTGGTTGTGCAGCATAAACTACGATACTCCTACTCTCAGAATACATCTGAGCATTAAAAGTGCCGTAGCTCAGTGAAAACAGACATACATTACCATTACAGTCACATCGCATCATGTTTCAGCGCTTCAGTACTGTTACAGCAGCTCCTGTGCAAAGCTGATTATGTTGTTTATACCATTTAGAACAACTGTGATCCACATTTAAGTCTTCCCCGACCTTTGTGCTTCATGCATTTTTTACCTGCTCTTTCTTTTAGAGCGTTTTTTCGTATGAAATCAACTGTAGAGTCAGTGTGGTTTCTGAGGATTTGAGATGCAGTTATAGCATGAGGGTATTAAAAGCATTTGTGCAGAGTGAATAATTCAATCCTCCATGGAGCATGGTTCACAAGCTGTGTGCAGCATACAGCCAAAATTAATTTACACAAAATCTAGATTTACAACCCTCTTTTATGACGAGGAGAATGGCCAGAGCTGAACACGTCTGGGGTGACTTTAAATGCAGACCTTGAGCCAAAAACTCATCATCAAACACCAATGACTTGTACATTCATTATATGGACAAAAGTACTGGGACACCCCCTTCTTTAAAAGAGATAAAGACACTTCCAAACTGTGGCAACAAAGAAATTAATGTACTTAAAAATTGTATTTCCACCTCTGTTGCAACTGTTTTGAAGTGTATGAAATGACTGTATCCATATGTACCCATATGTCATTGGTGTTTGGTGATGAGTTTTTGGCTCAAGGTCTCCATTTAAAGTTACACCAGAGGTGTTCAGCTGGGAATAGGATTTAGATTAGGATTACACAGAGACACTGTCATGTTAGAATAGAAAAGGATCCTGTCCAAACTGTTGCTATAAAATGAGAAGCACACAATTCCCTAGAATATCATTATATGCTTAAACATTAAGATTTGCACTCATGGAAATTACTAAAGTAGTCAAACCTTTCATTAGAAGGGGGTGACCCAATACTTTTGGCAATATAGTGTATGTATATATATATATATATATGCAACGTAGAACATTACAACCAATCACTCGTTTCCATTGAGCTTATGAATGCAATGCAACTGCTGTAAATGCTGCAGTTGAAGTTATATAATAATTAATAATAAAAGAATATTATTATTAAGTGATTATAAAAAAAGGTCTTTACCAATGTAAAACAAAAATGCTTCTGCAAAATGTGTCCCTTGATGCAAAAGTTAATTTCTGACCCTGCAGTTATTCTGCTTTCAGTACTATCTACTGTTGCCCTCCATGACTGAATAAGCAGCTCTATATTTCCGGTCAGGGATCGAATAGGGAAATGGACACCAGCACCAGCCTAATGTCTACCTCCTCTCTCATTCAGCAGCTGCCAGGAAAGGCACATAATATGGGAGGAGATCATGGTCTATAATTAATGAAAGGCCTCCAATCAATCTACCAAGCTGCTAAAGAACGGAGACAAATGGAAGGCCAATTTTCCAGTGGGTAAAGCTGTAATGAATCCTCTTCACTGACAGATATGCTTCAGGATTCAGCATGATGAAATACTCATTAGTCTGAACTGAAATGAGATCTGAGCCAGGACACGTAGTGCACAAAAATGCTGACCGAATCTCGAGTCTTTCTGCAGGTCACATCCATACAAGTATCTTTAGTTAGTCATTGAATCACCAATGGTCATCGAAAACACTGATTCATTCAGGAACCAAACACAGCACTGTGTGCATTTCCAAGACGCAGCGATCCATTAATCCTGCTATTGCGTTTTCGTTGGCTGAGCAAAAACAGTAAAAAGTGATTCAGTCTTTTATTTATTTAAACAGTTCACTTCTGTTCAAATAAATCATACAGAATAATATTTATCAGACCATTTTGCAAACCCTTTTGACCGATTAGATTATTAAAAGAGTGATTAATTCGTGATCTGGCGAAGCTAAGTCTGATTCTACACTGCTGATGGAAGACACATATGAATAGAAACTATTATAACTGAAATGATTCTCAGGTTTGGAGCTGTGCACGGAAATGTCCAAGTTTTACCGCACGTTCAAAACACATTTAAGTACATTTGCAAGATAAAGTCAGACCAACTGGGTTATCGGAGCAATCGTTTAGAAGTGATTATTTTCACCGTCATGGATGAGGGCAGAGCGCCATTATCATCAATTAACAAAAGAAACATCGTTATCACTTTCAAGGTAGTAACATACGAACTATTTAACAGGGTGTGAGGGTGTAGCATTCCTGGCCACGGGTCTGAACTGGAGGCAAAACGTCACACCCCCCCAACCCCAAAAAAATGCAAAATATTAATCCTAATTAAGAACAGTAAGAGTAATTTCCAATCAAAAGCATGAAAGAACATTTGAAAAGGTATAAAGGTTGTAACTGCTGTAAAAGCTTTGAATACAGCTCTGGAGATTTAGTGTGCACTGCACTTTGGCATTTTTAAGACCTGGGACAGTCTTGCGCACTTACTTTCTGTCGAGAGCATGCGCTCTCAAGTGGCCAAGTCCGCAAGTGTGGATATTTGGACAAGGCAAATGTCTTCATGTTCCTGAGACGTCATAAGTTTTTATTTCTATGAGTCCGTCTTGGACTCCTGCTTCGAGTATGACTGAAACATGCAGCGCATGAGTGTTGAGTTTATGACCCAAACCATAATCAAACTAAACATAAAAATGTATTGCAATAACCGTATAGGGAAAAAACTAAAATGTTCTTTAGTTTAGATAATAAATGTAATTAGATTTAGACCACTGAAGTAGGAAATGTTCCCGGTTTCCATTTTTTTGAAATCCGATCGACTTATTCCAGTGTCATTCACGTTAACTGTATCTGTGCAAAAATAATCCATTAGGCTGCTTAATATTGCAAACTAGCATTTGTTGTCATATTAGTTGAAGTTATTATCGTAGTCATACTAGTTACTGCAAATAGTGTTACCGATTATTGCATTTATCGTCTATTTATATACCTATATTGGTGCATGAAGTGGAAGTCTCGCACATTGGAAATTACAACCTCTATAATCACATTAAAGATGTATCATTAATATTCCAGTAAGTGTCTAGCACATTCGCAATTGTGCAATCTTATAAGTGTGAATCTGAATCTGTGCTGATACTTACCACAACAGCACTCTTGCTTGTGTGATTTCGCAAAAATGCAAGGATATCATTTTGTGTATCTCACAATGCATTGCAGATTTTACAAAGAGGCATGTAGGCTATTAGAACAGGTAAAACCAGCAAAGCATGTATGAGAATGAAAAGATAATAATGAAAAATAACAGTTCTGACACAAAAACTCGACTAGAATTATAAATGAATCACAGGAGGAAAGTTTTTTTTTTTTAAGGACACTGCTATTTTAAACAGTCTCGAGGTGTTAATTTATGCAATTATCCCGAAACCTGTCAGACAAAACTGCAAATAGTTCTCGTCAGCTCTGTTGATATGCTTTGCTGGCCCTAATTAGTGCCTGTAATTGTTTTGACAATTACAGCTAAGGACTGTTGGCACACTGTTACTAGGTGCTTGTATCCACCCACTGATGAGCACCGGACCCTCATGACCAGCAGCGGGCACTCCTACCTCATCATATACCGCTCCATGGCTAGAATGACGTCATATAACAGAAAAACACATCTGTGAATCATAGTAGTGCCTAGAGGTGACACAGCAAAACTGTACAGTTCAAAACAAGTGTTTAAAATAGCTTTATTTCTTTTAAAATATACATCAGTTTACAAATTCAGAAAATATGAGTCCAGTCATAATGTTTTTTTTTGAGGGGAAAATCTGTGCATGGAACATATACACAAGCATGGAAGCTTTACCTGATCAAGTAAAGGTCAAAATACATTTCTTTAAACTGTGGTGAACATTACACTGCACGGAGAGCGGGATCAAAACGATGGTATGACAAGGAAACAAGCACCATGTTGCTACAGTTGCACAAGGTATGCACCAGAAATCTGAGGAATTATGGACAAATTAATAAGACAAACTGTAAAAATGCCCACATCTGAGCTGGGAGCCAACATGAAACAGGTTTTTGCACCTTTAGAAAATCCCCTCATAATCAATGAAATTCCACCACCATGTTAAAGCATCAGGACAGTAATATCTTGAGTTTCACAAAACTTAAAACTCTAATAACGTGAAATTTAACTTCAGGTTTAATAAAATCAACAAGATACAACTAACAAAGACATGTCTCAAAGAATTGCCAGGACTCTACAAAACATGAAGCACAACTCATTTGACTTCCAACACATTTTCAAGTGAAACAGGATATTCAACAACGACTTGATTTTATGAATCAGGAATTGATTGGGTCGAGAATAGTCGTTTCATACTAGAATGAAACATGAATGCGAGTTTGTTGAATCAATGCTTAAACTAGGGCTTCACGACGGCTCTTGGTTAACATTAACATCGACAGAAAATGGAGTCATTGTGAAGGTGCAGCGAGCTAATTACATTTGTGTGAAAGATTACCACAACAGTAAAACCAGGAATGTGTATTAAAGTAAACGGGGTCGATTTTCACTTTAATACAAGGGCAATAGTCAATAACAAAGGCTAATTTCAGACTTAATTTGACTTGACATTTTACATTTTGTTGATGGCTACATGAAAGTTGGCCAACGGATGAATAAAAACATTCATAGATCAAAGAAAAAGCACAGATTGTGCACCGGCTTGAAGGTTCAAGAGAAGATAACATGAATTGAATATGTTTTTCCATCACAGAGACGTCAGCTTTGGGCAAAAGGCGGTTGGAGAGTTGGTTGGAGCATAACCTTGACATTTTTTTTAATATCTTAGACTTCTCAGCAAAGATTTTGAATGACTTGCACACAGCATGCCAGAGGATCACCTTGGATTAAAGAAGATGTGCACGACTCGTATGCGTGCGATTACATTTGAGTTATTAAAGTTGCATGAGAGCAGAAGAGAAAGGCCTATTGATGCACTCTGTGTATTGCACATTCTGACCATTGTCGTGTCTTTTTTTTGTATTTATTTGCATGACCTGCGGTCCGTGTAACATCTGACGAGACTGAAATATTTAAGAGAGCCTATTTCGTCATGCAAAACCCTGATGGGTTGTCTCTTTAGATCACAGAACTATTTTAGAACATGATAAAATATTAATTATTCAGCATGGTGGGTAGTTACACTTCAATTAATCATGGGCTATTAATGGTACTCCCATATATTGCAGAGCAAGACTGATAACTACAAACGAAGACCAAAGTGTAAGACAAGAAGAGTAAGTGTGGACTTGGGAGCCCTTCGATCACACATTCTGCCCTTCACTGAGGAACATATAGCTGAATTATTAGGAACGGAGTGCTGTGGCAGACCAGCTATGAGGTGAATATATACACCAAGCTTTTCACAAAAGTCTGATGTCCTTCCAGGAATACCGTTAAAATGTAATGCATGCTGCTTTGACATGCATGTCAAATTGAGCATGACACACTGATATGTTCATAAATAAAAGACAAATCCTAAGTATACAACATACTCTTATGCATGAAGAATACTGTTGCGTATCACCTGTAGGGTAAATGTCTTAAGTAAATAAGGGTGGAAGGTATGCTGTGTCCAGTTTCTAAAACAAATACACTCATTTTTTAAGTACAATACTGCATGAAGTACTTGACCCAGGGATATCTGGATAATGACTGGTCAACAGACTAAAACTTATTGCAAATAAAAAGCACAAAGCACTTACAAAGGCAACACAGAGTTTAATAGTCTCTAAAATATATTTATCAATACAAAAGAACGAGGATGCTTGTAGTCATTGCATCTGAAACGTATTGTTTGAGAAAAGTTGATAAATGTTAAAATGCTATTTGCTTGAAATGAAACGACTGAAATTTAAGACAGGAACACTCTTGTAGAGAGTATCTGCTGGACAGATTGATCAACCATAATCATGAGAAATCAAGATTTAACACACAAAAATACACACAGACAAACACACCAAATGATGACGGGATGCACAGTCCCCTTAAAATACAGCATTAGCATGAGCTAAAGAATAATGAGGAACCAATGAAAACGGATGCTACATAAAGATGATTACATTCGTTAAGATCAAAACATGGCTTTTCTTGAAATCAGGATTTAAAAACAATTAACAAACAATCATCTAAATAATGTGCTCTTGTCAGTGCCACTCTAACAAAGGCATGTTTCTGGTTGAAATTTCAGCTTTTTAGCTCATCGTATTTTTTAAATAATTTTTTTTATGTAGAAGTCAGTAATGTCATCCTAACAGAGAGAAAGCTTTGCTAGGTTTCGGTGGAGTTTTACACAGTACTATATGCATAGTTTTGAAATATTAATATGCCCTCTGAAAGGCAATTTGTGCCGTCAGCAGCATCCTCTCTGAATTGGAGGACATGAAATACCAATGACACATTTTAACGTTTCAGCCTTACTTGTAGAGGTTTTTTACTCAACAACAAAAAAAATTGATTAAATAATTAAAATGCCAAACAGAACTGTTTGGGTTGATTTTCTATTGTTTGACAATGTAATAACTAATGTGTAAAAGGGATTGTATACGTTCTCATTTCATGACAGGATTCAGTAACCTGTGCACTTATACAGACTTCTGCAAGTGCTTAACTGCTTTGAGGGAAGTAATGTGACACTTTAGACCAGCAAAAGACAAATAAATACACAACACTCTATATATTTACTTAAAATCATAATAGATTTTGAATACCATTAGTCAAAAAAAAACAGATGAGAATGAAAATCAACAAGATTACTTGATCAATAAAACATATACCGAATACATCAAAATCAAATGATTAAAGTACAAAAGTTGTCTTTAAGTTGGGAGTTGAAATACAGTGGTAGATCAATGAAGAGAGGTAACTGAAAACTGGAGGTGAAGGATCCTCTCAGTTTATGATGACTAAAAGCAGGCTAAAGGAACAAGATGTTCTTTTAAAGGGTGTCGGAGGGCCCCCTCTGTCAGAGCAAGGGTTAGGCACTGAAAATTGACGAGAGTCCCATAGATTACGTTTAATCTGCTTCAGCTAGCAGAATGCCTGACACAGTGGTATCTGTGAAGCTGTGGCCATTTGGTGCCATCCCAATCTCCCGTAACAAAGGACTTACACTGGGATACTGGATAGATATCATTATCTGGGTAGAAAACTCTCACCGAGGGCAAAAGCAAATGCCAAAACACCCATTAAGTGAGATGTTCCATGTCCGTACACTGCCACAGGGATCATTCCTAATGTCGCCTCTGAAGAACTCTTTCTCTTACAGAAGCATAATTGTATGGCTATGTCCTGCTGTTGCCCACTCAATCATGTCACATCAAACAGAAACAAGTCTTGGACTGGTGAAAATCACCTTAATTCAGACTATGACATTCTTGTACGATCCCTGAAGCACCATCCACTCATAGCAGGACTGACTGAAGTACTTCACCACGGATGCCATCAATACCATAGGTTCCACAGATAAATAGAGCTCCAAGCCTCAGAGAGAGAACAGAAGAGTTACAATGATGCCTCAGCAACAGCAGCATGATCAGGGATAACTACAGCAATGCTGATCCGATCCCTTCCGCTTGTTGTATGCTGCAATGCCTGGTGATTGCTAGTAAGACGAAGAGCACTCAAGGTCATAACAGAAGAGAAGAATAAGCCTGGAAGTCTCAGTCCAGCAAGTTTCCATGCTCTTGAGCTCTGGTAAGGCTGTCTTTGCGGTGCAAGTGATGAACCCCCATTCTCTTGGGGCTCTTCAGAGGTCGTGAGGAGCCAGCCCGAGGGGGCTTGTCTGCATAATCCTCAAGGGCAGTTAGGACTCTTGAGCCGATGACAGGAAAGTCCTGGGGCAGGATATCTCGCTCCTCAGCTGAACTTCCTGCAGAGCCAGCATCTTCAGCAAACTCTTGACGCTTAGCAGAGGCCGGACTGCTCTCAATGGTGACCATGGTGTCACCACTAGCACCATCATTGTCAAGTGGATCAAGGGCCATCAGTAGGTGTTCACCCTCTTCATGAGAAAAGCCACCACCGTATTGAGTCTTTTTTGCCCGCAAGTCTGCCATGCTGCTGGTGTCTGTATCCAAACTGGACTCTCTACTTGCTGTCCAGCTCTGAACCGAGGATCCCTCCTCGCCATCAGAGTAAGCACCTCTCAGAGCCCCTACTCCTGATTTGCCATTGTGACTTTGGAGATCTTTCATCATCTCACTGCTGAAGGACGTGCGGTTGACAAGGGAGCCTTCTGTGGATAATGCCATTTTTTCTACAAACATGCGCTGCCAGTTGGCCAGTAGGTCCTCCTCTGAGCTACCAGAGCTTGCAAAGGCACTCGGGGGCTGAGGGGGGCTGCTAAAGGGACTTGAATGACTGGAGAGGGTGTCCGTGGCATCCATCTGTGGAGGTGTGCGCTGGTGAGAAACACGCCCTCCACCAGAAGATGAGGAGGTCCCAGACCGCCAACCCCCATCAGACACAGCAGGGCTGTTGGGCACGGTACGCTGGCGCTCGGCTGCCTCCTCATCGTTCTGCACAAGACTAAGAGAAATGGCCTGACGTGTAGCATAGGTGCAATTGGGCAGTGGACTGTTCTTGGGAATCTTGACTTTTTCATCTGAGGAGAACTCGATCACTTTGCGACCAGGGTACAGCGGGTTTGGTGGTGAAGGTGCTGGGTAAGGATTCAACTTCTCAAAAGAAGGGGCTGCCCCATCTTCTCCTGTTGGACAATCCAGGCTGCCCTGGCTTCGACACATGCCGTTTACATGCTGCTGATCAGATCCAGCTCCCGCAGGAGGCCTGGCATGCACAGGACCCCCATTTTCACACCGTCCACTGTCATCTTGGGGTCCTGTCATGTCCACATGTACGAACACATCTTCAGCCACTGGCCGACCTGCACTGCTGCAAGACTGGGCTGAGTTGAGCACCAGGGGCTCCGGCTTCTCAAGAACACGAGCGATCACTGAAGTGGGCACTACATCTGCGGGAGTCAGGCTTAGAGTGTCAGGATCTTGGGCTTGAGCTCCCTGAGTCTTGTTAGGCAAGCTACTCTTCATGTGCTTGTTCACCATGTCCTGTAGCTCATATGGCAACTGCAACACATTATAGAGAAAATAAACACAAAAACAAACGTGACAAGGGCTTACATTTCCTGCAGTAGAACTAATTTTAGAAATTGGTTTTCAGTGTTTAAAAAACTATTATGGATAGAAATATTCTCGAAAATGACAGGATATCCAACAACCCGAAAAAATCTTGGATAATGAGAACTTTATTGCAACCACCTGCAGGCATTCAAATGGCCTTATTTTGAATAAATAATCAGAGTTAATTCAGTTTCTAGGATAATACATTTTATGAATGAATAATTCTTACATGGAACACAAACTAGGAAAAACACTAATGTTTACGCTGTTTTTCTCATGCAATAGGTGCAGCTGTCAAGCTCCAAAATGAACAAGACTGTAGTATAAAATAGTCCATACAAGTTTCTTCTGTGTTCCAAGAAAGAAAGTTTGGAATAACACCAAGTTAAATAAATTATCTTAATCTTTTATCTTTTTTCTTGGAACCAAATTTGTTGTCATGAGATCTAAGTAGCTTGCACATTTTATGGATGAATCCTTTCTTGGAAGCAATCTTAAATGCACTGGGATATGAATAGGATGTTTGATGAAGCCTATCTACCATACTGCCCCAATGAAGGTTATCACAGGCATAATCAGAAAAGCAGCAAGTAGTTTTTTTTTTCATTTAACACCATCCAATATCAGCCTGACCTTGAAGAATAAAGAGTAAGCAGCTCACCTCAAATTAGATTATTACTGAAGAAGGGTGAGACAGACAGAAAGAGAGAGAGAGAGAGAGACTAAAAGAAAAAAGGCAGGCGATGAGACCTTTATTTCATTCTGTAGTGTGACGCGATTTAACGAAGCCAGGCCAAGTCATTGATTTGTGGAAAAAAAGCAGGGGAAATCAGTGATCACACAGCCCCGCTCAGCTTTATGTTGTACCGATCCTGTGGGGCAGCAATTACCCACAAAGCCCTTACTTCCTCTGAGCGTGGGGCATGGGAGAATTGATCTGTCCAGACCACACAGTTCCAAGCATGACCCCCTCATGGCCTTCTAGCTCAGAAATCTACATGACCCTGCCTAAATTAATTGTCCCAGAGGGCATTAGTATCCCATGACCACTGTACCATCACATGCTAGTGTGGTATGTCAGATGTTACACAAAGTGCTGCAATACTCCAATCACTACGGTACGAAAAACAAGACTTCTTTCTCCCACAGAAAATGAGGACAGCTCAGATAACTTTACAGGCCTTGCGCTAGCACGTAAACAATACTATATATCTTTGATACTATACATGCACACGTTTACATGTTTATGTTTACCTTACACCTTTCCCCAGCCAGCTGCTTGAATGTTTCTCTTTTTGCACATGTACAGTATTTGCGAGGCATTTGCACAGTTGTACAGTTTGTATTTTTTAGTTTATGTATAGGTAACCACTTTTATATATAGCATATGTATAGTCAAATCTGACAGTAGGTTAGTTGTGTATAGGTTTATACTGTTTAACTTCATTGTTGTATGTCTGTATTCATGTAGCACCTTGGTCCTGTGAGGCACAACATTTCGTGCCACTGTATGTCCACACATATAGCAGAATGACAATAAGCTCAACTTGACTTGACTTGACCACCTGTTTTGTTCTTTCAGTGTTATATCCAATTTCATTCTTGCCCCTGATTAATACATAAAATAAATGGAACTGTGGTTGGTAAAGTATACTTTGTTTTGATGCGAACACTCAGCGTATACATACAGCCAAAAATAAGCATTCAAAGTCTGACAAATGCACACTATAAAGTTAAATCTTTGTCTAGTGTCTAAGCTATTTACCTCCAGATGTTACGACTGATAAAAAGGTCTTACATTTGGAGTTGAGAATATCTCTTAACCAACTCGCACAAGGTCTCTGGTAGTTTTAGTTTGTGCAACAAAGACTTGGACTAGTGTTGCCACCTAGTGGGCCAAATAATTTATATTGTGCACGTGTGACCGCTGTCAAAAAATTGGGTTGCACATGTACAATGCTAATGATGAAATTTACATCACACGCACTGTACGATACCCTTGCATACACATAAAAACTGAAGTATACTTAAGGTTTCAATCAGATACACGGCTCTGGGCCAAAATAATCTTCAGTATGGACTGGACTTCATAATGTAAGTCAACAGTCTGGCTACAAGCTCATCCTCATAAATGGCACCAAACACATTCAAAATTGCAATAGCACTAGCATAACCATTTAGTGGCACCAGCATCTTCTTTAGCTAGTGGCATGCTAGTCGTCATCTTTCTAAGCTACCCTTACAAAGACAAGTTACAATTCTAGTCATTTTTGCAGTGACCTACACTTAACCGTAAAAGAATGCAATGCCAATTACTGTGCATAATTTACATCTTTAGCTAAATATAGAGTTGGCTCTAAATGAGAGCCGCTATAATAACTCTCAGATTCCCAGCACTAGACTGAAGCATAATGGCTCTCAAGTTCTCAAAGCACTTCTAAAGCTGTGATAGAATACACAAGTGGCCTGTTTGATGCATATGCACTTCCAGTGCAGATCAGTTTGACATTCATATGGAGAATTTGGAGAATGATGCTTCACAAGTGCATGCTTTACAACAGTGGCTTTATGTTAGCAGTAAGAGGATGAAAACAGGTAATGGCTTTGGCTCAATCAAGCCTTAAAATAACCAAAAAGAAATAGCCTGTGGTCTCTGCTTACAGAGTAATGAATTACAGAGTTCACGAGAGCAGGGCAAGAGGATAATCTGGACAGTGAATCAAATCTTCTAAAAATACCAAGCTTCCAGTGAACTCGCTCCATCACTAAAGCTCTGCTAGAGAGATCATAATTCTAGAGATTAGTCACTGCTGTCAATTCAATAAATTAAAAAAGGATGAAGAAAGATCCTTTGTGAATTAATTGCTGCCAAGGAGGAAGATCCTGCACCCACACTCTCTCACTCAGCCAATATGGCAAGGAGATGTAATGCCATCTTTCTCTGCATAACCTAAAAGTTTGGACAAACGTAACTGAATTTCTCATGATCTTCAAAACACGGGGTCCAGCTAAAATATTTGAATTAGTTTAGAAAAGACAAATACAAATTGTGTCCATGAATTAATGTCTTTACAAAACTAAAATTGCTATATATAAATGTAAATTCATATAAAGAAAAAGCAGACAACAAGTGTCCCAACTTCAATACCGTTGGAGTTGGCTGAGAGAATGATTATTTCAATTTTATACCAATCTCTACGCAAAAAATAACTAAATATAAAAAAGCTGCTTAGAATTAATGCATTTAAAACAAGACTAGCGGTTCAAATAGTAAATATGCAAAAAGTGTTACCCTGGCTTTGGCCAGGATTTAATGCGGTTTGCAGAATAAAACAACAAGTGCAAACAGAGTGATAGATGGGTTTAATGTAGAGCGAAGACCACAGGTGATAATGTCCTGATGTATTCAATACCCATATGCCCAGGAGGTCAAGCTGTCTTATCATACGTCTCTGTTCTTGTACACACAGAGCTGTCCATCAGCATGAAATCTGTCCTATTTACCCCACGGACAGACACAAAGGCCAAACAGACGGATGTGTCTGGAGTTTGGCACCTTGTCAATACTGTGCCTTTTCTCTGCCAGCGAGACCGTCCGTATCCAAAGACCAGCCATGTCTCTCAGCACGACTGCTCCATGCTAAACACTCTCCATGCTAAACACAGCTATAAAGCACATCCTGCGGACATGGCTATTTTTTTTTAATCCTCTCTCTATTCTCTTGGTCTCTTTCTCTTCATCTCTCTCTCTCTGACTATAATACTCTGATCCCGGTCCGTAAAATCAGAGGTCCATGTCCATAACAATAAAGTCACTGGGCAATCGTGCCCTCTCTCTCTCTCAGCACCGCCCACGAGTGTCACTGCGGATTGCAAAACACATTCAGACTCCAACAAGTCCTGTGCAGCAGGGATAGTTCAGACAAAAATTTAAATTCTGATCTCATTTACTCGTCCTCACGTTGTCCCAAACCAGATTTATTTTCTGCAGAATATGCCAGCTGTTTCTTTTACATAGAATGAAAGTGGATTGCGAACTATACTGCCAAGCTTTTATTAGATATGCATTATGCATTATACATTACATGTTTATATTTATTAAACAACCTTATTAAAATGGCCTTTTATTGTGGCCAGCCTAAGGCACACCTGTGCAATAATCATACTGTCTGATATGCATTATACATTAAATGTTTATATTTATTAAACAACCTTATTAAAATGGCCTTTTATTGCGGCCAGCCTAAGGCACACCTGTGCAATAATCATGCTGTCTGATCAGCATCTTGATATGCCACACCTGTGAGGTGGATGGATTATCTCTGCAAAGGAGAAGTACTCACTAACACAGATTTAGACAGATTTGTGAACAATATTTGAGCGAAATAGGCCTTTTGTGTACATAGCAAAAGTCTTAGATCTTTGAGTTCAGCTCATTAAAAATGAGGGCAAAAACAAAAGAGTTGCATTTATATATATATATATATATATATATATATATATATACACAGTGCTCAGCGTAAATGAGTACACCCCCTTTGAAAAGTAACATTTTATATATCTCAATGAACACAAACATTTTCCAAAATGCTGACAAGACTAAGTTTTATATAACATCTGTTTAACTTATAACATGAAAGTAAGGTTAATAATATAACTTAGAGAACAAAATGTTCAGTTTTACTCAAATTAGGGTGATGCAAAAATGAGTACACCCCACTGAAAGACTCTGGAGAAAAGCTAAATTTTAGACTACAAATGTCTAATTTAACAATAATTCAACCACAGGTGAGTCTAATTATTCATTACACAGGTGACAGTTAACTATAAAAGGGTGTTACTTAAAGAAAACCCCTTCCCATTTCATGCTGTCAGCAATGGCACCACATGGAAGAGAAATGTCACAAGACCTGAGAAAGAAAATAATTTCTTTACACAAGAAAGGTGAAGGCTACAAGAAGATCAGCAAAGCTTTACTTATCAGTCAGAATACTGTAGCAAAAGTGGTACAAACATTTAAAAAAGATGGAACTGCAACCATCTCACAGAGACGTCCAGGTCGTCCACGGAAGTTAACACCTCGTCAGGAGCGTCTTCTGATGAGAAGGGTTGAAGAAAATCGACATGCAAGTTCACTGCAGTTATCTAAAGAAGTAGAAAGCCAAACTGGGGTGACTATTTCCCGTGACACAATACGGCGTACACTGCAGAGGAATGGCATGCATGGGTGCCGTCCCAAAAGAAGCCTCTCCTAAAGCCCAGGCACAAAAAAGCCCGCCTAGAGTTTGCCAGGGCCCATGCTGACAAAGATGAAGACTACTGGGACTCTATACTCTGGAGTGATGAGACCAAGATAAATGTTTTTGGAACTGGTGGCAGTGTCCTTATGTGGGGCTGCATGAGTGCTGCTGGTGTCGGGGAGCTGCATTTCATTGATGGAATCATGAATTCACAAATGTACTGCTCTATACTGAAAGAGAAGATGCTACCATCACTCCGTGCCCTTGGTCGTTGTGCACTTTTCCAACATGACAATGATTCTAAACACAAAGGCCACTGTTGGATTTCTGAAGAAGAACAGGGTGAAAGTGATTCAGTGGCCAAGTATGTCTCTCCTGATCTGAACCCAATCGAACACCTATGGGGAATTCTGAAGAGACAAGTTGAGCATCACTCTCCATCCAGCATCCAATCTCTAAAATAGGTCATTCTTGAAGAATGCAAAAAGATAGATCTGGCAAAATATCATTCCAAAATTGTTCATTCCATGCCTAGAAGACTTGGTGCTGTCATTAAAAATCATGGAGGCCATACAAAGTACTAGATTTAGTAGTTTTTGTTGTGGGGTGTACTCATTTTTGCATCACCCTAATTTGAGTAAAACTGAAAAATGTGTAATCTAATTTATATTATTAACCTTATATTATTAACCTTTCATGTTATAAGTTAAACATTTGTTATATTAAACTTAGTCTTGTCAACATTTTGGAAATGGTTTTTGTGTTCATTGAGATATTGTTTAAAATATTACTTTTCAAAGGGGGTGTACTCATTTACGCTGAGCACTGTATATATATATATATATATATATATATATACACACACACACACACACACAAATATATATATACATACATTAGTATATATGAAAATGTTTATTTTCCAATTAAAGACAGCTATTATTCAATATGGGCTGATTTTGTTGCTTGACACTTTTTTATTGATCATGATAGGTTAAGAATTATGCTATTATGCTATAATGTTTTTCTCTATTTAACAACATTACAACAGTGAAAGACAACTTCTCTTACTGTTCACATCTCTTGCGCGGATGTTGGACTCATGAAAAATAATCACGTTGTTTGTATTTGCCAAAACTGATTTACTGAAGTCAAAACACGGAATTGGTGTTAGCATGAGTGCCGCTTTCTGTGACGCGGGAGTGAACATACATACATACATATATATATATATATAAATAAAATATATTATAAAAAATAAAATATACAGGACATCCCAGCTAATCTGGAACAGTTACCCTAGATCGAAACAACATGAGGGTGAGTAAATAACAGAACTTGAATTTTTGGTGAACGGTTCCAAAAAATGTTGGAGGGGGTGTGCTTTAAAACTGAGAACAGATACTACTACTTACATCAGCAAACTTGTGGTTCCTGAAATGCGATTTATTGCACTTCAACAGCTGCACAGCCAAATTGCAATCTTGCCGATACCGTTCCTGCATGAGGAGAGAAAATTGATATAAGAACAAGCGGCAGGGAAACAAATATGAGAACACGTCAAATAAAGAGAGTCATCAACATCAACTTTTTGGAATAACATTCCTTAAATTAAACAGAAATGTTATTTTATAAAAGATGAAAAGGAAACACACACAGTAAAAGTCAAAGGTTTAGTCATATGTTTCACAGTCTGTTAAGTTAAAGGATTGAAATTTGAAATCAGTTTTGTAAATTAATATAAACTGTGCTTACGAAAAAAAAAAAAAAGTGAAGTCATAACTTATTTTAATATACAATTTTTGTCAGCATAAAAAATGGTGTGCATAAAAAAGGTGCGCATAATTTTATGTTTTCTTTTACAGGTAAAATGCATCAAAAAGATGATTTAACTCGCACTAAAAAGCAAAAAATAAATAAAAAGTATTTATAATAATAAAGATTATATAATATATATAACACACACACACACACACACACACACACACACAAAATATTCCAGCAATTTTAGGAGTTCCTACTTTTCCAGTTGTGAATAATTGTATAAAGAGTATAAAAAAAATATTTGTACAATTTCTATCTAATTAAATGTTTGACAGCTTGGCATATTGATTTAGAATCAGCCATGAAAAAAAAACAGCCATGACGCTTTAGGATTCTATTATTGTTCATTATTTTTCCAGGTTAAATAAAAATGTCACTTTTAAAATACATTTGCATATATTTAGGTTTTCAAAGACCGTGAGAACCTTGGTTCTTTAAAAAGGAAACAGTTGTTGAAGGATGGATTAAATTATTTTGTACTTATTTTAAATCATTAAAATTCATCTTGAAGTTTGCCAAGACCCCAAGTGGGCTTTTGACCCCTGGTTGAGAACCACTGTTCTTATATGTAGAAAAATAAAAAATACAACGTAATAATAATCTTAAAGTAGGAGTAGTTCTGTGTCCAAACCTTTGACTTGCACTTTATAAATAAAACAAGGAAAAAGAGCAGCACTTTTCAGGATTCATAACTAAAAAGCCCATAAAGGAAAAAAATTCTCCAAACATCAACCTCAGAGGAAGCAGCTATGATTGATGTGTCTAAGGAGCTGAAGTGCTGTTTAAACACTGTGAACAGACGGCTATCAGTTTCTCCAGTGCTATAATTAGTTCCCTGTGGCACCGTTTCATACATGTGGTATAATAAAGGCACATTTCAGAACGACCTGCATTCTGGTGCTTTGTTATTCCTTGTTGAGTTACTTAAAAAACATTGTCAGAAAACCAATCAGTCAGTTCATTTACAGTCCTGTGTGCGAAGCGAATTTGAAGAGAAAAAGTGTTTATAATATAATTTGAATCAAATCTCTCATTATAAATGAAGGGCTTCCTCATGCAACCAGATCATTTAAAAACTGGCAGTTTTTTTTATCTAAAAACACAAGCTTTGTGGGAAGTGCGTGTTGTTTATATGCAGTTGATTCGAGTTTGAATCTTAAAATGAGAATGAAATGAATTAGGAGACTTCCCCGTGTTCCCCAGTAAAGCTCCAAAAGCCAGACATCATTTCTGGAATCTGACAGTAGACTTCTGTGAAATCTCAGCACAGATCCTCTTCATGCAACTTTCAATTTTCAGCTCTAGTAGTTATCAATCCCAGTAACACTGCAGCTCTGATAACTCGAGTCCAAAACGTGCCTCAAACACAAACACACACAAAGCTCTGACATCGCACGTACATTCAGTTCCTCCAGCTTGTCGATAGTGTTTTTGGCATCCACGAGTTTATTCGTGAGCTCCACTATCTCTTGATCCATGGTTTTCTTGTCTCTTTCCACTTTACGGAGCTGTAAGGAGAAAAAGGACATTCATGTAAACTTTAACATAAAAGGTCTCAGATGAGGTTCAACCTCTCTCTCTTAAAACAAAGAACATCAGTAGCCATTTTTGGTTTAGAGGGAAAAAAACACACAAAACCATGTTTTCCTTCAGTCCTAATTTCATTGCTGACATTGCACCAGCTGCAAAGAAAAAGTCATTCAAAGAGCCTGGAATTGAGACACAGTCCACGGGGAAAACAAATAAAGGAGGTAAGGAAACATTGACTGAATCTCGTAAAAATCTGACGTGTCTCACTCTCTGTATCTCAAACATTTCTGTCCAATTAGCTCAGTCTTTGATAAAACCAACTTTACTCACCCTCTTGTGTTTTCAAACTCAAAATCGGTTTTATTTTATTTTTCGCACAACGACAGCTCATACTGATCATATCTGTCAAGCTCCAGAAAGACTATCATTCATAGTTTGGGGCTGGTTAAGTGATTCATTGTTACACTATTACATTCATTTTTTAACATATTTTTAAATCTAATTTATTTCTGTAATGCAAAGGCTGAATTTTCTTTGATGCAAACTTTTCAGTGTCACATGATCCTTCAGAGATCATTTTAATATAAAGAATTGCTGCGTAAGAAACATTTCTTATTATTATCAGTTGAAAACAGTTGTGCTGCTTAATATATTTTGAAAACGGATATATTTTTACAAGACTGAAAGTTTATAAAACCAATTTAAGAGTAGCATTTGAAATAGAACTTACTTTGTAACATTATAAATGCTACTTTTTTTTACTAATTTACTGACCCCAAACTTTTGAAGGGTAGTGTTAGTCATGCGTTAGCTTTGTATGAAAACATTTTAAAATTATGATTATTCACTGATCCTCTTCACTGATCTGGAACAGTGTATATGAATAATGAAGAACTTCAGTTAGTTTTCTTATACAGCAACATCATATTCCTTCAGAGGACCTGAAACATAATGCACACATCATATAGAATGTTTATGCTACTTTTACTTTTTTTGTTGTTGTCATCAGCCATGGCCAGTATGAGCTGTTGTTGAAGATTCTCCAAAGATTTGTCCTTTGTGTTTCATGGAAAGAATAAAAGCATCAGACACCAGTGATTGTGGGCAGTTTGACTGAGGCGGAGACCACTCCAGCTACGTCTATATCTATACGCATAAAATATCTTCTGTCTGAGTTCAGTGTTTTTCTAATTGAGGCGTGAGTGACACTTCAGCAATGTCCGAAATGTCTTTGCACTAAAACATCTGACATAAGCTCTTGAAAGAACTTTAAAGAGGACATACTTAACAGAAGCTTTGCTACTTAAGACCCACTTCAGCCCTGCCGGCTCTTGGTTTAAGTGGAGACAGAGAGATACAAAGAGAGACACAGGAAAAAGTAGACAGAAACTGTGACCCTTAATCTGGAGCCTGGCATGTCCATAACAAAGCAATTATCGTTATAGTCACTGTTGGACTGAAGTGGACAATGTGGAGCAATAGAAGAGAGTTAAAGAGGGGTCAGCCTTTCAACACAATGCAGAGTCCACATGTAACAACGGCAATGCAACAGCCACACATCTGACAGAAACGGGGATAGAAAGGCCAAAGTGTTTTAGCACTTTAACAGCTGCATTCACATCATCCAAAGTTGCAGTCAAGTGGTCAAAATGCCAACAGTGTCAACTCTAAAAGGTTTCATAATTTACTAAGAATACATAATTTATTTAGGAAATATATGCTCGTATAATATAATGTGTCTGTCTACCTGCAAAAGACACGTTACATGCCATGTGTTACAAGACATGTTATTTTGTCAAGCAGAGATGCTAACATTTGATCATTTATCGTTTCAATATCATTTAACACATTATCATTTTTAGCTATTAAAATATTGTTACAAAATCTTCCGCTGACAGCCCATTTGTGTGTGCAAAACAGAGCAAAATAAATAACATGGCTGCAGACGTAAAAGTCCCATTCATTTTTTTTCATAAAAAAATACCATCAGCAGTAAATGTTTAAAAAAATATTTAAAATCCTAAAGAGAAATCAACCAATCACAGCCAAGCACAACAGTCACAGTACATTCCCATAAAGATCTGAAAAATCACTCTCAAACTATTTTTATGTTTTGAGTATTTGGTAATAAATATTGTCTTTATATATAGCTTTTAACTGTTTCCAAACATAGTCAGTAGTTTTATAATTTATCACGGCTGAAATTCGAAGGTCTTCACAACAACCCATCAAAATAAAAACTTTATTTTCAAGAAACTTTGTACAGCAGTATGCACTTCTCTATTTAATAATATGTAATAATAAATAATGATATAATTAAAAAGGAAATATTATTTTGACATTTGTCTTCATTTTTTTACAGCAATAGCACTTTGTTTGCCAAAAATAAAGGGAATGGTTACATTTTCATTTGATTACATTTTAAAAGATTAAATTGTTAATGTTTTATGCCTTCATTTGATTGCCACCATTTTTATAAAACATTTGCATTCAATCATATAAATCACATAAAATTGTAAAACTTTAAACAGACAACAAAACATTTCTTTAAAAAATAATACATTTTCCAGGCCCCTATTATTAAAATAATAATAATAACAAAAAATAAAATGATTCAAATGTTAATTTTAGTTTTATAAATTCCAATGATCAGAAACTTGATTATTGAAATGTAAACCATTAATTCGGAGTCCAGAAAAATGAACAGAAAACATTGAATTTGGGAGAAACTAAAACAGGGCAAGAGTTGTGATTCAACGCAGAGCCGGATGGTTTGGTGTGATTGGCTGATCTCTCTTCGGGATTATGGGTAGTGTAGTGATGGCCACTGTTACTGAACACTTCACTAATGTACTTACAGAAGAGATTGTATTACTCCCTTTCACACAGAATGGCCCAACAAATAGTGATCTTGCAGTGACCTTAAATTCTGTAAAATATCATTAGTAATTCACTCATACTCATGAATATTTTCTTTTCTTACAGTGTCTGCAAAGTTGTGCTGTGCATTTTAACCACTGTGTTAAATTGGACTGCACTCTATGGCGTGACATCTATCCCAGAATCCCCCTGTCCACATGCACAGACACAGGTATGGCCACAGCTTTATCCAGCCATCTACTGCAGGAAGAGAGGAGAGGAGACAGGAAGGAGATGCAATGATTCATGGGAATGATATCCACAGCGATACTTATTAGGAGAGCAGAGACAGACAGAAGGAAATAGATAAATAGAAAGAGAATGAGAACGCAACTGCATTGACCCAAGTTTGACTGATGGTGGCCTGATGATGACGAAGATGATGATGATGAAGATGGTGAAATACCCAAAGTCACAAGGCAGCATGAGGGGAGAGGAAAAGAAGAAAGAAAAGAAGAGAAAGATTTAATAGAAAGAGGACAGAAAGATATAAACTAATCATGAGAAAGACAATATATTTCTGGATCACCACTTTATCATTAGTTAGAAACTATTATCCAGAAAAACCTAACTACAATTAAACCTATTAAAAACGTTTTTGTCAGTGAAGTTGAGCTGAAATAAAGCTAGATAAAAGCTAGACCAACTTTAATGTTGGTTTGAGAAAAACTGACTAGTAGTTTAGAATAGAGTAGATATTTTATAGTTTTGATTTTGAAGAGAGATAGAGAGAAACACATTTCAATTCTCTCTCTATGCTTTTCAATCACGGTTGAATATGCTGCATTACCCAACCAGAAACTGAAAACAGATGTCCACATTCTTGCTGCTTGTTTTTGGAGATGATTTCGCTAAAGCAGTACTCAGAGTGAGCTCGTGTCCTGAGAGCACCTACGGTAAGACATGATGGGATGAGTAATCCCCGTGTCCACGACGAGAGATTACTGAGCAGCACCTGTTTCACCTGTGATTGGCAAAGCTTTAAGCAGAGGTCATGGATATGAGATCTCACCATGCAGACATAGCTGGGATTTAATGAACATAAATCATCAAGAGCTAATGCTATTCTTATACACGCATGACGTCTTCAGACGGGATTAAGAGCGAGCAGCTCATTTTGAAGTTTTACAGTCATGCTAAATTACTCTAGAGATCATTTTGCAGACCACCTAAGAGTGATAAAAGATTCCTAAAATAACTTATTATAGATGCATGTTTGATTCAATTTTAATTTGAGCGAAACTGGAAAAAGGCAGAGTCGGGGGAAAATTTAGATTCATATTGGCTTTAATAAAACATGGAATCCTTTAACAATTTATTACGTCAACCAACAGCAGTTTCCAAAGATATTTTAATGAATGCATCACACTGAACACAGTACGCCCGGTATCTGTGATGCACAATCGCATTCAAATGATCTTTAAATCACATTCATCCTAATTGAATAACATTGTCAGGGGACAACTGCAGTCTATGACAGTTATTATGATGTATTCGAACATCCAGTGGGAACTGTTTTAGACTCAGTGAAGAAAAAGAGGCTTATGGACAAATTTGTACATTTATTCAATCTTTAGCTTTTGCTCATTTTTCTCTCTCTCGATTGTTCTCAGACAATTACTTTGGCTTCGTTTGAGCACTAAAGCACAGAACATTTTCATCCAAACAAAGCTCTTATGAAAAAAAAACATGCTGTGTTATGTCTGCTACCAAATCGCCTGACTGATCCATCAGCACGGCCTTAAAACATGACAATTATGACCCCAACCAGAGTGCTCATTCAGGGCCCTCTGCATTTCTTCTTTTCTTTTTAAAGCAATTTAATAATTTTAAAAGGGAGCGGAATCTGCTTTGATTTCTTGTGACTGAATTTTAAACAGTAATGGAGTGGCAAATGAATGACAGCATGACAACACTGAAGTATCAAGGGTCTTTACCTGTAGAAATATTTTATAATTAAAAAATGAATACATTTAGCATTAATGCTTACAAATCTTTGATGCACTTAAAGGGACAGTTCACCCAAAAATGTTCTCATTCTCATCATCGTTTCATCCACACGTCATTCCAAACATGCATGACTTTCTTTTCTTTGCAACATAAAAGGTGAACTTTTGAACTTTTAAAATCCTGGTCACTCATTTAAAATGTATGTAAATGCAGGGATGTCAACCTCCAAATAAAATAAAAAAGTGGTATAAAGTGGTAGCTATTCAATAGCTTTTTGATTCCTTTTCGGGAACTTGCCAGCTCTTATTCAAATTATACATCAAGTCTAACGCATTGAAAAGATAAGTACATTATTCAAAGTTAGTGGTTGACATATATCAACAAGGCTGGTGTATCAGCCAATATTTAGTACAAATAATTGGCATATTTGGTAAAAGCCGGGACGTTTATTTTGACAGCACTAATTAAAGATTACAAGGGCACGTGAATTAAATCATGTGCATGTATAAATTATTTATTACTGCAATATTCTATACATATAATAAGAATTGTACATTTAGATTTTATTATTCCTTTAAATTGTGTTATGTGATCTATATCAGTTTACCTATTCATAACTTCCTTTTATCTTCCACAGAAGTCAGGTTTGGAAGGGGAAGAGAGTTAATAAACAACAGTATGGACTGGTCTGAGGAACATCACCAAGTACAAGACACCTCCCCCACAGTCTGTGGAGAATCAACTACTGGCTGATGATCTCAATGTGTTTTACTGCCGATTTAACACCCAGCACCCGCTCTGATCTGCACTTCACACATTCACATACCCCCCCCCTGCAACCCCCTCCCTGCCCCACCACTCAACCTGTGCTTAAGGTCTGTGTAGAGGATGTGAACCAGGTCTTCAGAAAACAGAAATCTAGGAAAGCTTCAGGACCAGACAATATTTCCCCTTCCTGTCTAAAAGAATGTGCTGACCAACTGCGCCCCATCTTTACACAGATCTTCAACAGATCTCTGGAGCTGTGCGAAGTTCCCTGCTGCTTCAAACACTCCACCATCAAAGCCCAAAATCACTGGCCTTAAAGATTACATACCTGTCGCTCTCACGTCTGTGGTCACTTGAGAGACTGGTTCTGGCCTACCTGAAGGACATCACTAGACCCTTGCTGGATCCTCTTCAGATTGCTTACAGAGCAAACAGGTCTGTGGATGACGCTGTCAATATGGGACTGCATTACACCTCGACAAACCTGGGAACTACTAAAGGATCTTATTTGTGGACTTCAGCTTGGCCTTCAATACCATCAGACAAACCTTCTCTCAGACAAACTGACACAGCTCTCTGTGTCCACCTCCATCTGTCAGTGTATCACCAGCTTGCTGACCGACAGGCAGCAGCTAGTGGGGCTAGGCAAACTCACATCCAGAACTCTTACAATCAGCACTGGCGCCCCTCATAGTTGCGTTCTCTCCCCACTGCTTTTCTCCCTGTACACAAATGAATGCACTTCAAAAGGACCCCTCTGTCAAGCTCCTGAATTTTGCGGATGACACTACGGTCATCGGCCTCATCAAGGACGGAGACGAGTCTGCTTACAGACAGGAGGTGGAGCAGCTGGCTGTCTGGTGCAGTCTTATCAACCTGCCACAGGAGCTGCTGAAACAGTTCTACTCTGTCATCATCGAAACTATCCTGTGTTCATCTAGAACTGTTTGGTTTGGTTCAGCTACCAAAACAGACATCAGAAGACTACAACGGACAGTCAGGACTGCTGAGAGGATTATCGGTGCACCTCTGCCCAGCCTAGCAAGATCTTTATATCTCCAGAATGAGGAAAAGGGCTAAGAAAGTCACTCTGGACCCCTCACACCCAGCTCACTCTCTCTTTGAGCCACGACACATGCACATTCACAGTTCTGCCTATGGTCATTTGTCTTTTCTGTATATTTGTATTTTATTACTATTGTCATTCATAATTATTGTCCATTCTCTTCATTATTAGTGTTTTTATTACCTTAATTATATGTTGTCTGAACTATGTTTATACTTTCTGTACTGGAAGCTCCTAAGACCAAGACAAATTCCTTGTATGTGCAAACACACTTAGCAATAAAGCTCTTTCTGATTCTGACCTCTCCTTTTTTCACATTCACTTTTAGGTGAACTAATCCTTTGAGGAAAAAGCAGAACTGGCACGAAACCTGGATTCTGTCTGATGAATGTAAAGTGCATTATTTGTTAAACCACTCGCCCATACATTTATTGTAAACATTTTCAGTAGAGTAGTGTGTCTTCAACAGCTGAAATGTTTAGGAAAATCATGATAACAGGACTGTGCTCACACACTGTTTTATGCACAGCTATGAGATGAGAGCAGTGGGAAGTGACTATGATCGTCTATGCCATGATTATTTGCCTATCACAGCTCATCTATGATGGCAGGGTCCAAAATGTACATCGAGAAAGAGCCAAAAGTGAGTCAGATTTGGCTTTACACTTGGAGAGTAAACAAAACTCACAGTTGGTTTGTAGCAGAACTGCAACAATTTAAAACACAATGCAAGAATAATGGTGTTTTTATCTCAAGTGCGAATCAAAGCAACACAACCACTGTTGCTTGTCTTCCAACAACAATTTTCCCAGTGGAAAATTAACTTCCAGCATGCATGACTGGCATGAGGAATACTGTTACTTTGTTAGTCCCTGGAGAATGAAGCAAAGCAAAAGGTTCCTCAATTACGGTTCATAATACTTGTGATGAACTGACTGAGAGTTGCGTTGTTAGGGCACGCTGAACAATTAAATGGCAATTAAAGACATCAGTGTTTAAGATAAAGGACTTTAGAAAGGGAAAGTGGAGTGTAAAGGTTACCAGGGCGTGAAGTTTCTCCTCCAGGTCTTGATTAGCTCTCTGAGACGCCGTGTAGCTGTTCTGCAGTCTGCAGGGGGGAAAACAAAACAAATGTATGTCACTGCCAGGGTATAAAGCTATATCCAGATGTTATATGATATATCATGGTGCGGTGTGGCATTGAGATGTGCATATGGCATTAAACAACGCAGGAAACAACAGGATTTCACTGCTGTGCTGGGAAATGCTACCACATCCTGTCAGCTCTCTGAAGCTCACTAGAGATCGCCACAGCTGAAGGCAGTGGTACGGCCGCTGAAGAAATATTCACAAGTTATTGCAATAATAAGACATTATATTTCAAACAGAGTTGTAAGAGTCTGATGTTAAAGTCATGAAATACTCAAGCGGTCACAATGTCAACGCAGATTACAGAATAAGACAGAACAGGAGAAGGAGAGGCACTTAAAGAGATTCATCACAATATATATATATATATAAATATACACACACACACACACATATATATATATATACATATATATACATATTATACACACACACGCTAACAAAAGCTGTTAATTTGATCAAAAAAGCAGTGAATATTGTGAAATACTACAATATAAAATAATTGTTTTCTATATTAATATATTTTAAAATGTAATTTATTCCTGTGATGAAAAGCTGAAATTTCAGCATCATTACTCTAGTCTTCACTGTCACATGATAAATCGTTTTAATATGCTGATTTGCTGCTTAAGAAATATTTATTATTATTATCAATGTTGAAAATAGTTGTGTTGCTTAAAGTTTTTCTAGATATGGTGATACTTTTTTTTCAAATGCATGATAAGTCACATTGCGAATAATTCATCCATGTAAGTTTAATTTTTGACATTTTGTTTGGACATATTTAATCAAAATGCAACACCCACATCTCAGAATTCAAACAACTTATAGACCCCTCACTACATTTTTGTATTTGTTGATAATCTGTAACACTTCCTCACGTCAATGAGGAAGAAAAGATCTGTTTCTACTAGAGCCCCTAATAGTCGACTAACTGTTAGTCGACCAGAAGAGGTTTAGTCGATTAAAATTTCATTTGTTGCTTAATCACAGAAATAAAATTAAATAAGTGGCGAAGTAACTCAGATCATTAACAGCTAGTCTATGTGGTAATTACAGAACATTGTTTGTTTCGACCTCAAATGTGGTTTATCATATGAAACACAAGTAACAGAAACATTACATGGCCACTCGCTTTAATGTTAACTTATAAAAATGTGCGCTATTGAAGTGCGGAGTGTGGAAGATGAACAGTAGAGCACTCACTGCATGACAGTTAACTTAGAGGAGCCGGAGCGATCGTTTGCGTTAGACTTAAAATACTCGTCTTTTTTGCTCATACAGATAAGCGTTATAAACCTTTCCAATCTGTGAAAGGTATACTTTTATTTTTGTGAACTCGCAATAACAACTAAACATTTTGCTTTTGTAAAATAATGAAAGCAAACAGGGTGCACTTTCTGCCGTCTCCGTTTTCTTAAGTGTCTGTGAACTTGAGTGTGTCACAAATCACTGCGTCCGAAAATACAGAAAACACTTATCAATGAATAATGATATTAAGGCAGTCTTCTCACTGTTTTTTCCCAGAAGCATTCATAATCATTACTGCCGGTGTGCTGTGGCAAGCTTTATGTGCGTGCAGGAGCGCTGATTTTATGAACATTGTTTATGAAGACTTACTGCCCTTTTATATGGTGCGTTTGTATATTTTATAGTAGAGAAGACTACTTTTATGAGGAAACAAAAACCTAAAGTTCACACAAAATGGAAATCTCTCATCATATGACTTATTTTCAGTTTCTGAAAACTATACCGACTCGTTTCCATATAACTGAAGTGAATATGCATTATGATACATTTATGCTGCTACTTTTCTCATTTTGCAGCTTGATAGATCCAACATTTCTCATTATATGGAAAACAGCAGCCAGGATCTCCTCCAAACACTTTTATTTTGTGTTTCAAGGAAGAGAGAAAGCCATATGGGATTGGAACAATTCATTTAATAATTTACACATTACTTAGTATGTTTAATATTAATTTACACAGCACTTTTTCATAGACCAAACACATCTAAGAAATAAGTCGTGGGCTACATGACGTGATTCGGATACCTTTTGATTTCATATCTTCATTGAATCAACACTGAATTCACGAAATGAGATTCAGCACAAGGTGCCAAGGCTTCTATTCATAAAACCTTTAGAAGGAAAAATCGATTCGAACACAGAATTTGTGCTTACAAAGACCATCTGGCCTGCATGCCACATTATCTCCAACTTTTGCTTTTACAGCGCAAACCTCAATCTCAATCACTCTTTCTCTCTCGTGGATCAATACTGTTCCACTGCCTGGCAGATCATAAGGGACTTTAACTGTCTGGATTCATAACAATTAGAATTTAATCAATTCATTTTAGCAAGCGGAGGTGATTTGTGCCGAGCGCAGTCATAAAGTCTAGCAGCAGTTCATAGCGGCGGACGGTCGGTGCTGATGGAATGCAATAATTACTGCTGCATGATGACCGCTCTGAATCACAGAGGAGGGGAAGGTCCAATTGAACAGCCTCAGAAGAAAAATAATATCAATAAAATCACACAGAATAAACAGGTAAACAAACATCTATAACAATACCTCTCATTCAAGGGTTCCCAGAGCACCTGGTGCAAATCACCACAGCGCATGTGACAATGCGTTAGATCAGAGATAGCATTAAAACGCCTACGCTGCAGAATCACTAACCAATTACAATCCAATTAGGCTATTATCTGCGGAGAGTTGGCATGCAGGTTTAGGATGTGGCAGGCGGGGAAATGGAGCAGCAAATGTGAGCACCACACTTTTTTGATGGAAGGAACGCTGGGTAATTCAATCTCTCTGCCGTCTGAAAGCATATAAGCCGGAGATGCATCCTGATTGGAGATAAAGTGGCATGATTGCAGCCAAATTACACACCGACTCAATCACAAAGAGCTGCACTCAGACCATCAGGGGCATATCAGGCCGATATGAGCCCACGATTAAATCATCAGAATCTGCACTCGGATCTGCTGATCTAAAGCTGAACTTATAACATTGTTTCAGAATAAAGTGTGAAGTGACGTTTACAGTGACGAGATTTTCTTGTCCATCTTGAAATCCAAAATGCTGCATGAAAGAGATAATCACAGCCATCAGCCAATAGCCACAGCCAACTATCTGAGGCTTGATATACAGTAACCAAAAATATGTAATAGGATTTTGGAACAATGAGATTTCATAAGGGGCGGAGCCATTTGGCGTATTGTGACAAATGCAAAAACATTTTTTTGGATAGGGCAAAAATGCCTGTTCATACCAATAAGTCTGTTTGGTGCACAAGTTAGATGTAATAAAAAAAATTATTTGAATGAACAAACATTTGTATGCTATTAATGCAGTTATTAATTAATATATTTACATATGTATACATGTAATTATTTTTTTTATTTTACAGAGGTATTCTAACTCCAATCATACATGAAGAAAACTGGCTGACCAATAAGAGTGGCTCTTTTGATCACATGTTTGGAGCTGTTGCAGTTTAGTGCCACTCATGAACAGACCTGGCTTTCTCTCTGCATTGCATTTTCTTTATTTAATAATCATCTTGGTGAATAAAAAAAAAGTGAAAGGCTGTTTGAAAACATTTTAATGCTGTCTGACTTTGTTCTTTTTTTTCTCCACAACAGACTGGTGCCAGAAATGGAAATTTGCACATTGCCAACCTTGTATTTGTGTGGGGTGTGTGTGTTTTTATTACACATATAATCAAAGGCAATTAGGAAAAATGTCAGTCACATCAAATCCAGATAAAAACTAAATGTTAAAATTTACAAAATGTAAAAATATTAAATAAACACAAATAGGGTATATCCGTATGTTGATAAGCAAACAGAACATTATACTGTACAAACAGCATATTGTGCTGTATTTCTCTTTATCACACTTGTCTGAACAGATGAATTGCATTCAAATATCGGATTTAATTGTGGTACATTAAAGATTAAATGCTCCTGTTCTTATTGTGCATTATCAGTGTATAATATTCCAAATAAAAACGTTTTCATCAAAATCTGTGTGTTGTCGACATGCATGCAATCGCCTTTGCTCACCCAAAAAACAACCTGTCTGGATGTCAGAGGCGAGTTATACAGGGGAACTGGTCATTACCGTGCCACTAAACCCTTACACAAATAGCACAGCCTCACAGCAAGCTCGTGCTCATTAAAATCAGCCACAATCTCACGCTGCTGCTCTCCTCCCTTACCTGTAATGAAAGTAACACATTACAGCCACTAAAGGCTTTCAAATGCAGTTCTTAATTAGCCTGCAAACACAAGGCTTTTGTCAAACAGAGCTGCTTGATTGCCTGTTAAACATTTTTTTTTTATTTCCTGAAGACAAGGCTCTCAGGCACTTTTTTTTAAACTGCACAGCAGAACAACATTTAAGTCAATTTAATTAATATTGTAGTAATCTTTCAAACCACATTTAAAAAAACTGTTTATTAGAAAAACTTGTGACTGACCACTTCAATTATTTGAAATGAAATATGGTTCAAATAAACACTGCTGTGTTGTATTAGATTGCGATTGAATAAGAGTTGTAAATTCAGAACTGTTTCCATTTCTGTCAAATTCTGGAACCAAATGATTTTCATGATGTTTGGTTCTGTTAATGATTCTTCAGATGTCTGCTGATGGACAGTTTACTGTGCTGCCACTGAAAGTCATTATATGTGTTATACAAGTTGTGAACTTGCTGTCTGACTTGAGTGTGTTGAGAGAGATAAAGTGGAATTGGAAACAAAAAAGTTCAATTTCTTATGATTCATGTCAGAGAACTGCGTTAACCCTTCGAAATCTCACAAGACAACAAATGTATTGAATACTGATGAGAAAGGAGGTATTCCAGATGTTTTATGTGTGATTATTATCCAGGCAAGTTTGCAGTCCTCTTGTCTTCCTCTGGACTGTGTCAGCCGGACCAGCATGCTTTGCGCTGTGCTTTGTAGTGCGGCCTGCAGCAGGGGTCCTGCAACTCTACACAGCCGCCGGTCAGTGCGGTTAAAGTGATGACTGCCAGCTTCATATAGCTACAAAGAGCTCATTAATTTGGCTGCTTTGATCATAATCATTAAAATTGGATTGCAGGGGTATGTCTCATCTCCCTCCCTCGTCTACTCCTGCAACTTCAGTAAGAAATATGCTGTATCCTCCTCTTTCCTCAACACGCAAGATTCACGCTGGAAGACTCTTGTCATTTTGCAGTCAGAGGTGTTAAGATAAATGTTTGTATTCCATGAATTTCACGATGCAGAAAAAGCAAATGGAATTATGGAATCCATGTTATAAAATGGAATTTACAGTATAATATGGAATGTCATGGAATTTGCGGAGCTGTAAAACAATAAAAAATCTGATATTTAATTGTTTTTTTTTAGGTTTTTGGGACATATTTACTTAACATCTTATTTTGGAGCAATCCATAACAAATGTTGAACCTTAATCTTATATTTCAAATATAATATAAATATAAATCTGATATTTTTTCTGGTTTGCGGTGTATAAGTAGATTCGACAATGATTTTTAATGAAACCAGAACTGGGCACATGGATGTACTGTAAGCAGCTATAATGTTGATGCCTATTGGTTATTATGGCAACACTTTAGCACAGCGACTAATTCTCAATATTAACCAGTTGATTATTAGCTTGCCTATTATTAACATATTGACTGTTTATTAGTACTTATAAAACACATTATGCATGACCATATTCTACATCCCTAATCCTACACAATACCTAAACTTAACAACTACCCTAACTACTATTAAGCACCAAATTAGGAGTTTCTTGGGGCAAAATTCATAGTTAATGGTTTGTTAATATCAAGAATTGGAGCTTAGGTGTGACCGTTATTTTAAAAACTGTTGGGGTCACATGATCATCAGTGTCCCTACTGACCCTAGTGGATCACAGTGGAACATTTGAGTAAATGTAAACATGTAGATTTATGCAACAGAGCTTTTTTTCAGTCCAACGCTCTTGCTTTTCATCCTATTAAATGTCAAATGCAATTATACCGAAATCAATCTACACTCAGTTATGTAACCGGTTCTGCTTCAGTTTGAGAGGAAGCTACTACATTGTTCTTAGTTTAGTCTTAGTTTTGTAAATACTGGCTTTGAATAATTCTAATAATGTTTTTATAAATAATAGTGACAATGCTAAATATGTCTAGAACAGTAAGAGTTACAAATAAAATCTGGCACAAAATATATTCATAAAGATATTGAAGAATGTTATCAACAGTTTTTTGTCCATACAACGATATACATATATTTTATACAGTATATTCCATTCCCTAAAAAAAAACATTCAGTAAAACATTGTTATGAAATAATGTTAAAACTTTAAATAACCATTTTCAATATGAATTTAATTTAAAATGTAATTTATTTATGTGATGCAAAGCTACATTTTCAGCATCATTACTCCAGTCTTCAGTGTCACATGATCAGAAATCATTCTAACATGTTGATTTGCTTCTCAATATTTTTTTATTATTATTATTATTGATGTGTAAAACAGTTGTGCTGGTTCATATTTTTGTGAAGTCTTTTTAAGGATTCTTATAAAGTTCAATAAAACTGTATTTTCCATATTCAACAGACTATTTTTTGTAACACTATACAAGACTTTACTGTCACTTTTGATCAATTCAATGCATCCATATTGAATAAAAGTAGCTAACCTTCTGAATTTGTCTCTCATTTTCTCCAGGTCGTCTCTGGTTCGACCCATCTCTGCCTGCATGTAATGTCGACTGGTTTCGAACTCCGTCTCCATCGCCTCCATCTTATGAGTGGTCTGGGAGAGCCGGTGACGGATGTTTTCATTTTGCTGCTGCAGGATCCTGCAAAATAAGTGAGAGCAATGAAAGATATGAAAAATGCATCGCTGACACGAGAAACAGTTTGCCAAATTGAGTTCAAACGCTGTAGAGGTAAAGAGAAACAATCTACAGCATTCTCATGTATTTCAATTTTCATTTTACTACACTAGCAGAAAGGACTCTTTAATGTGAATAGTGAAGACTGTTCATCATCACCTTGCCATGCCTGGGAAAGCTTTCATGTCCACATTTCCTGATGAGCATCAGTGCAAGCTCATATTTCCTCTCAACACATAGTGTTCTTTTAATATATCTCTGTCATGTTTGGCATCATTTTACAGCTCATATTCTGAACAGAAATAGTTCTGATACACTGTCATTTGAATATGCATCAAAGAAAATACTTTTATGCTGTCTCTCCCACATCAGGAGCATCTCATCAGTGTGCGTACTTCGATTTATAAAAAATGTGTGCACTGCACCATGTTTGACAACAATGAAGCCAAAAGACAGCAATGTGGCATGCGCCAGAGCCGTTTACATCATGCATAATTCATATACTCTACTTTAATCACAATTTTATGGTGTTTACTGGAACACAGCAACATCCCTTTCATTGTGGCATTTTATTTTTAACTGTTGTTTAATAAATCATTTGAAAAATTATGAAAGATTAAAAGTGATGAAGGCTAATTCCTGAATTATCTTGTTTATGTTGTCCTCTTCCTTATGCACAGTAAGTCACAGCTTTGGTTCAATATTTTCAACATTTATGCAATCTGACCCTTTAGGTTAAATCCTATTTCAAATGAGCACTCAAAAAAAAACTATTATGTTGGACAACATTATATATTAACAGCAATATTAATGGAGTCACATTCATGTTATATGAGCCAGAAAAATAATGAAATAATGCATGTCATGTTCAGCTGCTTTTTGTTAAGGGTATTCACTCAAAACATCTGCTGTACTTTCTAGTCCAACATCAAACATGACTTCATTGCTCTTTGTTACCTACCTTGTTACTTTTTTCCCAAAGAATTTTGGCTTTAAATTGTCTTAATTTGATATACAGGTGCTTCTCAATAAATTAAAATGTTGTGGAAAAGTTCATTTATTTCAGTAATTCAACTCAAATTGTGAAACTCGTGTATTAAATAAATGCAATGCACACAGACTGAAGTAGTTTAAGTCTTTGGTTCTTTTAATTGGGATGATTTTGGCTTATATTTAACAAAAATTGACATGCCAATCAGCTAATCAACTCAAAACACCTGCAAAGGTTTCCTGAGTCTTCAAAATCTCTCAGTCTCTCAGTTTGGTTCACTAGGTTACACAATCATGGGGAAGACTGCTGATCTAGCAGTTGTCCAGAAGACAATCATTGACACCCTTCACAAGGAGGGTAAGCCACAAACATTCATTGCTAAAGAAGCTGGCTGTTCACAGAGTGCTGTATCCAAATAAAAAACTTAAAAGAACAGCATTTGTTTAAAAAATATGTTTTGTCTTACAATACACAATACTATTCTAAAGTTTGAGGTCAGTAATTTTTTTTAAAGAAAATTCAGGAGGGATGTGTTAAATGAATAAAAAGTCATAGTAAAGACTTGTTATTGTTAGAAAATATTTCTATTTGAACAAATGCTGCTCAAATGCTTTGCATTCATCAAATAATATATAAAACATATAATTAACAAAAATAATAAAAAATGCAGTTTCATGGCCTGCACAACATATTTCTGTCTAATAAATATTCTCAAACCAATATTTAATTGGGACTACTGTATACTTTCTGTAATTTCGTAATCTTTACAGTCATGCCAATAAAGCACTGCGGACTAAGAAAGAACAACAGTGCAAAACTAAGAGGATGGCCAGTAAACAAAACACGCTATAGACTCTATTATAAGACTGGAGGTGCACCTCAGCAACGTGAGCTTTCACAGCCTAGATCCAAGAAACTGGGAGAAGGTGTCAAAAACATAATGATGCCTCAGCCTACACCCCGGCCAAGACTCATGAAAGCTGCCAATTACGCCAAAGAAAACCACATCCACAATACTTTCAAGAAACCTGAAGGCGATGAAATGGGGACTGGGGAGACAGAAGCACGGTTTCCAAACCTGATGCACAGACAATTACATGTGTACAAAACACTGAACGATTCTGAGCCACATGATTAAAAGGCTCTCTGCAGTACAACATTAGGCTAAATGTTGTGCCTACTGAGAGGGAACTGAGTGTAAGTCATGCAGGTGTGTGAATGTGTGATCAGGAGGTACAGGAACATTGTGTGTGTGTGTGTGTGTGTGTGTGTGTGTGTGTGTGAGAGAGAAGAGCAGCTGCAGTGATACTGAACACATCTACCATCTCATCCCTATACCCACATAAATGCCACGCTTACACTTTCATTTGGTGTGGTTATCGTTATGTATACTGTGTGTATAGGGAAAAAACTGTCTTTTTCCACTGTTGCATATTAATTGATATATGTATATAAGGTGTACAATGCAATTTTCCCACACTTCTTGACCAATATTTTTTTTTGCTTTTCTAAACATGATTACTTTAAGATATAAAAATTACATAATACATTCTTTATAATGATATATGGTATAATAAACATGAAAGGAGGCAGAGCCTACTACAAAATTCAAAGAGTTCATTCAAACGGTTTTTTGCATAATTACACAGGCGGTAAAAATTAATCACTAATTTGATTTAAGCTTACTGACATGGTTTCATTAGACTAGATTCACAACCTCATTTGACTTAAAGTATGAGTGTAGATTTACAGTAAACTACAGTCATAAGAGTGTACAGCGTTAGAGTACGTCACATTTACCTCTGTACAGCAAAATTCTGTCAACTGGAATCCATGCGATTTCACATCAGATTAAAGTTCATTAAAGTGCCCCGGTACTGAAAGGTTCATATTTTGGATTTGGGAGTCCCCAACAACAGATTAACATGCATGCAAGGTCAAAAAAAACACTTTCATTGTCTTATAATATGCAGATATTGCTACCTTACTTGCTCAATTACTCCCAAACGATTCGCGCGCTCTCTTCCTTTTATCAAATGATTGTAATCACATCCATTCATTTTACCATCCTGCCACTAGCCTTTAATTTACACTAAAACCCCTTTTCATTCGGGTGAGGAAGCTGGCGTTTTGAGGGGCATTTGCACATCCTGTCATGCCGGTGACTATATGCCACTGCAATAGATGCATTTTGCCGTAGTTAAGGTTAAAGATGAATCGATTAATTGATCGTTAATTCAAACGATGATTGATTATGGAAAAGATTGAAAATTGACATCCCTAATTCAGACCAATGCGAAAATCAAGCGTTCCCAGGTCTGCAAGCTCGCAACAAGTTGGCGGGCAATATGCTAATGTCTCATGTTGACGTCAGCATGAAACGGCTTGGAATTCGTTTTAAAAACGACTCATTTCAATGATTCAGAGTCAAATCTTTCTTTTGAGGGACAATAACTTTTATACACTGTGGACTTTCAGATTTAAAATGCAGGATGTTTTCATTCACTTAGAGCTGTTTTACAGCTAAATTCAATTCAATAATTTAATAAATTACATTTATTTCAGTCAGTCCCATGTATCCATTCCAGTGCACTAATTCAAATCTTTGATTCATTTGTGTCATCACTATGTCCCAGTATGTCATTTTGATAAAGTGAAAAGTGAGTGACGTGACCCATACTCGGAATTTATGCTTTGCATTTAACCCATCCAAAGTGCACACACACAGCAGTGAACACACACACACACACACACACACACCGTGAACACACAACCGAAGCAGTGGGCAGCCATTTATGCTGCTGCACCCGGGGAGCAGTTGAGGGTTCGGTGCCTTGCTCAAGGGCACCTCATCGTGGTATTGAGGGTGAAGAGAGCGCTGTACATTCACTCCCCCCACCTACAATCCCTGCCCGAGACTCGAACCCACAACCTTTTGTTTACGAATCCAACTCTCTAACCATTAGGCCAATGGTTAATGACAATGATAAAATACTGTTAGTTCTTACGTTCATTTAGGGAACATAGTGATGTGCCTTGACAATTTTTGTATTCAGATTTTGTATGGCATTTTTAACTTTGACAAACCTACTTGATGTATTATGTCTATATCAAAATATCTAAAATATGAAATAGTCAAATGGATGAAAGAAATAGCTAAATACAATATAATACAACTATTCACGCTAGCTCTTGTATAAAAGTTATCTCGCAGCATCTTCTATCAAGTTAATTTGCTTAATTGCACAAAAAAAGCACAAAGCTTGATTGCAGTCATTTTTTGGATACATAGGGTCAATAAACCATGTAGCTAATCACAACTTCAAGTCTTACAATTAAACCTGTTCTTATAACAATCCTATCAAGAGCTTAAAACAAAATGAAGAATCTTATCGGGACCAGCGAAAGCCTGAGCAGCAGGGCATTTATAATTCCTGATGCCTGAAAGCACAAAAGAGTAATTAAACTGTGGTGTAAGGATGGGAGTTTAGACAAGCTTGAACATTCAGGGCAGTTTGCCACAGTCTGCACTAAAATAAATCAATAAAGATGGTTCTTTACATTTATAACATTTCTATTAGAACCATAGAATGATTCCTGAAGAACTGTTTTATGCTGAAATGGTTCTCTGTGTTAGTGTTTCGGGTTCTTTCCGCCTTTTTAATTTTCAAATATGCAACGGTCAAAGCCACATCGTTATTGGTTTTCTGGAGCTCAGCCATCCAACTGCAGACAAACACACTCTCAACATAAAAGATGTAATTATTAAAATGTCTTAAATATCTTAACTTTAAAGTTGTAACTGGTTTCCTACAAGTACATGTGTGCGCACCATAAATGGTTATCGTCACAAGCCAAATAATCATAATTTAGTACTGTTTAGAACCATTTTGTAATGAATGGGCTGCAAATATACTCCGACACCTTACAAGCCTCAGTCACTAGTGAACAACAGGTGGTCCTGCAGTGACTGTACAATATTAAAACAGTCACTCCCATAAAGACTCTTTGACTGATATGTGGCGTTTTGGCTTGGCACATGTTAGGACAAGGTGCTTTGAATTTAGATTGTGTGATTTCTTAGGAATATTTATATGGAGAGCTTTGCTCAAATCCAAATAATCCAGAGTATGAGCCAGTGATTGATTGATTTGAAGCAAGGAACAGTGTTGGCAATAGGAGTGCAACTTATGTTTCCTGTCCATTTATGGGCTAAAGTAATAGCCTCTTAACTATTCACAAAAATTTGACTTTTACAAATCACACAAAATTTGCATATTTACCATTGCTTTAAAAAGTCATGCATAATAACCTATGGTTCACTGAACAAGTGAGTCATCTGAAGTATTCACTGAGGTAGCAAGAAGCCTGATTGATTCAGTGACCAGTGACTTGACTCCTATATTCAATTCAGTCTAATTTGCAAATTAATTTTACGGATTAATTAAAAAGAACTGAGCAAGCGACAGAATGTTGGACAGTGCATTCCACTGCGTATTCGTTTTAGCATGAGCTCAGTGTGTACAGAGCAACAGAAAGCTGGGCTTACTAATTATTGTCAAGTTATATGCTGTTCCAAATGTTTCAGCAACCAGAAATATTTGGGTGAAATGAAAAAATATTAACTTTTTTTTTGACTGCATCAGTGTATATATATTTAGTGCATACGATATTCACAAAAGGTAATCATGTTCAGTTACCAAGCTTTATTTAAACATTTTGGCTAAATGAAAACTAATTTCTCACTTTGAGGTGTTTCATTTAGGTTCATCAATACAATATATTATTCTTTAATGTTGAGTCTTTCATTTTCATGCAAATAGTGACAGCTGATGAAATGGTTAAATGTATCTGAAGAGAAAAGAGGAAACGCAACAAGTGGTGGCAAAAAAGAGGGCCCCTGTTTCATGTCTCCATCACTGTGTCATCAGACAGAGTGTGATAACAGACAGACTTCTGGGAATCGAATTCCACACAGCAGCTCAAGTGCTACATGAATGAAGGATTTTAACATCCAACAGTTCACAGACATCAAATCTTTCATTGACAGGCTCCTGAGATTCCTAAGAATATGCAACATCTTTTCCTTTTCTGTGCTTTTCCCGTTTCTTTCACAGTTCAGAGTGAAGGAAGCACAGAGAGCGGCACTAAAACACACGTCCACACCAATACTCACACACTTGCCAACGTGACACAACGCTGAAAGCAACAGCAAAGCAGAGAAACAGGAACATCAATGATTCATGTTATAGACCTAGAAGGGGGCAGGGGTTTTAAGCTATAAATACACCAATGTAACTCTTTTTAGTGGCAAATTGCCTGTTCGCAGTCACATGTTTAGAGTACAAATGGAGTAAAAGAACAAAGCAGATAACTGTAAAAAGCAAAGTAAAAAAAGTGAGCATGTGCTTTTAAGAGACGTGCCGTGCCGCACATTCCCCAAAGCACTTCTGAACAAAAAATGTGAAACATCCAGCCTACTATGATTGGCTTATTTGTTTCATTATTCATCTGCCATAAAGGATGCTAAATTAAATGTGTGAGGCATGCTCACACACACACTGTGGGTTTTTGTGTGCAAACCCTAACATCTGTTTAGAAAATCCCCCACTTCATTTCATTGAGAGCCAGAAAAAGGTTTACGCAATTGTCGGTCACACTTTCCTGAACGTGCATGTATTTTTCAGGCAAAGTAGAAAAGTGGCTTTATCGCTTTCAAGGTTAGATTCTCAACCATGAGCCAAGAAGTTAGTGGAGGAAAAAAACAAACAGAAAAGCTGATTGTGAAAAGGGAAACTGTTAAGGATGCTCAATACAGGAACATCTAAAAAAAAAAAGATTAATATCATGAAAAAGGTCAAGATTTTTTGTCACTCTTTTCAGAAAGTGAAACCCATATATTATATAGATTCATTACACATAGTGAAATATTTAAAGCCTTTATTTCTTGACATTTTGATGATTATGGCTTACAGATAATGAAAACCCAAAATTCAGTGTCTCAGAAAATTTGAATATTACATAAGATAAATAAAGGATATTTTAAACAGAGATGTCAGGCTTCTGAAAAGTATGTTCATTTCTATGCACTTAATACTTGGTTGTGCCTCCTTCTGCATGAATTACTGCATCAATGCGGCGTGGCATGGAGGCAATCAGCCTGTGGCACTGCTCAGGTGTAATGGAAGCCCAAGTTGCTTTGATAGCGGCCTTCAGGTCATCTGTATTGTTGGGTCTGATGTCTCTCATCTTCCTCTTGACAATAACCCATAGATTCTCTATGGGGTTCAGTTCAGGCGAGTTTGCTGGCCAATCAAGCACAGTAACACCATGGTCATTGAACCAGTTTTTGGTACCTTTGGCAGTGTGGGCGGGTGTCAAGTCCAGCTGGAACATGAAATCAGCATCTCCATAAAGCTTGTCAGCAGAAGGAAGCATGAAGTGCTCGAAAATGTCCTGGTAGATGGCTGCGTTGACTGAACTTCAGAAAACACAGTGGACCAACACCAGCAGATTCCCAAATCATCACTGACTGTGGAAATTTCACACTGGACTTCAAGCAACATGGATTCTGTGCCTCTCCAGGACTCTGGGACCTTGATTTCCAAATGAAATTCAAAATGTACTTTCATCTGAAAAGAGGACTTTGGACCGCTGAGCAACAGTCCAGTTCTTTTAGTTTTTCTCCTTGGCCCAGGTAAGATGCTTCTAACGATGTTTCTGTTTCAGAAGTGGCTTGATAGCCCATTTCCTGAAGATGTCTGAACGTGGTGACTCTTGACTCCAGCTTTAGTTCACTCCTTGTGAAGCTCTCTGTTTGAATCTGCTTTGCTTGACAGTATTATTAAGCTTGTGGTCATCCCTGTTGCTTGTGCACATTTTCCTACGCAATTTCTTCCTTTCAGTCAACTTTGCATTTAATATGCTTTGATACAGCACTCCTTGAACAGCCACCCCTTTCAGTAATGACCCTCTGTAACTTACCCTCTTTGTGGAGGGTGTCAATGCTCGTCTTCTGGACCATTACCAAGGCAGCAGTGTTCCCCATTATTGTGGTTTCAAAAAACAAGAGATACCCAGAATTTATACTGTATGGATGGTCATTTATTGAAACTCAAATGTAAATATTCTAATATTTTGAGATACTGATTTTTGACTTTTATTAGCTGTAAGCTCTAATCATCAAAATTAAAACAAAAACTTTGAAAGTGTTTTACTTTACATGTAATGATTCTAAAATATATAAAAGTTTTACTTTTTGAAATAAGTTACAAGAAAAAAATGACCTTTTTCACCATATAATATTTTTTTTAGATGTACCTGTATAGACCAAGACAGTTAATTTCAAGGCTTATATTTTCAGAATAATGAAAATACTGTATAAGCTCTTCAACAAATAGTATTCATTTGACACATTGATTCTACTGCATGGTACAATGCTTAAATGTAAATACATATACATGTATATGCAATTCAAATAACTTTTTGAAATAAATTAATCATTTTATTCAGCAAGGATGGATAAATTGATCAAAAGTGACTAAGCCTTTTGAATTGTTACAAAAGATTTTCATTTCAAATAAATGCTATTTGTTAGAAAATTTTTCCATCAAAGAATAGGAAAATGCATCCCCAAAATGTTTAAACCTATGGTAAAATTATTTTCAAAGTGAACACTGAAATATTTTTGGTCAAATGTCAGCTTTTCCATCACAGGAATACATTACATTTTACATTTACATTTAAAATATCTTCAAATAGAAAACATTTAAAATTGTTTTGTGTGTGTCATTTAAATTCAGCCTGAGAGATTAAAAGATGTAAAAGACTTTATTCAAAAAACATTTGAAAAACATTACCGACCACAAACTTTGAATAAGTGTACATTTTAAAAATGATTTTATGGATAGTAAAATATTCAGTGTTTTGATCTGTGTCAAATAGTCTTTGTTGCAACAGCTCTATCCATATAAACTCTTTCTTGGTGAAACTAAATCAAATGATGTAAATATGAAAATAAAGTGAAAATGGTGAGTGTTTATGGAGTGTTCACAAACAAACAAATATACTTGTAAATGGCCCTGAGAATCCTAAAATGAATACACTTGTCAGAATTAGCTGACAGGAACTGAGTGAGTGGAACATGGCTGTTTTTTGACAATTCATATCAACACAAGCCCTATGAATCTTGCAATAGAGATTTATTTATCTTTATTTCTCACCCACATTATCATTATGTAATTTAGGGAAGTCGTGGCCTAATGGTAGAGAGTCGGACTCGTAAATGAAAGGTTGTGAGTTTGAGTCTCAGTCCGGCAGGAATTGTAGGTAAGGGAGTGAATGTATTGCATTCCACCCTAAATACCACGACGAGGTGCCCTTGAGCACTGAACCCCCAACTGCTCCCCGGGCACTGCAGCACTGCTCCGGGTGTGTGTTCACGGTGTGTGTGTGTGTGTGTGTGTGTGTGTGTGTGTGTGTGTGTGTGTGTGTGTGTGTTCACTGCTGTGTGTGTGCACTTGGATGGGTAAATGCAGAGGTAAGTCAAATGAGGAAGGTAAATGCATTTAAAACCCTAGGATGTGTCTCTTGAATTAAATGGTCAGTTATTACCTTATTTGGAAGGGTCATGAATAATAATGTTGAGCTCTGCTCTGATTGGCTGTTTCACAGTGTGGCTCATTTCAGTCGTGAACACAGCAGGAAGGAAACACAGGGAAAATATATATTTCAATACTTTCTCGCGCAGTTATATCGTTGGGTAAGTATACTGTAAATAGAATGTGGGCATCAGGCAGCCGCTATTAATATGCGGGGCACTGAAACTGCTTTGGCATGCACAATCACTTTTTAGTTAAACTTTCGAGATTCGCGATCGCACAAACTCTGTTTATACTATGGAGCAGCAGTACCTACCACACATTTTTCAAGAGCAGATGCTTCAGTGGTGCTCAGGATCTGTAAATCATTCGCCATCATCCTTAGCCATCTCTCCTTACTCTGTATATGTGGTAAGAGAAATCTTATGTAGGCTACTGCTAGCATGTCCTTTTAGTGGCTCACATTATTTTATTAAAGCACTTGATTTGCTTTCCGTGCCTTTCTGAATACAGACATCAACCCATCCCTGCACTTCACATCCCCTGCACAGCCTGGAACATAAGGTTCGGCTGGCGGCTGACATAGAACATGGGCGAGTATATGCAAATGTTGGGGGCATAACTATTAGTGATCCCGAGTGTAACGTCACAGACAGTGTTATGTTCTGATTCGCCTATTTTTCAGTGGTCTTTTGCATTCACGAGATTTACATAAGGAGGAAACAATGATGTTTGAGGCTCACGGTATGTTACTTCCATGTCCAGAACTGTTATTATTCAACTATGCCAAGGTAAATACAGTTTTCCTTTCTATGGCACTTTTAATACACTGTTACCATCTGCAGTAGTTTGAAGTTTTGTCTCATCTGTTCCTTTTTCGACTGTGAAACAATAGGCCTTGTGGACAAATTCATGAGTGCGAAAAAATTCATGCCGTATGTGCAAGGTAAACAACCTAAGATTGCATGGATATAAAAATCTGGCTCCTTTACATTTATTCATTTAGCAGATGCTTTTATCAAAGCAACTTACAGTGCAGTATGTTACAGTCAGTATGTTCCATGCATATAGTACACACAAATTAGGCTGAAGAAGAAATGTATGTCATGCACATCTAGTGTACATAAAAACCAAAGTACACTTAAGTGGGCAGTGGACAGCGAGGCAGCTCACTAGGTTTTGATGAGAAGAGCTCAGTTAAAGTATAAAGTAAAGAGCTCTTTGTGTCTATCACTGGTCTCTCCACAGTGGTCAAATCCACAGGCAATCTCATGTGTGTCTAAAGTCTAAAGAGTACATTATATCAGACACACAGTGCTTTTTGCTTTGTGATTTACACAAAGCTTCAAAAATTCATTCCAGATTTCCACCCTGGGGGAGTTCGAACCACATGATGGAGAAACCCATCTTCAGACTACATCCACCGTCCAGCTCTCTCCACCCATCAAACAGACAACTAGGCCAATCAATACCACCGCCTACCCGACCACGTCCTGCATGCTTCCGCCTGGTGTCACACGAGCAAGATGGTGAAGGGAACACCGAGTCAGACTCAGCTCTGTTAGGCTCCTGTCAATCCTACACATGAGTAATCTGGGATGGATTGCAATGGTTTAATTTAACTTTTTTTTTTACTGTGCCTTAGCTGTTAAGACAGTTCACAGGGTGAAACCCTGTCAGAAAATGTGTGACCATTTTAATGCACTTGACTGTATCACGTAAATGTATTGTCTCTTCTGCATTCTACTTTACTCTGCCCTTACAAAACATCCAATATAGGTCAGTTAAAGGGATAGTTCACCTTCAGTTGCTGGTCCTATTGACTTCCATAGTATGCAAGTCAATGGGGATCAACTGAAGGTGAAATATCCCTTCAAACATGAAACCAAATCAAACAAGGCTACCTTTCAAAAAAGGTAACCAACTAGTTGTTTTTGACAAAATGTAGTTTAGTATTCCCACAAGCACCCCCTATGTATTGATGTTGACGAGTGGCAACTTGAAGAACAGCTTAAAAATGAGAATAACTTTTAAGCTACACCAGATCTAAGGTGCTGACTTTAAAGCAATGGTTTCAGTGTGAGAAAAGCAGCAACAAAGGGAACACAAGCCAGGAAGATAACATAAAAGCTAACGCAGTACATGAAAAAATGGAGCAGATGTATTGGGAGGCCTCGTGTTGAAAGCAGAATCTCATCACTAGTTATGTGCACCTGCTGGTTGGTCATTGGAGCCTAAAAGCCTTAGAATCCCTGTAAGCCTGGAAAGGCGGTGAGATGTCTCTGATCAAAGTGAATTCGACCTAGTACCCCAGTGAGCACCTGAGGTGTAGTGGGTAAAAGAGAGGATGTCTGGTGTCATTAAAAGGCGGGCATTTTTTCTAATCACAAGACCTCATGGCTTGTCATTCTGACAGGCGCCCAGCTTCTGACTGCTCATAAGCCCGAGACTCACCCTATCCTTCTGGAGTTTCTGGGCTAATCAGCTAATGTCGTCATACAGGCGTCTCCTCTCATAATTGGCTCTCGGCCAGGGTCAGATTAATTGGCTAATGCCACCTAACACTTTAACGCATGTCATAAATAACACAAGTCTTCTAGACCAAATCTGAGTATTGAAATAAAGAAATTAGCTTACACACTGCCAATCCATGTCAGCAACATTTGTGAAGACTAAAAACTAAAACATCACAATGATGGGAATAAAATTAACTTACTTGATTCTGTCTGCATCTGATAAGGACTCCTGAAAGAAAGAACATTCATTAAGTATGAGCAAACTGAATTTCATCTTACTCATAAATATAACAGAGTATTAGAGGAATCTGAGGATTGTATATTCCAATAAATATTTCATATATCCTTAATACCCACACTGCTGTATGTTTGTCTTTTATACCAATAGGGCAAACATAACATTTCCTCAAGACTCGAATCGTGTGTGTGGCTGAAAAATGATTTCTAAATGTCAGAGCAACCTAAAACAGTGTTCTTCTAACCAGTGATGAAGCAGTTTCATATTATTGCACACATAGGTTGTTTTGATAGATAGTATTTTGTGACTTCTAAATGTTAAGTAGACATTCATTCAATAAACTCTGTTATGGTATGTATCAACAAAATATAACATTTATAAATGACCTGCGTGTGTTGGTTATTTCACTTAATTAATGCAATAAAAAAAGCAATGGATGCAGTGGAAACATCATACTCTGTGTGTTTCTGCCAAACAGGTCAATATGCACATGCCTAGTGAAGCTATTCAAATCGGTCTGACAGCTTGTTTTTTTTATGCCGGCTAAATAGTCACCATATCCCACAGAGCAGAAAATGGCAATGGTTGTTTTAACATTTGTCTAATGTAGAGAAAGCTTTTAAACAACTCTGTTTGGTTAAAAACTATTTATGTATTTGCTTGTTGGTGGATAAAAATCTGTTATCCAAATCAAACTGATACAGAAGTGACAACTGGTGATCAGTAAAATTCAGTAAATGCTCATGTTTAGAGCAAAATATCATTTGGAACAGTGAGATGAGGATACTTGTCATGGCATTGATACAATATAGTAAAGGTTCACCCAAAAACTCTTGATCATAGTCTACTATTAAATCATTACAAACCTACACGACTTTTCACCGTGGATTACAAAATAAGATATTCAGAAGACTCTCTTAGCTGCTCTTCCATACAATTAAAACACGGTGACTAGAGGCTGTCAAGCTTCAAAATGGGCAAAAGAACAAACAAAAACATAAAAGTAATCTATATCACTCATGCGCCATTCCATGTGCTTTGAAGCCATACTCTATCGCTTCAGCCACGGATCATCCTCCATAGATCTCAAATCTCATTTGCTTACGCCAATATTCTAACTTTCCATATGGAAATGTCACAAGAGGTATGACAATGATGGCAAATGCCATTCATTCCTATGTATATCCTAGCAAGTTCTGTTTTATTCAACAGCAAATAACATTTGAGAAATACACCAATTATTGTATGACTTCCGAACATCTAAAATACAGTGCACAGTTCATATGGACTGCTTTTATGGTGCCTATTAGAGAACTTGACAGCCCTTAGTTACTGTGCACTTTTGTTGTTTCGAACAAGCAGTCAACATTCTTCAAAATGCATCACAGAAGTAAATCTGTGGATAAACTTGAGGGTGAGAAAATACGTTTTAATTTTTCTGTCAACTTCCAACAATATTTAGTTAAACTCTGAAAGAATATTTCAAGAGTATTCAGGCACAATTGTTTTAAAGGCATGACATTTGGTATAATTTCCTCAATGCAAGAGTGGATTGTACATGAGGAAGGGGTAAAGTTAAAAATGTTGTCAAAGACATACCTTGATCTGTGATAATATAGAAAAGGGAGTCACTTGAGATAAAGGAGTGTTCTCACACTCCACACGAATGATGGGAATCTCAGCCTTTGGCAGCCCTGATTTATTTGTTTTGTCCTTTTGCACGGGTCTGCTTTCTATATGGGGTAACTGGTGGGGTTGAGGCTGGTGTTGAACCCCCCGTGCAGTCCTATCATCCCATTCGGAATCATCGCTGCCCCCCACCTGGCTATAAATTGGGCCTTCGGTTTTGGGACGGGCCCCTTCACGATGAGGATCTATGTGTTGCTTTTCTGACATCTGTCCTTCTGGACTGTCCTCCGAGTTGTGCCATGCCTTGGGTCTTGCCTCCCCTGATTTCCTGCTGGCTCTGCTATGCTGGGTGGCCCACTTGCCCCAAAGTCCGCTCCTCTCTTGCTTTTTGTCATGATGGTCCTTGAATTCATATTTTTGGGGATTGTTGTGCAGCTTGATTTGGCTCCCTTTTGAAGACATTGCTGGCTCTGGAAGTTTCCCACACAGCATCTTTATACTAGCCGGGCTCAGGACCCGATGGGTGATTTCATCCAGAAAATGGGAAAATTTAACCTTTTCCTCAAGAAGCTGCATCTTCCATTCCGGTGGCATAGAGCTGGGAGATGTAGACGATGTAGAAGTAGCACGTCCCGTGGGAGAGGCTCGTACGCCCTTCTCCCTATCCAAGGACATACTTTTGGGCTTCTTGCTGCGTCCACGACTTCTCTCCTGGGCTAGAATCTCTGCCGACTTAGACTTGCGTAGACTGTCGGAAGAGTATAGTCCCAGCTGATGAGACTGCTTGAGGATGCCCTTGGGTGGATAGGCATGCAGCAGAGGCGCTGCATGGGGTGGACGCTGCTCTTCTTTGGGTGCAAGAATCTGTGCTTTCTCTTTGAAGACCAAGAAGTGCTCCACACTCCTACTGGAGTGTGATGGGGAACTGCCTGGGATGCACTGTTGGGAGCCTTCCGAGGAAGCAAGATCGTCATCAGCAGAGAACACCAGTAGATCATCGCTACAACTTATATAGCGGTTAATTTTTTGATGTCGGTGAGGCTTGGGAGGAAGCTTCACGCCAAAAGAACCGTGGCTGAAGATTCGTGGTGGGGGGAGGACACTGAGCTCCAAGCTAGACAGGCTTGAGACATCCAACTCGCTGTCGGACGCTTGCGACCATACGGGTCTCTCATGGCATTGTGGGTAAGGGCCTGTAAACCGGGTACGCTGCAAGATAGGTGCATGATTTCGGGGAAAAATTACCTGGCAGTGGTCAGTCTGGGCTGACGGCACAGGGTTGGCAGATGGCAAGGCACTCCCGCTAACATCCTCTCGAAATACTGGCACAGTGTGGCGCGTCTCACGGTGCTGCGGAGGTGCCTTTCGGTACGGTTTCCGGGCAGGACCAGCACTCGTCATTCTGGGAGATCCGTGTGCTTCCATTCACCATCCGTTAGTCCTGCCGAGAGAGAAGCATGAGAATCCAAAGTAGCAGTAGCCTTCAACCCTGTCCTGTGCAAAAGAGCAAATCCCTTTCCACTGTTTCTCTCTCCCTGTGCCACCCTGCTTCTTCCTCCCTAAGCAGCAGCGACAAAAGCTGTTTGAATCAATAGGCATTGATGAGAGCTGCACCACTAGGCGGTTAAAACACAACAACCAATAAAAAACAGCTATGGCTGTAATAGACAGCTGGAGCTAATAGAGGGAAAACGAGGGGCAAAAAAGCCTCCTTAATCACCAACCATCTGTCTATACTTCTACTGTGATGTGGGGTGCTACTAAGGAAAGATTATAATGGGTGAGGAAAGGCAAAGAGAGATACGTGGTTTGATAGACATAAAATATAGAAGCATGAGAAAGGAAAAAGTGATTGATTGCATGTTGGAGTGTGTTTCCAATAGACGAATTGTTAAACCACTGCCTGCATGACTCTTATTGATCACAGGAAGCTATGTTTGGAATGGGAAAAGTGGGTGTGCTGTTGGGATCCAATCACTGAAAGACACACAGTGCTGGGCCCATGGTATTTATCTTTTTTAATCAATCAAAATATATTAACGTTTTGTATTATGTTATCATGTTTTTATTGTGTTTTATTGTGTTTGTTAGCTGTTTTTTATTTACCCCAAATACCCCAACTGCAGTTTAATTGAGATGGAATGCACAATGAAAAAACATGAATTCTGAGAATTATATCGGTTTTTGCAAATTAACTTTTTATATACAGTATATATATATATATATATTTTGTGTGAAGTATTGTACTTTGCTACATTTTAAAACACATGCGTTACTGAGTAAAAAAAAAATCGCTCCGTGGAAACTACAGCAGTAAATAATGGGCAGAAGAAGAAACTGGCGCTAAAATCACAAGAAAGATGCAGACGGACAAGACAGGCGTTAATGGTGCAGACCCAGCTGAAAACCAAACCCTGTCGTACTCTGCTGAAGTTGAACTCGAAGGAATGAAGTGAACCCCTGGCCATATATTCATGCTCTATTATGCAGTGTTAGCTGTGTTTGCCTCGGGAGACCGAACTAGCAGCTTATAAATATATCGACATCGCCCTTCGCAAGCATGTAGAGGTAACGTAAATAACGTTACTTGCATCGTTGCATTGGTGGTTAAAATGAAGCTTTGACAGTTAACAAAAGGTTTTGCACAAATGAGCCAAAAAGATAGTGGTGCAGGGTGTGCAATATCGTCTGTGATAATATAATAATTGTTGTTTTAACGATGTGCGATTTGACATTATCAGTATTTTGCCAAAAACCAAACAAATCACTCTAAACAGTGTGCCGTGAAATCTAGTAGATTAGACTAGTGCGTGCGCGAGCATTTAGGGACCGCTCACATATCGCGTCTTTTGCGCGCTCAAATTCGTTATTTCAAATGTAGACGCGCGGTATGCGCGCTCATAATGGAAGTGACGCGCTCGTTTTTTCCAGGCGCGTCCGCGCCGCATCGATATAAAAACATCTCAACTTTTCAGAATGCCGCAAGCGCACCGCAGGTCATGTGACGAAATTTCCTTCTTGTGTAACGGAGAGCGCAGCTGATGGTTGCTTAGCAGCGACAAACGTTTTCCACGCGTTTTTAGGCGCGATATGTGATATGCGATATGTTGAACTGCGTGATTCAGTCTGTTAAAATGCGTTTAGAATGATCACAAAATTGAAGATATAGAAGCAGAAAATGTATATATTTATATAATTTAATATAGTAAGTCAACATCACATGAAGAATGCCGTTTTTCTCAAAAAAATCACCATGATTACATAGGCCTGTAGTTTTTCTTTTTACACAGTTAAAAAAACAAGAAGTTAATTAAGAGACTTAAGTTTTAGACACCATATTACCTGTTTTTGCTCTATTTTGACAACAAAAATAATTCCAAACACAGTTTTGCGTCTCTGACTCTGAGCGATGACGTGTTTCATTCCTTGAATTAACCGTTTAAATGATTTGTTCAACCGCAATGACTCACTTATCAGTGACTTGCTGACACCTACTGGTGGTTCTAATTTAACATTTCAAGTATCTTTTGATTTATTTATTTTTTTAATTTCAAATGACTATTTAACATTCGTGACCCTGGCATGGACCACAAAACCAGTCTTAAGTCGCTGGGTTATATTTGTAGCAATAGCCAACAATACATTGTATGGGTTACAATTATACATTTTTCTTTTATGCCAAAAAGCATTAGCATATTAAGTAAAGATCATGTTCCATTAATATATTTTGTAAAGTTCCTACTGTAAATATATCAAAACTAAGAGCTTAATTTGAACAACTTTAAAGGAGATTTTCTCAATATTTTGATTTTTTGCACCCTCAGATTCCAGATTTTCAAATATTGTCCGATCATAACATACCATACATCAATGGAAATATGATTTATTCAGCTTTCAGATGATGTATAAATCGCAATTTAGGAAAATGGACCCTTATGGTTTTGTGGTTCAGGGTCACATTTTATGTCTTATTTATCAAAACATTATTTCTTCATTTGTAACTGCAGGCTAAATGCATTCATGTCAGTGTGTAATACATCTATGCCACTTCAGATGAAGCTTCTGCGTTTCCTCTGCATTGCAAAGATTAATTTTGTTGATACTGATTTAATTTTCCTGGCAACAGCCTAAATGTGTTATTATTCTAAATAACTGATTCCTTTAATTAAAAACACCTAGTTTGAGATTTATAGGCCCATATCCCAGGTGTGTCAAACTCAGTTCCTGGAGGGCCACAGCCCTAAAGAGTTTAGTTCCAACCCTGCTCCAACACACACCCATGTAGTTTCAAATAAGCCTAAATGATTAGTTTAGCTGTATCAGGTGTGTTTAATTAGGGTAATATCTACACTGTGTAGGGCTTTGGCCATCCAGGAACTGAGTTTGACATCTTTGGTCTATCCCATTTTTCCCTCCCATTGTTAAAATGTAACTAAGTACTTTTTACTCAGAGTAAATTTTAAATGAGCTACTTTTTACTTTTACTTGAGTATATTTTTAGACTGGTACTTTTACTTGTACTTAAGTAAAATTTCAGTAATGTAATGGTACTTTTACTTGAGTACAATATTTTTGTACTCTTTCCACCTCTGTATATATATATCCTATGAATGCAAAAGTTATCCAGCAACATCATCAGATTGCAAAATGAACCCACTGTGGGTCTGCTAATGCACAGAGCTGTCAAAAACATCTGCTGCAAAATAACACCCTGTTTAAGCACCTAACTAACTAGGTTAACAAACATCTTCTCCCTGTAGATACAATATTCACATGTTTGACCATTTGATATAATCTCAACTTGTGGTCGCTTGAGGCAGCATTCACAAAACAACTTTGTGGCCAAGTAAGTTTGTCGGTGAAAAGTTTTTGATCATTCCTTTTTGCTTTATCACTGCAGCCAGCATTGACAACAATGGGCTCCCAGTGGTCAGAACGCTATTGAGTGCATAACACACAATAGCAGGCCATGCTTAGCACTCAGATTCGCTTCACTTCTTCCTGGGTCACACCTTTCCCTGCAGGAGAGCAGCTTTCTGCAATGGTGTGGCTATTTTTATAGCTCCTGACTGGTAAAATGGGAAAAAATAAGAGAGAATTGGCTGGTGTCACAGTGTGGTGCAAATAAGAAATCAATGGTGTTCCCTGTGCATGCTGCTAATGTTCTGCAGGGCACAGGCTGGGACACGCATACGCACACGCGCACGTGAGGGGGTCACTGCCAAAATGTGCCACTTATTGACAGGCTGATTTTCCCTCTTGACGTCATCTACTACCCACAGTGCACAAACACACCAGGCCTACACAATGATACAGAGCAAGTAGAAAAAAATGTGTTTGTAAAAGATGAATCTAAAGAATGTGAAATTAAGCAGCAACACCATCTGAACTGATGAAGTTTCGCACAAAGTTCAACAAGATATCTTATCCTCTATCCGAGTAGGTATCTCATCGGTAACTGTAAAACTTTTTGTCTCAAGTTCAAAATCTACCAATGCCAACAATAATACAACCTTTATGTTATGTTATAAAGATGTTTCAATCTATTAGATATAAAAAATGATGGCTCTGTCCATGTTTTCAATATTGCAAGGTGGAAAAAATAAACATAAATTACATATTTTAGTGATATACTGAACAAATTGTGGCTCAATCTTTAAATAAATTTGAATATAATTACAAATGTTTAAACATACATTAAAAAGACATCACTTGCGAGAAAAATATAATTAACATATAGGCTAAAATAGTGTACAGGTGCATCTCAATAAATTAGAATGTCGTGGAAAAGTTCATTTATTTCAGTAATTCAACTCAAATTGTGAAACGCGTGTATTAAATAAATTCAATGCACACAGACTAAAGTAGTTTAAGTCTTTGGTTCTTTTAATTGAGATGATTTTGTCACCAATTCACCATCTCAACAATTAGAATACTTCATGAGACCAATTAAAAAAAAAATTTTTTAGTGAATTGTTGGCCTTCTGGAAAGGGGTAATTTACTGTATATGTACTCAATACTTGGTAGGGGCTCTTTTTGCTTTAATTACTGCCTCAATTCGGCGTGGCATGGAGGTGATCAGTTTGTGGCACTGCTGAGGTGGTATGGAAGCCCAGGTTTCTTTGACAGTGGCCTTCAGCTCATCTGCATTTTTTTGGTCTCTTGTTTCTCATATATTCTCTATGGGGTTCAGGTCTGGTGAGTTTGCTGGCCAGTCAAGCACACCAACACCATGGTCATTTAACCAACCTTTGGTGCTTTTGGCAGTGTGGGCAGGTGTCAAATCCTACTGGAAAATGAAATCAGCATCTTTAAAAAGCTGGTCAGCAGAAGGAAGCATGAAGTGGTCCAAAATGTCTTGGTAAACGGGTGCAGTGACGTTGGTTTTCAAAAAACACAATGGACCAACACCAGCAGATGACATTGCACCCCAAATCATCACAGAGTGTGAAAATTTAACACTGGACTATAATGGGTTTTATGGTTTTAATCTCGTCGCACCAGGACACGGCATCACAATTCGGTGAGGGGCGTAACATTTCCGCTACACGCTTGAAATATTCAGCCAATCACAAGGCACTGGATAGCTGGCCAATCAGAGCAAACCTCACTTCTTAGAACAATGAGCTCTGTAAAAAATCAACGTATTTCAGAAAGGTGGGAGCATAGGAGAGCAACAATAATGTACAGTATGTTGAAAATAATGTGTTTTTGTTTACCTTAAACCACATAAGCACATTGCATTACACCAAATAATGTTTTTGTTTAGCAATGTCATATGACCTCTTTAAAACAACTCGGTATTTGTTCGGTACACATATGCATACCGTAACACCCCTACTAACTATCTACCCGCCTACAAATATTCAGCCAGTGAAAATGACCTTACAGACTTCACAATTCAGCGAGAAAAAGACTTCCTTCTAAAGCAGAATGTAACTGTGTTTTGGGAGATTCTGTCAGCTTGTCCTTTTTAAAACAGAGGGGTTTCTTTGTACCTTCTAAAGCGTACAACGTCTAGGGCAAAAGGCATAAAGCTTTCATTGCTAGTCACGCAAGAGTTGAAAAGCAAAGGAGCCTAAAAGATACAGTGTGACATTTCTGAGATGCAAATAACTCTCCACACCTTAGAAGATTCAACATGAATTTCTTCTTGATATTAAAACCAACCTTCATCATCGACATGAGACAGCTGTTGATGACAAGCCAACACCTACTGTCAAAGACTGACATGAACTAGACTACAACCATCACTTGTGATGCTTACACAAGTACACAAACGTGGATCAATAAAAAACACTGTTTAAACTACTCCTGACGGTGTGACTTAGTTTAACCAACAGGAGTCTCTGTTCTAACATGCTGTGGCTTCAAATCTATGTTGAATCTCTCGTACCATTTGACTGTGCTTTAGAAGGTGTCTGCTGTTGTCTAAAAGTGGTCCCTGCTCTTTCAGAACCTAATTAATGCTGAATTTCTGACACTTTTAAACATTACATGTCCTAAAAAGCATTCCAGCTAAGCCTTATATTTATCGTGACAGAACTAATGACTGTGGGTGAAGGTTACATCTCTATGAGAACAGAAGGGATGAAATGACAGTACATACTGACCTTCACACCATCACATGCCCACACAGATGCTGCATAGCTTCATTTCAGAGGAATCTGACATTGTACAAGCAGATTGTACACTTAATTAAACCGCTTTAATTAAACCTTACTGTGCTCCACAGATAAATCAGGTTTCCAAGTTAGACGCACTCCAACAGCGATGGAAATTCTGATATGAGAATTGAAAGTATTAAAGGGATAGTTTACCCAAAAATAAATACATATTTTGTCATCATTAACTAACCCCAAGTTGTTCCAAACCTGTATGAGTTTCTTTCTTCTGCAGGGCACAAAAGATAATATTTTGAAGAATGTATGTAACCTAACAGTTTCTGGGCCATACTGACTTTCATAATACTTTTTTTTTTACGTACAAAGCCAATGGCTCTCGTCAGCTATTTGGTAGTCTCAGCCTCAGACGTCACACCCACGGACCGTTGGCTGAACGTTTGATACATATCGTGCATATCACACACAAAAGTGTAGTGTTTCCCCTAGGTTTTTGGCTTTGGGGGGGTGGGGGGTGGATTCCGTTTTATTCTGTTTACATTTTTCTGGCCTCCTTTTTAATGGTTTAATTAAATTGTATTAATAAAAAAGCATGTTTAGCTAATTCAAATCATGAAACTTGAACAATTTAACACCAATTTATTGAAATGAACAAAAAGTACATGTTTAGGGCCCTATGAAATGTTTTATTTTTCCAACCTTATGTTTGATTACAAAATTCTGTGTTTTGCATGTCTAATTATTTGAAAGCTTAAAAACAAGTTTCATTTATTCTTACAACAGCCCCCTGATTTTTTTCCCCTCAGAAATTCTGTGTTGTGTATTGTATTTTTTAAGGCATAAAACATTCATTTAATTTATCTTTTAATGAATGAAAATTAAACATTTATTTTTTGGGGAAAATAAAGGGGATTCAATATTACAATTAAAAACATAGAATAAATATTGTATGATTATCCCTTAAAATAAAGTTTTAATAATTTAGAAGTAGCCTATTGCATACATTCTACTGAACAATAGTAATGGTGGATATTTCTGACTTCAAGGTAAACCGAACTTTTATTTTGACAGGTTGCTGTGAATACCATTAGAGCTCTGTGTGTATGTAATATGATGAGGATAGTTTTACTCAAATGAAACGGTCAAATGCTCATGATGTGACTCTCAGCCCAGTTCTGGAGATGTTGTTCATGTAGTTATGTCCTCATTAGAGAGACGAAAGACGTTAATGTCAACCCAAGAGTCACGCGTGCTTTGGTACGAGTAGTAAACAAAACCACGCGTCTGCGCCATTCATAACAGAGACATGCAGAATTCATATTTAAATAGTCTTTTTGCTGCTTAATATTTTCAAATAAGAGTGGAAGTGTGCTCACTTGTATGTGCGCGTACGTTTGTGTATGTGTATGTATCGGGACTGAACTCCGTTGTGCGTGATAGAGTGTGCGACTATGTAACGTAGAGACAGAAATGACATGCCTTCATCTAAATAAGATTATATAGTTTGTTTAATAAAAGAACAAGGTATAGACCTGTTCTATAGGAAAGGTAACTGTAAATGATTCTATTGTGATCCGGCGCTATAGAGAAAATAAAATTAACTTGACCTCCAAGGGGGGTGGGGGTGCCGTTGAAGGGGCAGGCCACCCCCCTAAAATAATGGAAGGGGAAACACTGAAGTGGATGATATTTTAGGATTTTCGAAATCGTCCTCTGATTTGTTGAATTATACAGGATTTCTGGGAGATGTGTGTGTCGCGTTCTTTAACGTTCCGCCTGAAAACAAAGATGCTGTGACCCCAAACCCCCTCACGAAAGAAGAAAGACGTCGTGTTTACAACTGTGACAACAAGCGCTTATCAGGGTCAACTAAATGCTGGATTTTCTGGAGTATTGTAAATATTTAAAGTTCGTGGCATAGTATCTGTAAAATATGTCCGAGAGTTTTACACACCGGTCTGTTCTTGTGGCATTTCCACGCCCCGAAACGTGACGCTGAATGAAACAAACTGTGATTAGTTGTTTGACATGTCTGTCAAACAGCCTCATGGGCGGGCCTTGGCCAATGAAAGCTGCCATGGATTCCAGACCTTCCAGTCTGGCTACGTGAGACTAGGTGACTACGTCTGTGGCTACCAACATTTTTCTAAATATCTTCTTTTGTGCTCAGCAGACGAAAGAAACTCATACAAGTTTGGAACAACTTGAGAGTGATTAAATTAAAAGAGTGCTATATTAAAAACCACCAAAATAATCCTTACTGGCTTAATCCATTCTGGCTTTGTAAAAACAATAAGCTACAGTAGAAAACTACAGTGTTATAATGCATTTCAGACTGTGAGCTGCTTGTATGTAGTTTTAACCCATATTCAGTAAAAAGTATTTTTAAATTACTTTTAAACAGCTATTTCAGTTTTGGGTTAATGGATACCAAAATGCAGAAAATGTTGCCTTTGTTGTTTTTAAGCATGACAGATTATGTCCAAATGTATCAGAGTTCAATATTTTGCCACAAACTATAAGATTGTCTGTACTGCATAACTTTGGATACTCCATGATAGGGTTGCACGATATACCGGTACTACGATAGTATCGCGATACTAAAGCTTAAAAATACCCGCGGTGCCATTGCATTTTTTAAACGGTAGTATCGTTCATACCGTAATACTGTAATATATGTTGTATGCACGGCTGACACACTATTTAAAATGCTGGCATGCATGTTCAAATGAACAGAAACATTGTTTGCCAAATGCCTTTTTGCTGTGCTCTGTGTAGTATGGTGTGTGTATACGCTTTATATCGTAATGTCTGAACGATCTGCCGCTGCTAGGATTTGTGTCTGCTCTCGAAGAATGACAGACAAAAGACGCTCCGTACCGTATGCGGATGCGCGCTTAACTTGCTCGTCTCTCTCTTCCGGGTCCTGAACTCCCGCATTAACACTATCGTTGCCGGAGCAAAACAAATAACAGCAATTTCCCATTGATTATCAAGTCTGTGCGCTACAATATGGTGTTTCCTTTTGTGTTCGCAGGGCTCTAGAGTGCGACCAATTTAGTCGCACGTGCGACCTAATTTCTCAAGGGTGCGACTAAATAAAATCTGAGGGCGCACCTGTGCGACCAGCCGTTCGAGAAAATAAAATAAAGTATCCGCGACTGAGTCTCCCTGTGCTTCAACAACAGGCACACATTGGGCTCATATCTGGTCTAAACCAATCAGAGATAGTGAAGGGCGGACCCCAAACTTTTGTCTATGATGCATTTGTGCTATCCCCAAATCAGAAGCGAGATCGCGCTCACGTGGAGGAGTTTCAGCAAGCGCAACATGAAAGCCCTGTTTATGATAGAAGAGAGAACTAACCATTAAAACGTGCTTTCACTTTAGGCCTGTGGCTGTTATATTAAACTAAGTTTATTTAATGGGTTTTTATTTTATTTAGGCTTCTACATATTATAGCCGCGTTTCTTCAAGCACAACTTCCTTCCCTTCACAGCGGCGCGCATTCGTTCCTTCCTGACCAAAACTTAACGTCAGAATCAGATCAATCGTTTGTCGATTGTTGTAAAATGCAGTCTTTACAGTAACTAAATTGGTGGACATGTTTGATAATAAAATGTTGAAAGTACAATCCACACGAGAGACGCTGTTTCCCAGGCTGAAGTGTGTGTGTGTGTGTGTGTGTGTGTGTGTGCGTGTGTGTGTGAGCGGCGCGCTCTAAAACTGACAAGCAAATTACACTTTGAGCTTCAGACGCGTCCAAACGATCAAATACACACAAAGCATGTAAAAACGGCCAGCTTGGAGAGTATTCAATTAAACTTGTGTTAAAATTGTGTGTGCAATATTTTGTTTTAGTGACAGACTGGTGCTTCATTAATGTTAATCAAAGAACAAAATACAAAGACAAAATCACTCACAGCTCTTAATCTGAATAAAGTAATAGCTTTAATAAGCATTAATCTATCAATATATATAGTGAAAACTATGCAGTGTTCATTTACATTTGATCACTTTCAGATTTATTTTGTAGATATTATTTACCTGAACATTAATGTTAGTAGACATTCATGGAAAAGTTAAATCACTGTTTTTTTTTTCATTTCATTTGTACATTTGTTTTATGGTATGACAAATGGTATATTTGTCAGTTTGTTTAACTTTGTTTCTTTGTTCATGTTCTTAATGTAGCTTATCTTATGTATATAAAACACTAAAAATGCCTGCACACTGGTGCATTTACAAATTGATGTTTTATATTTATTAAATTAAATATTTATTTAACATTTAAGAATATAAAGCTATGAATATAAAATGTTAATTAAGCTGCTAATCTATCATATAAATATAGATGTATGTATGTATGTGTATATATATATATATATATATATATGTGTGTGTGTGTATGTATGTATGTATATGTGTGTGTGTGTGTATATATAAATAAAAAAAGTACAGATAAGAATACCGTTAAAGTACCGGATCGATAAGAGGAGTAATGCCGTTAAAACCTTAACAATACCCATCACTAATTAAAATACAGTATGAGCACAGACAGAACAGGTGTTTTTTTCCCTCTTTAAATACTTTTTTTTCATAATGTTTAGTGAAATTATTTGGTAGTCTGAGGTGGGATGGGGGCGCAGGATTTTTTTATAGGTTAAAGGGGGGGTTGAGAAGCACTGCACTAGAGCATCCCTTCATTCAGACACAGTGGAAGATCTGATCAGAATCAGTGTAGAGGGGTCAAGTCTGGAAGATGTTGATGCTAGAGAGAGTGTGGCCAGCTGATTTAGCCAAGGCCAAAGATCAAGAAGACTAAACTACAGGAGTTGGCCATCCGAGGGGCATGTGACTGCAATGGAGGATAGTCCATAAGACATTGAGCCACGAGATGTTCTGTCTGACACCCTTCAAACACTTAATTTAGATTTAATTTTTATTTAATTTATCTTGAGATGTTTTAACTTTAAGCACCAACACTTTTTCAGTAAGTTACCTTTCTTGTAGAATTGTGCTTCGAATAAAGAACGTTATGTTGACCAGATTGTTAGTTAATCGTTTACTAGTCAATATTGCCTATACGAAAATTTGGGTGCACCTAACTTTTGTGCTGGTGCACCTAAGAAAAAAAGTTAGGCGCACCAGTGCACCCAGTGCTAAAAGTTAGTCTAGAGCCCTGTGTTCGAATCTGAATCCGAATCGTTGGCTTGGGTGAATCACTGATTCACTAAACTATTCATAAAAACAGTCATTTGATTCGCTCCGGCAGTATTCAGCCGTTTTGAAAGAATCGTTTGAATGACTCAGTGATTCAATAACGAACTGCTGCCACCTGCTGGCCATTTTTACCAGTTTATTTTCTAAAAGTAGGCATATACATTGTTTTCCAACATATTTCTACATTCAGAATTTTGTATTTAAAATACATTAATCCCATAAAATATTTTATTCAATTATAAATAATAAATACAGTCTAAATGTACAAATGTCACTTCATGCTGCTTCTGTGCAGTGCTAAGATGAGTTTTGTTTACATAATTTTAGGGAAAAAAATAGCCAGTCATTAATTCACATTAATTAAGTATTCAGAGAAAAATATTGTCTGTTTTAATTTATTTATTAATTTTTGATTCATTTTGTAGAATTTAATTTTAAACTGACAACACTGCATGGATGGGATCGTGATACTACTTGGTATCGTGATACTTCAGCTGGTATAGTATCGTACGACATTTTTATGGTATCGTGACAAGCCTACTCCATGAGACAACAGGACATTTAGCCATCTGCATTTTTGTGAAACAGCCAATGTGACGCCCATTCCTGGCACCCCACACACTTCCTCTCACTGCTTCAGACAGAGATCATTCTCAATTCCCTTACAACCTGCATATCTGATGATACAAGTGTAGAAAAACAGCCTGGTTAAATCTAGCTCTTTTAGTCAGGACAAGCAGAATGTCACCCTCTGCTTTCGGAGTTGTGTTGGGACTTGGTCTCAGTCCTGGTCTTGTTGTACCTTGTCTGGTTTAAAATCATTAAAACATGAAATTGTGCTTTTAATTCTGTAGCAAAGAGACTAAAACTGCATCAATCTAAAACTAGTACAGGTATGTTAAAATAGACTATGTTTAAACATTAACTACAGTATAGTATTCATTTTACAAAAATATTAGACATCTCTACTGAAAAATCGAAACCAAATATTTAATTTAATAAGCCGTACACTAAGACCATGATTATGTATTTAAAGAAGTGTAATAAGACAAGGAATGTTTATAAAAAAAGGAAATGGTCAATTCTGGCCATGACTTTAAACTGTTACAGTAACAGACAGCAAGATGTGAAAGACAGTCAGATAGAGGTCATGGGGAAAAGAGAAAACATCAACTTTGCTAAGAAAAAAACACTTCCTGTCTAGAGCAGCCAAATCTCTTTGATCATGCCTGCACTGAAGATGACTGTGAGAACATCATGAGACATAATTGTGTATCACAAGAGAGCTCTGTAGAGACATGCCATTTTCCAATTAGAGCTATTTCTGGAGGCCGACTGTCAGCTACGCAAGACAAGGATGCACAAGCACAACAAATTATTTAGATGTGTGTTTTCATACCTGAAACTTGAGTTGGTTTTAGTGGTGTCCTCATTCACAGGTCCTCAGGCCCTGAGCGCTCTGAAAAACACATTTGTTTGAGTTACTGAAATGTGATTTGTTACAGTGTTGCAACACGATCTATGAAGTGAAAGAGGTTTAAAATAAACATCAGCAGCAAAACCTTCCAGGACAAGAAGTGAATCTAATTCATCTTGTAAGGAAATCCTGACATGTATGTAAATAATAAGAGTCAAATGTATTTATACCCTAGGGTTATAGAGGAAAACATAAATATGCAAGGAATAACTGACAACAGACTGTTGAAATATTAATGCAAAATGCAAATGAGTAGAGTGGCTGTTACAAATATTCAATGTACTAATATTGGGTGACATCCCCCCCCCCCCCAAATAAAAAAAATAAGATTTATCATCAATAGCTAATACTAACTGCTCTAAAACAAATAATTTTGTATTATTATTATTATCTTTAGTCAGGTGAACCATATTTCAACCAAACAGACCCATCCAGCCAATTAGATTGAAAACATTTACTGCATTGTACTCAAAAACAATGAAGAATGACATTTCATTTGTTACATTAATGATCTGATATCATTTTATTTACATGCACCAATACATAGTAAAACATTACTTTGTAAAATATATTATTGACTGGAATGGACAAATGGACTTCACACTAGAAATTTAGTTTTTTGTGACAAGATCATTTACAATTTAATTAGTGTGATTAAATCACAGTTTTACATTGATTCATTGAAACAAAATGAACAGAAATGAATCTCTAATGACATAATTTGGTACTGAGGTATAAATCAGAAACACCATTTAAAACATTTGCATGCTCATAATCCTGAAACATAATGAATATCCCATCTCACGAGTGAAAAATAACACATCAGGATGGTATAATGAAAAACATCACATTAGCATCTGCTTTATGAATTCACAAACTTTGTTAACTCCAAGTGAACATGTCTACCTTGAGACAAGCATCACAAGTTACATTAATATTAATAATATCAGTCACCACATTCACACACGGCCTTCTCTGAAATCACCTCATTCAGTCAGAACTCAAAGCAATTGTTCTTCCTTTGCCTAATTAACACAGAGGCTGCTCATTACCGCTGTATCCTCAGTTACCACAGCAGAATAATGAACTCCAGCACTGCAGACACACACTGTGACATTATAGTCATTACAGTCAATGACTGTATGGAGTGTCAGGGCACTGAAAAGGGACATTTTGGTTATATATTACAGAAGGTAAAGGTGACTGTAGTTTGAATGATATCTGGTACGTGTTCGTGGGAATAAGCTGCAAGATAAGATTAGATAAAGGACACTGCACCGTAGTACAGAATAAAAATAGTTTTAAATGTTATCAAATGTTACAGTGAAGGAAAGCATAATATGGGATTCAAGCAATGTGCACTTAACCTTGTGCTTGTGTGTAAAAGTATATTGGTCAAACAACACTGGGCTCTCTATTTGCCCAACACTGAGGAAACCGCTCAAAGTAAACATGAATTCACAACTGACCCGATTCAGATTCTTAATGACTAATGTAACGACTATTTCTACTGTGGAAAACAAAGTCATTTTGGAGCAATATCTTGAATGAGTTCATTGGAAGGGAAGGATATCAGTAAATAATAACTTGGTTGTGCAGTGTTTTGCACACTATTTTTGGTTTTATTTTATGTATGTAATATAATGCTGTCAAATTATTAATTCCGATTAATCGTATCCAAAATAAACGTTTTCGCTTACATATCTGAGTGTGTAGTGTGTATATTTATTATCTATATATAAATACAAATACATGCATGTATATATATATATTTAAGAAAATATGTATATAATATAAAATATAATCATATAAATATTTTCATATTTTACATATAAATGTGTGTATTTATACATACACATAATAAATAAACAAAGTACACAAACATTTATTATGTAAACAAAAATGTTATTTTGTATGTGATTAATTGTTTGACAGCACTAATGCATGTATTCATTTTCCATTCAATGTGTTACTAGCTGTTTTCTTCATAATTATTAATTAAATGTTACCAGCAATTTCTGAATGAAAGTAAATTTTACACACCAAATTTATTTCAGTGTATGCAAGACCAAAACTGCTAAAAATAAAGTAATTTATCAATAAAGTACAAATTAACACTATTAAAATGAGAGGTGGTCCATTTACCCCTGGCTTGGCTAATTGATCTTGTAATGTGCAGTTCAACTGAATATGATTTCTTTACCATCAGTAAGTTTTGGTCTTCCATATTTGTAGCTTGCTTCATGGTATGTTTATTATAATGAGCAACATTTACTTCACAAGAAAGCTTATCTACTGATCCTGTCTTGTATCTTCACGATCTCAAGGTTTAAATAGTCACACCTGTTCCTAAAATGATAAATGTATGGCTTTGTAACATACCATTTCTGCTTCTGGCACTTTCACTCAGTATGTGAACTCATGACCTTGACACGGTGCCACGCCCTACTCATAAAACACTGCTGTAATGGCAAAACATTCTCAATGGAGACTGTAAATTACCCCTAGAGATGTTTTAACTCGCAGTTAGATTTTTTCTGGTGAAAACATTTGCTCTCCCTGACCTGAAAGCATACAGTATTAAAGTGCTGTTATAGAGGTCTTTTTTCTGCAGTATTCAGAGACGTCTGCTGTGGATGAGAAAGCTTTGCCACAAGATAGGGGAGAGCATAATAAACTAGAGGCCCGTGGCAGTAAGCCATCCATGACCGTCAGCTGCTGCTCTGATACTGAGGCCCATTCACCTCCACTTCCCTCAAACACTACGCTTTATCTTCTCCTACCAAAGAGACTGAAAAAAGCCACAACCACTCGACAAAAACAGCTCTTGTGTGTCGTCATGGCTCTGACCATTACTTTGTTTATTAATAAATGATCCTGGTCTTATTATGTACGTTCACTGTATTCAACAGAAAATGTTTGTTTTCATAACCTCTCATTAAAAATGTAATAACTTTCTCTGCCTCAGAAACATTTTCTACTGACGTAACCTAGGCTGTGGAGGCAGGAAGGTAAAATATTAACCGATAACATCACAGCATGACATGTTTTATCCCTTCACAATCCAATCTAATCCTGGTGGATAAAATCATGCCTTCATTATTTCCACGAGGAAACAATTCAAATTACTGAAATGAAATGGAAAATGTCACAGTCAAGTAGTGTATACTTTTAGAGATCGACCGATATATCCGTTTACCGATATTTTTATTTGTCACATACACAATTATACAGAGTATAACCAGCAGTGAAATGTGTTCTCTGTATTTGACCCATCCAAGTACACACACACAGTAGTGAACACACACACACACACACACACACACCTGGAGCAGTGGACACTGTTCACTCAGGAGAAGCTCCAGCAAGACCACCGCATGTAACTTTATACAAGATTCACTCGTTTGAAACACGCTGAATTATATTAACATTTACTATAGAACCATTATTTCACCAATAAACATCTAAATAAATACATCTCTATCGAAATTAATTATTTATTTCGCAGTTTGAATATAGTTCTGTGTGAATAGATAAACCGCGCTGTCAGCAGTTTTCATAATTTAGAATGACAATTTTTTTTTTATAATTCTGATAAAACATGTCAGTTAAGAAATGCAATAAAATACGACGTTTTGTTTGTTATAGCTTATTTCAATATTTCAGAGAATATTAATCAGTGAATTAACATTATCCAGTGAATTATTCTTCACTCTTCAGTCTATTAAACAGCTTATAAACCTAAAACTGTAGTTTAAAATGAAGTTGATATGACTTCTGTCCTTTATTTACTCCATTTGAATACAGACATTATTTTTCTTATTGTTAATATCAGTGTTGCTGATGATGCTTTTTATAAATTAAATGTTTTTATTGTTTTAATTTGAAGATTACATTTTACATGAAAGCATGTTAATTTTCAACAGTTTTTTGTTGTTAAGATTACTAAAAGTGAAGAATGGATTTACTTCACTCTGTTATTTATTTACTTTATAACAGTAAATAAATATCGGTTCTGAATATCGGTTATCAGGTACATACACGTACAAACAATTGGTATCGGAATCAGTTATAAAAAAATCAATATCGGTCGATCACTATATACTTAGTTTAAAAGTTAAAATTAATATAAAATTTTGTTGTCAATAAGTTTGCTTTTTGTAAGAAATTTATACTTTTATTCAGCAAGGATGCATTAAATCAAAAGACTACCAAATGCATTCAAATATATACTGTTCTTTTGAACTTCCTTTTCATCAAAGAATCCTGAAAAATAAAACACATTACGATTTACACAAAAACATTACACAGCACAAATGCTTTCAACATTGATAATAAGAAATATTTCTTGAGCAGCAAATAAGTGTCTTAGAATGATTTCTGAAGGATCATGTGACACTGAAAACTGGAGTAATGATGCTGAAATTTCAGTTTTAACAGGAATAAATTATATTTTAAAATATATTAAATTAGAGTTTTACAGCATTAATATTTTACTGTACTGACCTTGGATTAGCCAAGTTTATCTTGGTTAAGCTCTCAAAAATAGTTTAATAATCTTACCAACTTTTGAACAACAGCGTGTGTGTGTGTGTGTGTGTGTGTGTGTGTGTGTGTGTGTGTGTGTGACTGTGAACATGCACTTTCTGCACTAATGCTAATCAGAATGAACAGTATCAGGATTTGACAACAGAATATTTGTACTTTAGACCAGCCAAACAGACAGCACAAGCTTGCCAATCCTTGTTGGCAGGATAACCCCCAACACATGAGTCAAGGATTCAGCGACGTCCTCACTATCACTGTACAAACAACAGGAAACATGGACAGCAGATAAAATGATTCAGGGATCGTTTATCAGGACAGCAGATATGATGATTCACTTTGGTTTGCAAGACCTGTATTCTTTATATGCAAACAAGTGTTCATCGACTGCAGCGATCCTCAGTACTAAATGACACAGTGATGTGTAGAAGGGAAAAATGGTAATTTGCCTTGTATCCCAAATTTTAAGGATGCTGAAAACTATGGTGATAAGAGATATAACAGTGCCCGAACTGCATTCTCTGTGCTGATTTTGTGAGGAAATCTCTGATAATTGGTTTAAATTGGTCAAATATACAACCTGATCATAGTCAAGTCACCATTATTTATATAGCGCTTTTTACAATGCAGACTGTGTCAAAGCAGCTTTACAATTTACATTAAACACTGGACAGACAAAACCGTCCGTTTAATTCTAAGGCTGCAACAAAGTCAAATTGTGCAGAGGACTGGTTCCCGTGGTCTTGTCCCGATGACCGTTTAGGTGACAAGGTCTTCGGAGGGGATCTGTCTCAGCGGCTCATATAGTTAGTCATATAATAATACTACAATTATATGTGCTGAAAGCAGAATCAAATTAGCCAAAATACTGAAGTCAATATCAGTACTGTTATCATTAACTAAATCTAAACAAAAATTATAAACTGTTTTTGTTAATTCAAATAATAAAAAGGACATTACTAAAACTGAACTAAAGCTAAATATAAATAATTTAACAAAATCACAAAATAATTATATTAACACGAAATTATAATGAAATTCAAAAAAGCTAATTTAAAGTGGTAATAATAGTAAGTGTTTCCCGCACATAGACTTTACCTTGGCGGGCCGCGCAGGTATATTACCGGCCGCCCAAGTATATTTTGGTGACACATTTCTGTTTTCATTACTATTATTATTTCTTACACTTTGTTTTTTTATCCACCTGAGATCGATTAACTATTGGACAATCTCCCCTCGCTCGTTCTGTGTGCTCGAGAACTGTTGACACTCCCACAGACAACCTCCAGTGTTTCCCATACGTTCATTTATTTGTGGCGGGCCGCAACAATATCCACCGCCCTCTGCCATCAGCTCCAGCGTGACGAGCGCGACTTTAGCACTATATTTAGCAACTTTCAGAACATTCTGGCAGCATTCATTTTTTACATAACAGGTACATACTGACGACAATCCTAGTGACTATGAGAAAAAAAAGAAAAACTTAGCCTATCGTTCAGTTGGAAGATGTCTCCAGAGCGCGAGGTCTGACTCTCCCGGCGTCTGTTCTGAACAGTGCGCGGCAGAGAAACAGCACTTTCAGCCGGCCACAGCCAACTCGTCGCCAGTAAATCATTTACAAAGCAGCGTTTCCAAGCACCTGTCGCTTACTGAATGTTCGGACCTTTAAATATGAACATAATTCATCTGTTAATATGTGCAGTTTCTCACTCAGATGCAGGCAGTGCGCTGAATGAGACAAAAGTAATATAGCCAAAACCACCGCATATAGTCACTTTTTAGTGTAAGTTAGATGTATATTGATTTTATCAGACGATGTCGCGATTATAAATCAGGATTTAAGGAGTACAGTGAGAGTGAATCCTGGTTAACATGCGGTATTAATGGGCCGTTTTTACCATTTATACTTTTATGTATGACAACAGAAAATATGTGAACAGATTTATTGGGCATTCAGTTGTATTACAGTATGTGACATTTCATAGAGTAGAACAGATCTGAAGTGCCAAAACTCGTCTGAAAGTAAACTTGACGCAATGACGTCATTGATATGCAAATTAATGTGACGTCACCAGTGCTTAATTTGTAAATTCCGAGGTCCCGGAACAAAGCGGGGTGACGGATCCGGCATGTGATTAGAGGAGGGAGAGGTAATGGAGCAATCACGTGATCACATTGGTGGGCCATTTTAAGTGATTAACAGCATGCATCAGTTGCTTTTATTAGGGTTAGTACATGAAAAAGCCATGACATTTTGAAACCGCAATTTCCAGGCCTGGGAAAAAAATACATAATGGAATTTTTTTTCACAAATCTCTGTATAATATAGTTATAATATATAGTTTTTCTTGTGTTATGATTCCTTAATGCACATTATTCCATATTGAACATCTAATTCAATTTAGAGATAGTAGCTAAAACCCTAAACTATACATGACATTTATCGAAAGATTACGTATACACTTACATAATAATCCTAATCATTTCAGGATTTGTTTTTGTCAAACTCAATTAAACAACGTGTTTTAAAGGAATGGTAAAACTAAAAATGTAAGTTGAGCCACCTATTATTCATTCCATTTTTTTTCAAGAAGAAGAAAAAATGAAATTTGTACCAATTTACAGTAAATATAAACTTTTCCACGTTTCATTTAATCCACATTTGAACTTAAGTTAGTGTCATTTATTAGATTTGTTTTTTTTTAAACCTGCAAAAAAGGAGGCTTTAAATCAAATCAAATCACTTTTATTGTCACATAACCACAGCACATGAGCCTTGGTGAGTGAAATTCTTGAGAGCGTGCTCCAGACAGTGCAGAAACAATTTACATATAGACAATACATACTTACAGAAGACAATGTGCAGAATACACCAACATTTACTCAGTACACACAGTGTACTATTTAAGACATACTTACAATTATCAATACACCGTATGTACACAGTTTATATTATGTACACATATATACACAACAATAGTATGCGAAAAAAAGGTGCAACAGATTATACATAGGCCGGATAAAATGCACTTTATAAGCTTTGCTGTTGCTGTTATTGTTGCCTACACTATTGATTACTGAGAAACCAGAGCTCCAGAATAACAGGTCATCCCTATCACAGTAGTCTGACATTTGAAAAAAAAAATGATGCTCTGGAGGGTTTGTTCACCACTGCTTTTATATATTTAACGTGTGAACGCTGATTCAAAATCCAACACCTTCAGCCCACTTTCCAGATGACTGGTGCAAATGATGCTGGTTTTTAGTGTTCAGGACGACCCATCTCCTAATGTCTGTACAGTCTTATCATTCACAGCATGGAGCACTCGTCTTGGAACGTGGATTGCGGACAACAGATGTTGTTCTTTGGCCTGGGCTTCTTGGCTTGGTGCCTCCTGTTGCGTAAGAAGCAAAGATGAAGAATCACTCAGGTCTAGACTAGCAGAATATTCGACAATGATCTCCTCTACTACCTGTTCTTTCAATGCACCAGCCACATTAAATCTCTAACAAACGTCTAGTGGTATGGTAGTGGTGGGAGTATTTCAGCATCTAACACTTCTGGAATCAGATTCCAAAGCTGATCCTTGATGCATATCAATGCTTCAATGTTTAAAATAGCTTGTTGTTTAATTCTGATTGAAGATTCATAGAAGCCACACAAATATGTCTGCTCTAATGTGCCAACAGAAAAAAACAGTATGAAAACATAGTATCAGAGGAGGCAATGCCACTTTAGTTCAGGAGACGTTGTGTCTTATTTTCTTGGCCATGCACAAATGTTCAGTTGTATCCAACGATTGAGCGAGTCACAGCACAATTAATCATTTTTTTCTCCCCTGACCTGGTACGGGCCGAAGCTTGTTATAGGCGACAGTCCCAAATGCGTCATAAAATTCTAGGAAGACTTAAAATCTACAAGACTAGTGGTCTCAAACATACAGCCTCTCGAGTGTTAAGAGTTTATCCTTAAATCTAGTCCATGAAAGATGTTGACGTTATGCATTCTGGTTTAGTCTTTAATGTTAATCTTACCGTTTTCTTATTACAAAGAAGCCAAATGTGAATAAAATGATACGCTTATTAGAGAACAACACAAATGTAAGAGCACCAAACAGGAAAGAACTCCAGTTGAACAGTTCATGAATGGAAGTTCAAGAGTGTCAATAATGATATGGAGAGACGTAAACTGGGTAAACGATACTGTTCATTGTTTGTATCATATTCAGCTGTCAGTATTTCATGTCGTATTCTGTTGCTATAAATATGGCGGTTTATTTGTGCTCTCTTTTGTCTGAAATTGAGCTACAATTGAACACTGTGACTGAGCTATAAATACACCATTCAGTTCAAATATACCCCTCATCAGCAATGCTATTGTTTTTTATCTACTTAAGACCATCTACAAACCTGTAAACTGTGCTTATTAACTGAAATGTAGAATATTTGATGCGATAAAAACTAAATATGACAGTCTAAAGAATAAACACAGCTATCAACGCACGTTTTAATTGGCAATGCACAAGAAAATGTCTTCAACTTTGTTTTCTACTAAATAATTACATGCTGTTCCACCATGGTGCATGAAACTGAAGTTTATTTATTAAAAATAATAGTAAATATTGATTACATTTACATTTAGTAGAAGTTTTATCCAAAGTGACTTACAAATGAGATTATTGGAAGCAATCAAAATCAACAAAAGAGCAATGATATGGAAGTGATTATTATGGTAATGTTGTCCAATAGTCCTGGAAATAGTCCATGTGTAATTCATATCCTTTGTGGAATTTAAAGACATTCGACTCTATTCTGAATGACGCACAACTCTATGTAACATCCACGTGTTTGGGAGACTGAACTCGCTAAACAATCAACATGAACATTAGAGGCACAGATGATCCACGTGTAACCTCGATGAAGTCCACATACTGACCATGAGAAAGATGGAGGAGTGATTCGGTTTACCTGCCACTGTCATTCAGAGACTAAAGCATTGAGCGAGAAACAAAACATTTAAAAATAAAAAACCTCCACAGAGCCTTGAAGATAAGTACTTCATTATTAACAAGCACCTGAGCTGGCCAGCGTTCAGTTCTGCGGCCCATGCTCACTTTTGTTCAGGCCTGGAGTGAATAATTTAACACACAGCAAAGGTTCATATATCTCTGTTCAAAAATAAAAAAGTCATTTATTTTCCAGGAACTTGAAGAGGGGTGAATATAATAACTTGGCTCATTATAGCAGGTCTCTATAGCACTTGTCGAGTCAGAATAGCACAAGCTTCATTCTCCCTCACACACTTCATGGAGAATAATACAAAATCATATAGAGAAAATACACAAAAGTCAGCCTTTTGACAAAGATTAGATTTAATATCAGACCATATGTCTAAGGCTAAGGAACATAAATAAAAAAGAAAAATAAGTAAAAAACAAATATAAGTTAAATATTACAGCTTATAAGTTATATTATTATGGTTTGAAAAAGTAAATATATAAATTCTGCATGATTGGTAGAAAGAGACTCAAATTTGATACCTGCGCTGTCTGACTAAAATTTGGATAATTTCTAATGATTTGTGTGCTCACACTTCATGAATATGTCTATGTGAATGAACTCTCAAATTGTCATTAATATCTTTCTGCGATGTATTATCAGTTATATCTAAAGTGACTGTAAACATTTAATTATTTTAATGGACACACTTTATTTTGTTGTCACAATTCTCTATTTACAAACCATTAACTACACATTTTGCATCAATAAACTCCTAATCTGCTGCTTATTAATGGTTAGTAAGGTAGTTGTTAAGTTTAGGTATTGGGTAGGATTAAGGATGTAGAATATGGTCATGTAGAATATGTGTTTTATAAGTACGAATAAACAGCTAATATGTTAATAATAGGCATGGTAAAAATCAACTATTTAATAATGAGAATTGATCGCTATACTAAAGAGTTACCGTTTTAATTAGATTACAAATAATTTTTTTGCAATTATTTATTTTTATTTTTATAATTACAACCCTAGTTTTCAAGAGTCCAAAGAAAACCGGCCAACCACTAAAAACTGTTTAAGGCAAATTAGTATAAAACACCATTATTACTGTCAGAGCAAATGGCCAATTCATTATGCAAAAGATCCAATTGCACAACACTACAAACTAGATTATATAAAGCAATCCCAGCTCTTAGGAACAGACAAGAACACTGACCACTTATCAGTAAGAGCTGGAGATGAAATACAAATGATTTATTTCCAGGAAACTATTTGACTTAATTACACCTGTTCGGCGAGATCTGACACAGGAAACGTAGCCACAGTGAGCATCACAAGAGACACAGACACAGAAAGTTACAGAACCGCATCAAAATACCGCATGGCATCGCCCCTCACCTCAAGTGTGCATGCTGCATTCTCCAGAGTCATCGCCCCAAGTGGGTCCCTCCGGTCGCCAAGGAAACTCAATCTAGCTCACGTCTCGCTCCTCTTCCTTCCGCTCCTCCTCCCCCGTTCAACATGTGAACCTCAGGGCTATCAATGACCTGAAACAAAAGCAGGTGGATGGAAAAACACGACCGTCATTGGCGCCAGAGCAGCTCGCTGCCAATCATCCAGGCCCAGGATTAAGTGTCAGCGAAGATGTGGCGGGGCCCGTGGGACAGCCGGAGCGTGTCTCAAATGAGCGTCTGCCTGACTGCTTTGCATTCACACTCACTGATTCGCTCACTATAATGCCGACCCCTCGCGGTCCCCGCGGGCCGGGACAGAGACGCAGGCATAAAGCAGTTAGAAGCTAATTAAGGTGCGTTCCATCAGGAGAAAGTGGCTTGATTAATGGATGTGAGGGACAGCTCTGCGGAAAGCTGGATATTCCCCTGACACTGCACACCCAACAAACTGCCTGGCACATGACGCGACTCAGTGATGCTTGGGGGGAAAACAGCAAGAACAAGCAGAGCCTGAGAGCTTAAACGTATGCGATGGTGACTCAAGACCAATTTGAAAGTGTTTCTTTGCCAGCCAGTTCTTGTCTAAGCAGATCTCTCCTAAAGATTAACCTGCAGAGTTTGAGATGGATGAGTTCCCTATGAAGATTGAATAAAAATGAGAGAGAGATAAATAAATAACATTACTTTCTCACACTCGTGCTTTTCGTAACTCATATGCTATTTGTTTTTCCAAAGAACACACAAAAAAATAAATCTTCCATTTTTGATCCAAGTATTCTTTAGTTCAGCCAAAAAAATTAAATGCCAACAATTATTCAACCCCAAGTCTTTCCAAATCCACAAGTCTTATTTATGGTGAAATGAAGCTGAAAAGCGCTTGCTTAATGCACCAATGAGGTTTGTTTTGACACATCAAGCAAATATGGTTGAGCTTTTGTCCTAGTGTTGTCAAAAGACCCAGTAATTCGGTACCAAGTGGGTACTAAACAAATGAAAACATCACGGTACCAAGTACCCGGTCAACAAGGTTCTTAATGCTCTATCTATCCGAGAGGTGCGCAGATGCGCTCGCTTCATAAAAGCACTGAGACGTGGCGACATCAAGAGGAAGAAATACATTTAAAAAAATATATAAAAAAACACTTTAAAGACCGACACCCAGATCTAATGAAAGAGTTCAAGCAGATAAGTTTCAATTTAATATTTAGATTTTCTGTTATGAATATTATTCCATATTTTAAACTGAATGTCGGATTGAAATAAACGTTGCCATTATATGTTAATCGTTAGCATAAGCGTGGCTAACACTAATATAATGAGCATTAGAATGAAGTTTCTTTATAAACTATTTAATGCTCCTATAACTTTTATTAGGGTAAAAAACAGGAGGACATAATGGTATTCACTATGTTTACACACAAGTTTAAATGAATTATGAATCTAAAATATGCGTGTCAGAGAACGTTCAAATGGTTAACAGTGCTTGTCATATCAGTCCGTCATATCAGAAATGCAGTTCTGGGTTTCTTTTTTTAGCTAGTTAATTAGTTGTTATTCTTGGCTGATAACTAGCAGGTTTTAAAAGCCCTTTAAAATTAAATATGTACACAGTTTGGATTAAATGAAAGTACGGTCATATTTAATCTCCTGTATAGACTTTACAATAAGATACCATTCTCTAACATGACTTCATGTTATTATCTAACATCAACTTACAGTGAGTGAGACTACATGTCTACTAACTCTCAGAGAAGACTGTTATAGGTTTAGGGTTAGTAGAATTAATTGACATGCTTGCAAAGTTTCTCATAGTCAGTATGTTGTATGTTGTGGAGCATCAAAATAAAGTGTAAGGTATTTAGCAGACATTCTACTAATACTCTAATGACTGCTAGTTGACATGTAGTTGCAAAGATACTTACTGTTAGTAGAATGACTAAAGTGGATTATCAAAATAAAGTGTTACTGCCTTTCTTCTTTCAGACAAACACAATAGGAGTTAATAAGGTAAAACTCCAAAAAGCTCCAGGATTAGATCTAATGGATGCTTTCTGAAGCGAAGTGATGGGTTTTTATGAGAAAAATATCCATATTTAAAACATTATAAACTATCAAGACAGTGCTACTAATTAAGTTTTAAATATGGAATTTTAATTACAAAAACCCTTCTTTTCGCTTCAGAAGGCATTCATTAACACAGTTGAGTCGTATGGATTACTTTTATGATGAATGGATGGACTTCTTGGAACTTCAAAAACTCAAGCATAGTTTACTGCCATTAAATGCTGGGAAGAGCCAGGATATGATTTAATAAAACTGATTATGTTCGTCTGAAATAAGGAAAGCATATTCACCTTGAGAGTGAGTAAATTCTGGGATAATTTTCAGTTTTGGGCGAACTATCCCTTTAAGCAATTAAGTCTCTTCAGAAGACTTTAACTGCCCAACTCGTATGGATTACTTATTTGAACTGGAATGGACATTCAATGGAGGGACAGAAATCCCTCAGAATAGTAATGAACGAAAGTCATATGGGGAGTAAAATAGAAAATGTTTATTTTTGTGTGAACCATCCATTTAAATCTTCTATCTGCAAAGAAGCTGGACAGGAAACACAAGGGACTAGAATTGGTGCATGAGCTGAAATCGAACTCTTGTCTCCTGCATGAGCACCAAAGCTTTACACACTGCTAAAGCTCAGACTTGACGTTAACATGTTTTAAAAGGTTAAATCTTTTAAATATGCATGAAATTACAATAACAAACAGTGAATGTAATCTAATCCACTTAGAGCTGAGAATCCGGCTGACCACATTGAACAAAATACTGCAAGCGCAATAAAATCCCAAGTAAATCAATTACATGGCTGTTTGAGCAAAGCAAGACTGCTGTTCTGTATTCCTGGATCGTTCCATCGGAAAATAAGATAAGGAGAAACACTAAGCAGACGTCAAAAGTGAAAGTCTCAAAGACAACAGCCGGTTTCCCAGGCCCATCAGCGTGATTGATGTCAATGAAGACACGCAATGCTCGTAGAGGTGCAACGCTTTAATCAAGAATGTACAAAACAAACAAAAGGCCAAGATTTAGTCCAGCCACACATGACTTAGCACTGGCTGAAGAAATCTCAAGTTACTCAAGAGTTGTAAATGCTGCTCAGAGCCCTTTCTAAACTTTTCCCATTCCTCACTTAAAGGCCAGACACCCATGCTGGGCAGGCTTGCAATTTGGCTAATGGTGTCTGGCTTTTGACTAGCATGAATGCACTGGAATCAGATTAAGGCATAAAACTTGCCATTATGTGTTGAGGACCACTGCACAGCAGGATGTAACACGATGGGAACTTCTCTAGCATTATTAGGCAACCATACTGACAAACCGATGGAAATGTATTTTTTAGGGCTGTCGATTTAATGTGCTAATTTACTGTGATTACTCAGAGAAAGTAAGTAATTTATTCAATTAACCATGCCCTCAATGCATACATAAATTCCATTCTAAAAAATTGTCTAACTATTGGACCAATTCAAGCTAGTAGTACCAACTTTAAGTGAACTACAAAATTGATAAACTCCTGTAGGCCTGTAAAAGGCATATGTACATAAACAATATCTGATGGGCATTTGTAAATAAAACAAACAATACATCAATTATGAAGCAACTTTCTGTAATATATTCAACATTTTCATCTGGCAGAACAATGTACTATCAAGGGTTTTAACAGCGTGATTAAGACAAATGTAGATAAAGGTGTATAGTCATAATTAACTTGATTAATCAATTTCCATATTTTAAACCAAAACTTTAACTTTAATCCGTCAACAGCCCTAGTATTTTCTTAATCAAGAGCTCAAAATGTGGAAATGGTAATGTGCAAAATTGTGCTTCAGACAGCTGTGGATGAGACTAGCTTTGAAAGCCCTGCTAGAGATGTGTTAGATTACACGAACAATGAATGCCGAACCGACAGCAAGATATTTGGGTGTCAGATGAAGGGAACATTTAATAACGCTGCATTGAGAGGTGGACTTATTGTGATTGTGTCACGCCTCTGCATCACAGTCACCAAGTCATTTTGCATCAAGAAAGCCCAATAGCCCATATGGAAATTGAATGTACCAGTTGAGAATCAAGGTTGTTTCTAACCCTTAACAATATGGACATGCAGCTTCATGTAAAAAGTGAACCGCCCAGAACATTTAAGGCACAGCGCAGAGCGCACATTCAGAATGCAATCATCATCCTGCATTATGGTGCCAAGGGTTCAAGCCTTTCATCTTTCAACTTTTCTTTCTTACCGACTGCCTTTAGCTAATGCAATATCTGAAGATATCGAGTTTTTACGTCAGTAAGAAATAAGCAAGCAATCTCACTTGCTGAAATCCACAATCTTACCATAATGAAGTGGAGCTGTTAGTGAACCTTTGACTAATCAAATTTGCAGTAAGGATTTGATCTAAAGCGCAAAGGTGACATTCAGGGGAAGTAATCAACTGGGAGACTTTTTTAACTTGAAAGAACAAAATGGAAAGATCTGAACATCAACTCTGCACAGCTGAACACATACAGTACACGTCTGTGTGTATGTGTCTGTTCAAGGGGAAATGTTTGTGTGCTGAAATGCGGCTCTCTGTTTGCACACTATGAGTGCTTGAGCACAAATAACAGCTCTTGAAATGTTTAAAAGTTTAAATTGGCAAGACTTAGAAATGTGTACGTGATAAACTAGGATCTGTTCAAGGAAGGGATTTTATTTCACAATTCAATATAGTCTGTCGAGCTAAAGGTGATGCCTTTTGGTAGCCTTGGGACATCAGGTTACGGGTGTGCACAAATAGTCGAACATTCGATCTGTAATTATTATTTGAACCATAAAAACACTATTCGAATTTTACTATGTGTTAATTTGCTGGCGTAAATGCAGGGAATCCATGATTAATCTTAAGCTGTTATAACTAAATGCACTGGGTGGCGCTGTGTGGAGCATGTTAACAAGTTGATAGTATTTAAACAGAACGTTGTCCATCTGCCTCGCAAAGTTTGGATTTACTTTGATCAACATTATCTTACTAAATCATCTGACAAAATGTAATTGCTTCTGATCAAATGAATTAGTGAAACATAATAATCACCAGCACAATGTGAAATCATGAAATCCAAACAATGTCGACTGAGGAAAGACAGCTGTCCATCACTGCATTCACGACTGTAGGCAAGCGCAGCTGTACTCCCATTGAGCCAAAAAGAGAGTTTCTCTCAAAGTGAAATTATCTTCTGACATATATAAAGTTTCCTCGAGGGAGAGTGCTTTAACACAAGCGCTAAGAAACTGTTAGCACACGTTATCGTTGTCAGCGCGTTCTCATTGTTACCAGACTGAGGACAAATCTTTCACCCGAGCATGTGGATATTATTGTTTCTCTCAGAATTAATAAGTGAAACAATGTAAACACAATAAATATAGGCTGACTTGAGTATATGTAGCCTACATTCTGTACTGTAATTGGCACAGTCTGCTTGATTTTTCTGTTTGCTCTGCTTTATCTTGAAATATTTTTTTATGTATTTTTGTTGTTATTGTTTACATGTTTTCAATCAAAATAAAGCCTTGCGATATAACGTAACATTGTTGAGTAACGGCTAATCATAAGCTTGTTCAGAAATCGTGACAAAAACTTGGTAATTAAAAATAACGTCTTTCTCATTAAACCTAATTTAAATAAACAAATATTCGAATATTCGTTTTCTATGAGCCTGAATTCAATTCAGTCAAATAAAACTCTGACGATTTAAAGCCAATAACCTGGGCAACTTTGGCAAATCCAGAGATTAGCTCTTCTTTAAAAGCCTTGTTTTAACCAGGTACCTTGTAAGCACAACTTCCAGGTTACTTCCAACAGAACTATCCAATCAGTTTGGAACTGGTGAATTATGGAACGCCCTTCCCAGTTTTTGTGTGTAATACACATCATACAGTCAGCAAACGGACCACAGCAGATTTTTTATAAAGTCAGCTTGATGAACTAATCTAGAATCAACAGTGATGCTGCTGTCTTTCGGTCTTCTGTGAGAATTGTCTACACAAAGGAAGCTTCCTCCACAAAGGCCTAAATCCTGCTCTGTTGATCACCATGTAATCCCATCAGCCCCTCTGCTCCTCGGATGCTGGCAAACACGCCACTGGTCACGTGGGCTCATGGTCAGAGATGAACGGAGAGCACACACACAGAGCAGAGGAAGGGAAGGGCTGAGTCACAAAAGTAGCTGTCGTTTGTGTGACAGATTGAGTTGAGTCAGGGGCTGGGTCTGGAAGCTGTCAGCTCAATGTTTAGCAGACGTTTGATCCTAAGTTCGCTCTTGTCGGCCTGTTCACGGAGCATGTGGCAATGGGCAGCTGTCTCTGAACAGCATCTGCCAAACATGGAAGGACTGACGTGAAATGAACTTAGTCATCATGACGTTTCCATGTAACCTCGACTCACCTTTTATCACCTGTACACTCATGTATCTTTCTAAAGGTTTCTTAACCCTATAAAGCCTACTCTTCAGGTTGTGGTTCCCGTGTCTTTTTGCTATGAAATCATTATAGTTTTTTTTTTTTTTTAAGTAAACGAAATAACTATTAATAATATTGTTTGTGAACACTTTCTGGACTAGAGCAACTTAGGTTTACTTGATCATCCATCCTTAATTGTTTAGAAGAAAACAAAATTATGCAAGTGGTCTACTATACTGTTATAAAGAGCTCAATGAATTACAAGCGATCTGAATTTTACCTTACTTTTTGTGCCATATAAATATCAGTATCTGCTGCACAATTTTTGCTTAGTTTGGGCCTCTGTTTTTTCCTACATCATACTACTGTATAAGTCATAAAAGTATACAAGCCTGATGTATTAAATAATAATAAAAAAGAACACACACAAAAATGAAAGGTGCAATACAATAAAACATCTGACATTTAATTCATAATTTGCAGGGTTAAAAAAAGCCCTCTAAAATTTGAACTAGGGGTGTACGATATTGAAAAGAAATAATATCTCAATATTTTCTGGGATTTTATCGATAACGATAATTAGACGATATTTTGGTGAGTGTGTTATTGTGCTGGAAACTTAAGGATTGCTGTGGACAGCTGACTTCTAAAGTGTTTGATGGTCTTCATTTAATTAGTGAATCAGAATAATAAAACTATTTGGCTGTGAATGCATTTCACACAATGAATGCATTTAACCTGCAATTGCAAATGCATAAATAATGTTTTGATATATTAAACATAAAAAACGTTGAATACTGATATTTGAAAATATTTAAAACATGAAAGTCAATAGGTGGCAGCAAATCACTGTCATTAAGTGAGTCACTGCGATTGAACCGAATCAATTAAACGGTTGATTCATTCAGGAACGAAACACCGTCATGTTGCTCAGAGACTCAAAACAGTGCTGCGGCTGTGTTTGGAATGGTTTTTGTCTGCAAAATGCAATATGGTGTCTTTATTGAACTGTTGTAAAATTCAATATCACATTTGTAATTAGGGTAATTCTTGGAGAAAAACAGCACTATTTGTGTGAAACTGATTAACTATATTGAGTGTTATAAATATATGCATTGTCTGCCCTTCATATCTTGAATTTGTGCTCATTCTAAATGCACATTAATACATTGAATCGGTGAAAGCACATGCACTTCACGTAATGTACGCGTGCAATGCACTCTGTAGGGGTGTTTTGAATGTTTTTTACAAATTACTTGATAATGTAAAATCGCACATCGTTAAAACAATAGTTAAGATATTATCGCAGACGATATTTATCGCACACCCCTAATTCAAACCAGAAATGTTACCCTGTTTGTTGGGTATTACGGGGTTTGTTGTGTTTTACGGGGCAGCCCTGGCCTAATGGATGGTTGGACTTGTAACCCGAGGTTGTGGGTTCGAATCTCGGCTCCGGCTGGAATTGTCCACGACTGAGGTGAGACCCTTGAGCAAGGCACCGAACCCCCAACTGCTCCCCGGGCGTCACAGCGTCGGCTGCCCACTGCTCCACTTGGATGGGTTAAATGCAGAGAACACATTTCACTGCTGGTTATAGTTGTGTATGTGACAAATACAAAAATATTCTTCTATTACAGTATTAGCAAGTCTTTCTGGACAAGCATTGCTGTTGAACTGAAGTATCATGTATTGTAAATTACATGGTGCATGAGGAATATGTTAATCATTCAGTGCCATAGTATATTAAATAAATACACAAATATACATGTAACTGGCCATCAGTAGACAAAATGATCAACTGTGTATCAGCTTTAGCAGTGTAGTAGTTTAATCATTTAGTTTGTTTGTTTTTGTGTAAATGGCCAAAAGCAGAAACGGTTCATAACATTTTCAAACTCATATCTAGTGTTTGTCATGTTGAAATTAAAAATCTAGTCCAAAAGGCAGAAACATATATTGGTGCAAGAAATCAACAACTGATTACCATGGAAACTATTACCACAGAGACAGGTGTATTTAATTACTTCGGTCTGATTAATTTTGTTTGTGGAGGAAATTAAAATTAAATGAAACTTTAAAGCAGTTTGCAGTTCACAAATGTATTTTGATAAGTGTGTCATGCATTTACTTTCCAATGCAATTATTGTCTTTGTGTTGTTCATCTGATTGGGCTCCAGTCTCATAATTGCACAAGATGACAACAGTTTAATTGTTTAATGAATGATTTGAAGCAGCAAAACAACTCAAATAACACTTTTCTAGCAATTGCATTTGCAAGTTTTCACATTTCCAAGACACAAGTGTCAATCCCAGCGAGTGTCAAATGGTTTCCTTTTGTGCTATATTTTCACCTCTTATTTATGCGTTTAGATTCCCAGGACAATCAGAAATTGCTTTCACATAATATTATAGTAAGTTTAAAATGTATAATCCTTTTTTATACAATAAAGGTTTGTAACTGGAATGTGACACTGTTGAGTTTAAAATAAAGCCTCTGCAACAGTACTGTACATACTGTAGTGTACACACAAACATATAGCCTAACGTCACATAGATCAAAGTGCAACAGCTTTCTAACAGCCTGCTACAACGGTCAGTGCTTAATGCTACACATCTGAGCAGTTCTCAGTTGGACAAGCATCATGCCTCAGCATTGCCACTCTTCCATTATACAATACAGCACAGCACATGTGAGGAGACGCACCTCAGTTCAGTCCCTAATGTTTTCTCACTTTCTTTTCTTTTATTTTTTGTTGCTGTTGTTGTTATGGGCCTTGACAGACAGGAGATATGTGTACATGAATTGAATATTAATCAGTAATTAATCATGCAGAAATACGTTTCACCTACACCCAAAACAATTCTTCTAATTTCTGACATTTAGAAATGATCAGTCCTTAAACTAATTATTAGCTTTTCTGCTCATATTATATGCATGCAAGTATTGACCATACATGTACCGATAGTGATGTTGTAGGCTGGGTAGTAGGATTATAGTTGTGCATGGATTTCAAACCGAAAATCTGCTTTTAGCTTTAGTACTGGTAAGAGTCTGCACTGTCTACAATAACAGGCTGCATAAGTTACACCTTTTTTACACCAACAGGGTAACAGTGCAAATGCCTGCATCAATGCCCCAATTTTTTCAAGCATTTGCAATGAAGATAAAGCAGTTCTAAGCTAGATTTTGTTTTTACTAGTCTCTTAAACCTTCTGATATCAAACCAAGGACCAGACATATGGTATGTCACTATTGAGTTGCTTCTAGTTAGGACATGGTGCAAGACGCTTTGATTTAAAGCATCTGCTAAATGACTCCATCTGACTTTAATCCATTCACTACATCCAGATTTAAACATCACCAGTGAGGAGCAGTGAGAATTACGGCTGACTATATTAAAGTCTAACTAAAATGCATTCAGAAAGCGACTCCTCACCTTTATTTAATCATGTGTTATTCAGTACCTGTAGAGCACAGGACTCTCATGCATTAACAGCGCTTAACCTTGGCATTATCATTTGTTCAAATAATAAATCAAACCCTGAATAAGGAATGTCTGCATAACTCACGATTTTCCTTTTAAAGGTCAATGAAAAGCTGACAACCAAACCCACTGTCATCACCAACTTAATTTCAGAGATGTTTTTCTCCAATCTCTCTTTATTGAGCTAGGCTATATGCATGCAAATGTAAGTGAACAGCCTGAAGTTTGACTGAACAAAACAGAGGCTTGTTTGTTGGGTTTCTTATTTTTTCACCTGTAAATGGTATAAAGTATATTGCATTATCATCATGAATTTCCCTTTACTGTATATTTAAAATACCTCATTAGGGATTAGCCCTTCATTTCAATAAAAACGATAATTGATATAATGACGATGATTATTGTCAAAACTTTCCATAGGGCACCATAAATCTAAGGCAGTACAACACTACACTGAGCACTTATACTTTAATAATATAATTTAAGGTTTTATTCATATTATGGTAACCAGGAGTTGCTGTGAATAGTGCTTTACTATCATGAAAACTATGACACTTGCAAATAAAACATTTAAAGTAATATGCATAACATAAATTCCACTCGTTTCTTGATTGTACGTTTTTTTTTGTTTTTTTTCATCCATTTAAACAGCAAGGCTAAAAACTTTGTTATACCTTGATACTTTTGTAGTAAAGCTGTGGTTATACAAACAGTAATCAATATGCCAAAAAACATGGTTACTACACTTTTACTACAATAAAACTAAATAAAATGTAGAGTTAATTTTGCCCTAGTCTCAGCCTCATACATCATGCCCTCGGACCGTTGGCTAGACGTCTGATGCATACCACTTCAGGAGTTTTGAAGTCGTCCTCTGATTTAGGGGTCGACCGATTATCGGCGCCGATATTAAGCATTTTTACGATTATCGATATCGGCCATTTTCAAAACAGATTTGCTGATAATATTTTTTTTTTTTTATTATACAAACAAACTATTTACAGGTGACATTATTTATTTGTGAATAAATAATACAGGTGAAATTATTTAATGTTTAAATGCACTATTTGGCTCCGATGCAGCCTGTCTGAGCTCAACACACTGTGGCCTAGAGCAATCTCCGCCCACCGCTCATCTGATATGTAGGGAGTCACGAGTCCGACCAATCAAGCGGAAAACTGAAGGCAGTCTCACACCGAGAGCACTTGCTAACTGGAGCTGCCTCAGTGATCACGCATCAGTTGTCTCTCAAAGGTAAGGCAGCAGCAGACGTTGCAATAAATCACAATCCACTACACTGAAGTTGCAAAACACCTCAATATAACCTATGATGTCCGCGATGCGGAAAATGCGGGCGGAATCGCGGAATGCAGTCATATAATGGAATTTACCGTATAACGCGGAATGTCATGGAATTTGTCGAAGTTTGGATGAATTCATCAAAAGTAGGTCAGTACACTTAAATCGACTCGTGCTATGGACTAGTATCTAGAAATATTAAGCCGCAAAAACACTTTAAATATGAATCCTGCATGTTCTGCATCTCTGTTAATGAATGACACAGACGTGCGGTTTCATTTACTGCACACATACATACTGAAGAGTGTTTTCAGCATCTGCCGTCTCACTAAATGAGGACATAAATACATGAACAACATCCCCAGAACTGCTCGGAGAGTCACTTCATGAGCATTTGACCGTTTCATTTGAGTAAAACGATCGTCATATCATATATACATAGGCTACAGAAACTTAAAAGGTCCTCATGGCAACCTGTCAAAATATAAGTTCGGTTTAGCCGAATATATTACTGTGGTGCAGTAGAATATACGTAATACAACTACAACAATTATTACAACTTTTGTTGAGAATAATCACACAATACACTAAATACGTTTACTTTAAGTTTTACAAAATGCTTCTGGGTGATCCCTGCACTTATGTTATTATTAATATTACTGTTTATTTAATGTTGTTGTTATTAACAGTTTTCAGAATTAAAGACATGTTTAAAAGCATTTAAAGAACATTTTTTGTCAGAGCTCTTGTTATTATTAATTTTGGCATTCATTTAAATTTTTACACCACACACGTATATCGGTTATCGGTCTACTTGATCTGTAATAATCGGTATCGGCCCTGAAAAACACATATCGGTCGACCCCTACTCTGATTTGTTAAATCATATAGGATTTCCGGTAGACGTGTTCTTTAATGTTCCACCTGGAAACAAAGATGCCGTGGCACCAAACCCCTCACAAAAGAAGAAAGCCGTCGTGCTTACAAATGTGACGGCAAACGCTTATCAGGATTAAATAAACGCTGGATTTTCAAAAGTATGAGCAATATTCAAATATTCTTTAAAATACGTCAATACGTAATACGAGTTTTACACACTGGTCTGTTATTGTGGCGACCTTTCCACGCCCCGAAATGTGACACTGAATGAAACAAACTGTGATTGGTTGTCTGACATGTCAGTCAAACAGCATCATGGCCTTGGCCAATGAAAGCTGCCATGGATTCCAGGCCTTCAGCCGTCAGTCTGAAGGTCTGGGTTCGCGAGACTAATTTTGCCCCGTCTTTTCCTGTTCTGCATTCTGTTCAGTACATAAGAAACCCAGAAAAACGTGTATATGCATGAAGCATGAAGTTTATAAACACACGATTATGACCAGTGTTTCCCACAGTATTTTGTGAAACTTGTGGCGGCAGCTGACGTCACATATTAATTTTCCATATTTATGACGTCATTTCGTCAATTTTGTGTACAGACGAGCTTTGGCACTTGAGATCTGTTCTACTCTATGAAATGTCACATACTGTAATACAACTGAATGCCCAATAAATCTGTTCACATATTTTCTGTTGTCATACATAAAAGTATAAATGGTAAAAACGACCCATTAATACTGCATGTTAACCAGGAATCTCTCTCACTTATACTCCTTAAATCCTGATTTATAATCGCGACATCGTCTGATAAAATCAATATACATCTAACTTACACTAAAAAGCGACTAAATGCGGTGGTTTTGGCTACTGTTTTTTCTCATTCAGCGCACTGCCTGCATCGGAGTGACAAACTGAGCATATTAACAGACATTAAGAGAAAAAAATCCGCCAAAAGGGTCTGAAAGTTGTTAAATATAGTGCTAAAGTCACGCAGGAGCTGATGGCAGAGGGCGGTGGATGTTGTCGAGGCCCACCACAAATAAATGAACGTATAGGAAACACTGGAGGTTGTCTGTGGGAGTGTTGACAATTCTCGAACACACAGAACAAGCTGTACGAACGAGGGGAGATTGTCCAATAGTTAATCGATCGCGGATGGTTTCATTTTCCCGGGCGGATAAAAAATAATAATAATAGTAATAAAAACAAAAATGTGTCAGCAAATATTCTTGGGCGGCCGTAAATATATCTAGGCGGCCCACCCAGGTAAAGTCTATGTGTGGGAAACACTGATGACTATATGATTTGTATGTGATTTTCATGAGATTATGTCTATTTTCATAACTATACAGGGTGTTTACATGAAAAATGCCAAGCAGGTGTAGCAAATTAGCTTGATATAAAAAGCTACAAAAAACATTTCAGCAACATTATATGGCCAAAACCCATACTAGATCGCAATGGGAAGTTATTGCATACACTCGATAGTAGTTTAAAGTAAGTGCCGAGTAAAAGCGTAGACATTTTATAAATTGTCTTATGTAACATGAAGATACAGTGTGCATGAATGGTCACGTGACGTGTTTTCGGTTGTATAGTGTGGACAGAGATTTTTTGCTGAAACGGTGGAAACGCCAGCATGGACAAGAATCGTTTTCATTGTAAAATGCAGTTTTAAAATGAAAACACTAACGTAAACACAGCCTGAGACACAACATTGCTTTTTGTCTATGAAAGTGTGTCTCTGTGTAGTGACTCTCAAGTCCGAGTCAGGTAATGAAACTGAAAGGGTCTAATTAAATGAGTAACACCCTCTATTAATTTTAATCTTGCTCTTCACACTCACCTGAACAATACAAAGCAATTTAACAGAGCTCTCATTCCCTTCTGCCAAGCACTCTCACGATGCTTTACCAGAGCACTTCACTAATAACAATACATTCAATGACATGTCCCCACACCATCCCAAAAGCACAAATGACATGATTGGAGAAAAAACACAGTATTGACGGGGAAAAAAGCTAATCCCCGTTTAGGAAAAAATAGTGAAAAAAATTGAGAAAATTATATTATACAACACTGATCAGGCACAGCATTAAAGGGATAGTTTACCCATAGTTTACAAAAAAGAACATTCTGTCATCATTTACTCTCCTGACACTTTTTCCCAAACCTGTATGGGGTTCCTTCTTCTGCCGAACTAGTGTTAATTTTGTCAGCCATTTTGAATTTTTAAGTTAATTCGTTTTTTGAAATTCATCCATTTACACAGCAAGGCTATAAACTTGGTTATACCTTGATACTTTTGTAGTAAAACTGTGGTTATACAAATGGTAATCAATACGCCAAAAACCATGGTTACTACAATTTTACTACAATAAAACTAAATAAAATTGATTTGTTTTGCCCTGTCTTTTCCGATGACGAACTTGTACTACACTTCTGCATTCTGTTCAGTACATAAGAAACCCAGATAAACGTTTATATGCATGAAACATGATTTTTGTAAACACACGATTATGACTATGATTTGTATGTGATTTTCATGAGATTATGCCTATTTTCATAACAATACAGGGTGTTTTTATGAAAAATGCCAAGCAGGTGTAGCATTTAGCTTGATACAAAAAGAAAACATGAAAGTTCACGTAGTAGATGTATGTAGAGCAGTCTGCAATAACCTTTTGTCTCCTTTTCTCTGATGAAAATAAAAAGTTTGTAATTTTTTTTAATGCATTTTAGTCTAGACTTTTTTCGTCAACTAAATTGCATGTTGATATAGTCATAGTTTTCGTTTATTTACCTTGTTTGTCTTAATCTCGTCTTAGTCATGAGAAAAAAGCTAGTCAACAAACATTTTTCGTCATAATTTATTAACAAAATGAACACTATGCTGAACACAAAAGAAGTTATTTTAAAAATGTTGGCAGCCAAACAGTTGATGGGTAAAATCTTACTTCAGAGTAGAACTGAGCATTAGAGTGGCTCAGATGTGGCTTCTTATCATAGAACCATTATTTTATAGCATTCTATACTGTAATAAAGGCTATGGCAATCACAATTATTTTATAAATATACTTTATTCTTATATTGTTGCAGTCGTGTGTTTATTGTCTTCATGTTTGTTCAGTTACAGACTTGTTGTACAGACTTTATTGAGCTACAATGATAGCTGGATGCCTTTGTCCATTTTAGAGATTTCCTGGAAAGTTCTATTACATCTGTGAGGCATATTTGGAGTATCGGCATGAGGGCGCCCTCCGGCCTCCAGTATGAATGAAACATACATGAGTGTACTCACTAATAATAACACCACCCTATTTTGGGGTAAAAATATGAACAATAATACTTTTCTCTAAACAAATTTAAAGTAAACATGCAAATCCAAAAGTTTTCTCCAGTGTTTTACCACCACAAGAAGTTTTCATTAATGTAAAATAGGGCTACAATAACTAATCGATAAAATCGATAATGAAAATCATTGACAACGAATATAATTATTGATTAGTCGCGTCTGCTCACCGTGCACGGAAAACTTCCGCCAGGTGCATCATATTATACCACTGAATAATTCCTTTCTATGGACGAAATTAATCTAAAATTGGGAGAAACCGAGTGCGTCATCCAAGATGCCCAAAACATGTGAATGCATAATTTTAAACTTTAAGCTAATGCATTAGAATAATGTTTAACATTGCTCGTCCTGTCAGGTGCATTAACATGTGTGTGTTTAATGTGTGATAGTTTCTTCAGTGCAATACCTTCATTCTACAGTTATAGCCTTATCTGTAAATGTTACATTTTCATGCAAGTGTTCCTATTTTGCATGAAGGCTCATCTTGAAAGTCTACGTTAAACTTCAGAATTTATTGAATGAGCGGCAGCACTTCAAACAGACTGAATGCAGTAGAGAGGGAGAAAATTAATATGCAGCGCAAAAATATTCATTTTGCTGAAATATATGTTATTGTATGTTATGTTGCATCTCTCATCTTTAAATTTAAGACCCCGCCCTTCCCCATCCCCGATGTGTGTGCGGCGCACGGCTGTGTGAAAGACTACAGTTTCCAAAGTGAGGAGGGAATATTACTGAATTTATTAGTTTTCTGTTTCAGGTATGATTCTGTATGTCAATCAGTTTACACCATAACGACGCTTGCAATCTCACGCTCTCCCGCGAATCGGTCTGTTTTAAAAGTAAAAGATGTTTTCTCATGCTGAGAGATAAGATGATGTATGTGTGAGAAAATATCATATATGGTATTAAAAAAAAAATGACAACAAATGACAAGAGCTCCGCTTCGCTTCATGCCTAACAACGCCCTTCAGCCGTGATTTATTCACGATACAGTGCGGCGTCTCATGCCTTATTGCTTACTTATTATCTCCATTAATGTCTCCATTTTTAGTGAATGGAATTAATCGGCCCTTTGTCCATTTGTCATCCAGGTGGATGCTTCACACTGGTGGTGGTTGAGGAGAGACCCCCCTCTTTAAGATTGAAAAGCGCTTGTGTACAGCAATTCACAATGAAATTCATTCATATTTAAACCCTCGATTTAAAATATGCTTTATAACTCTTTTGCATATAATGTATAGCATAGATGTAGATATATTCTCCATACAGTATGTTTATAACGTACAGTTGGCACGTCTGTTTGAAGGACATTGGGCAGCATGTGTGAGCGTATTTTGTGAATCAAAAAGAAAGGCTTTTTAATTCATTTAATCTGAAAAAATTATATATCAAAATAATCGATAGTTGCACCCCTTATATAAAAATATTCAGCATTGTCATGTTATATTACCTAAATAATTTGTTATATTTATCTTTCAATAAAAATCTAAAATTGTATGCCCTTAAAGATGACCGACCAATTGAGGCATCTAAAGATGTATGCCCAAAAATGGCTTAGAATATAGATTTTATCATTGTATCAAGGTCATAAATTCCAGTAAATTGACGCTACAAATAGAGTGAGAAACACTGAGTAACTTGAGTATTTTTTTTCATACTATAGAAGTCAATGGCTCCAATCAACTGTTTTGGTTACCATCGCTCTTCAAAATACCTTCTTTTGTGCTCAGCAGCTCAAAGAAAGGGTAAACTATCCCTTTAAAACCACCTTTCTAATATCATGGCCCCCGTCGTGATGCCAAAACAGCTCTGATGCGTTGAGGCATGAACACCATAAGACCTCTGAACGTGCCCTGTGGTTTCTGGCACAAAACATTAGCAGCAGATCCATTAAGTCCAGCATGGATCAAATGTGTTTGTCCAGCACATTCCATGATATCTGGGGAATTTGGAGGCCAAGGTAAAACTTAGAACATTTTGTCATGTTCCTCAAATCCTTCTTGAATCATTTTTACAGTGTTGTGGTTGCATTATCTGGCTGAAAAAGGCTAGCATCAGTGAAAGTCATTGCGATGAAGAGGTGTACGTGGTCTGCAACAATCTAAAGATTAGGTAGGTAGAACATGTCAAAGTAACATCCACACGAATGCCAGGGCCCAAGGATTCCCAGCAGAACATAGCACTGCCTCCACCGGCTGGCCTTCTTCCCATAGTGCATCTCGTCTAGGGATGCAACGATACCATTTTTTCAGAACCGATCCGATACCGCAAGTTCTGAGGATCGGCCGATACCGATCCATTCCGATACCAGCGCAGGTTTTTTTTTATGTAACTTAGAATTTCTATACTTCTCTGTGTTGACCCGATCGTCACTCTTCTGTGTGTTAAACACAATCTATTACAGTGTTTCTCAACTGGTCGGTCAAAAGTGCTGGGTATGCAGCCCAAAAGTGGGTTGCGAGACTGTTCTGAGTGGGTCGTGGATTATTTACAGCCAAAGAAACGACATCAACAAAAAACGTAATTCTAAATGCTTTTCTGATGCGAGACTTTTATTTTAAAAGACGTGCATGAAAGCCGTTGACACTGTCAGATCATCTGACTCCGAAGTAGTCTAAGGAAAGAAAGAGTGCCTGAGAAAAAGGCTCTGTCCCAATTCAGTATCTGAGGTCAGATGAGATGTTGACAGGTTTAATGTCAGTGGCATTATTCTATCGTTATTTTTGTAACTTGTTACGACACCCATGCACCCGACCATATACCCAATCTTAAAGAAAACTTTAGCAGACATGGCAACCTTCACCCATTGATCCATGGTCCAGTTCAGACAATCCCGTGCACATTGTAGGCAATGTAATTCACTTTTCCTGTCGGTGGTTTAAATGTTGTGGCTGATCAGTGTATACAATGAGGTCTCGAAGTCTATAAACACACTCAACAAACAAATTACAAATTAAGCTCAGATGAGCTTTATTTGTCACATACACAATTATACAGAGTAATGACGAGTGAAATGTGTTCTCTGCATTTAACCCATCCAAGTGGAGCAGTGGGCAGCCGACTGTGCGGCGCCCGGGGAGCAGTTGGGGGTTTGGTGCCTTGCTCAAGGGTCTCACCTCAGTCGTGGACAATTCCTGCCAGGGACAGGATTAAAACCCACAACCTTGGGTTACCTCGGGTTTCAAGTCTAACGCTCTATCCATTAGGCTACGACTGCCCTATTATTACTACACTCATCTGCTTTCACAGACTCATATCAAAGGCTGTTTGCACTGCACCTCTGACTATTCTCCTATTTGACCCAGCAGGGCTCATGAGTGGGCTGTGCAATTACGCAGCAGGAGAAGACATCATAAATAGCTGAAAGACATAGGAAAAGAGGGGGGGTCCAGTTTTCATTTCAGTCAGCTCCAGACCAAATTGCTATTGCATGTGCTCTTTATCCGTGCCCCAGGAAACAAAGCACAGCCTGGGAACCACCGGCAACAGTGAGATGGATTTAGATCCAGGGACTGGAAAAACGAAGTCGAAGGGGAGCATAGAAAATGATAGGCAAGATGGAGGAAGAGATAGAAGGAGAAAGAATGGGATGGAGAAATGTTCTAGGACGCTGTAAAACTCACGCCTGCAAGTAGACCACAAATCAAGGACCAGATGTCGTATTTAAATCAAATTATTACTACAATTTATTGATTTAATTATATTACTATAATTACCCCCCTCAATAATTCATATTTGTATTGAAGAACAGAGCATCCTGAAACTTCTGGAACCAAAAAAATGTTGCAGTCAATTAAACATCAATACTTCCAGTTTCTGTTAATAAAAATAAGCAGTTTATTTGAAAATATTTGCCTACATGTGGCCTTTAAGTGTTGATTTGGACAACGGGAGGTGTACGAGTCAAAAAGGTAGAAAACCACTGCTTTAAATCTATGTATCGAGTTTTTCTGCCAACACTTTACAATCATTTAATATTAGTTATACACTTACAGCATTTATTAATCTACGTTCATTTCTGCATATATTAACACATTTTTAACATTTCAAGCTGTATAAATTAATAGGATTATATTATAAAAGAACAATAACAATGAACAAAATTATATTTATAACCTAGATTAATTGATTAGTCATCGTTAGTTCAAATGTTCATGAATTTCCTATTGTAAAGAGTTGTCTCTTTTCATATTAGGGCTTGCATGACAAGTCATTTTTAATTGCTGACTAACCAGCAGATCAATGTAAATGATTCAGGGTAAGTCAAACCACCCACCCACCCCCAAACCCACTGAAATTACTTAGAAAGGCAATACATTTATTAGGAATTAAAATGTATGGATGTCAGAGACATTTGACTATACAACAACACCTGACATTATACATCCCGGCTATTCCTGGTTATCCTTTCTGCATGTGACCAAGACCATCTTCGCATTTAATCATTGCACTACAGGTGCTGGTCATATAATTAGAATATCATCAAAAAGTTGATTTATTTCACTAATTCCATTCAAAAAGTGAAACTTGTATAATGTATACATTCATTCCACACAAACTTATATATTTCAAGTGTTTATTTCTTTTAATTTTGATGATTATAACTGACAACTAATGAAAACCCCAAATTCAGTATCTCAGAAAATTTGAATATTGTGAAAAGGTTCAATATTGAAGACACCTGGTGCCACACTCTAATCAGCCAATTAACTCAAAACACCTGCAAAGGCCTTTAAATGGTCTCTCAGTCTAGTTCTGTAGGCTACACAATCATGGGGAAGACTGCTGACTTGACAGTTGTCCAAAAGACGACCATTGACACCTTGCACAAGGAGGGCAAGACACAAAAGGTCATTGCAAAAGAGGCTGGCTGTTCACAGAGCTCTGTGTCCAAGCACATTAATAGAGAGGCGAAGGGAAGGAAAAGATGTGGTAGAAAAAAGTGTACAAGCAATAGGGATAACCGCACCCTGGAGAGGATTGTGAAACAAAACCCATTCAAAAATGAACCACTACGCACAGACGTATGCAAGACATGGGTTTCAGCTGTCGCATTCCTTGTGTCAAGCCACTCTTGAACAACAGACAGCGTCAGAAGCGTCTCGCCTGGGCTAAAGACTAAAAGGACTGGACTGCTGCTGAGTGGTCCAAAGTTATGTTCTCTGATGAAAGTAAATTTTGCATTTCCTTTGGAAATCAGGGTCCCAGAGTCTGGAGGAAGAGAGGAGAGGCACAGAATCCACGTTGCTTGAGGTCCAGTGTAAAGTTTCCACAGTCAGTGATGGTTTGGGGTGCGATGTTATCTGCTGGTGTTGGTCCACTGTGTTTTCTGAGGTCCAAGGTCAACACAGCCGTATACCAGGAAGTTTTAGAGCACTTCATGCATCCTGCCGCTGACCAACTTTATGGAGATGCAGATTTCATTTTCCAACAGGACTTGGCACCTGCACACAGTGCCAAAGCTACCAGTACCTGGTTTAAGGACCATGGTATCCCTGTTCTTAATTGGCCAGCAAACTCGCCTGACCTTAACCCCATAGAAAATCTATGGGGTATTGTGAAGAGGAAGATGCGATATGCCAGACCCAACAATGCAGAAGAGCTGAAGGCCACTATCAGAGCAACCTGGGCTCTCATAACACCTGAGCAGTGCCACAGACTGATCGACTCCATGCCACGCCGCATTACTGCAGTAATTCAGGCAAAAGGAGCCCCAACTAAGTATTGATTGCTGTACATGCTCATACTTTATGTTCATACTTTTCAGTTGACCAAGATTTCTAAAAATCCTTTCTTTGTATTGGTCTTAAGTAATATTCTAATTTTCTGAGACACTGAATTTGGGGTTTTCATTAGTCAGTTATAATCATCAAAATTAAAAGAAATAAACACTTGAAATATATCAGTCTGTGTGGAATGAATGTATACAAGTTTCACTTTTTGAATGGAATTAGTGAAATAAATCAACTTTTTGATGATATTCTAATTATATGACCAGCACCTGTATATTGTGGCCTGCTGATTCATTATAAATGTCAGTGACAGTGTTGATACAGGACCTCTGATTTTTCAAATTATACTAATGAGATATCTAAGCATATGGCACAGGACACTGGTTTGTCAATGACTCCTTGTCAAATGATGCATTCCTCAGTTTAATATCAAGATTTTTTCAGATTCAATGTGTTCAAATGACCTCAGCTCACCTTCATGAGTGGACCATGTGATCAGACACAAATGGTCTTTATAAAAAGCACTCAACTCTGAAAGTTTTTCTAATTTCAGGTTTGGCATTTCAACCCTGGTTTAATCAGCATTTCATAATTGTAACTTTCAAAGAAACAGAGCAAAATAAAAAAGATGATTGTAAAGGGTGTTGTTTGTTTTTGCACTTATTATTATTATTGCTAATATTGTAATTATTTGTTTTTTATGATTATTTTACTTCCTTTTATGTAAAGCACTTTGAATTACTATTGTGTATGAAATGTGCTATATAAATAAACTTGCTTTGCAGCAATTTCCCAATTAATTTCTAAAATCTAAAAAAAAAAAACTTTACCAAACAAACAAAACAAACAAAATACCTCCCACACCCATAAAACATATATCATACAGTGACCATAATATCAATATACAGTGCCTATAGAAAGTCTTCATGCCCCTTCATTTTTTTCACATTTTGTTATTTTGCGTTATGTTAAACTGCTTTAAACTACTTTTTCCCCCCACATAAATCTGCACCCCATTCACCACAATGAAAAAGAAAAAAAATTGATTTATCACAACTTTGCAAATTTATTAAAAAGGAAATGATATTGCAAAAGTCTTCATACCCTTAACTCAAAACTTAGTTAAAGCACTTTGGAAACAATTAAAACCTCAGGTATTTTGGGGTATGATGCAACAAGCTTTGCACATCTGCATTTGTTTTTTTGCCATTCTTCTCTTTAGATCATCTCAAGCTCTGTCAGGAGGGCTGGGGACCATCGGTGGACAGCCATTTATAGGTTTCTCCAAAGATGTCTGATTGGATCTAAGTCCCAGCTCTGGCTGAGCCTCTCAAGGACATTCATAGTCGTCCCTAAGCCACTCCTGCATTGTCTTGGCTGTGTGCGCAGGGTGATTGTCATGTTGGAAGGTGAACTTTCAGCCCAGTCTGAGGTTCTGAGCGCTCTAAACCAGGTAGTCATTAAGGATATCTCTGTATTTAGCTGCATTCAGCTTTCCATCTTCTCTGATCCCTTCCCCAGTCCCTGCCGCTGAAAAACACCTCCACTGCATGATGCTTCACTGTTGGGATGGTATTATGCAGGTCATTAATGGTGCTTGGTTTCCCTCAGACATGAATAAAAATTGAGGTTCATCAGACCAGAGACCATAGTCAGTTATTTGGGTGTATTTTTGTAAATTCCAATCATGGTTTCGTATATCTTTACTGAGGAGAAGCATGAGTTTGGTCTCTTTGCTGTAAGTTTCTCCCATCTCTATATAAGATCATGGAGCTTAACCAGAGTGGCCATCAGTGTCTTGATCACATCTCTAACCAAGTCCCTTCTTTGATCTAGGAAAAGTCCTGGGGCCTCATTTATAAAATGTTGCACAGAAACCATCCTAAATTTTATCTTACGATCATATTTCGAATATGCGTACATGTGATTCATAGAATGAACGTACAAACAGAAAACACGCATAAAATCTATGAAATCGCAAAGGATCTTGAGCTTGCATACAAATGAATGGTTTCAGCTCTCTGTAAACGACTCCTAATTAATTCCATTAACATAAAATATCACCAATCATTATAATTTAGAACAGCGAGCTGCAAGAACAGCTTACATTTTACAAAACCTGCAATACTATGACAATAAAAAGTGCGTACATCTGTTCAGACCCTGTCGTGACCCTAAGCACTTTTCCACGACCGTCTTTATAAATATGAGCGCTGGCGTGGATTTAAGCATACGCACACTCTAAGATCAAATCTGAGCATATGCACACTTTAGAAATGAGGCCCCTGATTGTTTCAAACTTCATCCATTAAGGGTTATGGAGGCCTAATGTTCCTGTGAAACTTCAACAAAGCATGTTTTTTTAGTAGTCTCCCCCAGATCGGTCTCAACACAATCCTGTCTCTCAGTTCTGCAGGCCATTCCTTTAACCTCATGGCTTAGTTTTTGCTCTGACATCCTTTTCAGCTGTTAAACTTTACATAGACAGGTGTGTGTGTGCCTTTCCAAATCATGTCCAATCAACTGAATTTGCCACAGGTTAACTCCAGTCGGAGTACAGAAACATCTCAAAGACGATCCAGTGAATCTGAAATGCTCCTTATCTAAATTTCAAGTGTTAAAGCAAAGGGTATGAAGACTTGTGCAGTGTCATCAGTGTTTCCCTTTTAATAAATTTGCAAAGTTGTGATAAATCCATTTTTGCTTTGTCATTATGGTGAGTGGGGTGTATATTTATGTGAGGGGAGTAATGTATTGCAGTTTAACAATGCAACATAACAAAATGTGAAAAAATGAAGGAGTATGAAGACTTTCTATAGACACTGTATCACACAGCATAGTGTTGTCAAAAGTAATGACCGTGATACCAGTCGGAACTGAAATTTTAAAATCATCTATTTCCATTGGATTCTTAAACACCGCTGATTGGCCAATGTGTTCACTCTCTCAACTGATATGACTGTGATTGGCTACAATGATCATCGCTTCACACTCTTCACCGAGCGCTCCCACAGAAGCAGACGGAAACGTTTAAAAGCCAACGGATCCGCTGATAGATGCAGCTTTCAAACGCTCTCGTGTGCTCCTGTGTGAGTGTGCAGTGAAGAGCGGGTTTTGTTTTTATTTGTAATAAATAAAAAATGAAATACTAAAAATTTTAATCAATCATTTTAAATTCCAGTTAGTGAATTTAGGCATCACAACAATATAATGTGCAGTATGAAAATATTATTCAATAAGATTACAATTGACTGTCACACAATTATTAGTGGTGTTCTTAAAGGGGTCATATGACGTTGCTAAAAAAAAGACCATTATTTTGTGTATTTGGTGTAATGCAATGTGTTTATGTAGTTTAACGTAAAAAATACGAAAAATATTTTTCACATTCTGTACATTATTGTTGCTCCTCTATGCCCCGCCTTTCTGAAACGCAAAGATTTTTACAAAGCTCATCGTTCTGAGAAGAGAGGCATGCTCTGATTGGCCAGCTATCCAATGCGTTGTGATTGGCAGTGTACCTCAAGCCGAATACCTTTCAGGTGGGCGTGGTCGAGTCTTCACTTTTATAAAGAATATCTCTTTGATTTTGAGACTTTAGTCTTTGCCACTTCTGGGACTTATCTATGCACAAACAGCTTGTAACACTCCAAAGACAAAGGAAAATGTAAAATCGCATCATATGACCCCTTTTAATATATTTATAAACTTTTATATTTTTTATAAATCACTAAAGTCAGCTGATAATCGATATGGTACGAAGATATCTTGCATCCCTAGCCAACCCAATTTCTTATGGCAAAGGAATAAAGAGTAATATAATACCAAGTGCAAACAGCTGGAAACATGGAATAAGATAACCCAGGATTATGCTAACTCGAATTTAAAAATGACCCTCCATTAACAATTTAGAATATTTAAAGCCCACGAGTCTGTGGTTCATAGTCCGTTTAAGCCAGAGAGTGCTCATTATAGCATACGTTTTGTTCAGGCTAATTCCAGGGAGTACAGAACATTGAGAACATGTGCTGAGATCCCAACGGGGAGAACCCGAAAGAGGATGAACCGTTCTGCCTTGCAAGAGTAGAATAGTGAAGCTGATATATCTGCGTGAACTGTAGAGACAAGCCAAGATCGACGACAGATGGAGACTCCCATGCACGTGTGAAGTCACATCTCTCTTATATTAGCTTGCCTAACTTACAAACCTCAGCGCTTTCCCTCTTCATCTACCTCTCTGCACCACTGGGCTCTGTGGAGGAGAAACGATGAGGCAGAGACATTCAGTTTCCAAGAGCTATTCAACAGATGTTTCCACAGTCTGCATCTCAAAGACACAGTGAGCAACGAGAGGCAACATAGGACAAGCCACACATGGCATTATCCTCCTCGTTTAATTAAAAAGAGCTCTCGCTGAGCTCTAAGCAAGACACGGACATATTAAGAATTATGACTGCGCTGAAAAAATAAAAGTAGAAAAACAAGAGCATGAAGGAAAAGGAGGGATGTGAAGATGTGGGGAAAAACGAGAAAACAAATAAACTGTTTTTCTGAGTTTACACACCAGCAGGCAGGAACAAGACAGCTGCAGTGTGGTTTGTTAAGAGAGTTTCAGGAAAAATCCACCGTGAGACCACAGAAGCTAGAGCCACTGAGGTATGTAAAGCAAAGCGGCAAAGAGACAAGCTGCATTGAAGGGTCAGTTCTAGCTTATCAACTTCTGCTCTCAAGCTAGAAGCCAACTATCAGATTTCTCCACTGGTTTTTTAACCATTCACTTCATTTATTTAAACACTCAAAGAATAAATGGGAACATAAAATCAAGAAAGTGAACATTAACAGGTCAGTCTGTTATTTTTGTACACTATAATGGATTTAAGAGAAACCGGTATGATTTTAAAACGCAATCTTCTCAAATAACATTTCATGTCCTCGTCTTTATTTTTGTGGTGAAAAGCTGTGCAAAACGTCTATCTTGTCTGAACTTCATCTAGCCTCCAAGACAGTTGTTAGGAACTTTTTGGTCTTTGCGAAAGCTTTGCGTTTAAAGAGCTAATAAAACACTTCAACTCAAATTAATATTTTGAGGCAAAATATGAATGACTTATGTGGCAAGTAGCAAAATAATAAGTGTAATAATGTACATCCAGCCAGTTGTTATTGCAGAATAAACCCTTTCAGAGTGATGCAAGACCTGTCGATTTTGGAGAGTAAAGTCTGCATTTTAACATTATATCACTATGGTTATATACACAAGCACCAATTCGCATTCCTGTAATACCAGTTTTTACTATAAACTTAAGTAGTTTTTTTTTTACAAAGTAAAATATTTAGATGATTATTCATGGAAATCTTTCCAAAAACGGAGCAAGATTTCCCAGCAAACCTCTTCCTCTGCTATTTTTCCAGACAGTTCTCCTCTCTTGATTTTAAGGCACTCAAAGTTGTTTTGGCAAATAAGCTGTTCCAATATGTGACAGGAAATCAGTAAGAAATTAGTACTTATTCTTTGTGTTTAAACAAACAAATTGCTGTTTTATAGGAAATTAATAAAAAAATGAGTGTTTATTTGCAAACAAGATAAAACAAAATAGCTAATAGGCTATCGATTCATTAAACGATGAGCTGTTCCCCCACAAAAGCAGTTTATTCAGCATTTTGAAACCTCTCCTGCATGACACCCATTAAAAAAATAATGAGCATAAAACAAAGCACACAAATATTGGGTAACAGTCTATTTTTATTACATATTCCATCTTGGATTGATTGAGCGTGTCAAAATGCATTCTGGGATAGCTTTCTCCGCCAATTACAGTTTCAATGCTGAGAATTGAGTTACCTTAGAAGTGAACTTCCTTACTGAATGGACAATATGCCAGCATTTCCCAGAAGGTTTATTGATTTATATACACGTCCATTTATACAAAGCCTTTCAGAGCGTGTGATCGTTGCAGAAGACATGCTTCGAGGATGATTGAAAGTGCTTTGCGATGAAAAACGTTTCATGACAGACATCGATATCTCTGCTAGATTAGAGTGGTTGAACTCGGCCTTTATTATGAACTTCCTGACTGGGAGTCAGAGCTAAAGGCAGGGCTGGAGGCATCCAGAGTCGCCTCGGTTTCCCCTCCTGCAAATGCCTTGGGTTCCAGCAGTGACAAATGAATGCCCATTCGACGAAATCCAAAACGTTTTATCAAGGATGCAGATGAAGTGTGTAATTTATGTGCCACTCACAGAAACAAGCGGAATTGCAATCTGTTTATTTGAGCAGACCAACTGTGCTGGACGTAATAACATTTGCAAACCACATTAACCGTTACCGCTAAAGATTGATATAAAAAGTTGATTATGAAAATGTAGTTTTCACACGCCAGCTCCTGAAAATCAATTCAAACGTACTTTCTCTTTCTACAGTCTTGTACATTGTTTTTTTTTTCCCAATCAAATCACTGTCAGTGCTGTGATTCTTCATGATAGAAAACCGCGGAGGAAGAGGGACACTGGCAAATCTGGACAGTCTCAGTCCATGTCATGTCAGAGCTGAATGCCAGTAAGTCCCAGAAGATCTCCATGTATGAATGCAGACGGAGCTCGGGGGCAAGTGTGAATGGTTTCCTGTGTCTGAAGCTTCTTCTGAAGTGGGAGGGAGATTCAGTCTTAAAGCAACTCCCTCACACTCTGGGAGGCTCAGTGGGCTTCTGTGCTAAGGCATGTAAATACAAATGCCATGCCAGGAGCTGCAGTCCTGACTATACTGTGCCTCTTTCATCAGTGCTACAATATCGCCAGCCAAACCCACAATTCATGGGGGAAATTTACCATCGCTTCATACAGAAATCACCTCTGAAAATACCTGAGAGACTACAGAGAATATTGGACATAGACACTTCTAATCCAGAATCCAGGGGCTCTTTCATTTATTTCTTTTAGATGGTTGTTTATTTCCATACCTGCAGGTTGAAGTCAGCATATAACCCTCCTCAATATTCAGTCATGAATTCAATGGGATTTCAGATGCTCATAGCATAGAGAAAATGGGAAAGAAAACACACTCAAGTCATATTTTATTGATGCAGATGCAGACTACATAACAAGGGATTGTGAGAAATCCAGCTTTAAGAGGAATGAAGGTTTCATCCTCTTCCATGCACAGGACTTGCACAAAACTGTGTGATCCTGCAAAGTCGCTGAACTCAAAGTTTTATTGAAACCTTTATCTGACAACACTGTGCAAACCGAAAAATTGCTCGAAAGCGTTTCACTCAGCACCGGAAAGGAACCAACAAAACACGTAAACAAGAACACTATTCTGCCTTTGAGAATAGCAGCCAGTGCGGCTAACCTAAAATGGTGAGATGTAATGGACAGGGTGATGGTCTGCTGTGTAGACTATAAATGAAGACTTTACAAACAGAACTGCTATAGGCTGAGGAAGTCTTCCTACACAAGGTAGAATAGAGGACATTCAATCCAAAAGGCCAGAAGCAAATTAAGTAAATGTGAGTACATGTCTGCACAAATCTCACCACCACAATCCCAAGGTATAAACGATGGTTGCCAGGTGGTTGTTTATTGACCCAACTCAAAAGAAACCAGTGTTCAAGTCTCTAGGTCTGGCTTGGATCCATCCATTAATGTAAGTATGGAACTTTTAGGAAGCTTCTGAGAAGCACCGATCGATCAGCTGATAACTGGCGAATTACCAATAAATGGACAATATTAAAATTCTCTACTATTTTGTTGAAATAAAACTAAAACAAGTGTACAGTATAAAAATGCATGTTCATTTACAGTGTTTTCATTTACACTGTAAGTCTAGCTGCGACACAACAAATCCCCTACAGTAAACTGCTGCCGCGTTCTATTTAAGATATTTTGGCAAAAATTTCAAATGATTTTCAACGGTCGCTTTGTCACGTCCAGTGTAGACAGACCTCGTTGCCCTGTCGCATCCGGTGTGGACACGGTGTAAGCCTTCTTTTGTTCTGCAGACATTTTCCTCTTGTTTTTTTTATCCGCCATCTCTATCTTTCTGTTGTCGCTCCGCTCGAGTAATGTCCGTCATGTGCACTGAAAAGCGCTCTCTCCTCGCATCATGAGTAGACAAGCCCCTTACTGCTGATAAGGCTACAAGTTTGTTTTGGTACTCGGTCCTGACTTGTTTTCTAAAGCGTTTTTGAAAAAATGCATACCCCACCTTTAAGTAGGAGAGTGCGATCTGACAGTTTAATCGATCTTAAAGTGTTCCATAATGTCTTTTCAAGCGAATCATGAAGATTGTGATCTTTTATGTGCTCAATGTTAAAACTAAAGCAATGCCTGCCTATTAGATTGATGTTCTGACTGGCCAAATTATATCACGGGTGTCTATCATGTCCTTCACGCATGGTGACTGTGCAATAAATCAGAATTTACTTCAAATTTAGATTTTGGCTTCATACGATTATGAAAATGTGATGAAATAAAGCTGATCACTGTGGCACATGCCGTTCCTTTCCTTTAAAGCGGTGTGCCCTCTTTGAATGCATAAACGTAACATCTAAATCAGACAAAATATGTTGCATTACTGTCGTAAAATGCAGTCTACTGTGGGACAATCTGTATTTTTTAAAAGAGTTATTAAAAGAAGAACTGTGAAAATTACTGTTCTCCAGGTCAAATATAAAAACAAAAATTCAAAATGTCCATCTTGAAAAGCATTTACAAAAAGACAGCCAGTTATGGTTTGCAGAATTTGGAATATTGCGATTCACAGTGGATTATAGGGCTGCAACTAACGATTATTTTGATCATCGATTAGTTGACCGATTTAGGGCTGCAACAACTAATCGATAAAATCAATTATTATCGATTATGAAAATCATCGACAACGATTCTCATTATCGATTAGTCGAGTCTACCCACAGTGCACATCCAACTTCAGCCGGTTGCTCAAATTACAGCACTGAATAATGCATTTCTATGGACAAAATGCATCTAATACTTATTAGCACAAATACAAACATGCTACTTCTTAACAAGCAAAATAATAGGAAAAGGACAAGTTACATGTGGTTTACGTAGGGTTCAAGGATTTTTCTTAGTTTAGTCTCTTAAAAGAGCTTGTATTCTCTTAAACGCCATCAGTAAATCAGTAGCAATGGGACCTCCAGCTTTGAGCGCTGGGTTGAGGACAGATTATAGCTGAGGTGGCTCTTTCCGTTCCTCTGAGGGATTTCATTTATACAGCTACAGGATGTGGGTGTGTCTACACAAGAATAATATCCAATCAGCACAACTGCCAGGAACCACTCAAGCCTGAATCAACCTTGAAAATGCTCCTAATAATCGTGAGGCAACAGGCAAATTGAATATAAGGAGTCGTTTACCTACCCGTGTGTATTTCTGAATCTGAATTTTTTTTTCTTAATTTTTTCTTTCATCAAACATAACTGGAGAAATTCTGAATAATGTTTTAGCTGATGTTGTCCATTCAATAAAAGTGCAATTCGTCTACCATCAAGCTCTAAAAGGACCGACATTCGAGCCATGTTTGATTATGCAGATTTTTTTCTTTGGAGCTTGGCAGTAAAATAATCAGCATTCTCTTTCAATAAATAAAAACATGGCTTGAACAATATTCAAAACATCTCATTTTGGACGGACAAGCTGGTTTGAAAAGAAGTGCGAGTGAGCACATGATAAAAATGCCTTTTATAAGAAGTGTTTAGACACAAGTCTGAACTCTATCCACTGCCACAACTCCAAAATTAGATTGTATTTAGTGTAAGTGTCAGCTTCACACGTTTCTTCATAAGGAGACAGAATGGAATGTCATGCTAATGGAAATGTCAATACTCAACTGTGTCAACTGGATAACTTAAGACGTCTGCTGCACCTGTAACATAAGCTCCAGGGCAACACTGACAGAAATAGGCCATTCTGTCCATGTGAACTAAATACAATCTCATAAAAAGGTATCCAAACCGCTATGACCTTTCAGTGAATGGCAGGGCTTACAAAACCCAACTTCTAAAGGGTCATTTGTAATTCTCTGAGATGTTAATTATATCTCCACAAAAATGTCCATTGGGGACAAAAATGGAAGTGCTGACGTCAGGAGGAAAAAGTGAGTGAGATACTGAGAAAAGGACAGGAAGCGAAAGGCAGGGATATGAGTCAGTGAACATCCTGCTGTGAGCTGGCAGCTTATAGAGGTGACGTTCTGCAATGACACTAAAGCTACCGGCACACGTCACACTTTGGGTTTCTTTACATGCTTCGGATGAAATAATGCTTCATTTTCTATTAAAGTAAAGTATACACAGACTACCCAGCTGTGAATGATGAAATATTTGTACTGGTGAACTGTGCCTTTAACAATGCATAATCATCAAGCTGGACGACATGTAATGCAGTACACAAGCAGACAAAACTGCTGAAATATGGAGCGTTATGAAATGTCCTTGATAACCAGCAGAACTCTTCAGATGAAATGACAGGATGTTCCAAAGGAAGTGCAGGAAAGGACAATTATAGTAAGTAGATCAGATCCTCGGACCTGATGCTGTCTGGAAACCTGAGGTCTACGGGACTCTTCATGGCTCTAGTGGTGAAGCAGTGGGCTACAGCCACCTGCCATTGTGAGATGTGAAGCGCTAAGCTCTTGCTAGCAGCTGGTGTGTGTGGAGCCAGGCCTAATGTGCGCTGAGGATTACCACTCCCGCTTTCTTAACACCGTGGGCAAAAACAAGTGCAGGTAATAGAGGTAACAAGCGAGAAAGAATATGATAGAGATGGTGGAGATTTGAGCTCCCTGGAAAGCCAGTTGTGCTCACACAGAATAGTCAGACTTCCAAGTGACTTCTGAGTGCTGCAGGAATGAAAGATGGTGTAGTAGGATGCCACAGAAACATGATTTCTCCCTAATATGAAAATGCTTTTCTGTTTAGGATCAATAATATTCCTTATCACTTAATAATCACTATAATAATTTTCTAATAACGTCAAATAATTTTAATTATTTTAATGCGTATTAAAAAATTTTTTTTTTTTAAATGTGTAAAATCTAAGAATTACATTTTGGATCATAACTGACAGTAATAATTCATATTATTTCTGCAATATCAATTCAATTATGTAATCAATGTTTCTTAAATCCAGATGCAATTTTACACTACAAGAAATGTATGCTGACTTTGACATCAAAAACCCTATTTAATATTATAAAGTGTATAATATTGTCAAATATTATATAAAAAGTATAAATATATGTAATATATACATAAAATAAATATTATATATTTTATAAAAAAATTATAAGTATAATGCAAGTGTACAAATTTTTGTTTTGAGTGTATAGAGTGTATCTGAAATTCTCAACCAATTTATAATATAAGATTTATATTTTGGATCAAAAAGTTAATTAATACTTCAGATATTATTACTGTAGACTAATTAATATCGATTGATATCTGTAATCTGTGTATTTTCATTTTATGCAGATGATTTTACACCCCTAAAACTGTATGTTGGCTTTGACATCATAAAGACCCAGACTGAAGCAAAAGTGATCTTTTAAGGTTTAGCAGGCACAGAAAAAGCTGTTAAAGCAGAGGAATTTAATTTCAGGGTGAATTTAGGAAATGAACAAATCACACATTCTCCCTTCTCTGAAGTACTGACCTTTGTGAGACATTTCAGCTGCTTATTTGGTCATTATGGGTAAATGGGTGATTTCATTACCTTTAAGCAAGAATCTCCAAGCACTGCTGGAAAATTGATGAAGGTAGAGAACAGAAAGTGCTATGAAAGAGACAGATGGAGGAAAGAATCAGTAACCGGTGTCTGTAGCGCTGAGAAAAGGTGCAGGCTATGTTGCAGGTCATGGATAATTGGATTCAAGCAACAAACATAAAAACAGACTTGACAGGCTGACAATGGGAGCAAGCAAGCGGAGGGTAAATTTGCACAAGAACTGAATGGTGGATACTGAGGAGCGTTTCACCAGCATGGGAGCTCGGCCAAGCAAAGGAATGTTTCCAAACAATCCTCACGACTCTCGCTACTTCCCGCTCAAAAAAAAGATTTGAGCGAATTCCAGAGGAGCTTCCAAAACACTGCAACATGTAGGTCACACAAAAAGTCTTTGCAGTTTATTCACTGCTAACAAAATGGAAAGCTTTCAAATATTACAAATATTTCGAAGAAAACTTGCTTTCAAGGGTGCTGGAGCTTCACACCTTGATAACCATAGTTTGGTACAAAGAATAAAATGGTGCTACCAAGATTTTGTTTGTGAAATAAGAATTTGTACAGTCTAAAAATGTCCAGTAGATGCGCAGAAGTATTGGCATTTATGAGGAAAATCACAGGTGCATCTTTCCAGTACCATCCCATACATTCAAAACAACTGCGGAGTTGATCGTAATAAAAGCATTCAAATTGCTGCTTTAAAAAGACCGTCTGACAGCTTTTCTGAAAGAAAGGCCATGCAGTGTGTGGGCAAACGCTGATGAATTGAGTGTATCTGAAATTCTAAACGAATATCGACTGCCAAGGCCATCTTCAACAGCCCTTCTTTGTGCTGTGTTTAAAGAAAAAACAAAAAAAGATGATTCCTGCACTGATTTGAGTATGTGTGTTGAAGTGACAATCTGGAAAAGTCGAATTGTTGTGACAAATATTGATGATTTAAACCACAATATGATGATAATTATTTTATATCTCACTGTTCCTTAGATATGAATAAATAAATAAATACATACATAATTTAAAAAATACTAACATATAATAATAATAAATACATTTAATTCAATTAAGAGAAAAAAAAAATACTCCAAAAACAATCCAGACATTCTATGCTTGTTTAAAAGTACAACTTTATTTTATTCATCTTTAAATTAATAAATTATTATTATAAAAAATTGTGTATTTAAGAAAATAATTACATGACAAATGTAAAATTACAATTCTAATATTTACACTAATTTATTTATCTTAATTTCTTGTCAAATATTAATTAATCACGGTTTCATAGACCGGGCCAATAAACCAGGATTAGGCCATAGTTTAATAAGGGCATTATTACTAATTTTTATAAACATGCCTTAGAAAAAACATTACTGGTGTGTATCTTGAGACAACACAAAGACAGTGACATGTTTTAAGATCAGTCAGTGCAAGTTTCTTTCAGTTGAAACAGCTCAGATTTACATTTTAGTCTGGGACTAGGTTTAAGCCTTGTCAGTGAAACCAGGGGCACGTGTTTATTTTGAGTTTATTTTCTGCCCTTAAAGCTTCCCTTTTGTTTTTCAATTTGCACACTGCGTTCTTAAACGCACATTAAAGTGACCCAAACTCTGAGCAAACACGAAGAAATTCATGTTGAGTAGTGAACCGAAGAGCTGATAAACATATATTTGATTAAATCACAGCCTTTGCCATATTTTAATTTTGTTTGTTTTTTCCATTAAACATGCAGCCCTGTCTGTAATCATCTGCAAATTGTAAAACAAAAGACAAAATTATTAATAGGGCTGCAATGAATCACGTTTAATTCCATTCAAATAAAAGTTTATGTTTACATACTCTGTGTGGATTGTGTATGTATATATATATAAATACACACACACATCTACAGTATGTATACATTTAAAACAAATATTTGTATGCATATATATTTATACTTGTAAGATTTATATTTTATATAATATTTTATATATAAATTCAACATGTTTCCTTTATATATACACATGTATGGGTGTGTATTTATATATACACACAATACACACATAGTATGTAAACAAACTTTTATTTTGAATGTGATTAATCACGATTAATCATTTCGCAGCCCTAATTATTAACAGTCCTACTAATCTCATTTGTGACCAAATACATTTGAGTGAATTTGATGCATTTTAGTAAAGAACTGCTATCAAAGCTGTATAACTAATTATGATGGTCACCAACTTTACACTTTTTCCCCCAAACAGTACTAACAAAACCTCACTCAAACAGCCGAAAGCCTCAGATCATTACACCTTACTTAATGGAAGACTTAGCAGCATCAATTATCCGACTCTATCACCTTTTCCCAATTAAACACTCCAGGCTGCACACAAGCCCCATCTCTTCAGCTAAGCCGAGCTACAAGCAGCGGCACTTGACAGAGTAATCTCTCAACAAATCCCTCCCCAAACATTTTCACACTGGCTGTTTCCTAATTGATAAACCTCCACAGGGGGCTGCGCTATCATACGACACCACCTAGCAGCTAGCACAGATCCACCAGTCACCGGCAGCCTTAAACAGTCAACACACAACAGCGCTATGTGTGTGAGGTGCTAACAGAGCACACGCGTTCAGCGTTTGGAGCCGCATGAGAGAGAATGCTGCTAAGACCCAGAGGATGTTTTTAACTAAGTGAACCAATAACATGTGGGAGGAGAGGTCACTGACCTTTCACCGCTGTATTTACTGCCTCAGCAGCATTGAGTTTATGGAATAGCCCATCATAGTCCCGTCAGACATCAGTAATCACCTGCTCTTCAACATTAGCTGCTGTAGTAAAGCAAACCCAAAAAATTTAGGTTTTTACCAAATTGTAGGTTTTTGGCCGAAATAGAGAGAAACTTACTACTAGGGCTGCACGATGAATTGAATGCAATTGTGATGCATATCCTTCAGTGAAGCAAAGTTCTGTGATCAGTAGGGCTGTCAAAAAAACATTTGAACTTTGAATATTCGTCTAATTTAAAATAAAAAATCCACTAAATGTTGCATTTCGAATTTTAGGTGTGTGTCAGGCAGCTTTATCAGTGGCGCATGAGATGCGACGACGATGTAAGTGTTGTTGCATTTTTATGTTTTTGTTAGCCTATCCAGTTGAACCCACTAGACGCGGCACTGCAACGTCGTTCATTCAAAATATTGCAGAAAAAGATAACGTCAATTCGGAGATGTTGTTTACGGCGAAACTGAAACCAAGCCGTTCACACAGAACGCATATTTATTGCATTTTCTATAGGGACATCTATCACCGTTGCACTCGCGTTTCGCAAAAGAGAGCTGCATGTTTAGAAAGCCACATAAAATTTATGTAAGTTCAACTTTTAAAAAAAACATGTCTCGAGACATTATGGTGTTTTTTCCCCATCCCACTGCATCTCATGTTTTTAAATGAAGAAAGTACTCTTTGTGATTGATTTTCGGTCCTTTGAATTAAACTATACATTCATGATGCTGTTTTGTTTCTAATTGTTTAAGCTTCGAATTATTACGGTTTAACCCCTGATGTCACATGGATTATTTTACCGATATCCTTGCTACGTTTCTGGACCTTGATCGTGTAAGGACCCTTGCTGTCTATGGAGGGTCTTACTCTGAGTGCTCTCAGATTCCATCAAAAATATGTCGGAGCGGTGGTCTCACGGGTTTGAAACGACATGAGGGTGAGAAATTAAATGACAGAATTTTCATTTTTGGGTGAACTAACCCTTTAAAGTGAATCTTTTTGCCAAAACTATATTTTTAACCTTCGATAAAAATTTCATTTTGGTGCATTACTGCAACACCTAAATTTTCCTCCTGAAATCAATATTTTAGAATACTTTGAAACTCCAATAATCAATAACTCTGTACTGATGACTAGCAGAAATTAGCAATAAAATGAATCTCTTCGCATGAACTGAACTATTTACATTGAACTAGGTAGTTCCCAATAAAGACCAAACGCTTAGTCCTAATCAGCAATGTGTTCAGCTCTTCTTAAACTGCAATTTACTAATTGTTTATCGACATTACCATCTGTAAAGAATGGCTGAGACATGCATGACTTATCAACTCACTTTAAGTGCACTCAATAAAAAGGGAGGAGGAATGGGAGCAGCTAGCATGTCATATCAAGCAAACACTACGCAATGAAACACTGCGGTTTATTTGACCTCCCCTGAGAGACATTCAACACAGTCTTCGTCTCAAACTAGTGAGCTGCCTATACTAACAAGAGGGCCAAAAAGTACCATGGTATTCTCTGAAGTATTTTAAAAAAAAGTGTCTTGCCCATTCACTTCTGAGCATGGTATGCACAATGATGACTTACCAAGGTAAAACCCAATGATGCCCAAAAATGCTGTCTAGGTAGGCAGCACACAAGGTTTTAAAACAGAGCCAGAGAAGTCAATGACATCAGGATGCTGATCTACTTTGCACAGAGCTGGATTAGTGATGCCGTGGCTTTATATCAACACTATGATCCTGAAATAGGGCTGTGCATTACGTTGCAAGCTGCATAATCATAATACACGCGACCTCTAAAGACCCTTCCTTTATTGGAGATCCACTAGTTATGAGTTATTGCATATTAATATATTACACGTCACATTCAAATCAGAAAGGAGGCTGATACAACTGTACCAATTTAATTTTTAAGCTCACTACTTTTAAAAATGTAATTTCAATTTCAATTTGACTGTTTGAATGGTACTGATTTTTGTTTTACTTTTAACAGCTATACTTTTTAAAGATATATTGAATAAAAATCACTTGAACGCCCTGGTTTCACTTTATTTGACGTTTGACTTATGAGAGATATTTTTGGCCGTTGTAGGTCAGATTACCTGGAAAGCCAAAGTGGGAAATCCGAGGTAGAAATAGGTTTATATTGCATAATAAAATATAATATTTAAGTTGGCCGTGTTCCAAAAGGCATCAAGTGTACAAAGCAGAAATATATTTAACTGTGTTAGAACTCGCTTGAGCAATATTTGTTTACAACACCTTAAATTAAGTCGTATTGTTAATGAGTCAATGTTCAATGTGAATAAACGACTTCTTACTAAACTGTATGTGCATTGAGCCTACACTTCAAGTGCCAAAAACAGACAATTAAATCTCAATCGCAATTATCTGCATGATAAATTAATCGTCGATAGCATTTCACGATCGTGACAGCCGGAGGTTTCTCAAGCGTTACCTGTTCTGTGTCCATGATGGACTCCGCGAGTCCTTTCACCACAAACTGAGAGCATATCGCCGAAATATCGCATCGTTTTTTCTTCCCAGCAGCATTCCGCGAAGTTATACAGTTTAATGTAAGGACACGTGAATAAAATGTTAATCCCCTTCGCTTAGGACATCATCATCATCATCAATCCGCTAAACATAAGAAGACCGTGTAACAGGATCGGTTGCACAACCGGATCTAACGTTAGTCGGTAAGCATTAATAGGAGTATATATCTGATCAAGAGAACAAAAATACTTTAAATAATTAAATATAAGTATTTTAAATCACGAACAGTGAATGGAGAAAACACATTACACAGATTACACCGCCGAAGGGTTTATTTTCGCTGCCCGTGGCCATGACTGACTCCACCGAATAACGTTAAACACCTGACATCGACACTTTCCAGATTTGTAACCTTCTCTAATCTGCTCTCTGATCAGTGCCCCGATGATATGATGATCAAGAAGCATTTCACAGGTCTGATTGTTACAGAGATATGATGTTTAGGTCAAATCCAGCACTGCTGGGTGTGTTTATCAGTTCATCTGAACGGTGACTGGCCGCGTAGATATATTTGATAGTAACGTTACACAAATAAAATTGACTAACGTTACTGTTTCAAATAAATATATTTATGAACTTCTTACCTGGCGTTAGTGATTTCTTCCGCAGTTAAACCCAGAGTTTGGTGTAGATCAGTTTTGACTCCTGCTCAAACTGAATAAACTTTGCCCGCTTTTCCTTCTTCTTCTCCTCGCTGGCTAACACACACCTGCTAACGACCGTTAAAATCTCTCCGCTCGCGTCGTCAAGAGCGATCACCGAGCCCGCGTGCTGTCGCCGGTATCTCTCCGTGAGGAGTTGAAGTGTTACCACGGATCGGAGGTGTAGATAACCGCTGTTCCCGATTTCAGATAAAGTTTATCTCCATCTTCTCCCGTCCAACGCCATCTTTCCCGCGGGGCACGCTGGGTAATCCTGAGGAATCCCGACGCGACGCGACGCGTTGGGTTCGCTGCTCGTCATGGAGTGCTGGAAACAACGCAGGAGGAGCGCGATGAAACTTACTCCTAACATCAGGAAACATACATTTACCTCGGGTCTATATGATGATAGCTTTCACAAGTTGATAATAGCAAATAAAATAATGGTTCCTATACAATTATGCTCTTTGTATTGTGCTCATGCTCATATTGTGAAGTATTAAAATGTAAAAGAACTGTTCTATTTTAGTTGCCTATACTTGAAAATGTAATTTATTTCTGTCTTAAGTGTCATGTGATTCTTCAGAAATCATGCTGATTTGCTGCTCGAAAAACATTTCAGAATATTACATTGCAAACAGTTTTTTGCTGCTTAATATTTTTGAGGAAACCGTGATACACTAACATTCAAAAGTATTTAAAAATAAATTAATACTTTTATTCAGCAATAAAACATTTGAGTAAAGTGACAGTAAAGACATGTTACAAAATATTTAATGCTGTTCTTTTAAATATTCGATGCATTAAAAAATATTGAAAAATGCATCATGCTTATCACATAATTAAGCAGCAAACACAACACTGATAATGAGAAATGTTCCTCTAGCAGCATATCAGAATGATTTCTGAAGAATCATGTGACACTAAAGACTGGAATAATGATGCATGACATGGAATAATACATTTAAAATATATTCAAATGAAAACAAGTATTAAATTGTAATAATATTTCACAATATTACTGTTTTTCTGTATTAAATAAACACAGCTTTGGTAGTGTATATCCTTATCCAACTGGAAAGGGGAAAACATTGAAACGGGCCTCAACATAATATGTCAAGGAGAGGAAGCTCAGCACCAGATGGCAGTCAAGGGTGCGAGTATGCCTCGTTGCCAAGGGGGCTTCTGCATGCCGAATGTGTGTGTAGTTAATTGTCATCAATTGAGAGTGTACTGAGACCTGGCCACAAGTCATTGAGAAACACTGACTCATTGGTTCCTGTGTGCAGATTATGTTGACAGTTAATAAACAGAAACTGAACAATTGAATTAGCCTTCCTCCTTTATTCCCCATGCATTCTCATTTTAGGCTCAATCTGTAATCAGACTATCACCTCGATGTTCATTCTCTCAACTGAGCAGGTAAATAAAGAAAAAAACTTTCCCCACACTGTTTGTGTCTAACAGAGCATTTAAAGGAAAAAAATCGATTGACTGAGGAAGCACATCCGTCCGTGAGGTGCCGTTGTCTTAGCTGTCTTCCCTTCATCTGACAGGTAGCATCAGTGTAGGGTGAATACTAATGCTGAACCACTCTGTCACCAAGGCAGACAGCTGACCTCAGAACACCGTATGCTTTTAAAGAGGTCATGTCTGCTTGCCCCAGACCTCCTGCTGGCTTGTATCGGAGAGCTGGGGAAGCAAACATTTGCATTTCAAGCAAAGAGGAGAGGCTTCAATGACTTCAAACCACAAGCCCTGCATGATTCGATTTTAGAACACCTGCGGACTTGAGTGGTCATGAAGCTCTCAGAGAGCCTTCACGAATGCAAGCAAATCCCTCCAAATCCACATGAATAGAGAACTAGCATGCATGCATGACTTAGACAAAGAAAGGTGACTGAAATATGAATCTAATTTCTTTGATGTTTCCAGAAGGATTTTATATACAAGCAGGCAGAATCTGAAATGGTTGTAAGTAGATTGAAAGGTAGGAAATACATTTCCCTGGTGGTGGGAGTGTAGTGATTAAGTCATATAAACATCTCAGGTTTGATCTCAAGAAGTGCAGAGTTACTCAGAGTCTTATCACCACTGAGCACTTGAACACTTAACCCCAAATCGCTACATGCAGATTACTGTGTCATAAGGCTCTTTGGGTGAAACTAATAAAGAATTGCAGTTTTTCTGCTCTTTATTGGGTTTTTTTTGGTAACCACTATTCTTTATGTAAGCAGTAAGGTACAAGAGGCTGTGCTGTATTGTTAATAAAACTGCACAGCTGTATGTTTTATAGTTACATTACCAGCAATGTACATAAAGACAAAAAGTAGATAATGAAGAAAAATTACCAGGTACATTTTCCAGTTTTTTTGGTTTTGGTATTTTTTGGTTTGTTCATTTTGTGTGTGTGTGTGTGTGTGTGTGTGTGCGTGTGTGCGCGCGCGCGCGCGTGCGTGCGTGCGTGCGTATGTGCTTGCCTCACAAAAACCTCCCTTTGGGGGCATCCTCATTTGTAAAACTGGTATAAAATAAAGTAAACAAAGAAAATGTAAATTGTAAAGATGCTAAATGTTTGCTGTGAGGGGTAGGGTCAGGGTGTGGGTTAGGATTAGTTTATTATATTACATGTTTATTAAATCATGCTGATTTGCTGCTCGATAAACATTTCTGAATATTTCATTGAAAACAGTTTTTTGCTGCTTAATATTTTTGAGGAAACCGTGATACACTAACATTCAAAAATATTTAAAAAGAAAGAAGAAAGTTAAGAAATTAATACTTTTATTCAGCAATAATGCATTTGAGTAAAGTGACAGTAAAGACATGTTACAAAATATTTCATGCTGTTCTTTTAAATATTCGATTTATTAAATACTGAAAAATGCATCATACTTTTCACAAAATTAAGCAGCAAACACTACACTGATAATGAGAAATGTTTCTCTAGCAGCATATCAGAATGATTTCTGAAGATCATGTGACATAAAGACTGGAATAATTATGCTGAAATTTCAGCTTTGATCACAGGAATAAATGACATTTTTAAATATATCAAAACGGAAAACTGTAATAACACTTCATAATGCAATTGTTTTTACTGTATTTTTGATCAAATAAACACACATTTTTGGTGGGTAATTGCATTGAGATGATAATAACTGATGTTAAATATGAATCTCGCTCACCCACTGCAGTTTAACCAGCAGCAGTCAAAAGGATACTTTGAGAGTCTGGTTTGTTTAGGGTAAAAAGTGCATACTCAGATAAATAGTGGTTGATCTCACCCTATTAGTTTCTAGTGTAACCAGTTGTGTTTTGCAAAACACGAAACAATGCTGGTGATTATAAATGATGTCAACAGTTATTCTGACAGTACAGTACAGAATGAACATGTCAGAAATCACACTGAAGATGTAACTGTCTGGTGTTTTATTATACATGAGAAACCCAGCGATTTAAACACTCGGCCCCATCTCTTCCTCTTTTTGTGCCTTTGGCTGTTTGTTTTCCACAGTTGGATTGGGTTCTGGGCTGTTGGAAAACCCATTTGTGGCACAGCGGGAAAACCTGCCACTCCTTCTAATGCATGGAGAAGCACAGTCAAGCTCTCAAGCACTAGTGTGAATCAGGAAGGATGATGCAGCCGACGGTTTTCTTCAGGCCTGCAATAGACTGTCAAAGAACCTTCTTGGTTACTGGTGAACTCTCTAACACTGAGCAGATATTTTACTACCTATTTAGTTTGAGAACATACATCTCTCACACCACTATGCTCACAGGACTGTGAGAGAGCTGGGATTTCAGGGGTTTAAATCATGCTTTCAATCGGGCGAAGTGGCTAGCAGCAAGAAGAGAGATCTTTCTAGAACAGTGGTTCCCATCTGGATTTGTTTCAGTAGTACGCAGATTTTTCAAAGCACACGATTGAAATTGAATAGTATATACAAAAATATATTTTTAAAATGCATTAGTATTTCAATTCACTGCATACATCCAAACAAATAAATGAGATGTTTCATGTTTTCACTTCTCAGGCAATAATTAACCTTATATATACAGTTATATATATATATGTATCTCCATATATATCCATATATATTTTGACACAGGCACAATTTTTATTATTTTAGCTGCTATCCAAAACATATTCAAGTTACATAATGAATATGGGCTTAGATTGCACACTCTGAGCTTTAATGTGAGTCTCATCTAAATTGGAGGAAAGGTTAAGGAATTACAGCTCTTTAATATGTACCTCCCCACTTTCTCACGGGACCATAAGTAATTGGACAATTGACTCAAAAGGCGTTATTATTATTATTATTATTATTATTTCTACATCAAGTAATCAGGTAACAGGTCTGATTGATTCTAAGTGTGCTATTTGCATTTGGAAGCTGTTGCTGTGAACCCACATCATGCAGTCAAAAGAGCTCTCCATACAAGCGAAACAGATAGCGGGAACATAGGAGTTCCTCTAGGAACATACTTTACCATGGAGTCATTGTTTTTGGAAACAAAGATGAAGTTCTCAAGGTGAATGCATACCTTGACTCTAGGGGTCAAACAACTAAAAATCAAGTCAGAAATCTTGGGGTGATTCTAGAGACAGACCTCAGCTTTAGTAGTCATGTCAAAGCAGTAATTAAATCAGCATACTATCATCTCAAAAACATTGCAAGAATTAGATGTTTTGTTTCCAGTCATGACTTGGAGAAACTTGTTCATTCCTCAGGTCCACTATCATCACACCAGTCCTCAGGTCCTTACACTGGCTTCCAGTTACATTTAGGATTGATTTTAAAGTACTTTTACTCGTTTATAAGTCACTCAATGGTCTAGGACCTAAATATATTGCAGATATGCTCACTGAATATAAACCTAACAGACCACTCAGATCAGTAGGATCGAGTCAGTTAGAAATACCAAGGGTTCACACAAAACAAGGGGAGTTTGCTTTTAGCTATTTTGCCGCCCACAGCTGGAACCAGCTTCCAGAAGAGATCAGATCAGAGCATGTGAGCGGAGCTGAGCGGTGAGAATTTCCGCTCCCCGCTCACGTGGGTGTTCGCTCCCCCCGCTCCACCGCTCAAAGTCGGACCAGATCGCTCCGCTCAATTCCGCTCCCCGCTCATCTACAATTTCCTCCCGCTCCGGTGAAATCGCTCCACGCTCGCTCAAATTTAAAATTACTCTGCATGCCTAAGACCTGCCATTTTCAACCGAAGCCTGAGGTTGCGGCGTGGTTGGACCACACCTAATACGCGCGTATTCCATAGGCAATGTGGCTGCTCTAACCTGTTAACATAGGTGCGGAAAGGAAAATCAACACGCAGCAAACCCGCTCCATGACGCGTCCGCCACGCAGCCTATATCCTATAAAGAACTCACAGCAACATCAGTCAAAATAAAACATATATTTATTTCAAACTATAGGCTAACTATAAGTATAGGCTGAAGGTTTTGTTAATTGTTGAAGGCACAGGTGAATTCTGGGTGGATTTGTGCATGCCCTAGGCTCGTGGTGTGAGCGGTATCGGAGCGGAACCGGAGCGAGACAGAGCGATCGCTCCAGCCTTTGGATAAAAACCCGCTCCGCGCTCCGACTATATTTTGCACGCTCCGCTCCCCGCTCGCTCCCCGCTCCGCTCCGCTCACATGCTCTGGATCAGATGTGCTAAAACATTAGCCACATTTAAATCCAGACTAAAAACTCATCTATTTAGCTGTGCATTTGTTGAATAAGCGCTGTGCTACATCCAAACTGACTGACTGATTGTGAATAACCCTTTTCTATTCTTAACTTCTTAACTTTAAATTCATTTAAAATAATTTGTTATATAATTTTGTTTTTATTGTTGTGATTATATATGTTTTTTTTTCCTTGTTTTTATTATTATTTTATGTAAAGCATTTCAAACTACTACCGTATATGAAATGTGCTATATAAATAAACTTGCCTTACCTTGGAGAGAATGATCCTCATAGTACAAATGGATGATGACCCAAAACATACAGCAAAAGCAACCCAGGAGTTTTTGGATGGAAAATGTAGAATATTCTGCAGTGGCCAAGTCAGTCTCCTGATCTCAACCCGATTGAGCAGCATTTCACCCGCTGAAGACAAAACTAAAGGCAGAAAGATCCACAAACAAACAACAACTGATGCCAGCTGCAGTGAAGGCCAGGCAAAGCATCCCAAAGGAGGAGACCCAGTCTCTGCTGATGTCCATGAGTTCCAGACTTAAGCCAGTAATTGCCTGCAAAGGATTCTCAACAAAATATAAAAAAATTACATTTTATTAATGAATATATTTATTTGCCCAATTACATTTGAGCCCCTGAAAATGGGGGACTGTGCATAAAAAGGGTTGTAATTCCTAAGCATTTTATGTTATATTTTTATTCATCCCCTTGAATTAAAACTTAAAGTCTGCACTTTAATTTCATCTTGATTGTTTTATTTTTAATTCTGTGGCATAGAGCTAAAATTATGAAAATTGTGTCAGTGTCCACATATATGTATATGTGTGTGTGTGTGTGTGTGTGTGTGTGTATGTATATGTATATATGTGTGTGTGTGTGTGTGTGTGTGTGTGTGTGTATGTATATGTATATGTATGTTAATATTTCCATTTATTTATCAATGGTTTTCGCTTGTGTCCATGACTCTGTCATAACAGACCTGCAATTGATTTCTGGTTTTGGGTCCACCTGTTACGAATCACTGTTCAGAAGACAGTACGGTTGTAAAAATACATTTATACCATATAGTGTTTGGCATTCTCTTCAAATACTAACAGTTTCTTATTATTGTTGTTTGTTAGTACCAAGAGCAGCCACAAGAGGAGGATGTGTGCCAGTGATTTAGAGCAGCACCACGCTCATACAGTATTCATCCACCCTCATTATTTATGGTTTTCATAGCAGTTCATTTTCTGTAATAATAAACTGTTGGGGAAAAGTGCTTGTGTTAAATATTGCACATGCATTATGCACTATTAGTGCACTAGTGATTAAGCATAAGAAAACTCTCATTGGAGGAGCCTCTCTTGGAGGAGCCTCTCTTGGACTGGCCTCACATATAGCCTACATAAAAAAGGAGAGTTATAGAACAAGAAGACGAACCTGGTCCTACAAAATGACCCCATCCAATCTAATAACTCCCACATATACAGTGCAGAAACTGCCCACACTGTAATGGATTCCCTGCAGTTGGCACCAGTTACTGTGGGCTGCAGGCATCAGTGCAAGCACAGCTTGCTAAAGGTTATTGTCATGCTTTAGCCTTGAATATAGGCCGTTTCTAAATGGCAGCAGTGTTGTAAATTCCAGCTTGGTGCAGCTCATAACTTAATGTCTTTGGTGAAACAGGGCAGAGATGTGCTGATTGTGTCCCTGAGGTATCCCTGTCAGTGAGCTTCAACTAACAACCACTGTTTCTATTTGCAGAGGTAGTTTGTCCATATCTAGCGTATGCTGTTATTAAAGCCATAGTTTACTCAAAACAAAATAATGGTAATTTACTCACCCATGTATCGTTTCAAACCTGTATGGCTTTCTTTCTTCTGTGGAACGTAAAGGATATTTTGAAGAATTTCGGTAACCAAACAAGAATGTTTTGGTTGCCATTGATTGTTAAGCTGTTTAATGCACAATGGTTTTGCATTTGTAGATTAGGTGCATTATGGGATTGTATGAGTGCACTCTATATTATACACTATGCTTTCAGACGCCACTACAAATGGCTTAACCTCCCTAAAAAGTGCACTATATGAGGTATAAAGCAGGGTTTCTCAACTCAAGGTCCACTTTCCTGAAGAGTTTAGCTCTAGTCCTAATCAAACACACCTGAACAAGCTAACCAAGGGCTGTGTTTAGCCTTGACAAAACAGCAAAACATTTATTAAACGGAAACGGTGATCCTTTGAACACCCTGTTCTGATGACGCAAGTATTGCAACAATGGCAGCTTAGAAGGCTTTTCTTTGTGTTCTTTTTAAAGAATTTTCTGAGCCTGATGAAATCGGTATAAATACGTGATTAATACTGCAAAATACGCTTGATGTTACACTCTCTGCCCTTGCCGTCAAGAATAAAAGAGAACATCCCAATCAAGTGAAAGGATTTGTGGAATCTATGGTTCCTAATTATAGTGATCCAACATTTGCTGAAAAGACAAACATTTCAGGTGAAGAATAATCCACTTCTTACCTCCGAGACTGTGTTGTGATCTATATGACCGTATTATTTTTATTGTGAGTATGAGGCTTATCATTATTGCTGATCACTTTTGTTGTCCTATGATATTGTAATATTTACCATTCTATTACCAATTGTTTCGCTAGATGAGACCCTTATTCATCGTCTGGTATCATTTATAGCCCTTTGAAGCTGCACTGAAACTATCATTTTGACCTTCAACCGTTTGGAGTCCATTGAAACTATACGGATACAAATCCTGGAATGTTTTCATCAAAAACCGTAGTTTCTTTTCGACTGAAGAAAGAAATGCATAAACATCTTGGATGACATGGGGCGAGTAAATTATAAGGACATTTTTAATTGAAAGTAAACTAATCCTTTAAAGAAGTTCCGGATCTATACTTGTCCTCTTATTATTTCAGTTATTTTGCCTATTGTGCAAACAATATACTTGCTCTTATGAATTTATTTTGATGTTAATTTACTTATTCATCATCATCATGTTGATTTGCAATATTGTTACTGTAAAACTCCTACGACAAACCCATTGTGTGAGCTGTCTCTTTAACACCGCGTGGTTTATATACATGTTGCTGCTGATTGGGCTAACATTTTGGACATGTGCAGGTGCACCAAACAAGAGAAAACGTATCTCAAACCCTGTTGCACACCGTTTCCAGGAAACATGTCATTTAAACAGGAAACAGTAGAAAAACGTTGGGCACTGGTCTGAGCTTGAACGTGCCCCAGGTCTTCAGGAGTATTAGAAAGACACAGACGTGAGTTTGATGAAGGTTGGAGCTAAATTCAGCAAGAAAGTGGACCTTTAGGACCAGAGTTGAGAACCTCTGGTATAGGGGACAATTTCAGACGGATTTTCTGTCTGTCCAAAAATAAAAAAGTACTATAGGCCTTTTTTCACCATAACTAAAAAACAAGACATAATATAAATTAAAATATGAAATTCTGCTCATTTAGTGACACTTGGTGTCCTATCTTCACACATTTAATGCTACAAACACACGGCAAGATTGACAAATCTTGTGTTAACCACGATACCTTGTAAATAAAAAATTTGATTTAGAAACTATTGTTGGTTTGTGAATATTTGTAATTTGCAGAAATTATTGCTATTTTGATGTAGCCAATATTTAAGCAAAATCTTGATTTATGTATTAGGTCTCACTGGAAGGCAGACATTTTTACCTCTTCTGAGCGCATAAGACCTTCATTATTATTCCAAACATATTTAACTTGACGGAAGAACAAAGATTTCCTAATGTTTTGTCCCTTGAGCTTGATAATACCTTTAGTACTATAAGTAGTTCACTTCAAAGACTCTGTCTGCTGTGGAAGATCAACACTTACAGCCAAACTTTGAGCCCCACAGGAGGTCACGGATACCAGCTGTTTCAAAATATAATGCTAATCACAAGCATGTCCATTTATCATTTTTTACACATGTATGTTTCTGGTTTGCATCATATAGTTTGACATGAATTAAGTTTGATCAGATGGTGTGGTCAGATGGTTATAATTAATATTCCAAGGCCCGGTTTCACAGACAGGGCTTAAGGCCATCGCACACACAAATTTTCGTCTGAAAGTTTCGCACGTTAAAATCACATTTACACGTTGCCTCAGAAACTTTCATCCGTCATACAAAATTCAGATCAGGTTCCATTTTCTGCATCCGTTGCATGCATTTTTATAGGAAAGGATGACAAATATGGAAAAACTGAAATTTCGTACTCAGTGTGCCTGATGACCTTAGACTAAACCAGGATTAGGCCGTAGTACAATTAGGACATTTAAGTAACTTTTATAAACATACTTAGAAAAAACATTACTGGTGTGCATCCTGAGACAAAACAAAGACAGTGACATGTTTTAAGATCAGTCAGTGCAAGTTTCTTTCCGTTGAAACAGCTCAGACTTACATTTTAGTCTAGGATTAGGTTTAAACCTTGTCTGTGAAACCGGGGGTAAAAGTCTCAGATCACTGATCTTTCTATTATTATTTTTAATTACCATAAGATTATACAATCAGCATAACAATTTAAGTCAGATTAAAAAGTTTTGTACCCAGTGAAATGCCGCTGTAATCCAGAAAAATATTACTGATAAATTGTCCGGCAATGGAGATTAACCTACCATAAACCGAACTGATAGTAATTTTCCCTGAAAATATTTCGGCAGTCATGTTTTGTGTGTGTTTTCTAGCAGCTGCTTGGAATCAGAACTAACTATGCCAGATTCGTGAATGAATCACTCATTTGATCCATTTGATCAAACGGGTTTCGAGATTCAGTTTGATTCATTTTGATCATGCAATAAGTGCAGCGATTACACACAGCAAAATAAAAATAGTAACGATATAGGCTTACTTTAAAAAAATAGAAAACAAAAAGAACACTGGATTAGATGGAAATTATACAATTCACTGTCGGAAACAAAACTTACAAATGTTTTCTTCCTTTCGTCAGCAATAAATCAGCTCTTTATAGTGTCTTCAGCAAGTGAACGACTCTGTGCTGCAGGTAAAGCTGATTTATGTCTATTTATCTATAACAGTATACTTTTTTAACATAGCATAGGTTTATATATAAAGGTACTGCTGCTGTGGGTTTTTAGTGGGAAGATTCATCTTAATCAAGGTGCAGTAGGGAAACAGAAGCTAAGTCTTCAGTCTTCAGATGCTTAATTTCTCTTGACTAATTCCTCATTGGTAGCTTATTATCTCTGTTTCTTCTTATAACTCCTCATTTTGCCATTCAAATAATCAGTGCAGTGGCTCTTTGTAGTACTTCGAGGGGCTATCGATTAAGCTACAAGATGGCAGACGCTCATTAACACTCATTAAGCAAAGCTGCCTGTTATCAGACAGCAGCCATCAGTAATCAGGGAGCTGCTCCATTTTGTTCCTCCTTGTCCTGGTTGTTGTGTAGGCAGCTGCTTTCTGAAGAATGATGCGGTTATTTTTACAAGCAACAATGACAGACAGGTCGATCTCGACAGGGACCTTAGAGAGCATCAGCGTTCTCGCATGCCAACGGCTTGTAGCACAAGTGCAGCTTAACTCGTCGTAAGGAAAGACAATACCCACATGAACTATTTTGTTTAGAACAATGCACTGAAGAACGTCAATGGCGAGCATGCCCATCACTTTCAGGGGACTCTGGACCCTTGCAGCTGCCGTTCTCGCTCTGAACCTGGTCCCTCTGTTACAGCCATGGGTGTTATTTTAGAAGGCCTGAGATATTGGTCTGTCCAAAGGTCTCAACTCTAATGGAAAACTCTGTTAGATCGCGCAGGTCAGCAGGACTGAGAGATACTCTGCTCATCTTTCAATATATGGTTGTTGACAGATGACAGCATCGGTATAAAAGTCATCTTCTTGTACTTCAGACTTCAAAGGCCAAGAGCCTCATGTCAAACTTGAAATAGGACCTTATTTCACCACCTTCACCGCCACTGAGCAGCACACAATAACTAGTTGCATTGTGGGAACTCTTATGGGAACATAGCAGGTACTCAGATGCATCTTAAGAAAAAAAATTATTTGCTTATATTATTTTGTGTAAATGTTGGATTTTACAGAAAGTAGTTTAAAAGATTGTCACAAAATTTAAAATTTCACATTTAAAACAACCGTGTCTCACTCATAAAATGATTTGGGCTGAGTAAGAACGTTTGAATCGGTACTTTGCTACTGGTGTGAAGGCCCGTTCACACCAAGGATGATAACTATAAAGATAACGATACATATATAGTTCTAAAATTCTCAATATTAAAGAATAGTATAGTTCACACCACAACTATAACGATATCGTTGGGATCACTTTCAGAATGATTTTTTTCCAGTTGATGAACGATTCTGTCACACTACGCTGCCGGAAGGAACGATAGAGACGTGACGTGGCATTAACAGTCATTAATAAAAGAAACACAGGGGATAATCCACATCAGGAACTGGAGCAAACACACGTAGACAACAAGTAGACCCGACAGAGACAGAAGGAAAGGAAAACAAACACACTGAGTCCAAAGGCATTACATATACAAACATTGACAGCCAATCAGAATCCACCCTACTATAACAAGCTCGAGAATTTAAAGCGGCAGAACAGCGTGCGCTTAGAAAAAGCAGACGATATCGTTCACTGATGTGGACGCTAATATCGATATCTTTATAGTAATCGTTCTTGGTGTGAACGGAGCTTTACTGTTGAATATGTATTCTATACTATGAAAGGGCATAGTATGAATGTAACCTGGACATACTGCATTCATCATGTTGTCATATCATGTGACCTACAGCATCAGTTACATTACAGCCATACGCAAATCCTTTTCCATGGCCTCGTGGGATAGTAAAGTGTCCACTGGATGTGCACTTCACAATCTTGCAGTCAATAATTCTGTTACTTTGCATACTTTTTTATGAATACTTAAATTTGAATATACTACTTATTTCAAATACAGTTTTTTTGGATACTATATAGTAAAAAAGTGTTGAGTGTTTTTGAAGAAATCGGTTAAATGGACTCTTCAAATGACTCGCTCATAAAGACAGTCGTGTCATTATCTACTGGTGGAACAATGTAATATGCAGAAAGAGTCCTAATTGCTTTTGGGAATGCAGCACTGGGACTGACCGTTGTATAAATATTTTTATAAAAAATATACTTCTGGTCCTCGATCATGATTGACTAAATCTCATTCAAAGCGGTTGTAAAATACTCTATAAATACACATCTGTGACCTCATTACATAAGTATTACTGTGCTACTACATCTATGTTCCTGCATCTGTGTGTTGTTAGTTAACCATTCTTCTAAACATTCATAAAGGACTAAATTGCTTGGTGGAACCATTTTTTATAATCAATAAATTATTGTTGCTATATGTTTTATTTTATGAAACTTGTATCAGTAATATGTAATAACTGCTTAATAAAAGGAAAAAGCTCATTGAAGCCTATCTGCATTGTACCTATAGCAACACCCCTTAGTTTGTCTAAAATCCCTGTATACCACAGATTCTTGCTTTAATCTATAATGCATAAGGTTATTATTTTTATGGCTGTTACGCAAATTTCCAGCACAGTTCTCATTACATTAATATTTATTACATTCTGGCAATGACAATTGTTGCATTACGGTAGTGAGTATTGTTTACAATAGTTTAATCAATCTGTTTTCAGGTTTATTTTCTATCTTCTTGTAATCTTTGTGGGGAAATCTATACATTGAACTGCATATTTTGTAAATGTAATGGTTTATAGATGAGTGAGTTCTTTTGTGTTCACACGTTCTTAGCAGTATTAGTCTTCACATGTTATCTCCCTTCTTTCACCCTGCCCTTGGTTGTCACCTTATCTGTCTGTATGATTGATTCATAATGTCTTAAGAGGCATCTTCACCCCCACCTTCAGCAGTCAGGGATCAGGTGTCCAGTTATTATAAGCGTCTAATGGTGGCGGAGACTGCTTTGGGCGTCACGGGGGAAACACACATGTGAGACTTTCCTCCAAATCGTGCACTTTTCCAAAATAGCTTGAGGGCGAGGGGGTATTTATACTGGGGTACATCAGAGGCCTGGACGTGTGAACTGGTTGACAACTGCATCTCTGTGAAAAATGGTCTGAGACAGAGGTATGAGGTAATAGTCAGGGCTTGTAAATGATGGTGGTGCTCAGTATCTAGTCCTCTACTTGCTGAAGACTCCTTCTCAGAATCACACTACAAATGATTTAAAGCAGACAGATGGTGTGTGCATGCATTATATCTACTTATATCAACAGTTTCGTTTAACACTCTAACACTAAATCAATTTAATCTGTCTCTATTCACTGCCAAACATAGAAAATAACTGTGGGAAACTATCAGTGGGGAGTCAAAAATGGCTCAAAAATAATAATAAAAACAAAATAAGATTTTTTTTTTTTTTTTGATTGGTTTAATGTAACACTACTTTGAAATCATGGCATACAAAACCAAAGTTTGATGTAAATGTAATTATGACTTATATATTTTAAAGTAGACTCACAGAGGTGATCAACATTACTGTTTTTACTCAATTATTTAAATGTATGATTCAAAATAGTTATATTAAAGCTGTCACAATACATATTGATAGGTGATCTTTCACTTGTGAGATACAGTTGTTTTAAAGTTAAATCCATGCAGTCTGGAATTTCACATGAAAATGAGAGATTTCCCCACACAGATTATGCATCCAGTTCAGCTGGTAATGCAGATTGACGGCATTAACCAACAGAAAGCTGCTTGGAATGAAAGCCACTTTTGTGCGAGCTATGCTTCTTATATCACTGCACTCTATTAACTATAGATAATGGAAATGTTTGCTAAACTTTTACGAAAATGTTCCTAATGTGACTGCACATTTATATGGAGAGAAATAGCTTGAATTTAACAGATTGCAAGATCACCAGAGATGGAATAGACCTTTTGAGGTTTCACACAAAATATAACCACAAACTAATAAAAAAACAACAACAATCAAAACTAAACCTTAAAACTAAAAGAATGGCCATAACAGTTACAATATGCCTTGAGTAGCTGCGCATTACAAATCTAAAGAACATAAGCTATGATTCCAAAACATGACATTTCAATTAATTATAAATCACCAGATGAATTATGCAGTATGTTATTCAAACAGATACATTTTCTACTAATGACAGCTTTAGGGTTTACATTGTAATGGTGACTTAATTAAAACTATAGCAATATTAGCAAAATAATAGTTTTAGATTATAAAACTGATCGGATAAGCAAATTGGATTTAAACAGCTCAAGTCATGTGATCCTTTACATCAGCCTTGTATGTAAAATGGTGAGATTGCCTGCTTTAACACTCCCTGATTTCATTCACAGATGCATCTCAGATCTAGACCTCCCCTTCATTTTCAGTGGCTGTCACTTAATAGTGTGTGAAATCAGAGATCGGATAGTCTATATCTCCTTACACTTTCCCTTATTTGATGATAAACTGTCTAAATCGCAAGTGCGTTCAGTGTGTGACTGTGTCTACGACTAATATTGTTCAGCTCCAAACACTTTTATCATGAACTCTGAGATCTATTCATGTTTAGTTGGCCTTTATGCGCCTCTCACACTGGCAGTGTCACATCTGCATTATCATTTAATATCAGTGTGACGTTTGGAAGAGGATCGTCCAACGGACAGGTGGTTCTGAGCATACAGTTGCACTCGAGGGCTGAGTGAATAAGCTGATATATTACAGTGGGCAATAAACAACCTCGGAGAGTTTGTGTTGCTGTCTTAGAATAGTGTGATGGTGATCTGGAGGAAAAAGAAGAAAAAGGGAATTATTTGGGACTGTCGGTTTAAGGTTTCCCTCATTTCACACTTGAGCCAGGTAAATGTTTTCGCTTTTTGAGCTTGTGGCATTTAAACATAATTGAACACTTTAAAGCAAGAGCAGACACGTGTGCTAGAGGGAAAGCAAAACAGTTTGGCATATGATCAGAAGAAAGCAAAGGCTGTCTTCATCACGCAATTTCAAGAATGGATTCACCAGATATTTTCATCGTGATCAAAAGCTATGAAATGTTACTTGTTTGATTCATTGACAAAATAATATTTTTAGTAAGCTAGAAAACAGATCCCGGTAAATAATATGAACATGTGCTAGGTATTACAACTCCCTTAACTAGTTTCGCATATCAAAACCTTTGATAGTCAGTAAAGTGAGGTCCCATTTGAGAAACTAACCCATGGGACATCAAAAAACAACCTGTTACAGTTCATTTTGTTTAAATGTGTAGTTTAAGGACATGTTTATCTGGAATAGTTGATGCAAGGGGTCAGACTTTGGCTGGTTAGCATGTTCTAGTTAGTTAGTCCTGGCTGGTTTACTGTATCTTTTACACCATTATGAGAGCAAAAAGCATCTTATTTGTTTTGTTTACTTCTGAGGCTGCATGTGTCAGACAAGCAACTGCCATTGAGTAAAGGGGAATGCTAATGAATAGCTGTGGCCATATGACAAGACTAAGACAGCCCTTTAACAAACCAGGGCCCTCATTTATCAACAATGCGTAGAAAAGGTTATATATTTTGTCCTACGAGTGAAATTTAGAATGTGCCTAAGTACAAGTAAATCCGTATTTATCAAACGTGCGCACGCAGTTCTTACGCTCACCAGTAAGTGATCATGGTTGATAAATCCCACATGTGTGTAAGTACATTCTGGTTCACGTTTGAGGTCATTTGCATTTAGAAACGCCTCCAATGGAACCATATATGGTGACAACACTTCCCTTTAAAAAATCACGTGATTGAAACCTTAACCCCTTCTTAGAAGATACTCAGCATGCTCTCACCAAGCAGATCAGTACGATCTTTGAAAACGTGCATAGTTTGCCAAGTCTTTCAATAACACAAGATAAGCCATTGCACTGAGACAAACATTTGTCACAGCTGTCTTTTAAAGGATTTGACACCAATTATGCAACTTTACATCTGTTTAAAACAACAAAAATTATAATTTTAGGTTTTTTTTTACAATAAAAGGAAACACAGGACATGTGAATTGCCTAATGTATACTGTGACACTCTTCAATGCTTTTTATGTGTAGTGTCGCTTTGTTACCACTAGATTCTCTACATAAGCATGCTCATAGGTTTGCTTATATTTACACACATTTCTACGTATAAGTTCAAGTTAGTAAATCTCATACTTTACGTGAAACTGTTGTTATGCACTCATTACGCACACATCTGATAAATTAGATAAATGAGGGCCCTGGTTTTCTGGATTCATCCTAAGCTTTTTGACAATTCACAGACATTTCTTGGCTAAATATAGCGCATTTGCATTTTATTCATAAACACACATTTTCTTGCATTTGGATTGGAAGAGGTGTTTTGAGATGAGATATCATATGCAAAATAAAAATTAATGTATAGGTTTTTTTAGTTTGCAGAATTGTATAAGATTTTTCTGATGCAGAATGTAGAAACTCCATATGTTCCTACAGTACAACAATGAATAATGTAGTTCAGCACTGTGGTGGTAAAGATCAGATCTAGGCTGTCTTCTTGTATATGCGGTACTTAGTAAACATGTTGTGTGCCTTCCAGACACACAGCAATCATTAACATTTGATAGTGACTTAAGACATCCTTGACAGCCTTTCTTATTCACTCTTCAGTGTCCTTTAGCCTAAGAAGAGAAGAGGACATCGGTCAATACACTTAAATGTGTACATGGTCAGGGAGGATTGGTCAACGTCTCCTCACTGAGTTGTTTCTGAAAGGATGCATTGATCTTTTAAAGAGCACTCTTGATGATTATATTAAAACTGATGTGCAGACTGTTTTACCACTATCTTGGGAAAATGAGTTTTAAGAGTACTCATTTAAAATTGAAAACCCCCAAAATCTATAAAGCTGCATCTTTTGCTTTATACAGTTTTATTTCATGCTCAACTGAACTTCTAAAGTTTGATATGATGAAATGACATGAATCTCTTATGAACTGTCTAAGATTAGTGCAGGCAGTCTGAGACACAGTGGTGCTAGAATTGTAGCACTGCCTAATGTCAACATTATCATACTCGCATAAGGTTTGTTAGTTCAACTGTCAGAGTTCATGCACTGCATCATGCTACTGTTTGTCCTCGGAGACTCTAGCTGGTTGGGGTGGCAAGGTCAAGTGCATAGTAATCATAAATCAAAATCACTGAGGTTTTCAAGGAACGAGTGCTCAAGTTACAGAGTAGGCTGCTTTGCTTATCACTCAACTCTATCCAAATGCACATTATAAAACAAACCAATATTGAGCAAATCTATTTTTTAAATAAATTCAAGAGAAAATAGTTTTCAAATAGAATTGGAAAAGTACACAAATAACTAATCATTTACTGAGTGTTCATATTTTCACATTTTCAGTCAGTCACATACTGTATATGTGTGGAAATCGGCGCTCCGGATAAATTGATGTAGAGTGTGATGTAATAAAGCCCAAAGTATACTTCAGAATTTATGCGTAAGCTGGGATATGAAAGTTTGGCTAAATTGTAAATTTGTAAATGCTACTGTTTCTGTTAGCTTCTAATATACGGTTTTATCCTGTTTAAAGCTTTAATACAGCAGAATACATGATTGCGTTGTAGCAGTTTTGTAATAGTAAGAAGTGTTTGCCAGCAAGTATTGCTCACTACCACGGTAACCAAGTGCACGTCCATGTTTAAAACTTCTGGAATTGTTCATTATTGCTAATTGGAATATATGTTTTGGCTGGCCACTTATGATTGGACACCAAAAACTCACCCAAATATCAGGTGGAAATATGGATGACTTAAACCCCATATGGAGGTAGTCAAAAATGTGAATGACCACATGACGCAGTCGTTGGCCTAATGGATAGAGCGTTGGACTTGAAACCCGAGGTAACCCTAGGTTGTGGGTTCGAATCCCGGCTCCGGCAGGAAGTCCACGACTGCTCCCCGGGCGCTGCACAGTCGGCTGCCCACTGCTCCAAGTGAGTACGCTTGGATGGGTTAAATGCAGAGAACACATTTCACTCCTCATTATACTCTGTATAATTGTGTATGTGACAAATAAAGCTCATCCGAGCTTAGTTTGTTTGTTGTAATTTGTATGACGTGTAGTGTAATCACTTATCCATCCTGAATGCGTTCCAGTGAAGTGCCTACTACTTGCTGCTCACTCACCTAAAACATGACCATTCTGTGATGCATTGTTAGAAAGCCCCCAAAAACAAGAATCTCAAACTTGCATTGTACCAAAACACACGGATTACGAAAAAAATTGTTGCTGCCTCCCTCTATTCTTCTCATTCAGTTCATTCAATAGTATACACACTTCACACTTGGTGCTCCTGTGAAAGTGATGTAAAGACTAAAACATAAAGAGGGGAGTGTCTCAATGAAATCCGAATGCAAGTAATCGCAGGAGACACTTTTGAAATGCATGATGGAAACTAATCCGATCACTAAAAATGCATCTTAATACCAAGTGTAAACGGATTCTGTTTTTGTCTTGCTCTTCGTTTACCAATGGTTATTTAAAAAGAACAACTTTTAGGACTACTAAACTGCATCCCATCTGAATTCAGGACAAACAGAATGAAAGGGCTGGGCACACACATAGCAGGCCACAAAAAAGGGTGTGTGTGTATTCTTGTCATCTATGGACTTCAAGGTTTCAAATGCCCACTGGCCTTTGTTTTCTTCTCAAGCCTCAGCTGCTCCAGGGTCAAGGCTGCCACTAGTGTGGAATGTGTGTTGTTCTTTGTGCAGGCCGTTCATCTCCACTCTCATCCCAGCATAAACAGGCATGCATTTAGTGCCAGGTGGCTGAAGAAGCACCTCAGGATCATTTCTGAGAGTCATTCAATACTAAAGCCATCAAGGTCTTAGCCTCCTGATGGATCACTCTCAACCATGCATTGTGTACAGATTACTTGCAGTTGGAGAAGAAGGCATCCCACAGCTGCACTGTACATCTAAATGTGCAACCTCTCAACCCCTCAACCGCCAGCTATTTCAGAGTCACCACCCATCCTGGTCAAAATTAGCCCAAGCCACCCTCTTTCCAGACCACACAATCTCCCAACTTGCCTCTCCAGTTAATGTACCGTACATGAGCTCCAAGATTAGCTTACAACAATGGGGCCATGTCCCTTGGGCCATGGTCCCATCATGATGTAAACATGAGAAGAAGTCGTCTGACCATGGCACAATAAGTGCACCAATCCCTATCCAGAAATGAGTGACAGGAGCGGAGCATTCCAACTATGGAACGTTAATTCTCACCGCAAACGTGTTGCACAGTGGAGGAAGGGTGCTAATAATCTGTCCAGGATCTTCTTACAAACAAATATCTTTAAATGCTAAGGAAAGCTTTAAACCTTTAGTTACATCAGTACAGGGGTATCCAATTCTGCTCTTGGAGGGCTATTTTCCTACTGTTCCAACATCTGCCTGGAAGTTTCTAGTCATTCCGATGGCCTTGATTAGACTGTTTGGGTGTGTTTGAATAGAGCTTGAGCTAAGGTCTGCTGGATAGTGGACCTCCAGGAACAGAATTGGACACCTCTGTTTTTAGCAGCTCTAACTTCCGAGATCCAGGACACTTTATGTCAGAGGTCTTCAACCCTGTTTCTGGAAGGTCACTGTCCTGCAGAGTTTATCTCCAGCCCCAATCAAATACACCTGAACCAGCCTGACCTGAAAAAGCTCTTCTACAGCTCTTTCTTTCCCATCCAATACTGGTATGACTTACCTCGATCAATATCACTCAATACAACAATATTGTTTGCTTGGAGTTTGGTTTATCCCAAGGTTTTTATTTCTCCATTTCTGTCGCCTAATGGAGTTTGGTTTCCTTGTCACTAATACAGTCTGGCTTACTTAGTTGGGGTTTGAAATATACTTTCAGAAATGTATCGATATGAACGAACTGATGGTCATCTTCAGATAAGAATGAACTGAATTAAGCTGGATGATGGATCATCTTCTATAGAGCTGCTTAACAGCTGAATCGCATCTTGCGAAATCAATACTGAACTGAATTGAATCAACATTTAAATAATTTGAACCGAATAGCTATTGTTGCCTTTTGTAGAAATATTTACAGCTAATTTGACATGGTTTCAAAGTGATAAACTTCACATTGTTATTGATCTGAACTGACTTGAGCTAAATAATGACACTCTCAACTCTTAGAGCTGCTTTACAGCAGAATATGAATAGTGTCCATAGTTGAGTTTCCATAAATGTTTGCTATTTTCCTATTTATCTGAGTGAAGCTGCTTTGATTCAATCTGTATTGTATAAAGCGCTATAGAAATAAAGGTGACGACTTCAGAATTGCTTGAAAATAACAGGCAGGTGTTTTGAAGCAGATTGGAAATAAACTTTGCAGGACAGTGGGTCTCAAGGAGGGTTGACGACTTTCTTGCTCTTTTAAGTCTTTGGTTGCGCTTTGTTTTAAAATATGTGGACTTACTGTTCATATAGTTCATATGTATGCAAAACCTGACTGTAAAATTAAGTGCTACTGCTTTCTTTTTGGACTACTTCTGTACCTGGGTGTTGTGGGTCAGCTGGGTGTAGGTCCAGCTGCTCTAACAGTCTGTGTCAGGTTTCGCCCAATCTTGCTTTAGTGCTTCCACTTATCAAATAGAGCTTACAAAAGGACTGGGGCTCAGCACACAGTCAGATGTCAAGAAGATTAGCAGGGCTCCAAGACCTTGGGTCTTCATAATAAAAAAGGATCCTGGATTTCAAGACCAGAGAACCTCTCACTGTGGACTGCCCTTGCCTCACAAAAAAGCCTTGGAAAATGAAATGAATTGCCAAGCTCGCTCCCATTTCATAAACTGAGTCTTTGAACACTGCCTTGATGTGGAAATACTTTGCAGCACCAAGGGACAAGAGAAGATTAAGCTGGACTCTAGGTGGTGTAAAACAACTACAGCACCCCTAGAGAGGGAAATCAACTGTTCAACTTACAGACTTCAGGAAACAATCAAGATAGATTGAATTTGTCCTGTGAAGGATGACAAGTAAGGATGTCCTCCATGTTCCAGAAGGGTAAAAAAGTTCTCTACATCTACAATAGGGATTGACCTTATCTTTCAAATTCTCTTGTAACTCTCGAGCGAAAATAGCCCTCTTGTTTGCCTAAGTGGAGCAGGGGCTATCTTATCAAGGGGTTCATTTAACACCGCTTCAATCCGACAACAGGACAACGTGCTTGGTGACAGAGTACGAAACGTGTGCCTGTCGCTCTGCCTTAAGTGAAGTCCTCAGGGGTGTGAGCAGCCCCATGAGTCAGAGCTCCAGGGCAGGGTGAGAGGCTGTGAAGTGCGTGGATGCATGTGCCTCCTTGTTCTCCATCCGAGAGGGAGGTTTGGGGTGAAGGGAAGGTCAAGAAGCCCCTTCTTCATGCTGTCTGCAACTTAGACACATGCTGAAATAACTTCAAAGACAGACACCCAGCATACACTAGCTGAGGACAGGGGACACGTCTCATAGGCAGAAAACAACACCACCGTAAGATCAACACAGAGAGCCGCCGCTCAACGGATCTTGACTTAACCTGATATTCACATAGGAAGGAACACCAGGCTCAGGCTTGAAGAGAGGGTAGGTAAAAATGATCATGTGGGAATGTGTTTTTCAAAAAAAAAATTTTTTTACACATAAGTCCTGATGATATTATATAAGAGTTACTGAGGTTTATTTAAAGCCTTATAAGTGTTCGTTTCCTGGTAAATTTCTAACTTAATTAGTTGAGCAAAACAGAATAAGCACCCAACGTCTGTCCCAATGACAGTTTTTGGTTTAATGATTTGAATGTATTTTTCACATGGAGCCTTATTATCTCGCTGTAAAGCTCACATTTGCAGGCGGATATTTGGTCTGTATGGTGTAGGAAACATCACTTGGTTGTAAATGGACTTCATAAATACCATCACTATACCATCACTTCCTAATAAAACTCTGACTCCATAATCTACTTTCTCTGCCATTCACTGAGCTGTCTAATATAAGAGCAGAGCCTGTTAAAACACATGGATAAGAGCAAGACTGAGGCAGGCAGATTAATCTAGATAGATAGATAGATAGATAGATAGATAGATAGATAGATAGATAGATAGATAGATAGATAGATAGATAGATAGATAGATAGATAGATAGATAACTTGTCACAACACATTCTTGTTTCATGGACTGAAATTGCCATCTGAATTGTGCCATATGCAAAGCACTAAAGCCCATATGTTGGAAATGATAGGAATGAAGCTCTTTTGCACTAGTTAATCTCACTCTACTCTCTACATACAGAAGGCATCTTCTCTCAGTTGCTATAGTAACAGTGACCACCACGGACACACAAACCAGGATTATACTGTGATATTCATCCACTTTGCTTTACATACGAGTGATCTGTGATAGATGCCGTGTTAAAGGGATGAGTTGTATTTAAAGCTCATCTAACATGGTCCTTTGAAGATGCTTTTATCCTCCACTTCATGCTTGTATATTAAAGTGGGTCCGATACGAACAGCACAGATATCAAAGGTGCAGCATTAACATTGGCTAAGTGTGTGAGTGCATTTTCTCGGAAGGACAAATATACATATCATTCAAGTTGCCCTGCTTTAAGCTCTGCCTGTTAAACACCCACTTAGCTTCTCTTCATGCCTTCGTAGCACATGAGTAAGAGGACGGGATCCAGTACAGTTGTTTGATGGCACAAACACGGTCAAATAAAAAGCTTCTAGGGCACATTGTTATAGTTCCAAAAAACTGCTGTTTTGTGTAATGATGCTATCGTAATGGTTTGAATTGTTTGAGGTATTACTGTAATTGTGGCGAATTAATTCACTAGAAAATGCTGATATCAATGCTGTAGGTTTTTTTATTCTCTGTTCTTTTGCAAAACCGTGACTATCAGTTCCCATCTAACTCTTGCTGGAATTACTCTGGAAAAACTAGGAAAAAGAACAGTTTGGATTTCTGAAGTGTTTTATGTTGTGGGATGGAGGAGGAAGTGTGGGGGGGTTCTTATAAATGGAAGTTTTACAGTAAGATGATAACATGACGACAATTCAGAACAACAACGAGAGCACAAATCAGGAGGGGCAGACGGGCAAATATTCTGGGAAATAATTGGCACGAAGAGTCCTGAAACCTGAATGCTATTACTGTGTAAAGGGATATTTTAATAATAAAAAATAGCATGGTGAAGAAATAAATAAGAGAAATTGTGATTTAAAATATTATCTTGCCAAGAAAGAGGAAATTTGAGAGGAAATAATCTTGAAAATAAAGGCTACGAAAATAGGATTTTCTGGTGATGTCATAGAAGAACCATTTTAGGATCTTCAAAGAAGCTTTCAGTAAACCGTTCTTAAAAGAAATGTTTTTTTCTTATTACTAAGAACATTTTACTAATCTGAAGAACCCATTCTAAAGAACCTTTTGTGCAAAGAAAATGTTCCAAGTATGTCGAAAGTTCTCCATGGAACCACTGATGCCAATAAAGAAGTGAATGCTACGTTTCTTGGGGATATGCAACTTTTCTGAGTGAACACAAAAGTGTTGCAAACAAACCCAAAGTATTTGGGGGAATTGAAAAACATTATTATATATATATATATACATTTTTACCTCTTTAGCTGATGGTAATTTGTTCTGTTCACCCAAGTAAGCCATTTTTGGAGTATCCTTTAGTGTGAAAACCCTTTTCCACTTTAAAGACAATAGAAAGTGCAATAGAAAGTAACACTTTAGAATAGCGAACGCTTATTCACTATTAAATATGACTTTTCCCTCAATAAATTCCTAATTTGCTGCTTATTAATAGTAAGGTAGTTAAGTTTAGGTTTCGGGTAGGATTAGGGATGTAGAATAAGGCATTAATATGAGCTTAATTACTACTAATAAATGGCTAATATTCTAGTAATATGCATGCTAATATGCAACTAGTTAAGAGACCCTAAAAATAAAGTGTTACCTAAAGTTTCTATGGCTGTAGAAAGTATCAATGCCAATAAAATGCCTTTACATTTAAAAGTATAAAACCTTTCCTGAGCACAAACATTTCTTTATAGCAGTAAAAAAAAATTAGGTACTTAAAATGTTCTTCACACTAAGAAAAAATATATTTTTTATGAACTCTTTACTGAAAGCTTCTCTTTGTGGTATCACAAAAAAACCTTTCGGAGCCATTGCTTTTCAGAGTGTAAGATAAACACGTTAAAACAGATACTGCATGTGATATTCAAATGAAAGTCAATTTTCACAATTGCCGTGATTGCTGCGGCTGCAGTGGATAATGATGTAACGCTAGAGCAGCAAGCACTCGCGACACAGCAGCAGATTTGATCACCCTAATTACTGTTCTGCCATTTTCAGCACAAACATCATAATTAGGCCACAGCAGGACAGACATACAAATGTGTGCTTAAAATCGAGAAGCTGAATGGCTGGAAAAATGGGCATGCCATTATCTCAATATAAACATGAGGCGGGCAACCAAAACAAATGAGCTTTGAGTGCTTTCCTATTCATCTGTGCCTCGCAGACTATCAGCATAAGCCTTCAGGAGCCCAATAAGCCCGTCTACCCATTCTGCTTTCGATAATAGTAGTGATTAAGCTTTCTAAAGAGAAAACGCCAGCGGAGAGATGGTTGCTACATGTCTGTCTTTACACACGCCCTCATTTATAGTAATATATTTGTACGGCAGCGAGCGAGTGTGTGCATACATGTGCGAGCGCGGTCTCCCATCACAGTGGTGTGGACATGTAGATGCCTGTTTTCAAATGTTCCACAGGCCTGATATTGTTGAGATAATCTGCTGAAAACTGATCCTCTCCACACTATCGCCTGCAGAGGAACGTGTGGGCACATCAGCCCCCAACATCAGGAGCCTTGTCTGTCGCTACAGCAACAGCCAAAAGCCTTCCATTACCGCTAGAGCATTCGCAAGGGTTTCTGCCAGACGGCGCTTCTCTGATAACAAGACGGCAAAATGCACTCTCAATCAGATGTGTTCATCTGTGAAAAACGGTCTGAAACAACAAGACTTGTCATGCATTGGTGAAATAACAGAAAAGTGGATGAGGGTTTGAGAAAAACAAACAAACATGTGATGTCTGTACTGTATCTTGTACTCACTCTACCGTGATGGATTGTTCTTTGAGCTGTGTGAGATTGAGGGAAGCCTGTCTCTTTAAGAGTCAGTCCTTGGGCAGGTTGGCTTGTTGAGTGGGGAGGTGGAACCTTGTCTGCTTCTACAAACAAGCATTTCTATCAACAAAACGTGTCTCACTAGCGGGCTGATCTTGAGGGTGTGCATATAAACGAGACTGGATACTGAAGTCGTGCTTGATTTTCTATTACGATACTTCCTAATGCTGTATGTGTGATATGTGAGTCCCGTTTGGTCAGCACCTGAGGTTTGCAACACTCTGCTGGAGGGGCCACCAACAGCCCAGGTGTGTCACATCTATTTGTCAGTAAGTGCGTTAATGTGTTTAATAGAGTTCAATTATTGTGGTATTTAAAATAATGAAAGAGCTGGGTTGTGCAGTTGCTTTTGAACTCTGTAACTTTAAAAAAATGAGTATTTTTGTGTTGCATTTTCTGTAAAAGACTATTTTCAATAATATCAAGCTCAAGCACTTAAACTTGTGAATTATAATCTGAATATTCACGCAACAGCAGGAAAGTGTTTGTGTTCACACATCATTTGAGATGGATATACAGGTGTAGGAATACAGATTCACTGTTATTCTGTGGTATATGCTGGTTAAAGGAACCATGTGCCAATTAAGTTTCCATGGAAGCTTCCTGGTAAAATAATGGGTTTTTAAGCACATAAGCCAATATTTTTGTGGATTACTTTGAGATTTTTTGCATGCATGTTGTATGGAAGTGCATTTTGTGCTTCAGTGTACAGTGCATCCAAGTTCAGAAGTCTGTCACTAATTTTCTATTGCTTAAAGACTTTTCAAATAAATGTTTCATATAGGCACAAAATCTAGAAGAATGTACATTGCATCTTTCTAAAATGTGCTTTTTAATGTGCAGTATCTGATGAGTAAACATGTATGTGTTCCTAGACTGGTAAAATTGATAGTTTTGATGCCACAATATAAAATGCTGTTTAATTTATACACGTGAGATTCTTCAGAATTTCTCAAGTGTTTCATGGAAATAATAACTTTTATGTTATTATTTCCATGAAACACTTGAGAAATTCTGAAGAATCTTTATGCAGCTTCTTCTCACTCAATGAATGTTTATAGTGTAATTCTCCAGAATGAGACAATAAAACATCAGATCATGCCCTTCACCGCAGCTCTCAAGTCTCATTCTCCACATATTCCCAACAGCATCTCATTTGAACTGCTATGTTGTGTTCAGTTACATCACACACAATAACGATTGTATTATTTTATTTTTATTTGGGGGGTGGGTGAGTAATGTTGAATCATTGTAACAAATTATTCTCAGCTTTCCCGTTCAAAGCTTTCTCCAAATTCAATCCCATTGTAAAAGCTCTCCATGAATCAATCATTTCAAATCTGGCCGGTTTTGTAGCCTAAAATGTAAAAGCTTGTTGGAGTGGAAGTGAATAATGACTTGAACATCAGTCAGTTTTTCACAAATCTGCCCAAATTGCTTCTTTTTTTTTGTATGCCATGGAAGGAGGAAAAGTCATGAGGGTGAGTCAATAATGACAGAATTGTATTTTTACCACATTTTTTTTGTTGGCATCACTTTAAAAGTATAGTTTTTAATTTTGCATCATACTAAAGAACACCCTTTGCATTAATCACTGTAACGCACAGCCTCGTGTGGCTTAGTGCTTGAACATCAATTAGAAGAGAACTACTCTTATCAGAGGAACACAGCTGTCACACCTCAGTTGTTGTCAGACACCTTTTATATTTAGTAGATGTTATTTCAGTAGATATGTGTTAATAGTTAATAGCAGCTCCACCAGAAGAAAAAAAAACTCACTGCCCCCCCCCCCCCTTGAAAATAGACTTGAAGGTGCACTATTTAAAGTTAAATTGTTATGAACGCTTTTGAAGACAGACCTAAGGTTGGTCTCTTTTAGAAGAAGACAATCAGCAGATTGTTGCAGATGTGAAATCATTTAACAAAATGGAAGTAAAAAAAGTTATAAAAGTTTACATTTACTATAAAGAAAATGTTCTGTACTATTTTTATTTTATATAAAATACAAATTTGACCAAATAGGTTTTAATTCAAAATTTGGCATAAAGTTAAAGCCATATGTCTAAATAAGATAGACATAAAAAAATGGAGATTACTATGCAATTTTGTTTAGGCGTTATACCCCACACAGCCACCAGGTGCCATCCCATTGAATTTTTAAATGCATTTTTCTGTCACAAATGTATCAATTTCTCTCTCAATATTACTCCTATCACAAAATACCTCTTCTGACTCAGACCTTTCCAATGGTATGTATTTTGTCAAGATTAAAACAAGTTTCGATTCTATAAGACCGTAATACATTTGGAATATAACACCTCCCATTAAGGGGGAGGAGCCCGCATATTTTTTTTAAAGTACCATTTCTATGGTAACGTAAAGTCCGATTTCAAAACGGTTTTCACTTATACAATATATGATGATTACTAAAACGTGATTGGAAAAAAAGGAAACTAATAGAATTTTTGTGTCAAAGGTCAGAGCTCCTGTTATGGTGTATATGTTTTAAGGTGCACTCTTGTCATAAATTAATCTATTACTGCTCCTACATATTTTTTTAACAACAAACAGTGGCAAAATATCTATTTTGGAGTCTTGGACCTTTCCAACGATATATAGTTTGTCATGAGTAGATTAGGATTTAACTATAATTTACTGAAGTAAATTTTGGTGACAGTTAAGGGTTAATATTCATCAACAAGAAAAATAAAAAAAGCCTAGGGGGAATACAAAGACTGAATACTATGCAAACATGTAATAAGTATGTGTTAAATAATATGCATACACTTTATACATTTAACCTAACTTTGTTTAAGTGTCCTTCCTGCGACTTTGATTAAAGCTGCAGTCTGTAAGTTTTGCTCTTTGTCGCCATCTATGTTTGCAAACCTGGAATTGCAGTAACTTGTGGAATTATCTTTCATGCGCGGGATTGTGATCCAGTGTTACGGCACGGCTCCAGCACGGATGAATCTAATGTTTTGATGTGAATGTGTAGCTGTCAGTCACCGCACTGGTGTGGATGTTTACTGTACTTCGCAATCACAGATTCTAGCCTACGTTTTGGAATATATGACCCAAATAAGAATTTTCACCGTATATTGCCATCTGAACAAGTAAGTAAAAAGTCTGCCACGTTTGTTCTGACCAACTGAGGAAAAAATCATTACCATAAATCGCGCTACCAATGGTGATTAAATCTAATGATCGTTTAGCTCATATCACATTACACTGCGAAAATCATTATTATTATTATGCTTTATTCTCAAATGATTAATGTTAACAACATCAGCATTGCGAGACAATGAGTATAGTGTGTATTAGCGTGTAAATTAATTTTTTTTTACAGTCTATCTAATATCTAATTGTCATACCATTCGAATTTCATATTAATACATTATTTTAACTCAAAAAGCAAACTATGCTGCTTTCAAACTGGTTTTCTTTAAAATACAAGTATTGCGTAATCCCAGGCTGTGTAATCAGAAGCACATTTAAAACTAGAGTATAATTTAATTTCATTCACATGGGTTTCATAAACACATAATCCTTTCTGGATTACAATCCACCATCAAAATTAAACATTTTATTATTCTAGCTGCTGTGAGAAAAGACTAAAAACGATCTGTCACCTGCAGGATCCTCACATGCGATAGCATACTAGCCGGGAAAACTTCATTATGTGTACAGACGTGACGTAATGACGCAGCAGCATGCTTGAATCTCCCACGAAAACCTACCCGTACCACTCAAATTAGAAAACATTATTATAAGCTAAACGTTGTGAATCGGGCTAAAGTAAGGCGATAGTTTTGAACACTGGCTGGTTAAGTACTTTCTCAAATATTTATTTTGGATAATTTTTAACCAAAAAAAAAGTTACGGACTGCAGCTTTAAATACCTGCACATAACTTTCAGTTAAAGGGGTCATGACATGGATTTGTTTTATTATTTTAATATGTTCCTTGAAGTTTACTTACAATGTTAATAAAGTTTTTGCACAAAAAAACTAATGAATATGTGGGCAAATTATTATTTTCAACCCTAATTCTGACCCTCTGTCTAAAACGACCTGTTTTAAAGGGGTCATGAACGGAGAAACCAAAATTCCCTTGATTTTCTGACATATAAGAGGTCATTGCACTATAAAAACATCCTGTAAGTTTCAGAACTCAAAACTTTCTCGTTAGTCTAAAAACAGCTTATATTAAAGGCTGTGTGCCAAAAGGACTTAAAGGGGTCATCAGATGCTAAATTCACTTTTCAAGTTGTTTGAACATAAATGTGTGTACACATCCATCCTATAATGATAAAAATCCACCCAGTGTTTTTTTTTTAAATCCCCTTTCTCAAATCAGGCTGTTCTGAAATTCCTGTCAGAATTATGTAGTTTTGTACAGGCCCCTCCCACGATAGTTGATTGACACTAGCTTCTTATCTTAGACCCGTTCTGAGTGAGCTGTAAACAGTCCGACCGCCACTGTGTCGACTCCGGAGCAGGGGAAGACAAGAATGTCTCAGATTAAGTGATTGAGGTGTTTTGCTGTTGGATGTAATAACGAATATAGTAGTCGTCATTTACTCCCGACATCTGAGCCGCTGAAGACGCAGAGGATTAACGTTAACGTAAAATAGCTTATTATGTTTAAATATGATGTTTTTGATGTAAAAATCTTGAAAACTTTATAAGTGGACCTCAGAGAACAGTACAAAATTATAAACAGAGGCAGTTCATGACCCCTTTAAAGGGCGGGTCCTTTAAGGCTTCTCAGGAATCAGCAACTGTTATGATTGGGTAACGTCATTGCATAGTAAACAGTCTCAACGCCCCCTCAATATTGCATGTAAGTATTTTGACAACATGATCAAAATAATACATTTCCAGACAAAGCATTATGAAATCATTTACTTACTGTTTTTGATGCAGCTGCAGACAAATCTAGTACCGCTTCATCTTTCAATACACTTCATTGTGAACTCTCCATGACACTGTGCCTCGTTTACACAACAACATGCTCCAATCAATCCTCTGACACGATCCGGGACGCCATTTAAAATAAACTATCCACTCGTTCCTTACGCTGCCATCCTTCTGATATCTGTACAAAACCATGAACAAGCTGTTTCAACCAAACACGTCAAAGCGCAAGTTCTTTCACTCCATTTGTCTGAAACCGAATGCGCATCTGTATACTGTCTCCAGTGTAGACAAGATAGCAGAAGGGACTGTAATTTATATTTGCTTCATCAAGACAAGCCTCAGCCGCTGGTGAGAAGATGACTATTCGTCGATGTCTTGCTCTGGAGACAGTTTGGAGGCATGTTGGTGATGTTATCTCACACCTCAGATCCGAACGAGACATTTTATAGCTTGATAAAGGCTTTGTTTATATGAGGAGGAAGTTTTAAGCGAGGAAACTTGCAGGATGTTTTAATGGTACAAAGGCAAATTGTATTTATCATGCCATGACCGCTTTAAACATCACGTTTCATTTTTATTTCTATTTCTGAAATTCAAATGCTGAACAGGCATCTACAAAATATTATTTTTATGAGAAGCTAATAATTCATATCTGAATCGTCTTGCTTTTTAGCTTCATGTTTAGTGTGAAAGGGCCTTCAATTGTAGGACTCTAGGCTATATTTGAATCTTTATCTGTTATAATGAATCGCTGTTGATGAATCAATGAATTGTAATAATTTTTGAAAGATGGACCATAAAAAAATTATAACAATTTCCCTGGATAATTGCCAATGTGTCAAATGGCATAAAAGGCCCCTGACTGTATTTTTCATATCTGATGTGACACATATTAATTAAACCCGGCTGTAAATAGCACCTTCGACAATCACAGAGTGAGCGGGTCGGGAATAAAGTAATGTTCAAATATAGCCTGCGTGCTTGCTTTCACTGGCAGGTGTCTGCACATGAGACCGGCCAGAAAGCATAAGTGATAATTGACATGGCATCCCCAGCATCAGGGACTGTAGATGGAGGCTTCCTATTGTGACATGCTAGAGAGCCTCCTCCATGGAAATGGACCTCTTCTCAGCTGTCCCGTTCAAAGCTTTTCCCCACATTCATTCCCATTAGTGGGTGCAAGAGCGCTCCATTAATCTACAATGAGAAACAACAAATAAGAAGCAGCCAGTTGCACCATCTACAGATGGAGAAAACAGAGAAGAATCCAACATAATCTTGCTATTTCGTCATCTAGATGAGTGAGATTGACGTCACTGAGCTCATTTGCAAATCATACATTAGAAAATATCTCAATAATTTCTTGCTTGCTATGATTTTTTTATCTTTCTATTAGTGTAATATATTGCTGTTTGTGCATGTGAACGATCTAAAACAAGTTATATCATGGCTATCAGACCATGGATATATCATCTATCAGAATGTCCTTTTCAATGTAAAAACTCTTCGGTTTTCTCAAAAAGCCTAAACGCTGATAAGCTATTTTGAAAACTGTGTCTGAATGCTTATCAAATTAAAATTGGGAGTCAATCTCTGTAGCTCTAATATTTTACAAATAATCCCACCTGTTCATTAACTAACAAAGGTTTGCAATGTGCTCGTACATTATTAGCCGCACAAGACTTTTCTTTAGTTTTACTAACATTAAGCTGCAAAGAACTCATTCCTTCCAAATCCTTAACAAACTAGATGTAGGTATCTAATGAGTGAATATCATTTACACTTCCCACCAGCGCCATATCATCTACATATCACAGGTCATTTCATTTATAGAAATACAAATTTCCGTGACATATTAGTTATGCCATTAGGTTACACATTTGCATTGCCCGACACTTACATTTTAAATAATGTAAATGTATCGTCATAACCCAAAATTAAAGTTATGGTCTTGTAAATGCGCATAATATTGGAATATAATACAGTATTGCTCAAGGAGGTGTGGAACAGAATGCAGGTTAGGCACAAGAGCAACAAACAGACACAACACAACACTTCTTCTGTCAGCGCTTGGCGCAGCAAAGTTGCGAGATGTGTAAATAGACAAACAAGGCAGTGAAGGAGTGATGCGGTCTTGTAAACGTCCACCATGAAAGATTCACATAGTGCTTTTAATTATTAAGTATTAAGTTGAATTATTAAGCATGTCTGGTCCATGGTCAGGTGTTGCTCTGTTAGATGTTTGGAAGAGAGAAAGTTCTCGGAGATCTGTTGTGACTCATGTCCGAGGCTATGCAAGCATGCCTTGTTTTTAGTGCATCATATCATGATTTACGCTTATATTCAGTAGGTATATTCATAATATATGTCAACAGCAAACTGTCCAAAAGTTTGATTAAATGAATGAATGATAAGTTCATGATTGTTAATGTTACTGTCTCATTGTTTCAGATTGCCCTGCACCATGAAACTCACTGTAGTTCTGCTGCTCTGTGGCTGCTGTATGCTATTACAACACAACTGTGAGTGTGAAGCCCAAGGTAAATATATTTAATTCACTTTTCATTTTTACTGTATATTCTTGAGTGGTGGTTGCTGCACATTCATTTAATTTGTTATACAGTAATTTAATATGCACATAATAACTTCCGAGTGCCCAATATAAAACAGATTACATATTTTATTAATTCTGAATAACTTTTCTACACATCACAAATGCATACATTATTAAAATATATAAATCTAGCCATTTTCATATTTGTGTTGTTTAAATAATTTTGACAAAATGTGTACTATAACAATATTCTTTACAACTAATTTGCAGTCATTTAACTGTATTGTGTCATATCAGAAAACCACTATCTTAGGAAGTCACAATGTGCTGCTTGTGTTTTTGTCAAGTCAAGAAAAAATTATTTGTAAAGGACTTTCACAATACACACTATTTGTAAGTCGCTTTAAAGAATATCATGATGTGAATGTTTATAATATCTTAATATTTCCATGCCTTGTATGTGCATTTAGCAGATAACAGCTGGGTGATAATATAGTTTACATTTTGCAATGATATATGTGACCCTGGACCACAAAACCTTAAGTTGCTGGAGTATATTTATAGCAATAGCCAACAATAGATTGTATGGGTCAAAATGATCGATTTTTCTTTTATGACAAAAATCATTTGGATATCAAGTAAAGATCATGTTCCATGAAAATATTTTATAAATTTCTTACCATAAATATATCAAAACTTCATTTTTGTTTAGTATTTTGCATTGCTAAGAACTTCATTTGGACAACTTTAAAGGTGATTTTCTCAGTATTTTGATATTTTTGCACCCTCAGATTCTAGATTTTCAAATAGTTGTATCTCGGCAATATTGTCATATCATAACAGACCATACATCAATTTAAAGGTTATTTAATCAGCTTTCAGATGACATATAAATCTAAATTTCTTAAAATTGACACTTAAGACTGATTTTGTGGTCCAGGGTCACAATTACAAATCACAGTGCCAATATTTGTTATATAAGCCTATTGCTTTACATTATGTTGGATATATACATATAATATAATACACTAGAGTATCACAAAAGATAATGTTGGAGCAAGTTAATTATAAGAATTGGCCATACAGGCTGTTAATTTCCTCGTACAGTTTCTGCCAACTGTGCTGCAACAGGATCCTGGTGAGCAGATTACATAAAACTCCGCGTCAGAGGCTTTGATGGTTCCGTTGCGGCTGATCCGTCTCTTGAGGATTCAGCTGTGAAATTCCTGTCTGCTTAGAGAATGTGACAAATCTGCGTCTCAGTTGTTGGGTGCAAGAGTTTGTGTCTTACACGCGTGCTTGGGGCAAAGGTCGATGCCCAAAATCCTTCTTCTGTGCATCTAAGCACGCCAGAAGAAATGTCAGTTGTGCCTGTTGAGCTGCAGTTGAAGATGGGGGAAAACCTGATAAGTGCATGTCTGCAAAGATGGATTATAGTGCAGGTCAGTGGGGCCAGTATCTCCTGGAAGGGGCTTCCAGCTGAGAGGCTCAAACCTGGAAACAAGCCACCGCAATGCAAAACTGATACAGACAGACGGACAGCGCTTGAGTCTGTGCCAGTGACTATTGCCACAACGTGAAATAGGAAATCAGAAATCATATCAGTTGTTGGCCGATCCTCAACACTATCAGTGCCTGCTGAACTTTTTTAAGCTGCTTTGATGTTTTATACTAGTCACGATACATTGGTACATTGAATATTTCTATAAATGTAATAAAAATACTGTAAGTCATAAAATATAAGGATAAATTATAAAATATAAATTTATGAAAAACTAAATTAAAATTATAAATGTTATTTTGGCAACTTAAAACAATTTAAAGAACCAGAATAACTTACTGGAAATGTGTTCAAGAGTGGCTTGACACAAGGAATGCAACAGCTGAAACCCATGTCTTGCATACGTCTGTGCGTAGTGGTTCTTGAAGCACTGACTCCAGCTGCAGTCCACTCTTTGTGAATCTCCCCCACATTTTTGAATGGGTTTTGTTTCACAATCCTCTCCAGGGTGCGGTTATCCCTATTGCTTGTACACTTTTTTCTACCACATCTTTTCCTTCCCTTCGCTTCTCTATTAATGTGCTTGGACACAGAGCTCTGTGAACAGCCAGCCTCTTTTGCAATGACCTTTTGTGTCTTGCCCTCCTTGTGCAAGGTGTCAATGGTCGTCTTTTGGACAACTGTCAAGTCAGCAGTCTTCCCCATGATTGTGTAGCCTACAGAACTAGACTGAGAGACCATTTAAAGGCCTTTGCAGGTGTTTTGAGTCAATTGGCTGATTAGAGTGTGGCACCAGGTGTCTTCAATATTGAACCTTTTCACAATATTCAAATTTTCTGAGATACTGAATTTGGGGTTTTCATTAGTTGTCAGTTATAATCATCAACATTAAAATAAATAAACACTTGAAATATATAAGTCTGTGTGGAATGAATGTATACATTATACAAGTTTCACTTTTTGAATGGAATTAGTGAAATAAATCAACTTTTTGATGATATTCTAATTATATGACCAGCACCTGTGTATGTAACCCCAAAAATGAAAGTTCTGTCATCGTTTACTCATCCTCATGTCAATTCCAAACATGTATGACTCTGTTTCTAATGTGGAAAAAAATACTGATACATTATTCAAAATATCTTCTTTTGTGTTCCACAAAACGAAAGAGAGAAAGCCATTCAAAGCTGGAAGGACATGAGCATGAGTAAATTGACATCATTTAGATTTTTTCTTTTAAATGCATGCCGGACAATTACGTGAGAATGAATTGTGCCAAGCATTTACTATTTTATTGAAATCAGGTAGTTTAAATCAAGCTTCATTGTGGCTACTGGAAATTACAGTGTGGAAATCTCACAAGTGTGACAAAAAACTTGCCTGTGGCAACTTTTTTGCAAAATTGCATTGCTCTGTGCACATTTTACGACACTTTCAAAGCGACGTGTACCGTGAATGACATTAAAAGCGTGTTCAGTTTAGAATCTGGCCAAGTTTTATTGAGTTAGTTGTTGTATGTAATGCATGTACAGTGCAAAATAACAATGTAATGCTGTACCAGGTGAGCTACTGAGCAAGTTTATTATGTAAGAAAAGGAATACATATGGATCCAATTACATGACGCAAACATACAAATGTATTAGTTTACATATCATACACTATAGTGATACTGTTTTGAGATCATAACATAGTATTGTGGGAGGAACCATGTAAAAGTAAGCCTTCGTTAATTGATAATTTTCCTTGTAAAAAAAAGTTGTGAGAAAAGGAATAAAAGTTGTTGGTGTTTTACTGCCAGTATTTTTCATTTTAACTGGGAACTACATGCAGAATTGAATGTAAAGTAAATATATATATTTTTAGAGTTTTGAAACATATACTGTAGGTAGAGGCAAGTTTTTCCAATGAGCCTATTTTGCAGCCAATCATGGTGTTCTGGAGCCTCACTGGATCATAATCCCTCCTCGCTTGTCTTTCCTGGCAAAACGTTTTTCTAGCAGTGCAAACGGCTGAGTGGATACTGAGGCTGAATGATCCTTTGCCTCGCATGGATCTAGTTACTTCTTCCTCAGCTCCTCGGACGCTTCAGACTGGCCTTCTATTACACTCCACCTGCTCACCAGTGAGCTCTTAGACACACATGCATACGCTCGGGGAGTGTATGTGGCCCTAAAACTGAAGGGAAACCCACACCTGCATGTTTCACTGGCACCATGGCACTGAGCTTGGCCACGGGGTTCTGGAGAGGGAATATAGGGTTTCATGGTAGGAATAAATTTAGATCACTCTGGTTTTCACATACAGTGAGCCCAAGCACTGTGGTGTCTGGTTGAGGACCCCCATGAGGTGAACCACAAAGGCTGGAGGATGGAGACAGTCACACCTGTTGCACTGTCATCATAAACTCAACCCCAGGAAACACAGCCACTGTTAACAATCAAAATGTTCACTATGGCAGATCACACATCCTTCTTCAGCATTAAATCAATGCCCATAGAATCAGAACATGACAGATCATATCAGCAGGTGTCTGAGTGAATCTCATGAAACCTTTTAGGAACATGTAAACATGTTTCCCAAAAGCATCGTAAGCCTAGGTTGATCATAGCTCTATTCGTGGCAGTGTGTCTATGATCAACTTAAGCTTACGATGCTTTTGGGAAACACAGCCCAGGTCATATTTCATCAAAAGGACAATTTGGATCATATGATAAGATATGAGCATTGAGACATTATTTTCATGACAATAAGCACACTACCCCAAATTGGTTATGCAAATAAAGTGTTTTTTATTATTATTTTATATGATATTATTTATAATATTACAGTAGTATTTGTTATTATTGTATGTCTGTAATAACATTATTTTACATATAGAATATAAATATTATTGTATTTCTGTAATAAGAATCTAATGAAAATAACAAAAACCATTAACAGTCAAACATTTAAACATTCTGTCCATTTAGAATCTTTATTATTTATTTATTCTTTAATTTATTTTATCCAAAGTGGCCTACAAATGAGGACAATCACATGCATTTTGTTACAGGAAATGGATATGTTCTTATGAGTTTTTATCAGAAAAAAGTCAGAATTATAAAGTATCTCACAGAAGTGCGTACTCCCCTCAAATTTTTGTAAATATTTGCTTCTTTAGCAAGGCAGTGGTCGTTATCATGTTGGAAAACTGCCCTGCGGCCCAGTCTCCGAAGGGAGGGGATCATGCTCTGCTTCAGTATGTCACAGTACATGTTGGCATTCATGGTTCTTTCATAGTAGCTCCCCAGTACCGGCAGCACTCATGCAGCCCCAGTCCATGACACTCCCACCACCATGCTTGACTGTAGGCAAGACACACTTGTCTTTGTACTCCTCACCTGGTTGCCGCCACACACGCTTGACACCATCTGAACAAAATACGTTTATCTTGGTCTCATCAGACCACAGAACAAGGTTTCAGTAATCCATGACCTTAGTCTGCTTGTCTTCAGCAATCTGTTTGTGGGCTTTCTTGTGCATCATCTTTAGAAGAGGCTTCCTTCTGGGATGACAGCCATGAAGACCAATTTGATGCAGTGTGCGGCGTATGGTCTGAGTACTGACAGGATGACCCCCCACCCCTTCAACCTCTGCAGCAATGCTGGCTGCCAAAACACAATTTCCCAAACACAACCTCTGGATATGACGCTGAGCACGTGCACTTAACTTCTTTGGTCGACCATATCGAGGCCTGTTCGGAGTGGAACCTGTCCTGTTAGACCACTGTATGGTCTTGGCCACCGTGCTGCCGCTCAGTTTCAGGGTCTTGGAAATCTTCTTATAGCCTACGCCATCTTTATGTAGAGCAACAATTTTTTTCAGATCCTGAGAGAGTTCTTTGCCATAAGGTGCCATGTTGAACTTCCAGTGACCAGTATGAGAGCGTGAGAGTGATAACACCAAATTTAACACACCTGCTCCCCATTCACACCTGAGACCTTGTAGCACTAACGAGTCACATGACACCGGGGAGAGAAAATGGCTAATTGGGCCCAATTTGGACATTTTCACTTAGGGGTGTACTCACTTTTGTGGCTAGCGGTTTAGACATTAATGGCTGTGTATTGAGTTATCTTGAGGGGACAGCAAATTTACACTGTTATACAAGCTGTACACTCACTACTTTACAGTGTAGCAAAGTGTAATTTCTTCAGTGTTGTCACATGAAAAGATATAGTAAAATATTTACAAAAATGTGAGGGCTTTAATCACTTCTTTGAGATACTGTATAAACTCGCAATTCTAAGAAAAGATCGGTTTATATCTTGCAGTTCTGACTTTATTTCTCAGAGTTGTGACTTTATGTCTCGTAATTGCATGTTTATATCATGAAATTCTAAATTAGATAAAAAGTCACAATTACCTTTTTATTTTTTATTCAGTGGTAGAAATGGTCTTCCACAGCTTCTGATATGTGTGTCTCTCAAATTAGATTTTTTATGGTTTGTTAAATAGAATTAGTTAATGAAAATATTTACTTTTCAATGAGACATTCTGTTTGTTTATTGCCTGGGTTCACTTGGCGTACAGCTGTACTTATAATGCGTGTGTTACAGTGAATTAACATCTTGTGACACTGCACCACTACTTATTGGGGAAAATTAATTTAGAAAACAACTGAGCTACTGCCACGATGGTGAATAATGCAATAAAGTTAGCAATATGGCTTATTTTAGTTGAAAATATTGTCAGTTTTTTGCCAGGCTGTATATTATCCCATATGTTAGCTTTTTTGCATATTTTTTTACAAATTGTAATCATAAAAAAACAACTTGAAGTGAATCATGGCCCATTTAAATTTTTCTTGCTGTATTATATTATTGTGAAACCATTGTGATCGCAAATATTTACACATGCAACAGAATTAAGCCTGGAGGCTTTTCTTGAATAGACTCCTCTAGTTTGTACAAGAAGAGGTTATTTGCACCACATCTGTCTATCAGCACTCTGAGATCATCGGACTTCTGTTTACTGTCACACCCGGACTCATTGTCTCTATAAAACTCTAAAGTGTTTACCGCGTATGAAGTATTCACTGTCTCCAACCTGGATTCAAACAACTCCCAGTCCTTGTCATCCAAAGCATGCTTTGAACTGGCATTAAATGCAGAGAGCAAAGAGACAACGAAGGAAAGAAAATAAGAAAATTGGTTTGTATATTGCTTGTTAGCATGTATATTGAATTATGCAAATGTTCTACTTTGCATATTGCATACCTTCCATTTCTAGATCATTAGATTACCATTCTTCACTTGCTACCTTTGCTCACGAGCTGGAGAAATCCCACTCCATAGAACAATGTGTAGCCAATTACAGATCCACTAAAAAGTTATTTCAGTATAATTGGTTTTTAATATCGTGAGTGTTTGGTCCTAAAGATACACTATATGGACTAAAGTATTGCGATTTAACTTAAATTCAGGCGTTTCAGTCAGCCACGAAGAGGAAGACCACAAAGTCAGAATCTGCTGAGTTCATATCTGAAGAGCTCCAAACTTCCTCTGGCGTTAAGCTAACGGAATGTGCTTCCATTGCCAAACAGCTGTGTATGACTTCACCATTTTCACATTCATGTGTTTGTAGTTTACACGGAGATTATAACAGTGTTGTTTTCAAACACTTGCACTTGGAAAACAGTTTTTGAAAGTTAGTATTTTCAGGCCCCGAAAAATTACATTGTTGTGTAAATGCACGGCCAAAACTCTTAAAACGTTTTCTGTTCTTTTTATTTTACTTTTTGAAATGGTGTTGTGTAAACCCCCTAAAGTAAGAATAAACACTGCCTTGCAAAAAGTTTAAACTGGTAATTTGTCTGTGCGCCAGGCAAAATTACGCAAATCTTTTTCAATCTTCACTGCTGGTAAAATCTTAATTTAAATATCAGAAATTTTCAGAAAAACATTCTATTTTCTGCAATATATAATATTGTAATTTTTAAACGTAGTCCAGAAATTAGAGTCTAAGCATTTCAAATAATTCTCAGAAACTAAGCTAAGGTTCTAAAAATGTTCTCTCAAAGTTAACAAACATTAATGTTAATAATTATGTTATGAATGTTGAGAATGTTCATTTAAAGTTATTTGGGCTTTAATGTTCTCAAAACAGCACAAAAATATTTATTTATTATCATTCATGGTAAACTTTTTTTATCTGAAACTTTTTAGTTGGATGTTCGTCTTACATTTAAAAAAAATGATATTACTTGTTCCAGAGCATTCAGAGAACATTCAAAAGTAACATTCCCATAATGCTTGCAAAATTATCAAATTAAATGTTCCCTTAACATTCATAGAACCATTGAAAACATAAAAAAAAAAAAAAAAAACCTTCCGAAATAATGTTTTCGTGTCTTACTGGGAACATTATCAAAAACGTTCTTAGAACATATTTTTGTTTGCTGTATACATGGTCAATGTCACAAATTGGATTAGTGACCTAGAAATAGGTCACCAGGTTTACAAAATAAATAAATAAATAAATATATTTTGGACCCCCACTGCATTTGTAAATTACCTTTGAGCAAGAAGGAGAATATTTCCATTCACGTCAAGAATAATTACGAGAACAGATTCACTTGGTTTTAAATGTTAAACTAATCCTTCAGCTGTCTGTTTAAGAGATTACACTTCGTGTTGTTGTTTGGGCTGCTCTCTTTAATCAGTTTGTACTTTTCAGCTGTTGCACTGATAGAGCAGGAAAGCCAGGCTTGCATTGTTCAAAGCTCTGTGTTTCCAGGAATACAGGTCTTACACTTGGCCAGATTACATGGAAAATGCTTCCCATTCCAGCGCCACTGAATGAATATAAGCTTACACACATATTGTCTCTCACATACCAGCCTTTATCTGGAATAGGCACACGCTTAAGTGAGCATGTCGTATGTGTGTGTGTGTGTGGGGGGGGAACAAACTGTTCGTAAGTGTACATGTGATTGGCATATTGATAAGTATTCATAACTTCCGGGCTATAAGGAATAGTTTAGTACATTTAGTGGAAGCGTGTGATGTAAGAGGCTGGCTGTGAGCAGCGGGTTTGGAGGCATGTAGGGGTTGGGCCCTGGGCGATGGTGAATTCCTGTGATGTTCGGGCAAAGCTCATACGGGCGGAGACATGAGCACATTCCTCTCCTCCCACCGCACACGCTCCCCTCGTGCCCATCACCACAGACACACGCGCTTGCTGGCCATCCCCCAACATACACACATACACGCCCTGCTCTAACATCCCAAACCCAATCCTGGATAAGCACGGCCAAGAATGCTAAATCACTCAGTTGGGACGGTGATGATGGAGATCAGGGTGAATCGCTTCCTGTAACGCATCATAGAACTTGTCAAATAAAAGTACATGTAGATTATTAAGTATGGAAAAAGAACACGCATAAACGTTCCACTCTCAGAGGTCAGACTTTTATTAAAACATGACACATTTTCTCTCTAAAATAAATTACATGCAGCATTTTTTTGTAATTTTAATATATATATATATTAGTGGTGGGCCGTTATCGGCGTTAACGTGCTGCGTTAACGCGAGACTCTTATCGGCGATAAAAAAAAATATCGCCGTTAATCTATTCTCAAAGTTGGGTTGGGGAGCTGGGTCTATACTACGCAAGCTATGATGACTTTCACCCTGATATTTTAGCGCGGATGTATACCTAGCCGAATTGCACTGTAGGGGCGAGAACGAGTCTTCGAACTAGAGGCTCGCAGTCCGTGAAGGACAGATTGTTAACGGCTGGTCTATGTGGTAATACAATCGAGCAGGACATCCAAACGCTCAACTATCATTCATCAACCTCAAATATGGCTTTTCATCTGAAAGATGTATGTAGTAGCAACTTTACATGGCCGCTCAATATGATGTTAACCTTGAGAAACGTGCGCTATTGAAGTGTTTGTGTGGAAGCGCGTTTGCTGCAGGACAGGCTCCGGTGCGCTCACTTGCTCTTAAAATCTCCGTCATTCTTGGTCATACAGATAAAAGTAGCCTAATACATCTTTCGAATCTGTAAAGACTCTACGTTTATTTGTGTGCACTCAGAATAACAACGAAACGTTGCGCTTTTAAGTGAAATGTCTAAAAAATAAAAATAGAAGACGTGTGTGTTAGCATGGATGATTTACATGAAATGTAATCTGTGCAACACTGTGCATAAAATGGCTTTCAGTTCAATATAATAACAAAAAACGACATTTTGGGTTTTTATTCAACTAATAAGGTGGGCACGCTGTGATCTGTACTATATTTGTACTGTAATTGACAGTTATCGGCAAAAAAAAAAAAAACAACAACACGGGAGTGGGAGGGAATGGGAGTCATTCTTCCGGGAGTGGAACGGGATTTTCCTCCAGTTTTTTCGTGGGATTGGGACGGGAAGAGATTAAAGTTTGTGATGCATTCTGGAAACAGGAGATGAGCCCCTGGTCTAATGCGCCACCTGGACTTGAGAAACCCGTTCTCAAAGACTTACTTTTAGTCATTATTTGGGTAGCACACATATTCTGAATGCCTTCGGCAGAATTCAAATGAGCCATTTTAATCTAGATTAATTCCAAAATTAATCTAGATTAAAAAAATTAATCTATGCCCACCTCTAATATATATATATACACTATATTGCCAAAAATATTGGGTCACCCCCTTCTAATGAAAGGTTTGACTACTTTAGTAATTTTCATGAGTACAAATCTTAATGTTTAAGCATATAATGATATTCTAGGGAATTGTGTGCTTCTCATTTTATAGCAACAGTTTGGACAAGGACCCTTTTCTATTCTAACATGACAGTGTCTCTGTGTATAAGACAAGGATCAAAACACCAATGACATATGGGTACAGTCATTTCATACACTTCAAAACAGTTGCAACAGAGGTGGAAATACAATTTTTAAGTACATTAATTTCTTTGTTGCCACAGTTTGGAAGTGTCTTTATCTCTTTTAAAGAAGGGGGTGTCCCAGTACTTTTGTCTATATAATGAATGTACAAGTCATTGGTGTTTGGTGATGAGTTTTTGGCTCATTTAAAGTCACACCAGAGGTGTTCAGCTGGGAATAGGACTTGTCTTTCTGCAGATCAGTCAAGTTCTTCAACACTGACTGAATCATCATTTCTCTTTGACTCTTGTCTTATACACAGAGACACTGTCATGTTAGAATAGAAAAGGGTTCTGTCCAAACTGTTGCTGTAAAAAAAGAAAAGCACACAATTCCCTAGAATATCATTATATGCTTAAACTTTAAGATTTGTACTCATGGAAATTACTAAAGTAGTCAAACCTTCCATTAGAAAGGTGTATATAGTAATTTTGACATTTTCATAACACTTTTTGCTTTCAGCATTTGTCCTCATTACTCTCAATAATTAATGTTATTAGATTAACATTGTTTTACTTTATTACTGTTAAAATGACTTTATATTAATCTGCAATAATGTACTTTACATTTTCACCCTGTCTGTGCGAACTATGCCTTTAAGATAGCTAATTAAATAACATAATTTGTATTACCCTAACTGTCTCTCACTGAAAGTGTCACAATAAATTAGCTTTCCTTCAGGCAAGATCAACGCGCATGTGCATCTTCGTATGCACTAGCTGTTGTTTACCACACTCCACATGCTACATAAGCTGTTGAAAAGGGACACTGATCGCACATGCCTTCTACAAGTGACAAACTCTCACAGACAAGCTAGAGCTTGTTATGTGATCTGAAGGACTTGCTTGCTTAATTTGAAGAGGAATTATCATTGAGCATTGCTGTTATGCAATAACTTCTGAACTCTATAATAGTCAAAGAAAAAAAAAAGCTATTAAAATAAGAAATATATATACCAAACTCTACATTAAATATACTCTTCTCTTCACAGATTCATTTTCCTCAGTAGAAACATCTCCAACACCCTCGGCCAGTAACTGCACGTGTGAACTCGGTCATGGAAAGTGTGCTGAAAACGGTGACTGCAGGTGAGTGTGTTCATGAGAGTGAAATATGGGCTTGTGTGACTTTAAGGCGTCGTGTTGGTGAAGTATATCCGACCTGTGCAAGCCTGTTCAAGCTCACTACTATAGCAGAAGAAAACTGTAAACAGATTAACAACACAATGAACATGGCATGTAGGGTTAACTCTTGCCTCCGTGTGGCAGGTGTGATCCGGGATGGGGTGGACCGCGGTGTGAAGACTGTGTGCGAATGCCCGGATGTGTCCATGGCACCTGCCATCAGCCCTGGCAGTGCACATGCATGGACGGGTGGGCGGGCCGATTCTGTGATAAAGGTGATTCGTTTTTATAGATTAACCTGACAGCACTGATTATTCTGATGAAAGTAATCCAATATGATTTCCATGTATTTAAACATGTATACAATAAATAAATGACAGGGGCATGAAAAAGGCTAGTCGCAACCAAGGCTCATTGGCAATATGCAGCATTTCTGCAAAATCTGAATATGTTTTGTCTGGGTACATTTTGCTGCACTTTTCAGATGACATGTCCACAAAAGTCTATAAGCTATATCATTTTTATCTCCATCGCAGATGTGCGTTCACTAAACATGATATTGGGTTGCTTGTAGCACGTTTCACAGCAGTCAAAACGATAGTGTTAACAAAAGCAAATAGAGTAAAAATGCATTTGCTTAAGCAACCCTGCCATTTTAGTTTCTTTATACAAGACTGCAAGCTCTTTTGTGGAGTTGCAAATCATTTTTCACAGAACTTGTATCTATGTGCTGTACCAGGTGAGCTACCGAGCAAGTTTACTATGTCAGAAAAAACATACATACACATAACTGGGAAAAGTGTTTTGAGGTCATCACAAAGTTTTATATTATTCATTGATACTATGCCCCTGTAAACATGTGTAAAAAGGAACAAACGTTTTACTGCCACTGGTGTTCATTACACCTGTAAACTGCAGTGAAATGTATTTTTCTTCAGAAATATACCTAGAGTTATGTATTTACATTGAGCATGGGTTGGTTATTTTAGTATTATTTATATACTAATATAGTATTTATTTTTGATTAGCCTTTATTTTCTGTTTTTATTTTAGTTTAACTTTTAGTCATTTTGTTTTAATTGGTATTCATATTTCTGTTTAATTATAATTTAATTATAGATAAAGAGAAATATATTGGTAAATGCAATTTAACCATATTTTTTTCATTTCAGTTGCAGTTGGTTCTTTAAACTTTTTTTACTTCAGGTTTTATTGTTTTGTTTAAATTTTTGATTCTGCAACAAAGGTGATTAATTATTCATGACCTAAAGTAGCAAACACTTGAATAGATTGACAACAGCGCTGACTTGTTTCCGCAGATATTTACGTGTGCTCCAGAGAGCAGCCGTGTCAGAATGAGGCTACTTGTGTCTTGAATGTCTCTGGGGATTATAGCTGCTTATGTCTTGAAGGCTTTCATGGGCGGGATTGTGAACTGAAAACAGGGCCTTGCCAAAAAACTAAGTAAGTGTTCTTATACTTTTCGTTTGTAATGTAAATGCATGTTTTGTGTGTTCAAATGTACTCACGTGCCTAACATCACAAAGCGAGCCATTTTTAGTTGGACCTTGATTACGGTGTTACACAACTGTTTTGTGTAAGATCAGTGAATAGTGGTTTGTTCATGATTTGACCTCTTTAAGTAAATATTTTGTTAAGTGGTGATCCTTAATCTATGAGCACACAAGCCCAGACACACTGGCACATGCAGCACAACAGCCTGGTCAAATTGCAGCCTCCAGAGTGCAATCGTGTAATTCAATGGGCTCATTACTGGCCCTGTAAGAGACCGCTAATACTGACACGCTGCAGCTCGGCCCCCGCTGCCCTTCCCATGAAGACTAAAGCAAACATGACGGAGAGGTTTCCAGGGAAACGATGCTGCAGGACTGGACCAGTTGCAGCACAGTTTCAGAGTCCAGAGAGAGTCCGTGAACATGAATGATGTAATAGGGATGTGTTTTTCGTATGTCAAAAGTATAATATGCAGATAAAACTAAATAAATAAGCCATTCACAGGGCTGGTTCCCCCTCGAGTAAATCTTGTGACTCTTTGGAAGAATGGTTTGCTTGAGAATTTTGACCTGCTCAACATATCAACACCGGCTCAGCCAATGGCATTACATTAGGGCAGAGCTTTCTGTGTGTCCAATCGCAATACAACTGGAAATCATAGGGATTTTAACCATTGTGGTTCCAATGCTGATTCCTTAATACTTCCATTAAGATTTTGTTTTTACTTTTGAGGAATAAATATTTAGAGAAAATTAATTGCATTTGCATCACTTAGCAGTCTATTGCCAAACGAGGTTCAGATTTCAACTGAAAAGATACAAATGCAGTTCTTTCAGATGGTGTTTACACAGGCATATTAGCAATAATATGTAGCTCAGTGAGTCTTTAATTTATTAACCACTCCTATTGATTCAGTGCTTTTCATTTACTAAAAATGCCTCATAATTTATATTTGTATTATGTATTTGGCAGCAGGGACTTAAGTCCAAAGTTACTTCAGTTCTGATGTATATGCTTATCCAAATGCATAGCATTTATAAAGTAAACTCATTTTGATAGCGGGGTTGAAATGTAGGCACTACAAAGTTTCATCTTTATGTTAGTTTTGGTACCTTTTTAGCTGCGGGCAACTGTTAATCTAGTCACAACAATTTGTTTTTGTCATCACAGCCTCCAAAAGTTTGATGTTGTTCCATCTCTTCAGCCAAAGTGACCACCAGATGCACCAACAAATTAGTGGAATAAAAACATCTCAATTCATGCTGAGCATACAGAGTATAAGTCATTCGAAAAAATGGACTTGTGTGCATTCTATGCTGATGATGAAATTTGTGTCATACTCACTGCATGCACACCCTATTGTACACATAAAAACCTAAGTATACGTTGGGCTTTACATTGCATTCAAGATATACAATCAATCAATTCATGGATTGCTTGGGAACTGAACTCATGACAACGGTGCTGCCTGCAAAGGAAGGTTCATTTGTTCATTGATCTGACTACTCTTGCTCCGAGTCCAAAGTATACCTCAGTTTTGATGCAAATGACAGTGTATGTGCACAGCCGAACACCCAGTCTTTCAGGGGCTGTTTACACCTGGTCACTTCATGCGTTTTTTTCTGATCAAATATCTATCTGATTTGTTCAAATGTTTCCATTTACACTTAGCCACATAAATGTGTCTTCGCAAAACGGACATAAATCCATTCTGCAATTTCTGCGCCATATGCAAATTTAACGGAGTTCACATCAATGAAAGCAATAGATATGCGCTGCATTTGATTCATTATCAGCTAATTTCAATATCAGAGAGCGCGGCATCACTGGAAAGATAGGTTGGTCTCACTACTTTTAATGAAGATGATTGTGTGTTGACCTTCTGCGAATTACTTTGTTTCATTCACATCAGTTTGCGCGTCGACTTGCTGAAGAGATACTCAGCTACTCATCCGCGGTGATGCTTGTTGCAGTAGCTCTGTCATCTAAAGGGGGGTGTCCCAATACTTTTGTCCATATAGTGTATGTACCCATATGTCATTGGTGTTTGGTGAGGAATTTTGGCTAAAGGTCTGCATTTAAAGTCACACCAGAGGTGTTCAGCTGGGATTAGGACTTGTCTTTCTGCAGACCAGTCAAGTTATTCCACACTGACTGAATCATCATTTATTTTTTAACTTTGCCTTATACACAGAGACACTGTCATGTTAGAATAGAAAAGGGTCCTGTCCAAACTGTTGCTATAAAATGAGAAGCACACAATTCCCTAGAATATCATTATATGCTTAAACATTAAGATTTGTACTCATGGAAATTAAGTAGTCAAACCTGTTCATTAGAAGGGGATGTCCCAATACCTTTGGCAATATTTTCAATTCTTACGTCTATTGCTGCAGGTCCCCCTGCAAGAATGGTGGACTCTGTGAGGATCTGGGTGGTTATGCTCCAGAACTGTCTTGCCGATGCCTGGCCGGCTTCACGGGGCCCCACTGCGAGACCAACGTGGACGACTGCCTGATGCGCCCCTGTGCCAATGGCGCCACCTGTTTGGATGGCGTGAACCGTTTTTCCTGCCTGTGCCCTGCGGGTTTCACCGGCCGTTTCTGCACCATCAACCTGGATGACTGCGTAAGCCAGCCCTGCCTCAACGGAGGACGCTGTATAGACAGAGTCTCCACCTTCCAGTGCTTCTGCTCCCCAGGGTTCACTGGAAGAAGTTGCGAGGTTCCCGTCTGGGAGTTGAGACCTCAAGCGGTGTCTCCGTTCAGGGGCGAAGGAGATAGAGTTACGCTGAGCAATCCTTCCCCAGTCAATCGCTCCCACGGGACCACTCCTAGCGGGGATGAAAGACGCTCGTTCAAAATCACAGTGGTGACTCAGCATGGAGTGGAAGGGCTGTCAGAGCTGCAGCTCATCCTCCTGCTGGTGCTGGGGGGCATGACTTTGGCCGTGGTGGTGCTAACAGCTGGTCTGGTGCTGCGCGGATATTGTCAGGACCGATCGGCTCGCTGTCAGTGCAGACCGGCCCCTGCTCACCATCGCCCATTCCACCGATGCCGGACAAACTCTGTGTCCGCGCCGCAGGAATGCAAGATCAGCTTCCTCCAGTCTCCGGCTCCAGCTGAGCTTGAGAAGAAGAGGCTGAACAACATTGTTTAGTTGCAGAGATCATGCAGCGGCTCTAGTTGAAGTAAAATGCCACTTCTGACCTCCCAAAAGATAAAGAAGGAACTCATGAATCTAGGAGTTGGTCGCTGAAAGCAGGTGGTCTTTATCCAGAGCGATTACACAGAAATAAAGAACCAATTAGTAACTTTATTTTATTAAAGATGCCACAAGTGAGGCATTTACTGCTGAGGGAACATTAGGTCAGAGTCTACATGAAATCAATAAGTCTCGCACCTGGTCTTGGAACTTTATTCCAAAGTTAAGAAATGCTTGTCTGTGTAATATTTAATCAAAAATGTATATACTCTGGCTCTGAAAAAACATTTTGCTCTCACCAAGCAATATTTTTGATGGAAACCCTGAACCGTGGAGTGTCTTAGTGCCTTCCTGAATCTATTTCCTCCCGTAATTTTTTCATTATAATTTTTTTTTAATGTGAAAGGGAAAAAAATTGTATTTTTTGGTCTTTAACCTTTTTTTCCTCAAAGGCAACATATGAGAAAAATGCTTGCTAGCTAATAATAATCATGTAATCTTGGTCACCAGATGGCAATTTTTTACATAAAAAAAAGTTAACATTATATTAAGGTAAGTTATCATGGACTAACATTGATTTTTTTTTATATTGAATGGGTCTAAGCTAACCTGAACTACAGTAGCATGTAAAAGTTTGGGAACACCTTGCAGAATGTGAAAAGTTGATTTTTTATTTTTTTTACAAAATAAGAGTTCATACAAAATGCATGTTATTTTTTATTTAGTAATGTCCTGTGTAAGATATTTTACATAAATAGGTTTACAATAGCTGAAATTATTATAATATCCCCCTTCAAAAGTTTGGGAACCCTTAATACTGTGTGTGGTTACCTGGATGATCCAAGACGTTTTTGTTTTGGGACTCTTGTTCTTAAGTCCCTTGTTTGTTAAAGTTGCAGTTAAACTGAGCTCTGTGAAAAATCCTCAATGTCCTACAGATTATTCAGTTTTCCAGCATCTTTTGCATATTTGAACCCTTTTCAGCAGTGAATGTATGATTTTGAGACATATCTTTTCACACTGAGGACAATTGAGGGACTCAATTTTTGTATTTGGACTATATGTAAACGTCTTTTATGAAAAATATCTTACTCAGGACAGTACTAAATAAAAAAAATAACATGCTTTTTGTTAAAATTAAACTGATTCTGCATGGGGTTCACAAACTTTCGCATGCCACTGTATATACTAACAACAGCTAAGATTAAACAATAAAAAATGTATTGCTCATTGATTGTAACTTTTAGAAAATGCATAAACTATCGTTCACTAATGGGAAGTTTTATGAAAAAATAATGAACAAAATAATGAAATCAATCAATATAATTATTTTAGAGGAAATAGGCTCGAGTTTCAGGGCTTTCATAATTTTCATTTAGAGAGCACTTTTCAATATCCAGTCAGTTAAAAATGGATAAAATGTAATAACATCTTACCTTTTTTCTTATTTTATTATACTGCGTCACCTGGGAATGCAGGTCACATTATGAAGGTAAAGGTGGGTTGCAGATGCGGTTGCATATTGACTTCAAGGTACACACAGCCGGAGAGCCACTGTATTTGTTAATATGACGTCTGTACTCAGAGTAAACAGTAGCACTAATGGGCTGCATGTAAAATAAAGCGAAGCACTGAACCCCCCAAATATATCAAAACTTCCATCGTGTGTTATATTATACTGTATGTACATAATCAAGCCATATTACTAAAAGCGCTTTTAATTTCAGGTTTGTGTGTAGCCATTTTCGCCAAGTGTTCAAACTGTAAAATATTTAAATGTAAGTTTTATTCTTTGAGTATTTAGTTTATGATTTTTTTTAAATGACATTGTAATGTTCCCTTTAACATTATAGTGATGCTCTTTTAAGCAGTATAGTAATAAAGATTTCATGGGAACGATTTTTGTGATGCATAATGCTACATCAACAACAGTATTCTTAAATGTACATATAATTTATTTATGTAATTTATTGGTGAAATGTATATTTGTTTTTTTATTGTAATGTTATTTTTATACAGATCTGTGTGTATTAAAGTTTTTAACTGTGTAGTTGAACTCCATCTCTAAATCACTAAATGTCTTTGTATTGCAGTTGCCATGATTAAATTGATGTTTCTATTCAACGCTCTCCATCCCTTCTAGCCCTGAATTTGACAATCACAATGCATAACAGTGTCATAATCCCCGACTGACACATTAAGGCCAAAAAAAATATTTTTGCTTTGTATTATGACATTCTGAAATTGTGAATTTAATTAACTTACTTTATCTGTGCACTTTAAATGCTTTAGTAAAAGACATCAAGTGACCCCTGGTGGACAATTCAAAACAATGACAGTGTGGATCTCAAGCCTTTCTCTGGATACCGCCCACAGTGTGATATTTATACACCATTTACTTACAGTATATTACCCAGTGTAACACCAGTGTATATCTGAAACAGATTTATTCACATGTAAGTCACAATACACTGCTTGATTTTTTTTTAAAATGTTATATAGAATGCCAGCCAAAGGAAGACCGTCCTACTGACTTTCTAAAGTGAGAGAAGCATATAGAAGTTACGCTTATCTGTTATGATTTCCTCAAATGTGCTCATCAATTCTTGGTGATACTATCAAAATATTTCTCCAAGATACTCTCGATTTCATCCTCTGTGTAGTCCTGGACTTGGAAGAGCGAGTTTGTGGATGCTCCTCTGATCATGGCAGACAGCACTGGAGGGTAAGAGATGAAAAATATCTATGTATCTGGGTGAATCATAAAACCTGCCAAAACCAGGGTCACATTTGATGTGGGAGAACGTCTTAATACCTTTTCCAGAAGAAGGTCTGAAGAGACAGAAAACCCTTTTGTTGAGTGCCACAGCTCGGCCGAGCTCATAACCGACTCCTAAAGACGGCTGTGTCACCTCAGCTACTATCACTGGGACAGAGACAGAAATCACTGAGATTGTGACGGCGCCTGATCCAACAGAACTAAGACAGTCAAGAGCTCCAGAGAACATGCTCAATGATAAAAGGCTTAGAGAAAAATAACTTTTACTATAATTGTAAATACATCCTTCTTCAGGTTGTGGTACGGGTTTCACTTTTATTTTTATAATGATATGTATAAGTTATTCTTACTTTTAACATATTATATTTGATTTTCCATAGATACATTTTTAGAAAAAACATGTAAATTTTGATAATCCATCAGGCTTTTGAGGAATGTTTATTTTTAAATCTCCCATAATTTTATTGCATTGCATTATATGTTTTGCCCCACAATAAAAACTAGAGCTTTGAACATTCATTCACATTTTATCTTAAGACATTACGGGGAGATATTGATAGACAACTCACATTTATATGCATTTTATGTAGTTAGTTATGTAGTTTGCCTTTAAAAGTTTGTTATATTGTTATTAAGACCAGGGCTTAATTTATCAAGCCTCTAAGAATTACTCTAATTGACTTAATTGGAAAAGAAATTATTGGCTCAAAGCTGCGCTTAAAAGTTAGTTATCAATCCTCTCAGTCATAATTTAAGCGAAGTGTAGGACTAAATCTTAAAAATCTGGTGGTCTTCGAGATAATTCACGACACTTTGCTGTGCCACAAACTGGATTTTGGATGATGACATACGCATGGACCAATCACGGAATAGATTTCCTTAAGAATATTGTCAGATAAATTCAAATTGAATGGTTAAATTCCAAATAGAGTTTACATTCAACACACATTTGACAAATCATTTTCAAGAGAATACATTAAAAGAAACGAAGCGTCATCACAACTCAATTTAGGATGCCGATAGACGATAGTAGCCTATAGTGTAACGAAGGTAGTCAAAGATGTCGTCTGTTGCTGATGCCTTTGACGACAGCGAGAAGATTATTATTATCCTTCAAAAACAGACTAGGTGCCTATCTTTAGTGATGCAGCGCAGAGAGCAGCTTCAGAAACTTGCCACAGCACAGCGGATCAGCTCCGGTGGCCGTGGACCTGTAACGCACCACAGACGCGTGCAGTGTAAAAAAGGGGTAAGAGATTTATTTATCTATGGATGCAAGAGGAGGCATGAATGTCCTCGAGGGGGCAACCTGCATGCACTGTGAGCTTTTTTATATGAAAAAGCTCCGCTCTCGTCTGTCCCTCTTTTCAAGGAAGGAGGGGCAGCCATCTGCTTCCCACGATTTAGGACCCACCGTTGCCGAGTCACGGAGAATAATTCAATTGTGGGGTTCGTAGGTGGATCTGGCCAATGAGTTAGAGAGGGAGCTTTCCTTTTCACGTGCGTCGGTCTAGGGCAAGCTGCTGGATTATGATGATGCGATCTCTCGGACATCATCTGATCCAGCGGCTAGTGCTCTGCTGTGTTATACCCAGGAAGAGCAGATGTTTGAGGGTGAGGAAGTTGAGATTGAGCTCTCTCAATCCTCCTGCCCTACATATGAAGAGCTGTTGGAGGTTATGGAACGCGCCACAGGAGGTTTGACTTGCCGTGGAAGCGAACCATGATGGTGGCGCCATGGGGGCGTCTCGATGAGCGGTACCTTTCTGGCCATAACCCCCCAGTTCAGGTGAGCCTTCCATTTCTTCTGGATCTCCATACGAAGGTTGAGAAGGAATGGAAAAATCTGTTTTCCTCTTGCATCCATAGATTCCAACATACCAGTTATGCTAACATTGAAGGGATGCATGAAAGCGTCTATGAGAGGATACCCCTATAGAAGAGAAGCTAGCTAGCTATCGCTCTATGGGTAAGATGTCTTCTCTAAAGGTTCCCTCCTTGCCATTTAAGTTCCTTCAGGATACATACAGCAGGTCAGGCAGTCGCTTCGTTGCACACTATGGCAGTGCTTCAAGTATACCAGGCTGATCTGCTAAAAGACCTGGATAAGGGTCAGGGGCTTGTCACCTGACGAGGTAGCTGAGCTGCGCCGCACCACGGATTTGGCCCTCCATGCCACTAAGCTGGCTGCCACTGCTATGGGCAAGTCTATGGCAGCCATGGTGGTAACGGAGAGACATCTGTGGGTGAACATGGCAGATATCGGGAAGAAAGAGAAGGGCTTTCACCTTACGAGATTTTCGGTACCTATTGAGATGGTGGTCAAGAAGTTTAGGGAGGCGAAGGCGTGCTCAGTAGCCTTCAAATCCTTTATTCCAATAAGGTCCAGATCTGAGCCCGAACAATGCAGGGGTCTTGGCCCGTCCCGGTCTGAGGATAAGAGACGGGTACAGAAGGTTAGTGTCGCGACTCGTGCCCCTCCCCCACCTGCGGGTAGGTCTAGAGGGAGGCGCGGGTCAAAGAGAGGCAGGCAAGATCTGAGGGAGGTGATCCAGATGAAGCACTCCCAAAAATAACGCTCTCGTCTGGACCAGAGTAAGACCTAACATCTACTCCCCTCCCTCGGGGGGCCTTTAACATCTATATTCCCCTGCAACCACCATCAACTCCATCTGAACAAGGTTAGGTAGGAAACCTCCTGTGCTTGACATTGCAGTCTCTATGCTGGACTTATGATGTTTTGGTTAAGTTTTGTGTTTCATAGAAACTACCTTACTGACAGTCCGGACCTGACTCCGGGACTGACCTTATGCGGAGGAACCATGGATGGGTGAGTATGATCCATTTCTAAACTTTTAAGCTATCGACTTAGTGCAGTGATTACCTCACTCGTCAAGATCCAGATTAGGACGAGAGCCCTGTTAAACCCGGCCTTATACCCCTGTATCATGTGGCCAAGTCGTAGTTTTCTGTGGGAACCTCCTTGGTCATCAGGTCCCCAGCACTGCAATACCAGGGCCTGTGGGTCTTTGTACTTTCAGCACTTCCTATGTGCATGGCTATCAGAGAATATATATATGTGCTAGCTCAGGGAATGCTCCCCTTCCCGAGGGTTTTTAAGTAGCAATCTGCCTGAGCCCTTGTCTAGAGTGTGCTTCTCCTCCGAGGGGAAGAGCTTACCGGGGTTTACAATGGTTGGTAGAGCTAGCATTGCTCCCCTCACCTTAGAGGGTCACCTATGAGCATGTCGCTCGCTTCTAAGCTTCGGAGTACCCTCTCATTCTGAGGATTGAGTTCTCCACTCCCCAGAGCTCTGTGATAAGTCACTCTCCTTGTTGGTAGAGCAAGCACTGCTCCCCTCACCATAGAGGGTCTCCTATGAGCATGCCGCTCCCTTCTGAGCGTCTGAGTTCCCTCTCATACTGAGAGTTGAGTTCTCCGCTCTCCAGAGCTGTCATTCAGCAGCCTCAGGTTGGTAGGCCTCTTTATGCCTCCCTGTTAGGTTGCTCTCCTTGTTGGTAGAGCAAGCATTGCTCCCCTCACCTTAGAGGGTCACCTATGAGCATGCCGCTCGCTTCTAAGCTTCGGAGTACCCTCTCATTCTGAGGATTGAGTTCTCCGCTCCCCAGAGCTTTGTGATAAGTCGCTCTCCTTGTTGGTAGAGCAAGCATTGCTCCCTTCACCATAGAGGGTCACTTCTAAAAGTTTTCAATGATATCCTTTTAGCTACTGACACTGGTGATGGTGTTATTCTGGTGCTTCTTGACTTAACTGCTGCATTTGACACTGTGGACCATGAAATCTCAATATTTCGTCTGGAGCAGTGGGTGGGCATAAAGGGCATAGCACTCCAATGGTTCAGGTCTTATTTAAAAGATTGGACTTTCTGTGTTAGCTGTGGTGATGCTGTGTCCTCTTCGGCTCCTCTCTCTTGTGGGGTACCGCAGGGCTCAGTTTTAGGTCCTCTTCTTTTTTCTCGTTATCTGCTCCCCCTTGGTTCAATAATCAGCAAGCATGGCTTGTCATTCCATTGTTATGCAGATGATAGCCAGATTTATATCCCACTTAGAAAGAATGATACAGTCAGACAGCTACTTGATTGTCTTGATATAAAGGCATGGATGTCTCTTAACTTTTTAAGTTTCAATGAAAACAAAACAGAAGTGATGGTTTTTGGTGGGACCACTGGGACCCCTCTGGTTGATTTGGGTGCCTTGTCTCAGTACATAAAGCCAACCATCACTAACTTAGGGGTGAAAATTGACTCTGATCTTAAGCTCGACAGTCAGATCAGGGCAGTGGTTAAGTCAAGTTTTTTCTAATTGAGGCAGCTGGCCAAAATAAAGCCTTATCTTTCAAGCCAACATTTTGAGACCGTGATCCATGCCTTTGTAACCACTCGGCTCGATTACTGTAATGCACTGTACGTGGGCGTTAGTGGGTCTTCGATTGCTCGTTTGCAGATGGTGCAATCATTTTATTTGAGAAAACCATTGTCAAATACATTGACATAGAAAGCTCTTCACTACTACCAGTCTTATTTCTCTCCTTGTGTGATTTGCGGCAGCTTAGATGCTTCAAATGCGTATTACTGCTCCCCTCAGTTCACTTCTACCCGTCAAAATAAAAGTCAGCTTTTTAACTGGAAGAAATTGACAGAAATTACGATTGTATTATAATGTAGCCAACTTCTAAAATAATAATAATAATAAATAGAAACATTTAAGTAATATAATTTCCCCCTCGTTTTTATTTAGTAATTCTGTTGTGCAGCCCTTTTCGAAATCAAAAAAGTATAAAAGTTATTTTCATTTGATTACATTTTAAACCATTCATTAAATTGTTAAAGCTTTATGGATTCATTTCATTACCACCATTTTTGATAGTATATTTGGATTATGTCATTAAAGTACAGAATCCAGAACAATTAAGTCAAACCAGAATTTATGAATTATTAATGATGAATATAAGTTGTTAAACATATATAATCAACGATGAAATCTACTTGATTGTTTATGATGAATTAAATTTGAATAAACAAATGCTGTCAACCAAAAAAAAAAAACCCTGTTTTGATTGTTTAATACCGTATACCATGATACCGTGAATCCGTGATATTTTCTGAGACAATTATCATACCGCCAAAATTTGTTAAAACCCTAATCCCCAACCCAAAGAAATCCAAAATTACAGGACTAAATGACTACAGGCCTGTGGCTCTAACATCTGTGGTCATGAAGTCAATTAAAAAACTGTTGCTGGCCCACCTGAAGGACATCACTTGACCCTCGCTGGATCCTCTTCAGTTTGTCTACAGAGCAAACCGGTCTGTGGACGATGCAGACAACATGGGACTGCATTATGTTATGCAACATTTGGCCAAATTGTGGGCTTATGTGAGGATCTTGTTTGTGGACTTCAGCTTGGCCTTTAACACTACCATCACAAACCTCTTCCTGCCCAAACTAACTCAGCTCTTCGTGCCCACCTCCGTCCATCAGTGGTATCACCAGCTTCCTGACAGACAGGCAGAAGCTAGTGAGGCTGGGAAAATACACATCCAGCACCCATATGATCAGCACTGAAGCTCCTCGGACTGTGTTCTCTCCCCACTGCTCTTCTCCTTCTACACCAATGGTTTTCAAACCCTGGGTCGTGACCCTCGGGTGGGTTGCGAGACTTAAAATATGGGTCGCCAGGACAATTTAAGAAAAAAATATGTAACTAAGTTCAAGATTCAGGAAAGAAGCAACTAAACAAACAACAAAACAAAAATAACTGGCAGCTGCCACAGGTCAAAATCAAATGTGTATTTGTGTTTGCGCTCTGTTTTTGCAGCGTTGTAAATTGTAGCAAATCAGAGACATATCTATTTATTTCTATAACACAATGGTCAATCAGAAGAGTTTTAGTGAGTCAGAATCCACTCTGCACTGCTCAGAACGCAAGTGCTCTTGTTCAGTCCAGAGTTCTGGAAGCTCTTGTAATGAACAAAGTGTAAAGGTGATGTAAATAAGAGATTAATTGTGCCAAGTTGACAGATTAATTGATTATAGCGAAATTAGAGATCACGATAAAGTGAAATGAGAGACAGCTTTTTAAAGGAAGCGCACTTTTGCACGCTTTCTTGATTTTAATAAAAGTTTTGTTTTTCATGCTACAAATCATGATCAAATTACAATGACATTGTGATAACCATTCATAACTATGGACTGGACAAAATATATGTAAAAAATGGATGTGCATGAAGGCAAGCACCCTCACTGATTTCAAAAGCACCTACAGTGATTTGACTTTGGATCAGAGCATCCTTCTGGAGCTCTACGGAGGGACTCGAGATCGGTCTGTAACACAGTTGTCTCTCTCTCGCTCTATAGGCTATGGGTCGTGTCCATTTTAAAAGAAAAAAATACTTTACAGTCCTCACGCCCTCCCGCTCTGCATATTTTGCATTACTCTCTTATGGCGCTTTTCCACTGCATGGTACGGCACGGTTCGGAACGGCTTGTTACAGCACGGCTCAGTTCGGGTCCATTTGCGTTTCCACTGCAGTTTAGTAACGCTTTAGAGTGGGCGGGATTATTCACGTGTCGTTATAGTGGCGCCGCCTCTACTGCCGTGACATCCTCGTAAACGCGCCACAAACAAGCGTACAACAAAGGAGCATATCGACGGAATTGTGTTTTTCATTCTCGGCATGTGGATGTTTTTAACAGCAATGGACAAGCCTATGAAAATGCTTGGGATTTACCCCCAGCAGCAAAGACTGTGCCACAGACTGTAGAGGAGGAGTGCAGGGATGTTCGCGCAGGTGTGCTGCGTTACTTTAATAGTGAACAATTCATGTAGAATCTTCTGTGAATTATCGATAAACTTTTGAATAATATTTCAAAATGTTCAATGTATCCCTTGTTTTTTTATTTATGTGTTGGTTTGTATCATCGTGGCATTAATCATTTGTCTTTTTCAAGAGGTTCATTACGTGCTCATACAATAATAAATACATATTTAATATAGTCTGGTGGTACAATTATTCAATCAGATTGTTTTTAATTGAAGCAAAACACAGTTACAAATGTAAAAATATAAACAGAAAACGTACTCTAAAAATATACAAAGTGCAAAAGTATATACACAAGACTTTTTAATTCCGCATCGCCCCTCACTGGATCCGCTCCTTGGCTGTCAACGAGAGGAACGTCTGTATTTCCTCAACAGACAACGACACTGCTATTTTTTGATTGATACAAAAAGGTGCGTTTCTTCAAACAAAAGTTGCGTCCGATCCTTCGCTGGCTGTGCTGATTTAAATCTAACGGGTCGGGCTGTAGAGGAGGGTCTTGTGTCGCAAGTTCAGTGACGCAGTAATGACGATTTTCTCCGGCCAATCAGTGATCAGTAGAGTTTACGCGTCACGTTTTGGTAACGGTACGGATTGCTTGGAACCCCGGCCGAGGTGGTACTAAAAAAGTACCAGGTACAGTACCCAGTGGAAAACCCCCCAAAAGGGAACCGTACCGTGCTGTACCATGCAGTGGAAAAGCGCCATTAGTTAACACACCTGATTCAGGTAATCTGCTCGTTAGAAGTGCACTCCATGCATGAACTGCGCTCCAATTGACATGGTCCCTACACAGAGTCCATTTCTCCCTACTTCCTGAGCAGGGGAATCCGTTGAAGTTTACTTCACTTCGGAACAATCATTCATTCATGGATTTGCGCTACGCAATGTCTTCACACGGACATGTGTGACATATTATACCTCTGTAAATATATACAATCTTAATTCACGTCTCGCACACTTCAATGCCCCTTGCATGGAACATATATGTTCGGTTCGAACTGGAATCATGGCGGAATATCCCGAGGTGTCCACTTCACAGGGCACTTACGTCCGAATAGAACAAACGTCTGAAGCGATAAGAGAAACATACAAAATGTGCAGAGCGGGGGGGGAACGAGGACTGGAACTGAGAACCGCTGCTTTACACCAACGACTGCACATCTAAAGACCCCTCTGTCGAGCTCCTGAAGTTTGCAGACAACACCACACTGATCAGCCTCATCCAGGATGGTGACGAGTCTGCTTACTTACAGACAGGAGGTTAAGGAGCTGGCTGTCTAGTGCAGTCTTAACAACCTGGAGCTCAATACGCTCAAAACTGTGGACTTCTCTGAGCATCATGAACAATCATGAACAGCTCTGTGCCAGCAGTGGAGTCCTTCAGATTCCTGGGCACCACAATTTCTTAGGATCTGAAGTGGGACAATCACAGACTCCATTGTAAAAAAAGACCAAGCATAGGTTGTTCTTCCTTCGCCAGCTGAGGAACCTTCCACAGGAGCTGCTGAAACAGTTCTACTCTCCCATCATTGAATCCGTCCTCTGCACTTCTATAACTGTCTGGTTCAGCTACCAAATCTGACCTCAGAAGACTACGGAGGGTAGTTCGGACTGCTGAGCGAATCATTGGTACACCCTCCCCTCTCCAAGAACTGTATTCATCCAGAGTGAGCAAAAGGGCTGTCAAAATCACTCTGGACCCTGCACATCCAGCACACTCCTTTGATCAGTTACCCTCTGGTCGACTGCTACAGAGCTCTGAGCACCAGAACGACCAGACATCAAAACAGTTTCTTCCCTCGGCGTATTGCACATAATATACGTTTACATACAAAACTGTCCATTGTTATATACCTGTACATACAATTGTCAATTTGTATTCCTTATTTACGTGTTCTTTTTAATTCCTCTTTTTATTATCTGTGTTTTTTTGTTCTGTCAGTCACTCTGTTGCACTGCGGTAGCTTCTGTCATGAAAACAAATTCCTCGTATGTGTAAACATACCTGGGAATAAAGCCCATTCTGATTCTTCTAAATGCTTTAGTGCAAAGACATCAAGTGACCCCTGGTGGACAATTCAAAACAATGACAGTGTGGACCTCAACCCTTTCTCTGGATACCGCCCACAGTGTGATATTTATGCACCATTTATTTACAGTATATTACCCAGTGTAACACCAGTGTTTAGCTGAAACAGATTTATTCACATGTAAGTCACAATACACTGCTTAATTTGTATTTCCTCTGAAAATTTTATATAGAATGCCAGCCAAAGGAAGACCGTCCTACTGACTTTCTAAAGTGAGAGAAGCATATAGAATTTACGCTTATCTGTTATGATTTCCTCAAATGTGCTCATCATTTCTTGGTGATACTATCAAAATATTTCTCCAAGATACTCTCGATTTCATCCTCTGTGTAGTCCTGGACTTGGAAGAGCGAGTTTGTGGATAATTTGTGGATCATGGCAGACAGCACTGGAGGGTAAGAGATGAAAAATATCCATGTTTCTGGGTGAATCATAAAACCTGCCAAAACCAGGGTCACATTTGATGTGGGAGAGAGTCTCAATACCTTTTCCAGAAGAAGGTCTGAAGAGACAGAAAACCCTTTTGTTGAGTGCCACAGCTTGGCCGAGCTCATAACCGACTGCAAAAGACGGCTGTGTCACCTCAGCTACTATCACTGAGACAGAGACAGAAAACCACACTGAATCACTGAGACGGAGACAGAAAAACCTTTTGTTGAGTGCCACAGCTCGGCCGAGCTCATATCCGACTCCTAAAAACGGCTGTGTCACCTCAGCTACTATGACTGAGACAGAAATCACTGAGATTGTGACGGAGCCTGATCCAACAGAACTAAGACAGTCAAGAGCTCCAGAGAAAATGCTTACTGATAAAAGTCTTAAAGTAAAATAAGTTTTACTATAATTGTTAATACATCTTTCTCCGGGTTGTGGTACATGTGTCTTTTTTATTTGTATAAAGTAAATGTAAGAATAACTTAAAATATGTATATGTAATATGTATTATACTTGAATTTCCATTGATAAATTTTTAGAAAAATCATGTAAAATTTGATAATCCATTAGACTTGAGGAATGTTAATTTTTAAATATCCCATAATTGCTTATGACAAAAATCTTAATTGTTGACTATTCCCTTGAGATTGTAATAGCGATTATTAATAACGATTATTTTGAACATTTATGCCATTGTTTGAAGCTGCATTCCATATTTGTATACAAAATATATTTAAAAAAGGCTGAAAACACTCTCTCAACTTTTATAGCATCGAGCCTCAAATGTCAACTATACATTGGTTTGGTTTCTTCTTTAAACAAAAAAGGTAAAATTATGCATGGTGTAATAAAGTTATACTAAATCTAAAAGAAAAAAAAGGGAAATAAAGGTCTAATAATGCTACATATTTGTAAATGTGGGTGATTTGTGGATTGAAACATCTAACTGGATCGTTGTTGCACTGTTTCTGCTGCTTTCTGCAGCAGTTTTGAACAGCTCAGATTTAGTTTAAATTAAAGAGACGTGATCTGTACTGGAGAACTTTGCACTTAACTCGAGTGCTTCTTACTGGATTTCACAGCGTTGCTTAATGCGTGATCATGACTGGTCACGGTAATAAACGCATACGCTCTAAGCTCGTTTTCTTTTGAGGCGAGCAGATAAAAGGTCAGTGTGGTGCAGTTCAGTTTGGCATTTAACATACCTATCATGCACAACAGAGTGACAACGACTATCAGTTAGACAAAATTTATTTTATCTAGTGTGTTTGAGTTTGTTAAACCCCGCGCTGCAAACACCTCTTAAGCACACAGAATAATGCAAGTGGGCATTTTTTATATTTTTGTAATCGCGTCTTTGAACGATTATGTAATCGTGGCATCCATTATCATAATCGCGATTAGAAATTTAACTAATTGTGCAGCCCTAATCGAACATGCATTCATATTTCATCTTATTAAGACATTACCGGGAGATATAGATAGACAACTCAGATAAAATGCAAATAAATATGAGTAGTTTGTTATATTGTTATAAAGACCTAATTGATTCTCATTGAAATTTGACATTTTGGCCATATAAATATCAGCAACTTGCATATTTTTGCCCAGTTTGAGCCTCTAAATTAAACTGTTATGTACTTAGTTTTGGGTCTCAGGAATTGAGTTTGAGACCACTGGTCTAAGTACTTCATGGGGACACTGTAGCATATTAAGAGTCAAAGTGCATTAATGATGATAATTAACGCTGTAAAGCCTGTCAAGAAATAGTCCAAATTTATTTTGTTGCATAATATATGGACCATAAAATCCCTATGTATCAAATATGATACAAAACTTATGCATAAAATACTTTTAAAAAATTGTCCATAAGTATACTAAACCGTTACATTTAAAAAATAAATAAAACTAAGTACATACGTTTAATTTAGAGGCTCAAACTGAGCAAAAATATGCAATTAGCTGCAGTTGCTGATATTTAGTCAGCAGCTCTGCAGTTTAATTCCAATCAGCTCCAAATCACACCTGCTTGTAAGGCCATGTCCACACTAATACATTTCTGTTTGAAAACGCATTTGTTTCTCCGTTTAGGCCTTCCGTCCACACTGAGATGGTTTTTTGTCAAAAAAAAAAAAGTTTTGACCAGTTTTGGAAAATGCTCTCCAAAGTAGATACATTTGAAAATTCAGTTTTCGAGTTGTAGTGTGGACTGTGAAAACGATGATGCATGTTTAGACATGTAACGCATATTGTACTAATAGACATCTATGTTTATACCAGTAATTGTACCTGTTATGTGCTATTCACTTTCACACTATTGCTAAAGATATTTACTTTATTCATTCTTCATATTACAGTCCTAAAGAGATGACCGAACATTTACTCACAATTGCTGTCCTACAGCAAAACAAGAAGGCAACTGCTTTTTAGATCAGTGAACGATGAGATATTTCCATAAAAAAATATCCTGCCAGAAGAATTGCATGAAAATGTATGTCTGTTCCATCTGTATCATCTCAGTGATATTTATGCTTATGGCTTTTACAAAGGTTCCCTTACGAGCTTTCATGAGACATCATGGAGAAACTCCGTTATGGGAACTCCTTCCCTCCAACCTTTCCTGAAGTCCTATTGCTCACGCCAGTCCAATTGACTGGCCAATTGTTGCAAAGCATGCAAATATGATGAGCTCGAGAGGCAGTATAAATGTGGAGCCCGCGACATCAGAATCTTTTACGTCAGAATCTTTTCTTTCAAGACCGATTCCTGTAAGATGATGTCCTACTGCCGTATCTGCAGGGGACTGATCGAAAACCCACCGGATACCCACGACCCCTGCATTGCCTGCCTGGGCCTGGCCCACGCAGAGGCGGCTCTGGAGGAGTCTGACTGCGCACAATGTGCAGATCTGCCATTGCGCGTGCTGAGGACTCGCCGGAATGTGGCCCGTGGCCTCTTCGGGGTTAGGCCCACTGCCGCCAACGTGCTGCTAGTGAGCCTCCTCCCCCACTCGAAGGTGGGGATGACAATTTGGCACAAAGACACCATTCCCAAAGGTCGCTTTAATCCCCAGTTACCTTCTCCGAGGATTGTTTCCGTCCCCCGCCGCAGATTTTGTTTCCTTCGGCCAGGAGGGCGAGGAGGACTCCATGTCCATTTCAGCCTCAGAGGAGGAGGAATGGGCTGAATCAGAGAGGGACCGCTCCGGCAGCGAAGGCCCCTCAGACCTCCAAGAGGAGCTCATAAGAGTCATGAACAAGGCGGTCCAGGAGCTGGAGCTCGCTTGGAATCCTCCAGAGGAGCTGGCCAAGAGCAAACTAGATTCCTGGTACTTCAGGTCCAGCCGCCGTCAACTAAACACGAGAACGTCGGTGCCGTTTTTTTCCCAACGTCTACGATCAGCTCATTAAGGCGTGGTCGGGTCGAGTCCACCCAGCGACACAGGCCATGTTCTCTCAGATGGACGGGGCGGAAGCCCACGGGTATGTGCGCATGCCCCCCATCGAGGAGACTGTCGCTGCACACCTGTGCCCTGCATCGACCAAAACCATCCAACCCTCCAAACCATGCAGGATGACAGCCCATCTAGCCAGCAAAAAAGGCCATGAGCCATGTCATGCCGAGGCACTCGTTCCAGCCACCTTCTCGTTCCAGATCGTCCTAGGCGACCCGCCCACCCCAGAGAAGGGAGGAAAGGCCCAAAGCAGCATGGGAAGTTATTCCGGGAATCTCGCGCTGGCTACTCGGTGTGATAAAACACGGGTATACCCTTCAATTCTGACGCTGACCGCCCCGTTTTAAAGGCGTGGTGCAGTCCCTAACATTGCCTCGAAACGCGCAGGTTCTGAGACAAGAGGTATGCAATCTGCTCGAAAAAGGAGCGATAGAAAAAGTCCCTCCGAACGAGCAGGAGAGCGGTTTCTACAGCGGCTATTTCGTGATACCCAAAAGAGACGAGGGGCTCCGCCCCATTCTAGATCTCAGACCCATCAACAGAGCGCTTGGCAAGCATCCGTTCAGGATGTTAACGCTAAAACAGATCCTGGCGCAAATTTGCCCCGGGGACTTGTTTGCGTCCGTGGATTTAAAAGATGCGTACTTTCACATTCAGATAGCACCGCATCACAGACACTTTCTGAGGTTTGCTTTCGAGGGCACAGCAAAACAATGCTCTGTTCTACCATTCGGGCTGGCTTTGGCCCAACGCACTTTTTCGAAGTGCATAGATGCAGTACTTTCCCCTCTCAGAATGAGCGGCAGAGGCGGATCTAGGATTTTTTAGAAGCAGGGGCCACAATGGGGCCACCATTTACAGAGAGGGGCCAAGTTTACCATTCAAGTCTTTGGAAACTTTAACAATAACGGCTTAAATATTTCTGTGTGTGTGTGTGTGCGAATGAATTCATTGAGAATAACATACATAATAAATTATAATACAATATTTGAGGAAAAAATGGGCTTCCCTGCCAATTTGGAGTTAGTTTTCACACTTTGTTGAATTTTGGGTTCCAACAACAAGAATATTCATGAGCATATGATAACATACAATATGTACAGTGAAATGTTGTTCTTGAACATTGTAAGAAACTGTACACATCTTTTTGTAAAACAAAAAAAAACTACTTTTTTTTGTGACCGCTGCTGAAAATTCACCGGTCTTTGCTCAGGAGGTTGAATCCATCTACTTATTCGGCAATTCAAATCACTTTTATTGTCACATCACCACAGCACAAGTGCCTTGGTGAGTGAAATTCTTATGAGCGTGCTCCAGCCAGTGCAAAAAAACAACAAACAATTTACATATGGACAGTACATATTTACAGACTGTACAGAAGACAATGTGCAAAATACACATACATATACTCAGTACGCTTAGTGTACTATAAAGACATACTCAATTATCAGCGACACATTATACACCGTATGGGCACATCTACATTATGTACAGTATCTATACATAATGTAGTCTATAAATAGTAATAATGTGAAGTTGCAACAGATTATAAATTAACAGCAGATTGGTTGAGCAGCAGATAGTTGTGCAAAGGTGCAACAGATTATGCATATGCAGTGTCGTGGATGTGCATTGTATGGTGTCCAGTGATAGCAGATAGGTTGTGTTAGTGCAGTGTGTGCGTGTAGTCCGGTAGAACTGTGTTAAAGTGCAGTGCATGGCATGTTGTGTGAGTGGGAGTGTGATGTAGGGTGAGTTATTTCTGACTGTTCATTAGCCTGATAGCCTGAGGGAAAAAGCTGTCCCTCAGTCGGCTAGTGCGGGATCGGATGCTGCGGAAATGTCGCCCTGAGGGCATCAGAGAGAGCAGTCTGTGGGACGGGTGGCTGGAGTCTTTGATAATCCTCCGGGCTTTCCTTGTACACCGCCTGGTGTAGATATCCTGGAGGGAGGGAAGCTCACCTCCAACAATGTGGCGGGCAGTTCGCACGACCCTTTGCAGAGCCCTGCGGTTGCCAGCGGTGCTGTTTCCAATTACTTACTGACACGCTATACAAGGCTATATACATTTATTATTTGGACATGTAACATGTATTACATTCTAAATAAATCTCTTTCATCTTCATTTAAATGATAAATATATTGTTCAGTATTAGATCATGTTAGTTCTTAATGATGCTACATACTTTTATTTTAATACTACAAATAAATAAGTATATATAAACATTTACATAGTAAATTAAAATAAAATGCTTTGTTCTGTATTGTTCTGTGTTGTTAACTATTGTTCAACCTTATCGGTTTCAAATCTGAGGATAACTCTATAACTCTTAAGTTTCATGAAATATTTTTTAGAGCATGCCATGGGATTTTGTTTAGAGTTGACTCTACAATGCTAACTAATAGTCACTCACATTATCTAAGCATCCATGCAGTTTATTGTCTTGTGCTGCCCAAACTGCTTTGTCTCCATGCGCACATTCACACTTCTCCCGCATAGGAGGCTTTTAGATGTCTTTAATCATGATGCTAATGTCTTTTATTTATTGCCCATTGTTTATTGAAACATTTCTGCTTACACTGTTTGATCCCACATTTCTTTGGTCAAACTTCTTTTATCTCTAAAATTGTTATCAATTGTCTTTCTTTAAAAACAAACAAAATAAAACATTCTTATGGTCTTAAGTCGATTATCTTTCCTGAAGTATTCATAAAATATAATTGTTCCTATTTGCATAAGGGTTAACATGTTTAGTCATCAACACAAGACTCGTATTACAGTTTTTACTAAAAACTAATTTTAAAATGTCACTGAGTGTTTGAAACAACTTATGCAATCTGATGAGGCTTCTTATTAATGAGGCAAAAAATACATTATTTTCATACTGTGATAAATATGCTTCCACGCAGACTACATTAGAATTGAATGCACTTTCCACACTATTCCACTATTTTCAGCCAAACAGTTGTAGCACACCATTTCTATGTGACGTGAGGATCTTTATCTCACTTTCATTTTAAACAAAATGCTACAGTTTGTCTACATGTCAGTGATGATTCTGAAAGAAAACGCGCTTGGAACCTAATGTTGCTATAGTAACGAATGCAACTTCACCCCGAGAAACCGCACGCTTTTATTTGAGCAAGTTTGCTTTGTAAAGTAGGTTCAACAGCATTAAGTTATTTAGCGCAGTTTTGTACATTATGCTCTTGCGCCGCCAATAAATGCACGTCCTTGAATGAGCGGTGTTTTGTAACGTCTGTTAATGTCAATGACGCGACCTATTTCAGGGGTGCCCAAAATTACAATTTTAAATCAGTCAGGGCTATACACATGTACCTTCATATTTACATGTAAAGCTTGCGCTGCACAGGTTGAATTTCAAACGACTTAACGCTAACGTAAATCACCGATGAGTGACAGGACAGGGGCACTTCAGGGGCCAATCAGATTTCAGCTGGGGCCAGTGCCCCTCTGGCCCCACCCCTAGATCCGCCACTGATGAGCGGGATGCGCATTCTAAACTATTTGGACAATTGGCAGATTTTAGATCAGTCCCGGGACACGCTAATCAGACACAGACTCGCTGCTTATTCACTCTGAGTCCCTAGGACTATGTGTCAACATGCAGAAGAGCATTCTCGTCCCGAGTCAGTCCATAACATATCTGGGAGTGTGCTTAGACTCCGTGGAGATGAGAGCCCACCTCTCGCGGGAAGGCGTGGCATTTCAGGCAAGGCAGCTATTTTAATTTGAAGGAATTTCAGAGGCTGCTGGGACTCATGGCGTCGGCTTCAGCGGTATGTCATCTGGGATTATTACACATGTGCCCGCTGCAGCTATGGCTGAAATCTCGAGTCCCTTGGACGGCATGGACTTCGGGACGGTTGAGCATCGTGGTCAACCGCGGCTGCATCGAAGCTCTGACGCCGTGGCACAACCCAGATCTCTTCAGCTGGGGAGTTCCCCTGGGCTCGGTAGCGTCGCGCGTGCTGGTCACGACGGACGCATCGACTCACGGCTGGGGAACAGTGTGCAAGGGAATGCTAGCTTCGGGACTGTGGTCGGAACCTCAGAGCCAGTGGCACATAAACTGCTTGGAGCTGGAAGCAGTCTTCTTAGCTCTAAAGGAGTTTCGGACGCAACTAGAACAGCAGCATGTACTGATTCGCACCAACAAGAAGTCCGTAGTTTCGTATATAAATCACCAGGGAGGCATTCGCTCCAGGGCTCTGTGCAAGCAGGCAACGAATCTCCTGCTATGGGCAGACTGTCGCCTCTCCATTAGAGCAGCGCACATCCACGGTCTCCTGAACTGCGGGGCGGACATGCTTTCGAGGAAGGGGATTCCTCAAGGAGAGTCGAGGCTGCACCCCGAGTTGGTTCGGACGATTTGGAACCGCTACGGGAGAGCGGAGGTGGATCTGTTCGCCACAAGCGAGAATACGCACTGCCCGCTGTTCTTCTCCCTGTCTCACTCCCCGCTGGAAGGAGACGCGCTGGCCAGCAGCCAGGCTGTATGCATTTCCTCCGATCAAGATATTGCCACCTGTGTTATGCAAGATCAGGGAGGAGCGAACGTCAGTGATACTCATTGACCCGAACTGGCCGAACCAGCCTTGGTTCCCAGACCTGACAGAGCTGCTGGTGGCACCGCCCTGGCCGATCCCCATCAGAAAGGATATGCTATCCCAGGTGAGCGGCTCGGTGTGGCACCCGAGCCCAGAGCTATGGGGCCTTCATGTGTGGCTGCTTCAGGGTTATCAGAGGAGCTGAGCGCCTTGCCTCTCAATACCACGACTCGGTGCCCTTGAGCAAGGCTCCGAATCCCTAACTGCTCCCCGGGCGCCGCAGCATAAATGGCTACCCACAGCTCCAGATGTGTGTTCACTGTGTGTGTGTGTGTGTGTGTATGTGCACTTTGGATGGTTAAATGCAAAGCACAAATTTAGAGTATGGGTCACATACTTGGTCGTATGTCACGCCACTTTCAATTTCAAAAGGTAAAGAGAGTTGAGAGAAAATAAAATGCATGTCAGATTTGCGTCACGTTTAGCAGCAGCTCTTAAAGCAACAGCAGGCTTATAACCTAATATCCATGTCTGTGATGTCTGTCAATCAGAGACTAGAAAAAAAAAGTACATTAATAACTTTTATAGCTTTAAGGGGTTCATCTATATTTCATTTAGAATGCAGGTTGAGATAACTTTATTCAATTTCTGTATATTTCTGCTAAATGGGAGTTATCTAAATGTGACATTTATTATAATAGGTTTACATGAATATTGTTTTAAGTTCACTTAAATAAGATGTTTTTTTTAAGTCTAATAAATGCTCAAATTGATAACTCCGTTATAACTGTAATGCTGAATGGCTATAATCAATGGTTAAATATTAAGGGAAAACAATTATACAGAGACATCAGTAGTATTAGTATCAGTGATACTGGCCTTCAGTTATGAATAATACTGGCATTTTGTCAGCCAAAAAGTTGGCATTAAACAAATATAATAAAAAAATACTGTCTTTATGTTGTTTGTACATTAATTATTGCAATATAAAATTATATTTCAAAAATTTTATGTTAGGTGGGATTAAAATGTTGTGATCAATTGGTTAATTTTCTTTGATTGACAGTACTAATAATAATAATACATGAGGGATGCAGGAACAGAACCATTTTATCGATTCTGCTCGGAGTGATCCGATTTAATTTGTTTTTGTTTTCAAGCCCTGATATTAAGTAAGCATCATGTTCCATTAAAATATTTTGTACATTTTCTACAGTAAATATATCAAAACTTCATTTTTGATTAGTAATATGCATTGCTAAGAACTTCATTTGGACAACTTCAAAGGCGATTTTCTCAATATTTGGATTTTTCTTTTTGCACCCTCAGATTTCAGATTTTCTAGTAGTTGTATCTCTGCCAAATATTGTCCGAACAAACCATACATCAATAGAAATATTATTTAGTCGGATTTTAGGTGATGTATAAATCTCAATTTAAAACAATTGACCCTTATGACTGGTTTTATGGTCCAGGGTCACATATTATTACAATTCCAGAGGAACAACAATACAATGAAGAATATCAAAATGATTAACATGTGATATGATCTCTCACCATCAGACTTCATCAGCCACTCCATATCTCGATCATGAATGGCTTTATCTCCATCCAAAGCCGCATCTTCACCTGGACCAAGCACACATGTTCAGTGCTGACCTGCAATCATCTAGTAGGACTATGTCATTGTTTGCAGTAGTTCACACACCAAACAATGCTAGATGGATACATGTTTAATATTAATATAAGCGCAACTTTGAGAGAGAGTAGAAGTGAATCACCTTTTTCAGACAGACTCCCAGAGCTCACGTGCTCCGTCAAAACCGTGCCATACAGCTGTAATTTCTTCACTATTCTCTGGTAAACATTCACGTCCTGTCTCCCTCCGCGGATGCTTCCACAAAAATATATGTCCATACTTTGCAAACGTCTTCGTTTTCTTTGATAACAATAATACAAGTGTGGTTTTCCTCGAAAGGAACACAGCTTTCACAGGAACAAATTACGACAATCTTGCTGCAGCCGGTCATTTCCCGCTCAAACACACAGAAACGCCCCCGCGTGGCGATATTCACAACACTTCATAACGACATTCGGCAACGCACACACAAACGTCATCTCCGTTTATGCCGTGGGTGAAAACAAACCATTCAAATTGATGCGCGGAGCGGAGACCTTTTTCTTGTTAGGGAAACTATCTTTACTTTTTACTAGCTTAGTGCAATGGCTTAAAGTTGCTGTGTGGTATTCTGTACCTCTAAGTTAATAAGTTTGAAAAAATCCCGATCTGAAGATTTATACATTACCGAATAACACACGGAGTTAGCACGCAACATCAGAACTCCGACAGCAGTTACGGATATACAACGTATGAAACATATCAAGCTTAATATTCATATTTATATGCACTCCAGATAGACTACTTACCCTTCAATGACCTGTCATTAGTCCCCCTGCCCCGCAGCCCAGTACAGCAAAACCTCCTTCACATCAAATAAACGTCACTCCTTGATATTTTGTGATGTAAATGTCATAATTTATTAATACATTTGTCATATTTATTATACACAATCCCTTACGAAAATTAGCAATTGTATAACTATAGTAAAAGTAGGCTGTGTTTTTAGGTCGTTTTTATTACCAGTTGTAGCCTGTAACCACAGTTTTACTACAAATACCATGGTTAAACTATAGCGAAACATGTTTAAATTTGTAGTTTTTGTTTTTACTATGGTTTACCATATGTTTTCATTACATCGCTGTAATATGTATGTACGTTCCCTGAACTACATTTTATCGGCTATTAATATGTTTACATGAAAGCAAAAAAAAGCTGTGGTGTTTGATATCGTATTTCGATATAGGCGAGCTGACTGACGTTATCAAGTACAAAAACAAGCACTCGCACTCCCAAGTCGAACTTCCGAAGTCCGAACTACCGAGGACGCAAGTACGGACTTTACGTACTTCGTATTGAGAAACAGCCAGAGAGAGGAGGCTTCCGCTTGGTCGTGACGCAATCAATGCGCAGTTGTGCTTCTGCGCAGAACCGGAAGCAAATAATAGCTCTGATACAGATATAGCTGCTAAAAACATTCGGATAAAAGATCTCCACAGAAGAGAAAGTCATAATAGATTATTTACAGCAGGTTTATTTGTTTATGGGAAACAGTCGTATTCGCTAATCAATACCCTGGAATTGTAAGTGTAACGTTATATGAACCAACATAATTTTAATCTTAAGCTTACTTTGACGAGTGGTTGTTAATTCTACACAACACGCATATAAACGTGTATAAAATACATATTTTCTAACATGCAAAAGGGGCGAGCTGTGTTTGAACAGCTACCGATCCCTGTGCCGAACTGAAAGTCTCGCTGTGTGTGTTAGCAGCTGGTGAATGGAAGTGGCGAGGGCCGGAGAGATGGGCCCCGAGAGAATCTTACCGAACCCCGAGGAAGATGCGCTGCAGGACCGGCCCTCGGACACCGCGGCGCCGGAGGAGTGGAGCGGAGAGGACATGGAGGAGGAGGAAGGAGGCGCCGGAGACGAGGACAATGCTGGGTACTACTATCAGCCTCTGAATCAAGACCCAGACGGGATGAACGGCTCACAAACAGAGCCAGCGGACGAGGGAACCACCGCAGAGCAGCTGCAGGACGTCCAGGACAGAATAGAGGTACAGGGAGGCTTCTGTCTTTCTGGTTAGTCAATGTGGACCAGTATTGGTTGGTTTACTCACAAATTACTTTAACAAATGAACCTCTTGTCTTCATTATGACCATTTCTTGCAGTCCATGGGTATGTTCCTGCCCCATCCTCCTCCTGACAGCGATGAAGAGGAGGATCCTGAAGGAGCTGCTGCCCAAATAAGTTATGCGTCCATTCCCATGGATGCAGGTGAGAAGAGAACAGACTTCACATTTGTGTCACACACTGTTGCATTAGTTCTCTGTCAGTGTGTGGGACCAAAATATATAGCTAATGTGCTATTAAAAAACTGCTTGATTGTTTTTGTCATTGCACAATGTAAACCATACTTAGGATGAGACGCTAAACCGAGGTCCTGACTCTCTGTGGTCATTAAAAATCCCAGGATGTCCTTCGAAAAGAGTAGAGGTGTGACCTCGGCATCCTGGCCAAATCTTCCCATTGGCCTCTGACCACCATGGTCTCCTAATCATTCCATACACTGATTGGCTTCATCACTGTCTCCTCTCCACCAGTAAGCTGGTGTGTGGTGGGCGTTCTGGCGCACTATGGCTGCCGTCACATCATCCAGGGGGATGCTGCACAGTAGTGGTGGTTGAGGAGATATCCCCCCCTTACTACGTACAGCGCTTTGAGTGTCTAGAGAAGCGCTATATAAATGTAACAAATTATTATTATACTGTAAGCCATCTTTAGTCTGCTGTGACTATAATGCATGAAGTTTTAAGTTATTGTAAACAATATGGTTTACTGTAAAGCTGATTTGAAACAATGTGTATTGTGAAAAACGATGTACATATATAGATTTTGCTTGCAAAAACAGATACATTTTTAATTGTCATAAATCATGTTTTTTATGATGTTATGTTAGTTAGCGGTTTCTTTTAGTTAGTTATTTTTTAACCTAGTCAAAATAACCCAACTGCAGTTTGATTGAGATTAATTAGAATGAAAAAACATGATTTTTGAAAATTGTTAACCAAATGTATCTGTTTTTTTGCAGATGAACTCTTAATATATTTTTGACTTGACTGGCTGCTATTTTTAAATGGCCGTTTTAAATAATATTTAATACTAGCAAATGGGAAACTACACAAAATTGTTGAATTTAACTATTATTTATATATATATATATTTAAAGTACATTTTTTTTTTCATTTAATGGATTAATATAAAAAAAAGGAAGTTTGCAATTAACCGGTAAAATTAAACTTAATTTTTTACTGGTCAAAAAGTTATTTTCATGTTATGATCTATTAATGTCCAATATAAAAAATATGTTATATTAAATGTAAAGTAACACACTAAAATGTATCATTTTATAAGCTTAAATTAGACATCACATTGTACTGTTTATTTTTAAGACCTAAAAGTAACATTAGATGACAGCAAAGATAAATGCAATACAAAAATGAGTATGCACAATAAAATCTCCATTATCTTATAACAATATAGATACATTTAAAATAAAGCACAAATATCAACCAATATATTTACCAGCATTATAAAATCTATATTTGAAGTACCAGCAGATTTCACGGTTTCTCTTTTGTGTTCACAGATCACGTTGATCTGGTGAAAAGGACCATGGCCGCAGTAAATTTGCCGACACTAGGAATCCCTGCCTGGGCCCAGGGGATATCTGATGACCAGTGGAAGGACATGGTCCAGCAGACGCTTGAGTCCAAACAAAGCTCTGCAGGTCTGAGACAGGAACGCATGTGAAACCGTTTCACCTCACCTACTGCAGAAACACGAAACAGAGCTTCTGACATCTCAAACAAATCAAAAGGCATTCATCACTTTAGTTGTGGTTTAAACAAACTGTGGACTGAAATTCTTGAAATTGAAATCTAATAGCTTGCGTTTTAATTGATTTGAACTGAAACACAGGCAGTGTCCAATTGATGCAGTTACAGAGTAGGCAAAAACTGTCCTAAAAACATCTTAAATGTTTTTCAACCCAGTTGTATTAATGATGCAGTGTGTTCTGTTGCTTTATTTTGTAACGTGAAGATTTTTGCTAAACTTAGTGGTTGCTTTTGTATGACTGTATAGACATGTAATGGTGCATCTCAGTAATACTCTCATCTCCATTAATCTGGCTGTTGATTCCTGTGCAATGAGTCTCACATGGCTCGAACAACACAAATGACTGTCACATCTTTTGTGTTTCTTTATTTTTGTTCTGTACATACATGAACATCTGTACAAAATATGACTTTCATACTATGTAATGCTCACCCTAATTAAAGTACAACATATGTACATATGACCTGGAAAGCAGCTTAAGATTAGTGTCAGACTTGGGAGAGAGGGGAAAGGGACGGGTGAGTGTGGAGAGACCCATACTTTCTTAATTTCCCTCTGTTTCTTGGTGCTGCCGGACAAGCTGAACTCCGGCCCCATCCGCCTGTCAAGCTGCGTTGAGAAAGGAAGCATGCTGTGTTCAAGAGTGAAGTCGCCTCTGATTGTTTCTGGAATGTTTTGGTCTATTATTTAGAGGCAACAAGGTTGGTACTTCATGCTCTTGATTGAACGGACAAGAAATTGCTGTACGCTGATTGGCCGAGGCGACATTACAACACTTCAAACAGCTAATGATTACCTCTGCACTGCATACTAATAGGCTGTAACAGCACGAGTCGAAACGTATGCGCATGTTTGGAGCGATGGAAGAAGTGTAGCAGCTTGAATGCACAGCAAGTGGACGTCTGGGCGAATTACAGCGAGAGCTTCGAGGTGCGCGTCAGATATCGATGACGTTTTGCATTGTCCAGCAGCCTGTAGGAGGAGTAAATGTTCCCTCACTATTGGAATGATCGAAGTGACACTTCACGAGACAGACCTTTACAACAGAGAGGGGACATCATGCATCAGAATGGAGTCGCACAAGCAAACAGAATGAAAGAAAAGATGAACTTGGGGCAGAAAGAGGGAATACTGAAGGGTACGTCTGCAATCATAAGCAATATACATGACAATATACAGTACACAAGTACTTGCGACAGCAACTGCAAGCTGTCAGTTTTCCATATATTAAGCCTGGACAGGTAAGCGAGTATCTTTTCTCTGTAAGAATATAGTCCTATCAGGAGGATTGTATAGCGCTTGATCATACACTAAACCAGTTCATGTTTTTCATTCTGTTCTGATTCCTGAAAGAAATATTGCTTCGGTGCTCTAAAGTGAAAGAAAAACAACAGCAAAAGACGTACGATTTCAGACAGGATGGTAGTTCCTGATCTTGAACGTTTCCTTTTTAAAGGCTCGATGAGAGTTTGATTTTCATTCCTTTCTAGTTTTTATACATAACCGAAACCTATGAAGCAAAAACAAGACACCTTACTGAAGCTAGGCGGTGAAAAAGGACGTTTCGATTTGATGGGTATGTTAAAGAGGTACAAGTCTTAAAACGAAAAGACAAACGTAAGTGCAGTAAGGACCGATAGGCCACTGGTGCATGCGTTTAGAGCACATTCTTGTCTTTTCCACTACTACTTTTACAGCGTTTTAATCAAGCACTCTGCTGGTGGTGTATGTAGAGATGATGGCTTACACACATCTCTCTTGTTTTTGATGATCATTAACACAATCACTGAGAAAACAGCAAACGGATTAGGTCAAACTCTTCAGCCTCTGCCTCTTAATATGTGGCCGTGACCTCAAAAATGTTGACTACCTGAAGCATTTACAGCACCAGGCCACTATGGAGGAACGATTTCAGGTGTATATCTAGGGAAACATCTGCAATTGATTTGCAAATCTCCAATTTGCATGTCTAATTCACAAAGCTTCTTAGTAAGGAAGAAGTTTCTCCATGTACTTTTTTGTTTGACATCAAGAATAGCCCTGATCGCTCCCGTTTGGCTACAAACCCTATGCTGAGCCCACACAGGAAAATCCAACACAGGGTCACCGTCTCCATTGAGCTCGTTCGTTTATCTGGAGTAACATGATTCATTTAGTTAAGTGTCATAGTGAACAGATTTACAGTGATTGGAATACAGGAGAAGCTCTCAAGCAGTGGTAAAAACGGGATAGGGAACATGCGGACGAATGAAGACAGCATAAAGTGGCAAAATAAAGTGGAGTGTAAAGAGAAAAACAAACCACAACAAGAGAAAACTTTGATTATTTGTAACCCACACTGCTTTCTAACAGCTTCTGTTGGATGTGAGGATCAGCAGCTATGGATTTGTGAAGACTTTGGAAAGTGTTTGTGCGCACATAAGGGGTGGGACGGAGTTCATGGGAGCTCTCCACTGCTCTGCGGGCTGGATTTTTGCAGACGGGGCTCTCCAACAGCAAGGGAGGGAGAGAGTATGAATAGAGGCAGAGGAATAGAGAGGTGGGTTAAAGCAGGCGACAATTTTGGACCCAGACGAGAGGGACAGCTTAGGCGCGGTGGAGGGTTGCGGTGCTCCCTGGTCAGAGGGCTTCCTGGTTGGCCGTCAGGTACTCCTCCGCTCGCTTGTGAGCTTCCAGGGCTTTTATAGTATACACGTCCTGCGGCAGCTCAGACTTTCGCCTCGTCAAAACCTTATCTTTCTTGATGTCCTTCAACCCCTGTAAAGAAAATGTTTATATTACTGAAACTGTGCACCTTACAGTTAAACTAAAGCCCAAAGCATACTTCAGTTTTGACATTAACACTTAGCATGTGTGTTTAGTGGAACGCATAGCCTTTTCATTTGACAGTGTGAAAAAAAAAAACAGGTAGAAATGTCAATTGCTGGAGATTTTGGATTTTCGCCAATTTAAACTGTCTCGTGATTTCAGTCCTTGCATGCTGTTTATCAGATGATTTTATTTATCAGACGTCAGGCATCTTTTGTTCCTGTGAAAATTGTACCTGTGTGGCTTCTGTTTCCACAGTCTTCTTCAGCAGCTGGATGTCCTCGGCTGTAGGGGTCTCTGTCTCCATCGAGTACAAGGGCATCCCTCCTTCATTATACAACATATACTGCACATACACAAACATGTCCTCAGTTCACACCTAAACATACATCTGTCACAATGATGCTTATACTAGCAACTTGCTGCATTGATACAGAATTCAAATTATGTGTATATAAGCCATTAAATGAAGGGCTTGAAGTTCATTAGTGTGAACTTAGTGTTACTGTTTAGTCTTTTGTCTTCAACTTAAGTATTACGTTGATCTAGATTATTCATTAGGAGTATTCTTTTTGTTTGTAACCATAATATATATATCTATCTATTTATATATATATATATATATATATATATATCATGAAAAAAACATGATCAGATACGATAAAGCACCGATCACAAAAAGTTCCCAGCAAAACTGTGATATTGAATAACTCGTATATGATTTTGTACATGCCGCCCACCCTACACCTCAACTGAACTTGGTAGGAAAGATGAAAGTAACCCAAAGAGTAAGATGAATACATAACTATTATGTTTAGAGAAATAAATGACTCACCTCCTCTTGAGCCAGACCGGGCCGCAGCTGAATCTTTGTACTCTGTGAAAATCCAAAACGTCTAGTTGACAAACACACATTCACAGGATCCCTCATCACATCTGATTAAACTCTGGGCTCTTTTTGTGTTTGCCCTCAGAGCACACTGGTGACTCAAGAGAGACGAGTTGTGGTATTTACACTCGCCAGGAGTAGTTTGGAGTTCATTAATTCTAATTACGTGAAAAAAAGAGAAAAAGAAAACAAGCTCCCCTTTATTCTTGTCAGTAATTAAGTGAACCAGGCTGTTTTAGTTACACAATGCTTTGGGTATAAAGATAAATATATCTATACCACTAGCAATATTGAAGCAGATAACATTCATTTCAAATTATTTTAATTAATATATAAACATATGACTTCAGTGAGTCGGACTATGTCCTATTTGTTTGTCTTTATATGTACACAACGGTTTAAACTGTTTTTTTCCTAGGAGTCTCTTCTGCTCACCAAGGCTGTATTTAGTTGTCAAAAATACAGTAAACATTTTTATTTTATTTTAATTTTAAAATGGAATTCATTCCTGTGATGCATCACTCCAGTTTTCAGTATCACATGATCCTTCAGAAATGATAATATGCTAAAGTAACATTTCTTATTATCAATGCTGAAAACAAAGAGCTGCTTCATATATTTGTGAAAACTGTCATACTTTTTCATTTGATGAATAGAAAGTTAAAAATGACAGCAATTATTTGAAACAGTGAACCTCTGTAACATTACAAAGCCTTTAAGGTCTCTCTGCACACTGAGTCTGAATTTTCGCCTACATTTTTTCATATTCGTAATCCTAAAAATTTGTCATGCACAGAACCCTTGCGCACAAAGTCTGAAGCGTATTAATTAATCCGTTGCTTCTTAAAAAAAAGAAAAAGGAAACACTGGGTCCATGATGAGTCCCATTTAATCCTAAAATATAGAGAGGACGGAGAGTCCCTCCTTATTAAGGATCAGCGGGATTATCACGGTCGATTCAAAGTTTACTTCAGGATGTCAGAGGCTCAGTTTGATGCTTTGCTAGCGATACTAGAGCCACATATTAAAAAGACCACCACCAATTTCTGTGAACTCTGTGTGCAAGGATTTTTACAGTGCTTTGTGCTGCGAGATGAAGTTGACAATCGCCATTCTGGATTTTGGCATTCACTTGTACGGTGGCTCTGAACTGTCAAAACACCTAACAAAATGCTTGCCATGGATGCGGAAAACAAAAAAATCGAACCCAATCCTAATTCTTTTATGATGGATGAAAATTTCGGACGCAGTGTGTAAACGTGATTGACATAACGTGAGGTCGTATTTATTTTTCAACGTACGAACATTTCGGACGTAAATTTCGGACTCCGAGTGCAATGACCTTAACTCTCACTTTGATTTATTCAATCTGAAATAGGGGTGTAACGGTACATCTATTCGTACCGAAGAGTTTCGGTACGGGTCTTTCGGTTTGGTACGCAGGTGTACCGAACAAATACAGCATTTTTCTTTCTCCAGGAAATTCAAACAATAAATGGCGTTTTGACAGTCTTCGATGTGGCCTGACAGATCGCTGTACAAACGCCTTGGAGAGCTGCTTCTGGGACGGTTCAGAAACGTGCTGGTATTAACAAGCATTGACTCGAGCGGCCAATTTTTTTAATTAATTTAATTTTAATTAAATCTTAATTTTTTTAAGTTGAATGTTCATTATTATATTTAAAAATAAACAGTAATTCAATTTAAGTTTGGGTTAAGTTGTTAATTGTAACCGTATAATGTAAAAGGGCTCCCTGTAGTTTAAAGTAAAAAGCTGAGGTACTTTTTTATCTCTAAGATAATAGTTAATTATAACTGTATGTATTTAAAGAAAGAGCAACTTGTTCAGTAAACCACTGTTTATTTATATAAAATGTTGTACCGAAATCACATCGAACCGTGACGTTAAAACTGAGGTACGTACCGAACGGTCATATTTGTGTACCGTTACACCCCTAATCTGAATAAATGTATCTTTTTTTATGAAAAATTTAAATAATTTAACTTTTGATTGCTAGCGGGAGGGTGTTTACCTGAGGATTCTGTTTTGCTAGCTCTTCAATTTTATGCCACATTTCTTCCCGCTCCTTTAGTTTGTACTTCTCTCTAGGAAAGAACAGTAAAACCACAGAGTTTAGGATACATCTGAGAAAACCACTCATATGTAAATGTGACTACATATGATTGCCACAACTTGCTTAGTAAATGTTTATAGAAATGTGTTTAGTAAATGTTTATAGAAACCAAATCAAAGACAACTGCTTATTTAAACATTATCTCTATGCAAAATAAATGACAAGTGCTGACAAGATCTTACCAGACACTTCATGTGAGAGCAATCATACCACCCCCACCATTTTCTCTCTATTCTCCCACATTCACTTACTTCTGCTTCTCAGCCTTGTACTGCTGAGTGCAGTCATCAAACAGCTTCTGGTTCATCTCCATAAAGAGCTTCAGAGCATTGTAGATAAGCCCATGGATTGTCCTGCAAGAGGAAACAGCTCCATTAGTTCAGACATGTGAACAGATGGCTTTTCTCTTCTGGTGTTTTGAATATGACATGTCTTAAAAGGGTCATATGATGCGATTTTAAAGATCATTATTTGGTGTAACAGAATATGTTGACATGCTTTAATGTTAAAAAAAACACATGAATTTTCAAATACTGTGCATTATTGTAGGTCCTCTATGCCCCGCCTCTCTCAAACGCATCGTTTTCTACAAAGTCCCTCCTTCCGACAAGCACTGTCTGATCTGATGGGCCAACTGGCACAGTGCATTGTGATTGGCCGAACACCACAAGCACGTGCCGGAAATGTAATGCCTCTTTACATAATCGCAAGCTTCAGCTTTCAAGTTAGTTTTACCATCAGTTCAAGCCCGAGAGGGGAACAAAGTCACGTGACAGACACAGTGATGATGCTCGAATGTATTTACAGTACACAAGCCGCGCTTAAGATGATTTCTGACAGGCCGTACACTCCCTCCGCTGAGATGTGACCCTGTTCCCCTCACACACACACACACGCACATGCACACACACAACGCATTACGCGCAAAATTCTGCATTTGAACAGTCAATAGCAAATACTTAAACCTAATAACAAAACATACAGTCGCTGATTCAGAAGCACCAGATTTGTCATAGCAAAGTCAGAATTTACCCTCTTTTTTTTTTTAACCGTCTTTGTGCATAGCCAGCCTTGTACTCTCTTAGGTTCACGAAACTGTCATCCATAAAATGCGTTGCACAAATTCAAACATTTGGATTGTGCTGTTTTGTTGTAAAAAAAATGTAATGATTTTAATGGCATCTAATTTCTGAAGGCCAAATAAAGTGCTTTTGATTTCACCTAGAAACACACTGCGTCTCCTTGTCATGACTGCATCAACACTCCTGCGATTACTGAAACCATGCCTTCTTTCTTTGCGTGAACAATTGGGCGGCATTACACAAATATTTGCACAACGTGACGTAGACTCAGAACCGTTCCTAGACATCTGGGGGCCCTACGCAAAACTGTGTCTACTGGGGGGGGGGGTTATGAATGAAGCATATTTGTCCGTGTTTCACTCCGACTAGATTCACGCTCGCGGAAAGCGCTCGAGAAACATTGTCTCTTCCGCGGCTCGCTATGCTTTCAACTCGTTGTTACTTATCTTATACATGCACAAACAGCTACATACACTAACTAAAAGGAAAACAAAAAATTGCATCACATGACCCCTTTAATGTAAAATTAGGCTGTGAAAATTCCAGAAGTGACGTTTGATTAACAAGTGTGGCTGTACTTGTTCCAGTGGCTCTTGGAGTTCTTGTAGAGAGCGGGAAACATGATGGGGAGGATCTTGGCGGCATTGTCACTGATCAGGCTCATGATGTACTCATTGTTCCAGTAATACAATGCTCTTTCAGCAACCTAGAACACATTATATACAGGTGAAGTCAAAAGTTAGTATCATATCATATAGTCCAGACATTTAGGTATTTAGGCAAAATAAGAACAATGTACACATCTTCATTCTGTTCAAAAAAATGTTTTGACCTCGGTGTGAAAAATGGATCTCAAAATCATACAGTCATTGCTGGAAAGAATTTGTGGGACCTGAAGGATTTTTCTGAAGAACAGCAGACAGTTTAACTGTTCAGGACAAACAAGGGACTCATGGACAACTATCACTAAACAAAAGAACACAGCTGTGGATCATTCAGGTAACAACACCGTATTAAGAATTAAGGGGGTGTAAACTTTTGAACGGGGTCATTTTTATAAATTCAACTATTATTTTAGCTTGTGGACTATATGTAAACATCTTTCATGTGATATATCTTATTCGGGTCAGTAATAAATAAACGATAGCATGCATTTAGTATGAACCCACTTATTTTAGTAAAATAATTAACATTTTGCAGATTCTGTAAACTTTTGACTTCAACTGTAGATCATTGTTATGAATGCATATGCTAGTATTAAAAAACGTATCTTTTAATCTGTCACCGGTAAGATAAGTCTCTCAATGTTCAAGGAGTTTGAAAAGTACTATTGTGCTGTAATACCTGGAAGTGTGGACTTGATACACACTTGGCCAGCTGTCTAAAGAGAGGCTCCATGACTTTAACAAATTCTGAGGGCTCAATGACATCCAAGATTTCCTCCAGCTCATTCAGAAACATCACCTCCTTAGGACTGTGGGTCTTGGGCCAGAACTTTAGCAGGCCCATAATCACCTGATGCAGAAGGCGACAAAAAGCTGTGAGAAAGCCATCGAGAATTCAAACAGAAAAACTGGGGAACAGTTGCCAAGACTAAATCTTACAGGTTCAGTGAGGCTGCTGTCCTTTTCCAAAAACTGCACCACACAGTAGGCCAGCTGAAAGCACAGGAAATAACTTTTTTCCAAAAAGACATTACAAACACAATATGATGACTAACATTGAGCCACTGATATTCTTCAGTCTATTAATACATTGTTCAAAACATCATAACCTATAAGACTTATTCATAAAGTACAGTCCATGGATACAGAGGAAGGGGTGGGCGCTATGCCAGCAAAAACGTATTCTTTCTAATGCAGATATGCAAACTTCACTATTGACCACTTTCAAATATCTATATCAATGAGAAATGTGAAAGAGCCTCTTAGAAAAAAAGTGGATCTTCGTGGTCTGAAACTCAGCAATAACTGAAAAACTAGTTACCACTGCTAATGCTGTAAAATGTTTACTTGTGCTTGTTATGACACTTTAAAACAAAATAAATTATTACCTCAAATCACATAACATCTAGAATAACCATTCCAGAAGAGCCAAAAAAAAATTGGTTCTGATTTTATTTGATCTCAAAAGCAAAAGGGCTCTTTCAGCTGCAGTCATGCTAATATTCAGCATAATTGCGAGTGTGTGTTTTCTCCCACAAACACAGCCCCAAAATAAGCTAAATAGACAAGCGGAACGATAATAACAGTGAAACGTCCAAGTGGTGTTGTACACAATGATTAGCTCTTTTGGAACATCACTCAGCCAATTACATTTCAGAACTAACTGTGGTTTAATGCAGTTATTGAATGTTCTGAGAATACTGTGGCTTCCACAGCCCATAATCACCAACCCCTGCAAAAAGTAATCATTTTTACATTAAAGTCCTCAACAAAATAGTGTTCTCTTTAAGCGTACCTGTGGGTGATGGACGCTGAGAGACTTGACTTTGTGTAGAGGCAGCAGCACTCTGATGAGGAACATTTTGTGCTCCTCTTTCAGTGGCAGGGCAAAGCCATTAATTATGCTGTGGGAAGAACGAGAGACCGGTCATGTGACGGACAGGTTCTTTCAGTTCAGCAATAAGAGAAAAACCTCCTCTCAGGTTTGTCATGGCAACACTGATAGTGGTCACACTCACCTTCCTAAGATTTCTAAAAGCTCTGCAATCCCATTGTGGTGCTCCGTCTCGTATATAAACCTACAGTGCGAGATCAAGGACATCGACTCAATGGATGCATTCTGGAGGAGCTACCCGTCTCACCTTTTCTCACGAATGCCAAACTTGGCTGATTCAAAGACAGACTTGCTTCTAAGAGCTCACAGTTTCTGTCTACCATTACATAGTTTATGAATGAGAACATTTTTACAGCAAAAAGCAGAGGTGGATTAGTTCGACAGAGCTCTTGCCTGTAGAATATATTGTTGATCTGCCGGCGAATGTAGGCTCTCAGCCCAAGGAACTTTCCGTAGATGCGGTGCAGGATGGTTTTCAGGAAGTCCCGCTCCCGGGGGTCTTCACTGTCGAAAAGATCCAGAAGCTGAAAAGGAATAAGATGACCTGAAGTCATTAGCATAATCATTAGATGTGTTTTGAAACCTAATCCCAGTAGCTATGTTTACATGCATCCAAATTATTTGTTACTAATCTGATAGATGGCTCAATCGGACAAAGTAAACATTTCAATCGATCTGCCTGAGCTAGAGCTGAATTAAATTTAGTTTAGATAAAAAAAAGTGTGGTGTTGAACTGAAATAATCAGAAAACATTAAGCATGTAAACGCTAACTATTTTCTCAGTCGGTTTCAAAAATAACTTGCCTACATGAGCAATGCCATGATGCATATTTTTTATTGTGTATGTTTACTAGGGCTGTCGCGATTCGTCGATTTTAGTTTTATTAAAAATCGTCGACTTCATTTTGCTCACGTCGACTAACTGGCATAATACTGGAAGTGGCGCATTTCACACATTATTCGAGTATTTTCCAAGGCTGCATGATATATTAAACCCATTTAAAAATCATAATTAAGCATAATTGTGAATTCACAAACACTATGATTTAATTAAATAATTATATGTGATGCAGTTCTAACACAGTATATGTGCTTTAATTATGTACATACGTGTAGGTTAAGTACGTGCGTCGCACAGCGGCTCCATTCACAATAGCTTCACACAAACGGTTATCATTTACATGTGGAGCATCTCAAACTCCATCTCTGCATGTTGTTGTGAGTTTGGGTTTATTATAACATTCATCTGGGAACGCAAAGTGCGCCATTTAAGCGGATTGGTAAGGTAAATAATTTATAAACCTACACAAACACAAGAGAATACATCGCGGTTTCAAAATAAAAGCTCAAACCGTCACTAGCTCTTTTAGTTTACACGTTTTGACATATTCATCTAATTACAGCGGCTATAACATATCTGTCCTAAAGAAATGGACAAATATTAAAGATTAAGTGGACATTTGAATTAAATGGTGCTTGGTTAATATTAAACAAGGATTAGATCGCGCAGTAATGTGTAAAACCAATCATCACGCCGCTGGCGCCCCCTGCAGGCCTTTGTTATTATGCATAACGTACATTAGCTCTATAGTTTATAATACATTATGTATTTTAACAGTTATGTTCAATAAAACCATGTGATTTCTTGCTTTTGATACTTTATTTGAACTAATTATTAATGCATCATTGCAATTATATATGTATTTTAAGTCATTTTAAAAACTATTGTTCACTTACATCTATTTTTTATAACCACAAAAAATATTATAATTATAGGGCTCTATGAAATAGAGTTTTATTTCCAAACTTAGTTTTTTCCATTTTAATTTTTCTATAATCTGCTTTAATCGTTAAATAAAATTGTATTAAATCGAAAAGCCTGTCTAATTAATTGAGTTTTACAGTTTTATCTGTACCAGATTCTGTTTTTCAATATTTTCTGGATTCCATTTGAACAGTTCCATTAAATTTTAATAATCAAAAGCATCTCCAATTAATTTAAATTTTTATATTTGTAAAGTGTTTTTCTTTCTTTCTTTGAAACATTGCACATTTACATTTTTCACCTAAATAAATTCTGGTAAATAATGTTTCTGGTAAATACTCCTTTAAAAATAGTTGTTTTGATTATAATTGTATTAGTAGACTAGAACACATGGATATGTTGTCATTCTTGCACTATAATACTGAACTTTGATTTCAGTGATTTGGACTATGAGGTGGATACTTGCTTCTTGCACTCTGTTGCACTTTACATTTGCTTTAAAGGATTTCATAGAAATGTGGATTAATACACTATGTGGTTTAATAAAATATTCTTAAGTAAAACTGTAGATTTTTTGTGGGAAATTAATCGTTTAGATTAATCGAAAAATTAGTCGATAGATTAATAAAAATAAAAATAGTCGTTAGCCCTAATGTTTACTGATGTCTCATGTCTTGTAAACTGGTCAGTAGATGAGACAAAATATTTGCTAAAAACCTCTTCTGACAAATGTTAGCTGTCTTTTTAGGGTCTGGTTACTTCACATGTTTTCTTTTTCTGATCAGAAAGCTATCCAATTGTGAAAAGACCACGTGTCAATGCCCTCCAAAATGCTTTCTTTTTCAGAGGGTATAGCCACAGCCATATCACCCTGCAGCCCAAGACTGGTCACCCACTGAAGCTAAGCAGGGTTGAGCTGGTCAGTACCTGGATGAGAGATCTCCTGGGAAAACTAGGTTGCTGCTGGAAGAGGTGTTAGTGAGACCAGCAGGGGGTGCTCACCCTGTGGTCTGTGAGGGTCCTAACGCCTCAGTATAGTGACGGGGACACTATACTGTCAAAAAGCACCGTCTTTCGAATGAGATGTAAAACCGAGGTCCTGACTCTCTGTGGTCATTAAAAATCCCATGGCACTTCTCGTAATGAGTGGGGTGTAACCCCGGTGTCCTGGCCAAATTCCCTCCACTGGCCCTTGGCCTCCTAATAATCTTCATACACTTGATTGACTCTATGACTCTCTCTCCTCTCCACCTGTAGCTGGTGTGTGGTGAGCGCACTGGCGCCGTTGTCCTCTGGCAGCCGCCGTGTCATCCAAGTGGATGCTGCACACTGGTGGTGGTTTAGGAAACCCCCCCCCCAACGATTGTACAGCGTTTTGGGTGTACAACAATACACAAAGCGCTATATAAAAGAAATGCATCATTCATTCATATTTGTTTTGCTCAATCCTTTTCTGGTCTTTGATCTTGAGCTTAGCTGATGATAAAATGCAGGTCATATCTTTTGCTTTCATTGATGTGAACTCAGTTAAATTTGCATATAGTGCAAGAATTGAAGATCGGATTTACATTTGTTTTGGAGGAGACACATGTGGTTAAATGTAAATGGAAGAATTTTAACACATCAGATAGCTATCCGATCAGTAAAAACTAATCAAGTGACCAGGTGTAAATAGGCCCTTATATGTGGCAAAAACAATAACTGTACTCAAGTTAGCTCCAGTGACATTATAAAAGTGGCCTTCTCCGGTTGTGAATGCAGCGACTGGGTACTGAAGAGTTTAAAATACGTTTAATGCATATATAAACAAATGTGTTAATTGGATTGCAAAACTAAGGGCTCATATAAACAGAAATTTCAGAATCTGAAACTGGATTGGATTCATTACAAACCAAATTGCATGTAAACATACCTAGTGAGTCGTACTCTTAGAACACTTCTAGAACAATGAAGTTCTAGGTCCAGATTCCTGCTCTCTAGATATCATTATCATCATCAGTCCACGGGGAAATGCTGGCATGGTGATTATACCCTTGCTTTAAACTGGACTTAGTATTCTACACAGGCAAGTGCTGATTTCTGCACTGCTACACGCTTGTAAAACCTGTAAGAGCAGCTGGCCTCTCTGACACTCACAGCAGAGGGAGTATGTGTCTTCCTCTGATAGTGTGCCAGTGAGGACAAACTGTGATGCAGCTATAGGTCAGAAGAATGGACACTCACCGACATTACAAACTTTTGGTCGATGTATTTTTTGGCAATATTGGGCTGGAAGTCGGGGGACTCCAGGAATCTTAAGAAGAATTCATACACCAGCTGAGGAAAGGAAAAAGAGGTATATTAGGATATTAATACAACTCAATACTAATACATGATTAATGTATCCCTCTGGTCCTCTTTGCCACCAAAACAATAAATGATGTCAGTTCCTGAACAAATGGGCTTTTTAATCATTTGAGACAAGCCGATTGTTCCAAAACCTAATGAGCTGCTTCGCTGCAACCTCACTGGCAGGGAACCTCAGAAGAGACTGGACTGTTACATAAGCAGCAAATCTGTGACCTACACACATTGTTTGACTATGACTTTACAAGCTAACAACAAATATAGAAAAGTCAACCTGAATTTGGTTGAACTATTTTTTCTCTCCAAAATACACTTTTCAGTATTGAAAGACATTTTATAATGAATATTTGGATTTATTTTAGGGCTGTGACGGTGGCAAATTTTTACCACCGCGGTGGTAATAGACCAACTACCGCCGGGGGCGCAGTGTTGTGATATGTGTGTGTATGTGTATGTGTGTGTATATATATATATACATACATACATACACACACACACACACACATATATCGGGCGCGTTAACTCCTTGTCTGCTGCATGCGTTCTCTGTGGAATAGGAATTGCGGCGTATGTTGCCACATTTCCTGTTAACATCTTCCATTTACCGCTGTCTCGTTCGTATTTTGGCCAGTTTGGAGAAAGCCTCACCAATAAATACCTGACCAGCCGGGCGTTTGCGATCACGTGAACTTCAAGACACTTGTACAAACGCGGATGGGTGACATGAATGGAAATGATTCAAGATCGGCGATGTAATATTTGGTTTCCCAAAAAGGTCCATCGCTCATCATGAAATAAATTTGCTGAATGCAGAATATACTGTATTTTCCTGAGCTCAAACCTGCCAATCTAAAGGAAACGCTGCGTATGGCGTTTGGTAATTTGTGAATTAGCATAGATTTATAGTCTAAATAAAACAATTTGCAACTGTTACTATTATTACACTTGTATACAAAACTTTGTATTATGCTTGTTATAGAGTGTGTGACGTCACATGCACTACCACCAGTGGCAATACACAGCCACGGTGACAACCAACCACCACGATGACGCGGTTGTCACGGCCACCGTCACAGTCCTAATTTATTTTCCCCTGAGCTCAGTGCAATGCATGGGATTCACCAAAAAGGACATATGTGACCCTGGAGCACAAAACCAGTCTTAAGTCTCTGGGTATATCTGTAGCAATAGCCAGAAATACATTGTATGGGTCAAAATTATCAATTTTTATTTTATGCCAAAAATTATAGGGATATTAAGTTAGAGAGAGAAAGAGAGAGAGAGAGCTCCCGCTGTGATGCGATTTCAAGAGGGCTCTCTCCCTCTCTCACTATAGTGCGTAACACAAAGTTCACTGGAATTTCATAAACATAGCATTATAATAAATAACTTTATAGGATGTGAAATCTATAGTAAATTCCATCCTTACCCGTGTTTCAGCTGCGTTGTTTAAAGTGCATCACAGCGGGAGCGCGCGCACTCTCTCCTCTCTTGCATTTAGCTCTCTCGCGTGCGCGCAACTTAAAGTTCACTGGCATATGAATTATTTTGTGCAGATACAAGTTGTAATGTTACGTTTATGTTATGCATCTAACTTATCTGATTAATGTCATAGGAAGTGTCAAAGAATGGGTTTCAGTTTACTGGCATAAATTCACCTCAGGCAGCTATTCTTTTTTAGATAACATTGCTGCATCATAATCATAATCTAACTTCTAATCATCATGTGTTCATGTTTTCATGTCATATTTTTATGTTTAACATTCATTATAACAGTCTTCAGATATTATCTACATTATGGCCTTGCCTTTGTATCTTCATGGCTTCAAAACAGTTAAAACCTTGGATTTTCACTGCATAATACAAACAGGCATATGCAAGGGAAAATGCAAAGAACGACCAGCAACATTCACTGAGGATATACACTTAAGATTTTGATAAATATGACATAAGTGTTGATAATATAAAGCTGCACACACCTGCAGGTGAGGCCAAGCTGCCTCTAGAGTGGGTTCGTCCTCCTCTGGGTCAAACTCTGCTCCCGTGGGGTTGGAAGAGGGCGGCAGAGTCCTGAACAAGTTTATTGAAAACTGGAAAGAAATACACATTATCTGTCATTATGTGAACAGAGAAACTACCTATTCTAAGAATACATTAAAAGTACTGTAATATACTGTAATATTTATATCTGTTATATCAAAGAAATATGCATTAGATACCTTAGAGAAAAATAAAAAAAACAATTAAGTTGACAATATTATTATTGCTACACTGGAATATTGTTACCCAAGTTATAATATTTTTAAACAGATTTTAATTGCTTCACATTCCCACAGAAAAATGAAGACAGTAGAGCCAAAATGTTAAAATGATGACTTCAATAAGCATTAAAAAGCCCAAACCTCTCTAAAATCCACCAAACTTATCATGAGAGGCACTTATGCTGTTGCTTTTGCTTTTTTATGTCACATGCACTATTTTTAATGGTTGGCTTATGTAGAGATGTGTCAGATGTACTTATTTTGCCATCAAATGTCTTTTTCGCTTTATAGGTGTCAAATGGGTTCATCTTTGAATTCTCATCTTGCAGTTCTTTTTGTTGCACTCTGTTAAGTTTTCCATGTGAACGGCACAATAAATAAAAACCTGTCAATGCTGATTTTGAGCCATGATGAGCAGGATAATATATTAGTGTACATATACTAGTCAGAAGTAGTTAAAACTACACATTTAATAATGCAGTTGTTATTTTTTTAATATGCATCTCTGGAAACATCTGTGACCTTCACTGTAATGTTTGCAAAATGAAAATTCCGCAATTATGAACTTCACAGAAATACAACACTGAAATGTCATCCTTCTTTAGCTCTCATTATGAATCTAAGGCATTAAATATGTATGACCCAAAACATCAACTCCCTCTGAAGAGACAAGTGGTAAGATACTGCTTATTACTCGGGTCCCAAAATGGCTGAGAGGAAGGACAGGAATGTTACTACTGCAGAGGGGCGGCACTGCTCTCTCTGTCAATATGACGCAATGTTTCGACCACAGCCTCAGACTAGAGTTGACACAGACCTCCAGACAGGAGAGGGAGGGGCGAGACATTCTCTCTAACACCTGAAAGCAAGAGATTTATGACTGGGAATTGGGCTAGCATTTATTAAATGTTCACAATATAAACAATAAGTAATTTTATATCACAATGGGTCTCATTCACTAAGCATGCGTATGCACAAATTTGTGAGATTTTAAGAACAAATCAAGATTCACCTAAATTTTTGTAATAAAATGTATTCTAAATTACGCAAAATTTAGGAGCAAATGAAACCACACGTACGCACGGCCTTCTAATCGAGTTTAAAAGTTAGTTCATCCCAATACGACTATAATTATGCTTAAGTATGTACAGCTGGCTAATGAAAGATCTGTAATCTGGGTCTGTATAAAAGGTGTTTATTGTGAGAACTGGTGAGAATGACACACTTGGCATTGAACGAGGATCGGGCGAGTTTGGAAAATTGTTTCTGCCACAGAATAAAACATTTGAAAAGATAATTGCAACTTTTTAATCTCACAATTGCGAGTTTACACCTTTTTATCTCACAATTGCGTTTACACCGTTTACAAGAGGCAACGGGTTGAAAAATGGACGGACACCTAGCCTTCCTGCTACTGGATTTATAAGTCTTATAAATGTACATTTTTGCCCACAGGGAAGCTTATAAAGCAACGGTATTTACGACACTGGCAAGAGACAATTGTGCTTATCAACCACATGGGGGAACTGTGAGCAAATGTTACATAGTGCTGCTTTAAAGGGGTCATATGATGCGATTTAGCTTTTTCTTTGGATTTTTACAAGCTGTTTGTGCATAGATAAGGTCCCTTGAGTTGCAGACTCCCCCCCCCCCCCACATCTACATCATGATGTGGGGAGATTTGCTAAATACTGCCCAAATGTATACGCAAAGAAAAAAGGTGGAACTATTATTCTCGCTGTAGTTTTGACATGTCCTGGAAATGCTGTGTTTCATTGTGAAAGCGAAAGTATTTTTTGTGGGCTTACAAAAGACAAAACTAGAAATCAGTGGTTAAGTTGTATTTACAACACAGTTCCAGAACAGTTCAACCCAAATATTAGAGCAGTGTTTCCCACACATAGATGCCCAGAATGGCTGAAAGGAAACGCAGGTGTCTAGGCCTTGATTTATGATGGTTAATTACCCATAATTCCCTGGTGTACATTTACACTTGAGCCAATTTTATCCTGGGTCTGGCTAGTAATCACCTCGCAAAAAGCCATTACCGTCAATTGGTCGCAGAGGATGTGTCCTGATAAGCAGGGGTGTGTACTCACCACATGTTTTGTCCTATTATCTCCTGACCAGATGAAAATCAGCTAACCAACATGGGTCAAATGGAAAGAAATAGTGGAAGCTAATGTTTGACATACATGTGTACTGTATACAGACCTAAAACTGCTCAAAAGATGGTACAGGAACCAAATGGACTCTGTCAGGTACTCAAACAGACAAAATGACTTGCTGTGATTAAATCCGCAGGTGTCAAATGAAGAATTATGAAATGTTCACAAATCATTTTTTATAGGTTGCTGTTTTAATGTGTACTATAACCCTGAATCCTTCATGCCACTTTGAATGAGTTCTTGTGACTCTCGTAAAAGGTGAGTCACACGATACAGTGCAGCTGAGGCATCACCTAGTTTGTTCACAATTGAGGGATCTCAAGATGGTAGAAGAGTTGCCATGGAAACTGAATTAAAGGTGCAACTGTCCATAAAAAAAAAAGATTGTTACATTTGGAAAAACTACCAAGTGATTTTTGAAATCCAAGTGATTTTATTTAGAATCAGGGCTGACCACTGAGGAGCGATAGGGTGGTGTGAACTAAGCCACACATTTCTTATATGCACGAGCACCATGTATGAAAAGCAATGAGGATGTGTCAATGTTTGTGCCCCTCACCATGATGACAGCTTCAGGGTAGATGGACTCTGTGACCACATCGCGGTTGTGCGTGATGTACTCCACCATTTCATTGAGGCCAGCTCGCTTCACCTCTTTGTACTTGAGATCACTTAGTGGATCAGTCACAAAGTCGAAAAGCACACAGCACTGCCGCAGCTTCTGGATAAACAGTTCTTCTCGATCCATGGGTGGGGCATCTAGAATGGGAGACACAATAAACAAAACAGCTTGAGTGACACCTGTCAGGCAGGAGATGGGCGGCAAGCAAAACAGTCAATCAAACCGACCTGCAAAACTCCAGAAACTCAATTTTCAGAGCTCTTTCTGTGCTATTTCACACCAATGCATTGATTAAACAGAGCTCCTGTTTAGGAGGCTCTTTGGTCCACCAGTTTCATTTACACCTTCCTCTCACCTTCACCGTGAAATGTATATGTCTGTCTGTGTGTTGTGAACTGTGTGTCCCTGCATGAGCTTGTGGAAAACAGCACTGTTCTGCCAAGGCAACACACTGCTGCAATTATAAACATGCCCATAATACCTGGACTGGAATCAGGTGACCAAATACTGGAGATGGGCAATTTAGCCTACTGAATATTCATGATAGAATCATAATTATTTTGCTGAGTGCTGACTATATACGCTACCATTTAAAAACTTGGCAAACATTTTTTATTTTAATGCGCATCTAAAGTATTCAGTTAACAGCCTACTATAGAAATTGAATAATTAAAATGTAAAATAAAACAGCATAGCCTTCCCTTTAACAATTAAACGTCTTCATTTCTTATCAAAGTTACACAAGACCTTCTGTGAAGAGCAGTGAGTGATTTTGTCTGTCTTTTGTCGTTTGATTAATATTAAGCATGCAGCAGGAGTATTGCCTGCTGTCACTTTAAGAGCCGCACAGATCCAATTTACTGTTACACACGTATTTTCATTCTGATCTGTTTACATTCATTTATTACATAACCGACGAGTGTTTACGTGAACAATCACCAAGCACTGCATTTTTCAATTTTTGCGTGTATTTGACCGCTTAGGCGCATACGTTCAGCTAAAAGATGACATTACAGGTCTGTGCTCTGCTCCGTCCCTGAACGCAAGCCTCCTGAGGAACAGCGCAAGTTCTCTTTCGCACTTTTAAAGACATTAATAAATCGAATCAACTTTAATAACTCAAGCACGTCCCATTTTGTAAAAGTGAAAATGGGCTTTTATGGAGGAGTGAAAGCTGGAAAGGGAGTGGAATGGGGTGCAATAATCATTTTATCTCGATTATTGTATTTTCCTAATCATTGGAGGCCGAAATCAAAACTGAATTTCGATTAATTGCACAGCCCTACCGCCAGAGATATTGTTCAATAGAATGTACATAATACTACTAATACCATTAGTACTACTACTAAAATTATACAAACTTAAATTAAGGAATTTCCTCCCGGATTAATCTTAAATTGTGTTCAGAAGACAAACAAAGCATTTACGGGTGTGGAACGACATGGGGGTAAGTGATTAATGACAATTTTCATTTTGGGGCGGAGTATCCCTTTAAAACTGAAAAAAAAACACCAGCACACGCACGTCGGAAAATGTGCAATATTTGATTACTTTATTACTATGTATTATTATTTTGGTTCAAATAAAGATGTTTACATTTAACTGTGTTCACAAAGGAAAAAAAAACTGTTGAAAACAGTTTTAAATGTATTTAGCATTTTGTTGATTGCTTTTGTTTTTTTCCCAGCCATTATTGATAACATATACAAGACTGAAAAATAGAGATTCAATTGTTTCACCTCTATTGCCAAGTCATACTAAATACTATAAGAGTAAGGAAAAAACATTTAGTCAGCAAATGTTATGCAACTAGCACATGCATCAGGATAACTCAAACTCCAACAAGTGGTCCTGAAATATTTGAATCAGTAAACTAGCTGTGATTTTAAAATCACTCAGAAGAGGTATTAAGTCTGACAGTGGTTTAGGTGGACAGCACAGGGTAATGAGGAAAGGATGGGGGATTGATCCACTTTTGAGCAGCGCTGGGGACAGAATTAAAACGCAGAACTAAAATCTGGGGCACAGATGACAGCTTCAATGAATCTATATTAAAAAGGATCCACAGAGAGCTGTACTGCAGCAGCTCCATCAGAATACGCTAGCTTCTCTTTCACATGTCACCAAACACAAAGGGCACAATGATTGAAATGACAACGTAATTGCAGTAGCCACCTCAAACAAATAACTTATATTGTCTGATGTTTTCATCATCAATTTCTTTGAGAGGTGGTGTACTGTGTGCAATTATGAAACACGTGTCTTTTCTTTAACCCTGCTGACTCAAGTGAATTCTTTCCACAGTGCTTTAAACTGGCGGAGGATAGCAGGATTTCCAGAATAGCTGCAGGCCGTGAACCTCAACATCCTGCACCAGGCCTGCAGTCTGAAGTAGGAGTGTGTGATTCGGAGATCTTATGCAATGCCAGAGGAGAAGCTCTGAGAGTGACGCTTTTTTCTAAATTGATAATAATAATAATAATAAGAAATCATATTAGAATGGTTTCTGAAGAATCATGTGACAAAGATTACGCTGAAAAGTTTTGCCATTAAAGGAAAGGAATAGATAGCATTTTAAAACATTAAAACCGAAAGCTGTTATTTAAATTGTAATAATATTTGCCTTTTTTATTACTGTTTTTACTGTATTTTTGACTACATAAATGTAACCCCGGTGAATATAATAGACTTCTTGTAAAATCTGACTGACTCCAAACTTTTAAATGGTAGAGAGATCTCCACTAGCAACACCAAACCTGCTCCAGGATGCACTGGCTACGTTTACATACACAATTTGTGGTTCAATCGGACTGAATTCATTTCGATTGACGAATCTGAATGTAGTCTTTACATGAACGTAGGGCTGGGCGATATGGCTGAAAACTTTATCACGATATCAGTGTTTCATATCGGTCGATATCGATAATTATTGATATTTTTTTATGACCCATTTAAAATAAGGACCAGGAGAAAAATATATTACATTTAAACATTTTTATTTTAAACTTAACCTTCCTCTGATCATAATCCCCTCAGTTATTAAGACAGAAATGTCAACAACCATGGAAAACTCAAATAATTAAAATGTAAACATAAGTCTAAAGTCACAATGAACACTTAACAATTATCTACGTGGAGGGGAAGCATGTATTTGGCTATAAGATATGCCACTGCCTCCGTTATATCTTTGTACCGTTTAGATTCTTTGTCATAAGGCACTGATGCAGAGTACCACCTTTCCATGGTGGTCTGCTGCTTGTGCGGTGTTGCAGCTACAGATGTTGTTGGTTGAATACGGATGTGCTCCAAAGGGTGAGCGCGGCTAAGGTGGTACATCAAGTTCGTGGTATTACCAGTCTTGGCGGGGACGACGGGACGACATAATTAACAGACGACATTGGTCTGACTACGGTCAGACTTATAATATCCAAAAAACTGCCATACTGGCGAACTGACTTTTCCTCTTTTATTTACAATTTCCTCGCTCGCTGCGGCACTCATTTTCTGCTTATGAAAAGGAATCCAGCAGACCAGCACGAGACAACGATATGGCGCAACCAGACATGATACTGTTACATGATTGGCTGTTAGTGTGTCACTCCCTACGTTGCTAGGTTACCAGAGAGCGAGTGCCTTTGTTAATGCAACCAAACTTGCTTCGCAACCTCTGTTTTCTTCCGACGAAGAATAAAAAATATCGAACGTTTTATCGAACACATTTTTTATTGATATCGATCACGTATCTATCGCGATACATATCGTTATCGTTTTATCGCCCAGCCCTACATGAACGTTAAATAAAGTGATCGGTTGATGTGCGCGTTTATGTCATTAGCTTCAAATCGGAATGGATTTTTTCTGAAATGCGCACACTGCACAAATATAGTTTCTCACTGTTTGCACATAAACACTCGCCTGCACCATTTCTTAATTAGTTTTTAACAGCAGAATTAATATTTTTCCATTTCAGGATAAATATACCGCAGTGCCGTGTTGGTCATATTTAGGGTTGGGTATCGTTAGAATTTTAACGATTTCGATTTCAATTCCGATTCTGCTTATCGATTACGAATCTTTTCGATTCTCAGTTTCGATTCCAATGTTATTAAATAATGATATCAAACATTTATCCTGTGTCTCTTTTTAGCAAACCATTGCACGAGAGCCTATATTTTAGTATGCATTTGAGAGACGTTCTGAAATATAATGCATTCATACATGTGTAACCCCCCCCGGGTCCGCACCATCACACCGAGCGGGTCTCGAACCCGGGATGCCGGCGCTCTACCAAGGAGGCTAAAGGCTACAGCCTCTAGCGTCAGTCGCTAGAGCGCCTCTTTTTGAGGTCAGGGGAGTTGGGTTTACACACAGCCCTTACTGCCATACACCCGTTACACATGCATGCACAGTTTGCAGCTTTAATCGCCTTTTTTGGTAATTTCATGACTTAACTGACGACAGACTCGTATGCAGTTTCTCGTGCACTTATTTATGATGACGCGATCAGAGCGTGCGCCATGAGCACAGTGACGGCTGACAGGACAGGAAAGATTGTTTTACTGACATATAGCCTAACAGCATCTCATTGTTCTACCGAAGCTCATTTGGCTGATGTACCTTTTCCGCACTTATTTGACTCGCGCCTGGTGCTGAGGCAAAGCTGCAGTGCGCATCTGAAAAGTCTTGTTTGATGTGGATGCAAAAAAATACACCGGTTCCGCGTCTTAATAAAGGCATTTCTTGTCAAGAAAAAAGGGACAAAAACTGCAGGTTTGAGCAGGGTGGCCAAGCTTAGATCAGTGGTGGGCTGGTGGCACTGCTGCACGGATGAACCAAGTGATCACAACATTGTGATCGCACACCTCAAAGGTTGAGGAATGAAACAGACAAATCATTTTCATTTAGGAATAGAATCACGTTGGTGTTTGAATCATGTTCGCGATCTTTAATGATCTATTAAATTAATGTCATGTTGGTGGTGACACCTCTCTTGCAACGTGTTTAGCTATCACAGATATTATACTTCTTCACAGATATTACAGATATTAGGCTTTTGATCACAAATGCAGGCAAACTTTGGAGGCTTAGATTAGCGAGCAAGGTCCTGGCAGATTGCTATTATTATTGCCTAATATTGCTATTACCTCACAGATGAAGAGAAAAAAAGCGAATAGGAATTTAAATTTTAATTTGACAAGTATCCGATTCCTGACCTTAAGTATCCGATTCTGGAATCGGAATCGATTTTCGATTCCCAACCCTAGTCATATTTATCACGCAGAAAAATGCCCCTCCCCGCGCCCAAAACGGGTTGCCTGATGATGAGAATCCGAAACAAGGACTGGTGGGAGGTTAACAGTTAACTTGACAGTTGCCGAGAGAAAGGAGAGTTTTATAATGACAGGACACGCATTTACACAACACTTTATTCAGAATGAAGAACCGCTCGTTGTGCGTGTCAGACGTCATTATGCACATGCACATTCCTTTCGGTTTCGTTTTCAATCCGATCGAGTGGTTACATGCACGCTCAATCGAATTAGAAAAGGAATAAACCGCCCCTTCGATTCGATCGAATTTCATTCCGATCGAGCTCAATCGGATCGATTAAGGTGTTTACACGAAGCCTTTTCAGTCCGATTGAGCCGTCAATCCGATTACAAACGGATTATTTGGTTGCATGTAAACGTAGCCAGTGTGATCGAAGATGACTCTTCAGGGTTGTGTTTAGGTTAAGTAATGCAAATCACTAATAACTAAGCATTTGCAGGGAGACATTTCCGTTTAAGATAATTGCAAGATAAAATGTTATTACTGTTATCAGAGGGAACACATATCTCTGGTGAGCTCTTAAATTGGATTTGTCACAGACTGGTGCTGTGACGAGTGACACCTGTGAGACAGAGTGTGCATGTGCACACAAACATTTCTACTGATGCATGAGCAGACTGCCAGCACCTATGCTACGTCAAGCATACTCAGATTTGTATCCCGTCACGGTTTATTTTGGCGAACAGCTTAGTGAATTACTGTAATGATGCTTGAAATATCTGAATTTCATATTTTATTTTTCAAAACCTCCAAGCATGAGCATCTGAATAAAAAAAAAAAGATTATGTATCAAAAATAGTTGAGGAATCAAAATAATATAATTCAAATAGAAACTCCATACAATGTAACTCCTTCCTCCATTATCTCCATTACCTGCATGCTGAAATGTAATATATCTGTACTGATTTAGACCTAAAGCATGATCTGCCCATCAAATATCATCCGTTGGGCCCTGATTTCCACGATGCGGAAAACATGGATCGAAACACTGAATCCAGTCATAAAAAATGTATTTACTGTATAACGCAGAATGTCACAGACTATGAAATCTATGAAATCACACATACTAAATATGAAATCTAGCATGTTCCGCATGCCTCTGTATGAATGACGAACGTGGTTTTGTTTACTATTCGTACTGAAGCACGAGCGATGCTCACAGTGATTTCAGCATCTGTTGTCTCACTAAAGGAGGTCATAAATACATGAACAACATCTCCAGAACTGCTCTGAGGGTCACTTCATGAACATTTCGCCATTCATTTGAGTAAAACTATCATCATCATATACACAGAGAGAAATGTAAAGATATTCACGGCAACCCGTCAAAATAAAAGTTTGGTTTAACTTAAAGACAGTGTGCTAGAAATATATTACTATAATTCAGTACATACTACTATTATTACTACAATTAAAACTTTATGTTTAAGGAATAATCACACAACAAATAATTAAATTCACTAAAACACAGAATTTGGTAACAATAAAACATATGGTGAAATATTTTTTATAGGGCCCTAAACATGTACATTTTTTGTTTAACTTTCAATATATTTATGTAAAATTGTATAATTTTCATGACTTTAATTAATTAGACATTTTTTTATTAATAAAATGTAATGTAACCATTAAAAATTAGTCAAGAAAAATTCAAATGAACAAAACGGAACCCAGTAAAATTCAAACGGAATTTAAAAACAAATATTTAATTGAATTTGGGAAACAATAAAACAGATTTTATAGGGCCCTACATCTGATAACGAAGGGTGGACAATCTATTATAAAAGCTGAATGGATAGCATAAAACAGAGCAAGAAAATGTGGACAGCATAAACCGGAATGGGAAAAAGCACTGCCTCAACCCACACACAATGCAGACACTAGCAGCACAGGGTCAAATGTCTCACAGAGGACCCATTCGATTATCTCAAAACTTTCACAACTCCAGCAAATCAAATTGGTATGTGACTGCAACCCTGGAGCTGCAGACACGCAGGGACCCGTTGATCTCTCTCTCGGTCTCTTGTACACACACACAAATGACACAGAAATAGGGCTGTGCAATTAATCGAAATTCAGTTTACATTTCGATTTCGACCTCCAACCATTATGAAAATACAGTAATCGAGATAAAACTATTATTGCGCCCTCTTTCCGCCAGAGCTCTTTTGTTTCTCCACAAAAGGCCAATTTCATGTGCAAATCAGTAAAATAATGTAACGAGACTTTAGTAAAATGGGACGTGCTTGATTTATTTAAGTTGATTAGTTGTTTTTAAAAGCATGACAGAGAACATGCGCTTCCTCAGGAAGATTACGGTGTATGCGCTCAGAGACAGAACACAGCATGGACACGCCTAAACGTTCAAATACACGCACAAATGTGTCACAATGCGGCACTTAGTGATTATTCATGTAAACCCTCGTCGGTTATGTAATAAATAAACTTAAAGAGTTGAGGACGAAAATAATTGTGTAACCGTAAATGGATCTGTGCGGCTTTTAAAGTGAAAGCGCGCTATATTCCTGCTGCAACTGTGCTTTATATTAATAATCAAACAACAAAAGACAAATTTAAAACCACTCTCTGCTCTTGACTGAAGGACTTTTGTAGCTTTAATAAGAAACAAAGGAAGTTTAAGTCTTACAGGGAAGGCTATGCTGTTTTATTTTACATTAGGTTATTCAATTTCTATAGTAGGCTGTTAACTGAATACTTTAGACTTGAATTAAAAAAATTAAAAGCACAGTTTGTTTAATTTCTATATTTTTTATTCTATTGTATTCTTTAGCTTTTTTATTACTGGTAGTTTAATCATTTTCAATAATTTTGAGGACCTTTTTTGTTGTTGTTTTTTACTAATATTAGTTACTCTGAGGATCGTGACATTTCGCTGGTCTCTAAAATGTAGATTTTATAGCAACCTTATTTACAGAAAATATATATATCATTATCTTTAAATACATCTTTAATATAACGTTTTGGTCATATGGCCCACTAATAATCATTTTAAATAATCGAGATTACAATATTGACCAAAATAATGGTTATTATGATTTTAGTCATAATCGAGCAGCCCTACACAGAACACACAGCTTCAGCTTGCCATTTAGTCCACAGTGATTATTGCTTAATGAGCCTTGTGTTTCCTTGAATCCTGCAGATGGAAAGCAGGGCTGAGCACTGGGAGGGAAGCCCTTATGAATGTAGGATTGACTTCCTGTCTGTTGTTAAGCCTCTGCCAGCAACAAAGCAGCCTACTGCTAGAAGCACTGAAAGATCTTAAGTTTTTAATTTGCTTTAAAGTTGAGTATTTTTAGGAAAGTCATTTCTGACATGAAAAAAATTTGCTGTTTAACACATGCAAAAAAAAAAAAAAAAAAACACTAAACACACTAGCCTATATTGTAATGGGTTTACGTAGCATTGTTTTAAGTGCACTTAAATTAAATGTTAGATTTTTAATGTAATTGTTTTTAAATACAATAAAAATCTAATCATTTGCAGTTTATGTCTGGCTTTAATATTATATTGTAGTGTCAAATGACTATATTTATTCGAGCCAGTACTTAGCAAAAAGCTATCATCAAACAAACATTTTAAAACAATTTGGAGATTTAATGTGAAAATGTTTTCAAATTGTAATGCTACAGGTGGTAATACATGATTCATTACAGAAACCTTAATAATTAATTAGTAAATCAACAGGCCAAGGATTAAAATTTGTTAAATTAGCAATTTGTTTGTAATTTTATGCATTTTCTTTTTTTTATTTGCATCTGGCTATATTGCTTCACAGTTTCCCACTATCCATGTCTATATGCTTGAGCTGTGTTGCATTGCTCTTACACAATCTGATGAATCATTGACTTGGTTTGGTTCGTTTCAATGAACAAGTGGCGAATCAAATCACACTGAATCGATCACTGCAGTCATGACTCAGGAACAGTCATTTAAAAAGAGAGGAAACAATCTGCAACTTTTTTACACTTTAATCTTCTGAAATTTATACTGATTGTTGCCCAAAACTTGGAGATTTAATGTGAAAATATATTTGATTACAAGCTTTACTATTAAGTGTGATTTATCACAATTAAATACAGAAAGCTGTGTGATTAGTTAGTTTTTTAGCAATCAATAGCATTAGTTTGTTGTGTGCAATTTTTGTAACAAAAAACCTTGTAATATGAGTAGGGGTCGACCGATATGTGTTTTTCAGGGCCGATACCGATTATTACAGATCAAGTAGACCGATAACCGATTTTTTGAACAGATATGCGTGTCTGGTGTAAAAATGAAAATGAATGCCAAAATCAATAATAACAAGAGCTCTGACAAAAAACGTTCTTTAAATGCTTTTAAACATGTCTTTAATTCTGAAAACTGTTAATAACAACAACAACATTAAATAAACAGTAATATTAATAATAACATAAGTGCAGGGATCACCCAGAAGCATTCTGTAAACATTTTGTAAAACTTAAAGTAAACGTATTTAGCGTATTGTGGGATTATTCTCAACAAAAGTTGTAATAATTGTTGTAGTTGTATTACGTATATTCTACTGCACCACTGTAATATATTCGGCTAAACCGAACTTATATTTTGACAGGTTGCCATGAGGACCTTTTAAGTTTCTGTAGCCTATGTATATATGATATGACGATCGTTTTACTCAAATGAAACGGTCAAATGCTCATCAAGTGACTCTCCGAGCAGTTCTGGGGATGTTGTTCATGTATTTATGTCCTCATTTAGTGAGACGGCAGATGCTGAAAACACTCTTCAGTATGTATGTGTGCAGTAAATGAAACCGCACGTCTGTGTCATTCATTAACAGAGATGCAGAACATGCAGGATTCATATTTAAATAGTGTTTTTGCGGCTTAATTTTTATAGATACTAGTCCATATGCGAGTCGATTTAAGTGTACTGACCTACTTTTGATGAATTCATCCAAACTTCGACAAATTCCATGACATTCCGCGTTATACGGTAAATTCCATTATATGACTGCATTCCACGATTCCGCCCGCATTTTCATCATAGCTTATATTGAGGTGTTTTGCAACTTCAGTGTAGTGGATTGTGATTTATTGCAAATTCAGCAACGTCTGCTGCTTCCTTACTTTTGAGAGACAAATGATGCGTGATCACTGAGGCAGCTCCAGTTAGCAAGTGCTTTCGGTGTGAGACTGCCTTCAGTTTTCCGCTTGATTGGTCGGACTCTTGACTCTCTACATATCAGATGAGCGGTGGGCGGAGATTGCTCTCGAGTGTTGAGTTCAGACAGGCTGCATCGAGCCAAATTTAAACATTAAGCATTTAAACATTAAATAATTTCACCTGTATTATTTATTCACCAATAAATAATGTCACCTGTAAATAGTATGTTTGTTTGCATAATAAAATAAAAAAAAACGGAAAAAAGATTGTAAAAATGGCCGATATCGATAATCGTAAAAATGCTTAATATCGGCGCCGATAATCGGTCGACCCCTAAATATGAGACCTTAACACATGCCTAATTGTAATGTTAACAGTTCATTAGCTACCATAAAACAGACGAACAAGGTTAACAAGTACAAGAACAAATAATATCCAAAAATAACAACAAATGTCTCCAGAGGCATCTCCATAGCAAGATCATAATGTGACTATTGTAGGCCAATTCAAAGAAAACACCCAGTGCTTTTGAAGAGCACATGCAATGACCCCAGGGCTCCCAGGCAGATGACAAGAAAGAGGGAGGAGCGGTTGTGCATGGTTCTTAGGGCAAGCGGATTAAAATAGCCCTTTTAAAATGATAAGTGGTCACACAGTTGTGTACTGTGATGCCCGCATACTCTCACAAAACCAAAACAGCAGCTATTAATGCTAACATTTGACCTCTTGTCCCACACAACCAATGCGATCCATGTCCTCTCACATGCTCTATAGCTGCGCCCGCAGCAACCAACACACAACACTCCAACAAGACACTGAGCCGGCTTCAGTGCAACAGCTCGAGTGTTTAGGGTCATACGAGATTGTTTTCTCCGTGGATCTTGAGCTATACATAACCCAGGCTAATCATCCAAATTACGACCCAATGACCTGTGTGTGCAGGCAAACCAAACAGGACTGACTGCACTTTCTTTAGTCAGGGCGTGAGGTCAGGTGGTGAAGCTCCTATTGCACATATGATATTGTGAAAAGATTTGATCAAGAATGTAGGTATAACCCCATGTCCCCAACCTCCATTCACTTTAGTGGTTACCTTGGCCCTTCAGTAGCACAGCACAAACACGCAGTAATCAGACTGAGAATTAACCTCCACAGGCAAATCACCTACCCTAGAGCAAGACGTCTTTATTATGTTCTTTCAGTCACACTAGGTTACAACCAGACAAACATGGATTTCTATTACAACATTTTAATTTAGACAAACTATTCGAGTAGGACACCATTTACTGTTCTGAATGCACACAAATAGATTCTGACTTGATGAGCTGAATTCGAACCCATAGTAAAATTATTCTTATCCTCAACAGTGAATTGTTGCTGTCAGAGTGAGAGTCCAAGCATCTTATAAAAACATAACCATAATCCACAGGTAATCCACATCACCCCAATCTAACCCCTAGTGAATCTAAATGCTGCATGTTTGTAACAAACAAATCCATTATTTAGGCGTTTTAACATTTACACCATTACTACAAGCCAAAATAATAGAGTCCATAATCCATAAAGAAATAGGTTAAAGGTGAACTATTCCTTTAAAAATAACAATACTTAATGCTGATAAAATCACTGTAAAAACAACCAGTGTGGCTTTATTGTTTTAACAAATATTGTTAAACCAAATTTTACTAAATATATATAAAATGTAAAAATTAACACTCAATCATATGTATAAAATACAAAAATAAATCTATTATATTTAAAGAACATGAGGCTGAAATTAAGGATTTATAATGGAGTTTGACCACTGTACACCAAAACTGAAAAGAAAAACATTCGATAAGTACTGTGTATTACATATTTTCCTAAGAAAAACTGAATCTAATTAAGCTCAAGTTATCCTAGGTTTGAATTTCCTCCGCTAAATATCTTCAGCAGTCAGAGCGATGCTTCTGTGACAGTATTGTATGCCTCACACAACGAGCAGTCTTTCTACTGCATGAACGTCTGTATGCTATACTGAGATCTAGGGCTGTGACGATAACCGCATCACCGCAGTAATGAGATGCCTACCACGGTGTTGAGGTCATCACCACACTTTTTTGCAAGGTATTTGCAGGAGGAAGCTAGAGATCTTTATTCTGCAGGATTTTACCAGATTTCTTGAGAAGCGGGATTAAATTTCCGAATAAAACACAGTAATAGTCGGTAACTGATGTAATTAGAATGGGAGCGGGCGGTTTAACAATATCCCATGCCCGACGTCCTTTCAGAACAGCATATCTGTGTTTTTCTCGCTCACGCGCGGACCACTGCTTCTGTGTCATGTATTTTGTGTGCAGAGCATTTGCATAACGCCCCTCAGACAGAACAGGGCCTGCCAGTCGACGAGTGACAGGGCAGAATAAGGATGGCAAAGCAAAGTGTGGATGCACTGTCCTTGAAAGACGTTCAACTTGGTCTGGAAAATGATCAGTTTATTGCTAAGAAAACCACATCAGGCAAGTCTGACTCAGGACAATCTTCTCAGGGATGTTAAATTGTTCGGTTAAAAAGTTAATTTCACAATATCTACAAGCCAATAGGTTTGTTCAAATTTTGCATTTAAATTTAAATGACAGATGTCGTTTTTTTCTCTCTGCAACACTTTTCATAATGTGTTGACAGCAAAATGTTAAAAGAATTTTGTATTTTGACAAGACGAATAAAAAAAACAAAACATTTACAACCTATAGGCCTACTTAATTTTTCTCTCTCTGTGACACTTTTTCCTATTGTGTCGACAGCAAAATGTAAAACTAATTAAAAAACTTACAGTGCATTCAGGCTATACATTTTTTATCAGTATGTGTGTTCCCTGGGAATTGAGCCCACAACCTATTGCGGTGCAAATGCAATGCTCTACCACTGAGCCACAGGAACTCTGTTATCTCTCTCTCCATTTCATTAGTAGGGCCCTATTACATTTTTTCAAAAATTCCGTTTTATTTTTTTCTAAATTCAGTTTTTTCCATTTAAACTTTTCTGGATTGGATTTTTCTCCGTTTTCATTTTTCTGGACTCCTTTTTAATGGTCAAATTAAATTGTATTAACCAAAAAGCATGTCTAATTAATTAAAAGCATGAAACTTATACAATTTACATTAATTATTAAAAGTGTAACAAAAATGACATGTTTAAGGCCATATGAAACGTTTTATTTGTTTCTCACCTTATGTTTTATTGTTACCAAATTCTGTGTTTTAGCAGGTCTAATTATTTGAATGCATACAAACTATTTTTTCTTTTATTCTTACAGTAGCCTTGTGAAATGTTTTTTCCCCCCTCAGAAATGCTGTGTTGTGTATTTAAATTTTACTGGTTATCAGATGTAGGCATACAATATTGATTTCATTTATATTTTAATTAAATTAGACATTTACATTTTTGGCAAATAAAGGGAATTTACTATTAAAATTAAAATTTAAATATTTTGTCAATATTTCTTAAAAAAAAAAAAATGTCACAATGTCTTCAATAAGTTAAACCGGACTTTTATTTTGACGGGTTGCCATGTATAGTTCTGTGTGCATATGATATGATGCTAGTTTTACTCAAATGAAATGGTAAAATGCTAGTGAACTGACTCTCAGAACAGTTCTGGAGCTATTGCTCATTTATTTATGTCCTCATTGAGACGGCAGACACTGAAATCCTCACGAGATTCACGCGCACTGTGTGTTTAGTAAACAAAACAGTGCGTCTGCTCCATTCACACAGACGCGTAGAACATGCAGGATTCATATTTAAATCGACTTCATAATGTTTACAAATACTAGTCCATATCACGATTTGATTTAAGTGTTATTACCTACTTTTTATTAATTAATCCAAACTTGGACAAATTCCGTGACATTCCGGGTTAAACTGTAAATTTCATTTTTATGACTGGATCCCGCGATTCCGTCCGTGTTTACTGCGTCACGGAAATCATAGGGCCCTACTAGTGTTGTCACGATACTGGAATTTTTAACTTCGATACGATACCTTGAAAAATATTGATATTCGATACCATTTTCGATACCACGGAGAAAAAAAAACTGCCACAACATTAAGGGGGTAATTATTTTTATTTATTTATTTTTTAAAGATAAATATAACAAGTCTAGAACATGACAATGAGGTATATTTTACATGAACAAAAATGTCTTGAGGTAGTGCACTTGTTCAAGGTGTAGTGTCTAGTGTAGGTTGTGAGCGTGTTGTTTTTGTTGCAGGTCGAGTCTCATCAAAAATAAACATTTTTATTTTTATTTTTAGACCACACTTTTAAAATGAACTGAAATATCTAACAAATCTTAGAACTTAAGTTAATGGTAATAGATATTTGTTAACATGAATAAACAATGAAAAATAATTACAAACCATTTATTAATCTTAGTTAAAAGTAAATTTAAACTAACATTTACTAATACATGTACTAATTAAAATCCAAAGTTCTATCTGTTAATATGTTTTTTCATTGGACCAGAGCGGACATGATCCGTTGTATTTGTATTACCTACAGTTATCAAATATTAAAATATACTGTAGCAAATGCATTGCTTATCGTTCATACATACTGGTTAATACATAACATTATTTGATGAACAGATTTTAATGCCGGATTCACATATCACCGATCCACACACGCAAACGTGCGTGCATCACACCCGAAAACAATGCTCACTGGATCAACATGAAGACAAATTGCAGAATTTAAGTAATAATTTTTTGAATGAAGTTAAATAAGCACAAGTTAATTTACATTTGACCACAGTTAAAGATTCCTCAGTCAGATTATATTAACTTGAAGAATTACGGTGAAAAAACACTCATATCAGGTTTGATCGTGCGCACGCGCCCGGACCGAAGTTAACTTCCGGTCTATGTTTGTATATCGGGCTGGTTAGTGGCGCCGGCTACAAACACAGTTCAAGTGATGAGTAATGAAGTTGGGCTCAGGTTGTTGTGCTGTTTCACATACATACATTTATTTATTTGTGGCGACCCACCAGAATATCAAAACTTTTCCAAAAGGCTTTGTTGAATAACATGAGCGCACGTAATGCACGTTTAGAAATCATAACGAGGCGCAGGTGTTTTTATATCACTGTATTTCTGAAGGAACACTGTCTTTAGAAAATGTTTTTATGTCATTTTCATTTCATCTTGCATGTTATATGTCTGATAAAGCATTACCGGGCGCAAACCTCTATCGTTAACGTTATTTCTCCCGCTTTTAAAGCGCCTCCTGCTAGCAGAGAGTGAATTTGCATTTTTAATAAGTCCGTCCAAGTAGTTATTGCTGCATCTCGGTCCGTCTGATTTACGAAGCAAACATATTTTGCTTGTTATAAAAACAAAATCTACTCCAGAGGTACTTAGCTGTTGTTATTGATTCTATTTGGACATCTACCGGAAGTTAAGTTAGGGCAACAAACACGCGCATGCGCAGTACCGTTTGTTTATGTTGAAACCGTCTATGTTAGCGCCTTTTGTTAGCACTGCTCAGTAGCAACTCTTGCATATTGGCTTGCTTGTGTCCTTAGGCTTTCCATGTTCATTTGCTTCATATCCAAAATATTTCCAGATAGCACTCCTGCTGTGTTCTTTATCAACCAAAGCCGGTTGCGGAGGCGCCGCACTCACCATCTTTATATTCACTTCACTTTTGCTATTTAACCAGAGCGAATGAGACGAGACACGAGACACGTTGTCAACGCGCCTTTGGAGAGAAGTGAAAGTGACAGCTCGGCTAGGATCGGTGTATCGATACTTCAGGAAATTAGTATTGGTACCGTTCAGATATTTCAGTATCAATATTTATCGAAATATCGATATTTTTGACAACACTAGGCCCTACATTAGTGGAAATTTAAACATGAGATAAAAAAAAACAAGATATACCGGTGCTGCTCATATAATTAGAATATCATCAAAAAGTTGATTTATTTCACTAATTCCATTCAAAAAGTGAAAATTGTATAATGTATACATTCATTCCACACAGACTGATATATTTCAAGTGTTTATTTCTTTTAATTGTGATGATTATAACTGACAACTAATGAAAACCCCAAATTCAGTATCTCAGAAAATTAGAATATTGTGAAAAGGTTCAATATTGAAGACACCTGGTGCCACACTCTAATCAGCCAATTAACTCAAAACACCTGCAAAGGCCTTTAAATAGTCTCTCAGTCTAGTTCTGTAGGCTACACAATCATGGGGAAGACTGCTGACTTGACAGTTGTCCAAAAGACGACCATTGACACCTTGCACAAGGAGGGCAAGACACAAAAGGTCATTGCAAAAGAGGCTGGCTGTTCACAGAGCTCTGTGTCCAAGCACATTAATAGAGAGGCGAAGGGAAGGAAAATAAGTGGTAGAAAAAAAGTGTACAAGCAATAGGGATAACCGCACCCTGGAGAGGATTGTGAAACAAAACCCATTCAAAAATGTGGGGGAGATTCACAAAGAGTGGACTGCAGCTGGAGTCAGTGCTTCAAGAACCACTACGCACAGACGTATGCAAGACATGGGTTTCAGCTGTCGCATTCCTTGTGTCAAGCCACTCTTGAACAACAGACAGCGTCAGAAGCGTCTCGCCTGGGCTAAAGACAAAAAGGACTGGACTGCTGCAGAGTGGTCCAAAGTTATGTTCTCTGATGAAAGTAAATTTTGCATTTCCTTTGGAAATCAGGGTCCCAGAGTCTGGAGGAAGAGAGGAGAGGCACAGAATCCACGTTGCTTGAGGTCCAGTGTAAAGTTTCCACAGTCAGTGATGGTTTGGGGTGCCATGTCATCTGCTGGTGTTGGTCCACTGTGTTTTCTGAGGTCCAAGGTCAACACAGCCGTATACCAGGAAGTTTTAGAGCACTTCATGCTTCCTGCTGCTGACCAACTTTATGGAGATGCAGATTTCATTTTCCAACAGGACTTGGCACCTGCACACAGTGCCAAAGCTACCAGTACCTGGTTTAAGGACCATGGTATCCCTGTTCTTAATTGGCCAGCAAACTCGCCTGACCTTAACCCCATAGAAAATCTATGGGGTATTGTGAAGAGGAAGATGTGATATGCCAGACCCAACAATGCAGAAGAGCTGAAGGCCACTATCAGAGCAACCTGGGCTCTCATAACACCTGAGCAGTGCCACAGACTGATCGACTCCATGCCACGCCGCATTACTGCAGTAATTCAGGCAAAAGGAGCCCCAACTAAGTATTGAGTGCTGTACATGATCATACTTTTCATGTTCATGCTTTTCAGTTGGCCAAGATTTCTAAAAATCCTTTCTTTGTATTGGTCTTAAGTAATATTCTAATTTTCTGAGATACTGAATTTGGGGTTTTCATTAGTTGTCAGTTATAATCTTCAAAATTAAAAGAAATAAACACTTGAAACATAATCAGTCTGTGTGGAATGAATGTATACATTATACAAGTTTCACTTTTTGAATGGAATTAGTGAAATAAATCAACTTTGATGATATTCTAATTATATGACCAGCACCTGTATTTAACGGGAACGGTCGGGTCAGGAAGAACATTATTCTAAGAGGACAACGGGTGAACAAAGAGTGAATTTATAGCGGGAGCGGGTGGGTTTGGATGTGGAATATAACCCCAACTAAAACAGTTTCACTTAAGCAGCCCAGTAGTTGTACAACAGCCGAACACTTGAACAGACAGGCTAGCCTGATGTTCCCGTTTTATGTTGCACTTTGAAAAACCCAAATCAGAAAAAAAGCCTCTTTTATGTTGCACTTTAAAAAACCCAAATCAGAAAAAAAGCCTCTTTTATGTTGCACTTTAAAAAGGTTGTTATTATAAATGTAGCCTAATGTAGTTAAATAATATTAATGACATCCTAATTTGCTGTTACAAACGATGTGTTTCAAACTAAATTTGCAACAAGTTGCGTTTCGAGGAGTGCGTTTATATCCAAGGACTATCACCCGAAAAACAATGTCAAAAGAAATAAGAATTGAAGTTTAGCACAACTCACCAGAACAAAGCATGGGGCATGTTGAGCTTGTCTTGTTGTTTCTGCAGCTTGCTCAGGTTGTTATTCTTTTAATAATTGAATGTGCTAAGAATGGGTTACAAACGATGACAAAGACTGTTCCATAATTCATATTAAACTCAGAAGTAATCTAAAAGTTATAGAAATGTATATTGTTTTGTTATTATTGTTAATATAATTTGTTTTAATAATAAAGAAGATTACTTTATTATTATTAATTTCCATGTTCATTTATAAGCTGACAAGCTTCATGCGTTTTTGATCAAAAGTCATTAGAGATTTGGGGGGGGTGCGATTAACTGCCAAAACCGCGATATTTGTTGCTTCATCACCGCGGTAAGAAAAAAAAATCCCATACCGTTACAGCCCTACTGAGATCATGCTGCTGCAGGCAACCACCAAATGATACACAATGTTCTTCATAAACCAACGAAAATATAAGCAAGCACTTTAAGCACTTGAAATATGTTTTCTCGAAACTTACATAATCCACTTATGAAAACAGAGCACAGAGCTCGCAGAGAATTGATCTACTTATGCACACACAGCCAAAATGCATGCATAAATAAATTATGCATACTGTCGTCTGGATTCTGTCTCTACCTGTAATAATTTTTATTCCACTGATGTATTTCTAATCATTAAGTCTTCATTAATAATAAATATGAATTACTTCTCCCAGCATGTCAATTTAAAAACACACCAGTAACATTAAACATAACAGTACTTCAGGTAAAAACTCAATACTGAAATTAAAAATGCTAAAATAAAGTAACAATACCTGCCCAATTTGTTCTTTTATATGAATATGTTTGTTTTTAAATAAAGGCTGGTGTAAAAATGTATATGGTTTTTGCTGTGGAAATCTTAAAATGTTTCTGATACATACATTTGCCATCCAAACTGGCATCATGGCAGATACTGAAGTAAAATCACTCGCTTCAGTGGAATTCCTCGACAAAAAGACTGAGCTGGTTTGGCTTAGTTCTCACACAAAGACAGGAAAAGGGTGATCTCCATGCTTCCTCTGTTTGTTTGCCATGTGGACATCCAGAGACAGTGCCAGACCACTAGAAACAGCGTTGCCTGGACCAGAAACAAACACACGGAGACATTGTTCTTGATGCATACATCTTTTTGGCACCCTACATAGAAAGGTGAATACGTGTAATGGTCAAGGCTCCACAAGAACGCTCATGACGCATTATGCAAATCAGAGTATTTTAAGACACAGCGTGGTTAATCGAGACCATTGTTGTAGCATGTAGATAAACAATATCAGAACTAAAACACATTGCAACATTTGCTGCAGCAATTACTTCTACCACAACCACCAAACTTGTGTTTCACATTATAGTAATAATAGAAACAGTAAACTGAAGCTCTTTCAAGAGCAACTCTTCTCGAAAAAGGGAGCATCATTCTTCTAGCTATGAAACCACAGGGACTGACAGTTAACTGACTTCCTCAGGGTACTACTACTTGGCTAGAGCAGAGTTTAGGTGCAGGTCGAGGGGTCACATTATGAGAATCTTTACGAATGTGCTGATCATGTGTGGAAAATGACTGGTTCAGTTCTAGGGCCTCAGACTGCTGTCACCACAGCTCGAAACCACTGATGTGCATCATTCACAAATAGCCTGTGCTTCACTTGGTCTCTGGAAAAACAGCTTTTAAGGACTGAAAATACATCACCTTCATGTGACCACAACACACTGTAGTGTAAATACTAAAGCAACTTGATGTGCCACAAACAACACTGAAGAACTACCAAAAAGACCTCAACAGTGCAAGTGTTTCACTGCATGTGACTAAAAATAGTTGGCGCAAACTAAAATACATTTCGGAGGAAATGTGCAAAAGTCCCAGTGTCTTTAAATTGAGAGCATCTTCAATGGTATAACAAACATCTTAATTTTCATTATGAGGTCTTAAATTTGGGAATGGAAAAGCAGGAATACTGATAGCTGAACTTCAAAAGGCTATGATTTCTTTAAAAATAAATGAATGCTTCATATTCAAAAACGTATCATTTAATCAATTTGTACTGTGCCCCTAACGTTTTTTAACATGCTCCTAATTTTTTTTTACTTCGGTACACATGTACACTTTGCTGGCTCTAGACTCATTTTTCCACTGGTCACACTTTAGCAACTAACTTTCTCAGTTGGTCACACGAGCACATAATTTGGTTGCTCTTTTTTTATTTTATTAATAAATGTAGGCTGATGAACTTTTATATTTCTATTTAACTTGTATAGTTATATGGTAACGAAAGTGTTCAACAACCCGTTCTTTCATCAGTATTATTTGTGATTTACATTTTGTGAAGAGGAATTCCCCTTTTCGTGCGATCTTGGTGTCACCTTTTACAAGAAAAGATAATTGTCTGTTTTGCTTATATCTACACCTTTCACTATTTAAGACTAAAACAAAAGATGGATTAATTGTTATTCAATTTAAAATTAATTAAAAAGCACAACTACAAGAAAACAGTAGGCTGCAATGACAAACAGTCTTACATAATGTTTATTAACAAAACAGAATAAGACGAAGCATGGCATAGGACACATCACATGCTGCATTATATACAGACTAATAAATTACAGAATGTTTAGCAAACACTGAGGAATCAAATAAATACTAATATTAAAAAAAATTAAGGAGAGCCTCCATAGCGTAACGTGAGGTAAACAAAATGAAAACAAAAAGAAAAGTAAAAATAAACTGGCTGTCGCTGACAGGACTTGCATGTTTTTTTTCTACATGAATACCACCAACATTTTCTCCTAATCTGGTTTAAGAAGTGGTCTTTTACTTTAGTTTGAAAACCAAATCCTCCGTTGCGCTCCGCAAAATAGTTTTTACACTTTTGCCGCTGCGCTCTGTGATGTTTCCCCACACAGCCAATAGAAACGGGGCATCTAAACAAGCGCCGAAATCAAAATGTATGAACAACTGATTCTCTGTGTGTCTGAATTTTCAGAACTATACGATACAAGTTTGCGGTTGGGAGAAAAGCTGTCATGGAGACACATCTCCATTCAAGTTGGCATGTTAGGTGTGTTTAAAGTGAGGTGGCTTATTGTAGGTAGGCAGTATGCATCAGCGTGTTACGTGAAATAGACACGGGCAGCAGCAGCATTGTGTTAAAAACCGTTCCTCCTCTAGCCTCCTCCACTATTTCGTTGAAATAATGTGGTATTATAAATAAACTACACCCACAGCCTCTTCCTTCCTTGCTGCTCTCTTTCTTCTCATTACTAGCAGGGCTACTGCTATCGTTCGCTTAGCATGGAACAGATACATGATTTGCTGCTGACCGAAAGGTGGAACAACAATCAAATGACTAGACCTGTATAGAACTCCTGCTAAAATTTTTGAAAACTCTGCCTGCTTTGCTCTGGCCAGCGCAGCGCATACGCCTTGTATCTGAAGGGCTGCGCTGAACCCAGTGGGGAAGGAAGCATCAAGCCCCGCTCTACCACAACAGGAGTTTTCAGCTATATTTTCCAAATGTTAAGACTTGTTTGGGCTACCAAACATAAAGTAACAACAACGCAGTAGATGTATGTTGTCACAAAACAGAGACCCTATTCTTCATTACAAGAGGTCAAAGGAAGCATTTGAGACACATTTTAAATTCTTGGATGACCATTCGTGATAAGATGACCGCCTGAGATGGATATAAATTTCAGGTCCAAACTGGAGCTAATAAAATGAAAACCGCACAATAGCTGATGATGCGGTGCTGAATAAATTAATCAAACCGTAAGCTTTCTAGGAACAATCCACATCAGATTCTAAGAAATGAACAGCAAGTAACAAGCTTGATTAGATTGGAGATTAGACTGTAACTCTAAATTGTGAGCTGTGGCAAGGTTTCACTGTCCTACTTAGTGCAGACACTTGCCCTGCTGATCCAATTACCGTCTATGAGTTGTCATGTGCTCAAACTCCCTGTGTGGCCAAACAGGAAGGACTCTCCCAGACTGAGACTATGTCGGAACACCACGATCACAAGAACAAAGGAGAGAAAGATTAGGAAAGAACATCCAATGATGAGAAACAATGATATTTAACAGTGAAAGCTCTCAACATTGATTCCATATTATAATTAGTAGGCTTATAAATAATTCCATAATTATTAAATACAATTTAAAGCAGAAATATTTAAAGACCTAGTGTATATGATCCAAATATATTGGCTGATTTGCTGGAATAAAATATTTGATGCATCTCACGTCAAACAAAGCTCCATCTGCCACAGTAACAGGCTAAATAATAATTCAGGAGTCATGCGAGGTTGCCCTCCAACACAATTAGCACCATTCACTGCGATATGTACACAACAACAGATCACTTGATCATTCCAAGAAATCATCAACAAAGTAAGAAGAACTGTGAGCGATGACTATGTTCTGTTTAGAGTCGTTTCTACCTTTGAGGGCGGGAAGCTTCTGCAGTTCCCGGTTCTTGGTGAGGTTGAATCGTGACGAACTCTGTCGACGCTCCTTCTTTACAATCTGAGGCCCACCCGAGTACTTAATTTTGTTGAGCTGAGTGGGAGGTGGAGTGCTGTTGCTGGGACGCTTGCTGGCTGTCTGCTGGGCCTGGAGAGAAAAAAAACCCACAATGTCCAGAATCAAAATGGGCACATTATGCCGTTCTATGCCATGGCACCACTTTTGGTCACAGAAGGTCAGACTCCAGTGTCTTCCTGATGACAAACACAATAGAAGAGACAAAATACAGCTACCAAAGAGGAAAAAGGCAATCCTGCTAATCAGATGCAGATTCTGCATACTTCAAATACTCATTCTGCAAAGCATTTTATTGGAAAAATGTTTGAATACACCCATGAGTGCCTGATGAGTCATCAATATTTTTGCTGAGAAGAGAAAGACTATACATTTTAAATGTGTGTATCTACTAAAATCAAATTTCAGAACAGGCCTTGTTTGTAATAAGAAAAGGACGTCAATATGAAAACCAAATGAGAGCAGAAAGATGGTCATTAATAAATAAGACTTTGCATCATTCTTTTTTCTCACATTGGACATTACTTAGGAAAAAGCTTAGGATAAGACTGTGATATTTATAATAAATGAAATTGACATTCCAGGGCTCTAGAGTGCGACCAATTTGGTCGCACGTGTGACCTAATTTCTCAAGGGTGCGACTAAAAAAAATCTGAGGGTGCACCTGTGCGACCAGCCGTTCGAGAAAATAAAAAAAGTATCCGCGATTCTGAGTCTCCCTGTGGTTTAACAACAGACATTAGGCTCATATCGTGGTCTAAACCAATCAGAGATAGTGAAGGGCGGACCCCAAACTTTTGTCTATGATGCATTTTTGCTATTCCCAAATCACGTGGAGTTTCAGCAAGCGCAACATGAAAGCCCTGTTTATGATAGAAGAGAGAAATAACCATTAAAACGTGCTTTCACTTTAGGCCTGTGGCTGTTATATTAAACTAAGTTTATTTAATGGGTTTTATTTTATTTTGGCTTCTAAGGATTATAGCCGCGTTTCTTCAAGCACAACTTTCTTCCCTTCACAGCGGTGCGCATTCGTTCCTCCCTGACCAAAACTGAACGTCAGAATCAGATCAATCGTTTGTCGATTGTTGTAAAATGTCGTCTTTACAGTTACTAAATTGCTGGACATTTTTGATAATAAAATGTTGAATGTACAATTCGCACGAGAGACGCTGTTCCCCGGGCTGAAGTGTGTGTGTGTGTGTGTGTGTGTGTGTGTGTGTGTGTGTGTGTGTGCCTGCGGGGCGCGCTCTAAAACTGACAGGCAAAGTACACTTTGAGCTTCGGGCACGTCCAAACGATCAAATACACACAAAGCATGTAAAAACGTCCGGCTTGGAGATTATTCACTTAAACACAGTTTATGTCTTAAAGTGAACGAGAACAGTTTGGAGAAAATTGCGTGAGTCAATATTTTGTTTTACTGACAGATTGGTGCTTCATTAATGTTAATCAAAGAACAAAATACAAAGAGAAAATCACTCACAGCTCTTATTCTGAATAAAGTTATAGCTTTAAGCATTAATCTATCAATACATATAGTGAAAACTATGCAGTGTTCATTTACATTTGATCACTTTCAGATTTATTTTGTAGATATTACTTACCTGAACATTAATGTTAGTAGACATTCATGGAAAAGTTAGATCACTGTTTTTTGTACATTTGTTTTATGATATGACAAATGGTATATTTGTCAGTTTGTTTAACTTTGTTTCTTTGTTCATGTTCTTACTGTATCTTATGTATATAAAAAAATAAAAATGCCTGCACACTGGTGCATTTACAAATTGATGTTTTATATTTATTTAATTCAATATTTATTTAATATTTCAGAATATAAAGCAATGTTAATTAAGCTGCTAATCTATCCTATAAATATAGAATATAGACCAGATGTTTTTTTCCCTTGTTAAATACTGTTTTTTCATAATGTTTAGTGAAATTATTTGGTAGTCTGAGGTGGGATGGGGGCACCGGATTTCTTTTACAGGTTTAAGGGGGGGTTGAGAAGCACTGCACTATAGCATCCCTTCATTCAGACACAGTGGAAGATCTCATCAGTGTAGAGGGTCAAGTCTGGAAGATGTTGATGCTAGAGAGAGTGTGGCCAGCTGGTTTATTCAAGGCCAAAGATCAAGAAGGCTAAACTTCAGGAGTTGGCCATCCGAGGGGCCTGTGACTGCAATGGAGGATAGTCCATAAGACATTGAGCCATGAGATGTTCAGTTTGACACCCTTCAAACACTTAATTTAGATTTTATTTTTACTTAATTTATCTTGAGATGTTTTAACTTTAAGCACTTTAAGCGCCAAAACTTTTTCTGTAAGTTAACTTTCTTGTAGAATTGTGCTTCAAATAAAGAACGTTATGTTGACCAGATTGTTAGTTAATCGTTTACTAGTCAATATTGCCTTTATGATAATTTGGGTGCACCTAACTTTTGTGCTGGTGCACCTAAGAAAAAAAGTTAGGCGCACCAGTGCACCCAGTGCAAAAAGTTAGTCTAGAGCCCTGCATTTACAGTGAGCCTCTGTTGATGTAAATATTTCCACATTTACACTCAATTGTCAAGTCCAGCATAAACGGCCCATATTGTACAAAAAATTGAATTTAACCAATGGCAAAACATTGTATAAAACCCATGCAACCACAGAGAACTGCTGTAACAAAGCAATGCACCACATCAGTAGGGCTGCAACAACTAATCGATAAAATCGATTATATCGATTATGAAAAATCATAGACAATGATTCTCATTATCGATTAGTTGTGTCTGCCCACAGTGCACGTCCAGCTTCAGCCGGTTGCTCAAATTACAGCACTGAATAACGCATTTCTATCAACAAAATGCATCTAAAAATAGTGGAGGAAACAGAATGAGATGAAGTGGGAGAAGTATGTGATCCAAGCTGCCCAAAACATGATCATTCTTTATTTTGAGCTTTATGTTAATGCATTAGTGTAATGGCTTGCCCTGTCAGGCACTGTGACACATGCGTGTGCGTCCTCAGTGCAAAAACGTTCAGTTTACGGTCATATCCTTATCTATAAATGTCACGAATTCACGCGAGCATTAAAGGTCCGTCCTGACCGGCTGTGTTAAGTTTAAAATACCGAATGGCGCGTGCACGCTAGAGGTCTGCTACCCGACCCGAACCCGCGGGTCCCGAAATACTCTCGGGTTTCGGGTCGGGTTTCGGGTTAATGTTTAATGGATAGCTTCGGGCTCGGGTCGGGTTCGGGTTTGTAGCTAAACCAAAACTATATGCAGAGGCTTCGCTGCTTTCATAGATGCACGCACACACATATCAGAGATCGCGCACAAACAGCACGGAAACTTTTATTAGTAAAATAGCTTCGACAGGCTACTGACTCGCAAGTCACAACATTATATTTATCTGCAATGAGGCGGCAAAATCGCTGTTTTTGAAGTAACTAAGCCTCATTGCTTATAGAAAGACATGCGCAGAAGCAGGTTCACATGCACGCGCAACTTTCCTCGGTCTCTCGCTTGCTTGGTCTCTCTCTCTCTCGCTCGCTCGCTCGGTCGGTCTCTCTTTCTCAAATAAATGATTAATTCATTCAAATAAATACAATCTTATTTAAGATCTTATGTCTGATTTAAAGTAGACAGAATGCTAACGAGCCTTAACTGACAAAAAATGACCATAATTTGCACGGTCATCATCTTCTTGTCCATACAAAATTCATAAACTCGGCAGAATGTATGCGACCGCTGCACCTGATGTTCACAAACTTTCATAACTGGTAAATGTTCGTGAAATGGCAGAGCCTTGATTAATCCGTTTCTTTTCATGCAATCGTGAAATGCAACCTTTTTCCTTTTTTTTTTAGTTGGCTATTCGTGGGGGTGGGGGGGCTTGGGGGTGATTTCGGGTCGGGTTCTAAATTTAACTGTGCCGCTCGGGTCGGGTCGGGTCAGACGATCTCGGGTACGGGCCGGGTTCGGGCTTCAGTTTTGAGTCCGTGCAGACCTCTAGTGCACGCGCGTCAGACAGACGGAAACACAGAGCGGGGTTAAGTTGGTTTTGTTTTTGATATTCGTCACACGTTCAGCGATAAACGGCAATAACTCATGTTTGGTTGTTGGCAACCAAAATCATGTTTAGCTTTCTGTATTGGTTAGTCCTCCAAAATGTGTAAGCTCTTTAGAAACAGTAGTAGGCTATTTCTAATGCTATAATATAATTATTGCTGTTATCTATGAAAGAAAGGCAGAGCACTTTATAGTGTTTTTTTTCAGATACGCAATTACAGTCAAAAAGTACATAAACACTGCAATCAAGAATGCAAGCTGTTATGAGGCCATTTTTGTCATTATAAATACTAATTAGTTGTTTCTGTTTGTAATTTGCATAAAAAATGACAATAAAATGTTTAGATGTAAACTTTTTTTGACAGATTCCTGATTCCTACACATCAGTCAACAATCTGCCTCTCTAACCCGTGGAAGTTGAAGTCCACAACTAACCTAACCTACATACCTCCTTATTACCATATCTAGATTCAGCCCACATTAAACATTCATGAGTAGCCTGAGCTACACTATCATCACAGAATCCGTTTTGACCATAGATGAAAAACATAGTATTACCACTATAGGACTTTCCCCAAAACTAAATAATACAAAATGTGTTTCCTTTTGTCAAATTGTACGATATGACTGCAGTGTGCAAAAACCAAGGCAGATTATGTCACAACCACCATCTTTTATGACTGTGCCATATACATTAGGGCTGGCTCAATACCACTTTTTCAGAACCGATACCTATACGATACCAACAATTCTGAGTATCTGCCGATATCGATCCGATACAGCACAGTTTTTTTTTTAATCAGTGTATAATTTGTTTATCTCAGTATGTGTTGACCTGCTCATCACTCTTTTGTGTTTTACACACAATCTACTAAATATAGACATTTACTGTAAAGAAAAACAACAAATGAATGAATATGTAATTATAATCTATGACAAAAATACTTTTATCAACTACGTCAGTGGATAATTCAGTAGCAAAAGTTACTCTAGAAAAATCATGAGTGCAAAATAATTTTACAAAATGTAAAATTAGTGGAAAACAATATTGGGGAACAAAGAAAAGTTGTAGAAATAAATCTGGTAAAAAAACATATTGCTCTTTGTAGGGATGCGCGTTATACCGGTACTGTAAAATTACCGGTATTGATTATATTTCAAACGGTACGATATCATAATTTTGCATAATTCGGTATTTCATACGCTGCTGTTCCGAAGTTCACCTGTAGGTGGCAGTGCTTCTCATATTGCTGCGCATCCGGTAAATGTGACACCAGAACAAGTGAACAACATGATGGGTTAAACAGATTAAACTATCAACACGCCCGAAACAAACAAATGAAGAGAACAGAAGTGAAATATGGCATTACTTTGCATATAAAACAGATGATAAAGGTGAATAAACTGACCACAGGAGGCAAGACATCCAATCTGGCTAAACACTGGTCGCCTGCTCATTCTGATCTTTTCCGAAAACTAACGTTAGAGATCGACAGGTTAGTTAGCGCATCATAACTTCATAATTGTAAGTTTTATTCACAACTTTTTTTGCGTGTTTTAAATGTTTCATTCAACGTTGGTCAGACATGCGCTTTTTCTGAGCTCGTAAGTTACACCTGAAGCACGCGCACGGAAAAGCCTGTCTAACAGCGCCTGATAAACTGAACCAAGTTATCTTTTGAGCCAATACTGTTAAAACACAACAAAGTTTATTTGGGACAACAAAGTTGAAAAACACAAAGAGAAAAAATAACTTGCTACTTTTGACTGAAAAAAATAATACAGCTGCTTTAATAGGAATCAATCTATATAGTGTTTTATTTTATATTACTTCATTCAATTTCTTGAATGCTTCTGCTAAATACACCTATTGTACCTGAAAATAAAGAACTGTTTGATTTATCTGTATGTGTATTTGTAATGTGTATCTTTGTTCTTATTTTTAATAACAAAGATAAAATAATGACAAAGATTTTTATCTTCCCCCACTTTGGTCTAAATATCCACCATTCTTTTTTATATTTTGTAACCTTGAAATGATTTGTCTTCGTAATAGGGCAATTATTTTGGCTGCACTGCTCAGACACAATAGTAAAATCAACATGACAAAGAATCGTGAAATTGTGATATACATTTTTTTTTTTTATAGTGATATGATATTTTTGCCATATACTTTGACTGTTAGAATAACACTTTAAAGAAATATTTGTTATAAGTCATTAACAGCATTGACATTATTATAGCACTTATAAATGTTGGTCAATAATTATTTATAAATTGTAAATGTTTACTAATATATCTTTAGTATGTTAACATTATGCATTAAACACATACATAACATTAACCAAGATTAATAAATACTATATATATATATATATATATATATATATATATATATGATGATCAATCACTTCATTTTTTTTTCAGTCTTTTTTTTTGTTGGTTATTTGTCACCTATGGTATCGATTTAGTATCGATACCGAGGTATTACATTCTAGGGGTCGACCGATTATCAGCCTGGCCGATTATCGGCGCCGATATTAAGCATTTTTACGATTATCGATATCGGCCATTTTCAAAACAGATTTGCCGATAATAAAAAAATATTTAAAAAAATCTTTTTTTTTATTTTTTTTTATTATGCAAACAAACATACTATTTACAGGTGACATTATTTATTGGTGAATAAATAATACAGGTGAAATTATTTAATGTTTAAATGCACTATTTGGCTCGATGCAGCCTGTCTGAACTCAACACTCGAGAGCAATCTCCGCCCACCGCTCATCTGATATGTAGAGAGTCACGAGTCCGACCAATCAATGCGGAAAACTGAAGGCAGTCTCACACCGAACGCACTTGCTAACTGGAGCTGCCTCAGTGATCACGCATCAGTTTTCTCTCAAAAGTAAGGCAGCAGCAGACGTTGCTGAAGTTGCAATAAATCACAATCCATTATGATGTCCGCGATGCGGAAAATGCGGGCGGAATCGCGGAATGCAGTCATATAATGGAATTTACCGTATAACGCGGAATGTCACGGAATTTGTCGAAGTTTGGATGAATTAATCAAAAGTAGGTCAGTACACTTAAATCGACTCGCGCTATGGACTAGTATCTAGAAATATTAAGCCGCAAAAACACTTTAAATATGAATCCTGCATGTTCTGCATCTCTGTTAATGAATGACACAGACGTGCGGTTTCATTTACTGCACACATACATACTGAAGAGTGTTTTCAGCATCTGCCGTCTCACTAAATGAGGACATAAATACATGAACAACATCCCCAGAACTGCTCGGAGAGTCACTTCATGAGCATTTGACCGTTTCATTTGAGTAAAACGATCGTCATATCATATATACATAGGCTACAGAAACTTAAAAGGTCCTCATGGCAACCTGTCAAAATATAAGTTCGGTTTAGCCGAATATATTACAGTGGTGCAGTAGAATATACGTAATACAACTACAACAATTATTACAACTTTTGTTGAGAATAATCCCACAATACGCTAAATACGTTTACTTTAAGTTTTACAAAATGTTTACAGAATGCTTCTGGGTGATCCCTGCACTTATGTTATTATTAATATTACTGTTTATTTAATGTTGTTGTTATTAACAGTTTTCAGAATTAAAGACATGTTTAAAAGCATTTAAAGAACTTTTTTTTGTCAGAGCTCTTGTTAGGGGTTCTTGCACGTAGTGCAGCATCCCTATTGTAATTATTATTAATTTTGGCATTCATTTTCATTTTTACTCCAGACACGCAAATCGGTTCTCGGTCTACTTGATCTGTAATAATCGGTATCGGTATCGGCCCTGAAAAACACATATCGGTCGACCCCTATTACATTCTGGTACCGTACCGAAACCAAAATTATGGTATCAAACCATCCCTAGCTCTTTGTATTGTAAAATACATTCATGCAAAACAAGTAATATATATACTGTAAAATTTAAATACATTTCTTTGAAACGTACTGCACAGTAATGAAGCAGCACCATATAACAGATGAGACGAACAAGAAAGGCTATTAATAATCTTTTATTGCTCAAAAATATTATAACACGAAAGGCTCCAATACAGAGCGGCATAAAGCACTTATGCGCATCCCGTGCGCAGAATGGTGCGCTTAAAGCAACACGACTCACAACGCGCAGGCACAGCGCTCCGGAGTCTGCAGAGAGACGTTCAAAGCACAAAGGAATGAGATATTAATGCGTAGTGTATTAAATCTGTGCAACGGTTTATTGAGCCTTTTCATTAAACCGGTTTAAATTTCAGTTACTGTACTCATGAAGAACCCTTCATAGTGCTCTCTACAACGGTGTTGTGATCTAACAGACACCCGGTAGAAAGTAACACGATTTAGAAACAGCACGAGACTAGCTAGATAAAATCTTTTTATGCAAAACCATTTAACTTTATTTACAGATCAAGTATAATAGGAACAGTGGAGAGAGTTTTATCGTCTTGACTCTAGTAACTGAACGCGGCACGCAGTTTGAAAGCTGAATGGACAGCTGCAGCGAGAGAAGTGTTTACGTGAACTTGACTTAAATATGAATCTATTCCTCACATTAAATTATATAACAGCTTCAGAACACTTGAAATATAGTCCACGAAAACTTTATGCTGTTTTATAATGTGTTTGTGGCTTAACAATAACACTATGTTAGCTATGCAGAATATCGAATTTGGATCGGTCTCATCAGACCGATACCCCGATCCAGCATAAATTGCCAGTATCTAAACAATACCGATCCAGAATATCGGATCGGCGCACCCCTAATATACATCTCAGCTAATACAATATTTCTGACACTGTCTGAGCTTCGTGTGAGGCTAAGAGTAATTGCAGAGGCAATTAATCGGTCGCCAGTGAGAATGTCACACTAAGCCATCCAAGGCTGCCAATTTTGCCCTACGACAAAATACATTTCACAACCCCTGAAATTAGTCTCAGGCAGCATAATTGAGGCAAAAAAGAATCACAGTGTGCACCCGGCTTTAGAGGCACATTGATTAAGAAACAAAGCTGATCTCTGGTTTATAGGAACACAGAATCAATGCTAAACCACAATGCATTACTAACACCATGGCTGAAGCAGATCAAATAGCAGTAGAACTTGCTAAATGAGCAACATGTGACTTTCCAAAACAACTTAGCAGCCTCATGAACAAAGCTTTAATGTACTGAAAGTTTTTAATGAAGAAAAAGGAACACTGTCCAAGCAAAAAATGGTGTGTGTGAGTGTGTGTGTGTGTAACATGTTGAGACCTGCCCATAGAATTCCAATGCTGGCCTCAGTCACAGGGGTTGCATGACTGAGCCGGACTTAAAATAGATAAAATCAATAAACACCCCCTGCTGCAGCTACGTCACAGTCTCTGCCCGCTGATTCCAGCCGTCAGTATCACTTTGATGAACACTGAGATCTTTCAGTCCCAACAGGGTTTACAGAGACAAGCTATTGCATCAGTACAACTGCACACTTAAAGGGATACAAGTCAATACGTAAACGCATACAAATGTCATTATCTCGCAAATCACTACTGACGCAAGAAGGCAACAACAAAAATGTAGTAAACATTTCCCTTATCGCTCAAATACTTCTTTACTAAGGTCTAAAAAACATGTCTGACTGGATGCCAAAGCAACATTAAAAACAGAACAATGCAAACAGTAGTAAACTGTTCAAGACTTCCTTTCATGAACCAAGTAGAAATATTAGTGTAGACAACATATTTATATGATTTGTTAAATAAAACTTCTAGTCACCTAATCCCACCTCTCCAAACATTACATTAAAAAAAGGATAACAAAATTGTTATGGGGCAACTCTAATAAAATGTGTCCTGCACATTTTATTTTATTGCACAATTTATTTATGTATGTTCTCTTGTGTTTGTATTCCACATAATTGCACTGTCCATGGAGCGGACCTGACTTACATTTCAATGCTGGTTATATATTCTGTATAATTGTGTATGTGACGAATAAAAAAAAATCTTGAATTGTGCAACGTTCAAAACAATATTTTAATGCAATACAATGGAACATTTTGAAGCAATACAGTATCTTGCAATTTACCTGATCCATACCGCTGTCACAAAATTAAGCACAACTTGGAGACGTAAAAGGAGGGACAGAAAAATATATTTTAAGCTACTGCTATTAGATTTAATAACACACAGACAGACCTAGAGTCTAGGCTCATTTTGAGAGGGGATTTGCATTGCTTTGTGCAGGAGAATAAAGAGCCACTTCAATCTTGGTTATTTAATGAAGCAGAAATAGAAAAGAGGGTTTGTCTGGAAGCAAAGTAGATATCAAGGGCTTTACCTATCCTCAGCATGATACACTTCAGACTTGTGAGTTTGACAAGCTAAACGTGCAACTGTATGTAACACAGTTGCAAAAACACAAGCAGAATCAGCAGGAAGTGCAAGGATTACTATGCATAATGAACGCTGCCTCGCAAAAAAAGGATTCAACATTGCCTTCTTGTGCCCTGAGGAATGAAAAAGCCCAGCTACAACACTTAGCAGGCAAGTATTCGTGCCAAGTCCACTATGGTCAAACACAGTATGAGATATGTTTTTAAAACTGTCATCTTTACCTCCTCTGAATTTTCAGTCCCAGCATCCTTTCCGCCACCAGCATTACTGTTTTTCGTGCTGCTTTTTGCAGATTTGGTTGGTTCCTGTAATGACCACAAAATACACAATACATGAACATTTGAGTCAAATCAAAGGAAGGTCATATTATTTTGATCATTCCGTCAAATCATGGGCAGGTCATGCTGCAGGGCTGGCATGACAGGTGATGGTCAACAGCAACTAGATTTCGAATCAGACAATGACATTCACAAAACATTGACTGCTTTCTGGGAATGATAAATGATTTCAGTTCACAACCTCCAGCATCATACACAGTGACAAACTTGTCCACTAATATATCGAGCGTTTATATAACGATGCCCACAGCTTGTCCACTGAAACATTGACTCATGCAGTGACAGGACGCACAGGAGAACATGTTTGCGTGTCCAGCTTATGCTGCAATCTGTCAACTAATACGCCTCTATTCACATATTAACGGCCGGTCATAATCTTACTATAGAAAACTGATCTGTAAAGCAAACACCGGGTAAAACAGCTATCGAAGAGCACTCTTATCAAACATACATGATTCATATTTAAATTCCCGTCACGCTGAGCAAAATAAAACGCTTTTTTATGATTTAAACGTTTTCTGAGGACGTAACTGTCATTATTTTGACGAGACATAACGTTACACGCACAAATGCGCTCTTAGCGGGCTAACGACTAGCGCGGCCTTCACTTACAAAAATCAACGCCAGTACATGCAACAGAATAATTGTTTTACAAAACTGAATTCTCGGACGCATTAATTAGACATGTGTTATGATTTTAATCTGTACTTTACCTTCTCTTTTTTAGTTTTATTCGGCATTTTGAAAATGTTGTCTTTAGCCGTGCCTCCGTGATAAGGCTTCCCTTGCGCTCAGGCTCTCGCTCACACTGTTACATCGCCCTCTCCTTGACCAGCAGCAATCTGATTGGTCAGCAAGGCACGAGACAAGATAGCAACAGCACAGTGGAATTTTTCTATTGGCTGCTTTTTGAACCAGACGGTCTTGAGTTTTCCAAACGGGGTGCTGGCTGCGACGAGGAAGGGGACTACAGCTGTTGCTGACGGCTGTCTCTCTTGTGGAGGCGAAGATTGTCACAAGAGAAATTGATTGTAGGAGGGAGACTTGTGTTGGTGACATTGACCTTCAACATGTCAGAATAGGGACATCCAGAGGTTTTGGTTGTATAAAGCAAAAAAGCTGGACCATTTATAATATAAATTATATACTTTTATTTGTGAATATTGATGCATTTGAGGACATTTGTTGTCCAGCTTCAGAATATTTGTCTCTTCAGATAGATTGTACTACATTCAATGTATTAAATATATTATTCTTTATGAGAGTTATTAAAAATCCCTTAACTGCATATAGGATTGTTCTACTGTAATTTTCTTACAACAGCATGGTTAAAATTCACCAAATGTGGGTCTTCAAGTTCTTACACTCTTTAGCTTGGAACTAGTGTTACACACGGTCCTTGTTATTTTTGTAGACATCTTATCAACCATGTAGTGCTTTCTCATATATTATATAGATTCATTACACATACAGTAAAATATTCCAAGCCTTTATTTCTTGAAATTTTGATGATTTTGGCTTACATATAATGAAAATTCTGACTCTCAGAAAATTAGAATATTACATAAGATAAATAAAAAAGGATATTTTAAACAGAAATTTCAGGCTTCTGAAAAGTATGTTCATTTCTATGCACTCAATACATGGTTGGGCCTCCTTTTGCATGAATTACTGCATCAATGCGGCGTGGCATGGAGGCAATCAGCCTGTGGTACAGCTCAGGTGTAATGAAAGCCCAGGTTGCTTTGATAGTGACCTTCAGGTCATCTGCATTGTTGGGTCTGGTGTCTCTCATCTTCTTCTTGACAATACCCCATAGATTCTCAATGGGGTTCAGTTCAGGCGAGTTTGCTGGCCAATCAAGCACAGTAACACAGTAACCATGGTCATTGAACCAGCTTTTGGTACCTTTGGAAGTGTGGGCAGGTGTCAAGTCCTGCTGGAAAATGAAATCAGCATCTCCATAAAGCTTATCAGCAGAAGGAAGCATGAAGTGCTCTGAAATGTCCAGGTAGATGGCTGCATTGACTGTGGACTTCAGAAAACACAGTGGACCAAGACCAGCAGATGACATGGCAGCCCAAATCATCACAGACTGTGGAAACGTCACACTGGACTTCAAGCAACATGGATTCTGTTCCTCTCCACTCTTCCTTCAGATTCTGAAGGAAGACTTTGGACCACGGAGCAACAGTCCAGTTCTTTTTTCTCTTTAGCCCAGGTAAAATGCTTCTGACGATGTTTCGGTTTCAGAAGTGGCTTGATAGCCCTTTTCCTGAAGATGTCTGAGCCGGTGACTCTCTTGATGCACTGACTCCAGCTTCAGTTCACTCCTTGTGAAGCTCTCTGTTTGAATCGGCTTCGCTTGACAGTATTCTCAAGCTTGCGGTCATCCCTGTTGCTTGTGCAAATTTTCATACCCAATTTCTTCCTTCCAGTCAACTTTGCATTTAATATGCTTTGATGCAGCACTCCTTGAACAGCCACCCCTTTCAGTAATGACCTTCTGTGACTTAACCTCTTTGTGGAGGGTGTCAATTATCGTTTTCTGGACCATTGCAAAGTCTGCAGTGTTCCCCCATTATTGTGGTTTCAAAGAACAAGAGATTTATACCCACAATTTATACTGTATGGATGGTAATTTATTGAAACTCAAATGTAAATATTATATTTTGAGATAGTGATTTTTGACTTTCATTAGCTGTAAGCTCTATTCATTAAAATTAAAAAAGGTGAAGTGTTTTACTTTACATGTAATGAATCTAAAATATATGAAAGTTTCACTTTTTGAAATAAGTTACAAGAAAAAATGAACTTTTCACCATATTCATTTTTTTGAGATGTACCTGTATATAAAATAAAAAATTCTATATTTTGTATATTATCAAGAGAAAACGTCCATACATTAGCATCTACTGCCATCTATTGGTACATTTTTCTCAAAACCATTTCGACAGGGATTTTAGCCTACATTCATTTAATTTGTATTCAAACGACCAAAAAAAAGAGAACAGAAACATGATTGCATTCACAAGCATTTATTTGAAGTACAGAACAAGTACATTTCATTATATTTATTTACCTATCATTAACTTCTGACATTTTTTTTAACAAATTCACTAGTGAGTAAATAAATATGGTGCTAAAAGGATAGTTCACGACCAAAATGAAAATTAAATCATTATTTAATGTCGTCTATCCAAACCTGTATGACTGGAAATTATTTTCAACACAAAATAAGATATTTTGAAGTCCATGGACTTTAATTGTATGAAGAAAAAAAGGAGACATTTATTTCAAAATATCTTATTTTGTATTCTACATAAAGTTATTGATTCGGTATTGTACATGGTGGTAATTCAAATCATTTTCATGTCGGGGTCAACTATGCTTTTTACTAGGCTATTTTTAAAACCTGTAGTATTCTTAGTTCTTCCACTTTACATAAATTATATTAATTCTCAATAAATTACCAAAACACTTACCCTTCATGGTAATCTTCATTTTGGCTGACGTTTTTTTAGTTCCTCCCTGGATGCAGTTGTCAGCTGTAACATTACCATCATTAAAACACAGTATAAACCAATCAACCATATCTCCAGCAAATGCCTAAACAGAGGAATTCCTTAATACATTAGTCTTATGGTTTATTCTCTATCAGGATTCATGCAGATATGAAAAACTTAGTGTATGTGTATAATGCACAATTACAAATACAAGTTCAGTATACTCATGTTCAAGATGTTTACTAGAAGCAGGTACAGCTTATTACTTTACAATTTGTAATAAAAACTAGCAATTTTACTTGCATTCATATTTGATGCACATGCAAAAAAATAGTGCAGTGTGCCTCATTCATGAAACACCAACATAATGGATTTGTATATAACGTTCTCAAAACCATACTTACGCAAACCGCTTTACTCAATGTGACAAAGTGCTTAATAAAAACATTTTATGAATGATTTACACAGAAATCCATTCTGCAAAACTTAAAAAAAAAAGAATGCACAAGTCTAATACCAGCAGTAATATAAGCAAGATAAGATAATCAGTAAGAGGCAAAGACGCAAAGGGTTGCTTTGATTTATTTGAGCTAGCACAGAACATGTGCAATTACACCAACTATCTGTAGATGCTTAAGTAGCATGGTAGTAATGTGAACATTATAACACAATTACTTACAAAAACTGAAACTGGAAAGAAAAGCCATCAATACAGAGTACAGTGTAATAAAAACTACGGAGGCCAAGCCTGATATTTTCTGGCCAGAGTTGTGAACGCATATGTCCTTGAAGCATGAACTCCACACCATTTTTCTTCTGAGCCTGGATCTTTCTGGCTCCTGCATTAAAATATCTTAATTTATTTAAATGGAACGAACAGAGCAAATGGCTTTACAGATTTAAATGTTTGATACACATCATATTTATTATATGTTTTACATTACCTTTGGGAAAAAGGAATGGTTTCTGCTGGAAACAAAATAAGGAAACAAGTAGCTCAACACCAGGTGCTTTTGACAAGATAGCAAAACTTTAACACATACTAAGGGTTAATTACTTGATGAAAGTTTTCATTTTCTTAAAGGGATTCCTTCCCCAGCACCCACTTCAGAATGAATGCTTTTCAGTCCACGTTTTCACTGGCATTACCTGCCAAAAGGTTAAGAATAGACATGAAACATTCTAACTGGATAAAGCAAATACAAAGAATACTTCAAAATCACTTATTAACATTCAGAGGTATCATGTACATCCCTAAATCTACTATTTGAAGGTCCTTTACAAAGTCTCAAAATTGAATTCAAATGTATCCAAGTTTATTTGCTCAGTGAAAGAACCAGGAAGGGGAGAGAATGACATTGGTTCCTCAGATTCCAGAGGGTTTTCCTCTTCAATATTTGTCTGTATTGTGTCCTGACCATCTACTTCCATCAAAGTTATATCCGCCACAGATATTTCAATAGATTTAAGAACTTGTTGATCATCAAAATCTTCCTCTTTTGCATTATCGTCATTTGGAAGGTCAGGTTTTAAGATGGCATCCTCAAAGTCTTGTTCAAATTCTGAGTCCTCGTTCTTGAGAGAGTCCTCTCTCTGGGCAACATTCAACTCCTCATTCCTGGGGGGTTCTTCTGTCTGGGCAAGATTTGAGTCCTCGTTTTTGGGGGCATCTTTTTGGGTAACTACGGACTCCTCATTTTTGAGAGGTTCTTCTCTCAAGGTAACTGTTGAGTCCTCGTTATTAGGGAGTTTTTTGGGGTTTACTCCTGACTCATTCTTGAGAGGTTCATCTCTCAGGGGAACTTTTGAGTCATTGATCTTGAGAGGTTCTTTGCTCTGGCAAACATCACTAGCATTTTTCTTAGGAGATTCTTCACTCTGGGCAAGATTTGAGTCCTCATTCTTGGGGGCATCTTTTTGGGCAACTACTGAATCCTCATTATTGAGAGGCTCTTCTCTCAAGGTAACAGTTGAGTCCTTGTTCTTATGGAGTTCTTTTTTGGTACCTCCTGACTCCTCATTTTTGAGAGGCTCATCTCTCATGGGAACTTTTGAGTTGTTGATCTTGAGAGGTTCTTTACTCTGGCAAACATCACGAGCATTTTTGTCTTTATTATTGGACTCTCTGCAGGTTGAGCCACTGTCTTGAGGAGCAAATCCAAAGTTTTGTTTGTTACCAACACCGCCACCGACAGAGGTTTTAACTGCGGCACTGCCACTGTAGAAAATGTCAAACAAATCTTTTGCTTTTCCTGCTGCAAGAGTTGTCTTTGGCTTTACAGTTTTGTAGGGCGGGTCTCTGTCTTTAGAAGAAAGCTGAGGAGGAGGACGAAGGATTACGGTGAGCTTCTGCTCAGCCTCAGGCACTCCAGGAGCAGCCACATCAGACTCGAGAGTAAAAAGACATTGACTGGGCGTAACCGGTTTCATCTGGCTGGAATTTTCCAATTTTGGCGCTGCAGTGGGAGACTGAACAGGTACGGATATGCTGAAGATATCTACAGGGTTTGCAAGGATGTCCTTAGTTTGTTTTAATTGCACCTCTTCTCCACTAAATGCCTTAGAAATGAGGTCTGCTGACAATGTTGAGCCCTTCTGAGTTCCTGTTACAAGTGAAGGAGATTTGTCAGCAGATGGTGTTGGTTTATTTTGCACACCTGTGTAAGACTTCCTAATAACCATGGGAGATGAGGGAGGAGGTACATTAGGATTAGTTTTATTTTCGTTGTATGCTAGCCATTCACCTGAGGGGGGCAGCAAAGCCTTTCCTGTCAATTTAATAGCAATGGAGTTTGCAACAGCTATAGACTTGGAAAAAGGATCTACCTCAGCTTCTTTGTTTTCTGCCATTTCACTCTCTTCCTCTTCCTTTAAAAATTGTGCTGCCATCCTCTCTGCCTCTTTCTCTAGAACAGTCTTCTGTGGCTTTTTCAGACCAAACTTTCCAAAGCTAGGCCGACCGGCAGCTTCCACGTTCTTCCTGCGAAGTTTAGCAAGCAAGGCGGGACTTGGGCCACATAATATTTTAGGAGGCTCGCTGGGTTTCTCTGATTCTGATTTGCCATCTTTAGCACTGAACTTTCCTGTGCTCTCTTTGTCATCTTTGGAATAACCAGCCTGGCCCTTCTGGTGCTGATCTTCCTTTTTCTCATACTTTCCGTTACTATCTTGGTCCTCGTCCCACTTTGATTTTGCCCAATTCCCCCGGTCCTCATCTTTGTATTTTGACGACTTCTCTTCAACCTCCCGTGTGTATTTGTACTTATTTTCTCTGCCGTACTTGGGCTTCTCCTCTTCTCTACCATATCGGCCTCTGTCATCATCCTTTCTAAATCTATATTTGTCGTCCTCTTCTCTATATCGATAGTGTTCATAATCATTATCTCGGTTTCTAAATCGGTCCTCTTCATACCTGGATCTCTCCCCTTCCTCCTTCCTGTACCTATATGTGTATTCCTCTTCTTTTCTGAAGCGGCTTCGCTCATCGTCATCTTTTTTGTACCTAGCTCTCTCATCCTCTTCCTTTTTTATTTTGGCTCTCTCATCATCCTCCTTGTATTTCTGTTTATCTATATCCTCTTTTTTGTATTTCTCCTTGAGTTCATTCTCACTCTCTTTAATATTCTTATACTCCTCTTCCTTGCTGTACTGTGGTTTTGTCTTCACTTCATTACTTGACATTTTTCCTTTGCTGTGTTTGGATTTCTTCATATCATCCTGTTCGTTGTCTTCACGTTTTCGTTTGTGCTCTGAACTCTTTTGGGTCTCCAAGCCAGCCTGACGGTCCAGGTTCCTCCTTTGTTCATAGAGGGGATTTTCATACATTTTTGCCTGTTGAAATCAATGCATATGAAATAATTACATCTGGTCCAAAAAAATTGGTATAATGTGCAGTCATATCCTAACCCTAATTATATTTATAATGAATATCATGTGTGATATTTACCTTGTATTTCTCATTGTGAGCATGGCAGGTGACATGGGCCTCAGCACAAATGGGATCACCAAAGAACTCTTCACATAAATGGCAGAAAAATCCCCTTACAGGGATTAAGAACTCAGAGCCTAAAGGAAAGAATACAACACAAAATTAAATACATTTACCAGTTGTGTGTAATGGTTTTGATTGCTGATAATTTACCCTTAATCTGCTTGAGGCATACTGCAAGAAAGCCACAGAGAATCATAAAGAAACTGAATGATTCTGGTTCTTTGACCCTCAGATTCTATTTAATGATTCCAAATCCTTAATGGTGCATGTTTTAAATCAAATAAATTGCTTTAGCTTAAACAAAATCAATGCGTTTTCTTATTAGCAATCACATTTCATAAAGATGTTACATTTACATATTTAGCAGACGCTTTTATCCAAAGCGACTTACAGTGCATTCAGCGTATACATTTATTTTCAGTATGATTGTTATTACCTTTTGTTGGCTTTGAAGTCCTCTTTCCAGCTGGGGGTTTCTTTTCACTATCTGATTTTGCCCAAGGTCTGTCATAAGGATCTAAAGTCTATACGGGAGCAAAAATTGATGATTGAAGCAGAGATGCAACTGGCAGAAATAAATGCAGCATTTGCAAGGTAAAGAATCTGATTTTGTATATCAGCACACATACCTTCCTATGGGTTTTGCTGTGCAAATGCATGAAATAATCAAACATTGAACCACTGGTAACATTGCAGTTTTTACACCAGTGGTTTCCTGCGTCGTAGTACTCGAACTGCTCGGCAGCTGTGTCCAGGCAATGGCTGCTCGACGGAAGAGGTGACTTGGGTTTTTCAGGAGACGCTCTTGATTTTGAGGAGGCTACCTAGATTAATTTAGGCAGTACACAAAAATGCATAAGTAAAAGTAACTAAGCGAGCTGAATCAAATAATCTAGAGGTATCCATTTTGTAAATGAAAGAAAAGCGTTTCAAAAGAAACAAATATAATCCTATAGCCAATCATTAAAGTTTGTCATAGGAGACTTACCTTGGCAAAATAGGCCATCTGTTTTCCAGTCGGGGAGAAGTTACCCATGGGTTTAATACTTCAATTATTTGACTACTAGAAAGCTAATGGTTTTTAAAAGGCCATTTCAAAATGAGATGTGAAATGGCTTTATATCATATAACATACATTAAATTCATCAATAAAATCATCAAGCACCAACACAATAGAAACTGATTCAGAAGACATCAAAACACTTGATGCAGTGCATATCTTTCGCGTTGTTTTAAACTAAATTATCTATATATATGTCTTGATATTTGATATACAGTGGGTACAGAAAGTATTCAGACCCCCTTACATTTTTCACTCTGTTATATTGCAGCCATTTGCTAAAATCATTTAAGTTCATTTTTTTTCCTCATTAATGTACACACAGCACCCATATTGACAGAAAAACACAGAATTGTTGACATTTTTGCAGATTTATTAAAAAAGAAAAACTGAAATATCACATGGTCCTAAGTATTGAGACCCTTTGCTGTGACACTCATATATTTAACTCAGGTGCTGTCCATTTCTCCTGATCATCCTTGAGATGGTTCTATACCTTCATTTAAGTCCAGCTGTGTTTGATTATACTGATTGGACTTGATTAGGAAGCCACACACCTGTTTATATAAGACCTTACAGCTCACAGTGCATGTCAGAGCAAATGAGAATCATGAGGTCAAAGGAACTGCCTGAAGAGTTCAGAGACAGAATTGTGGCAAGGCACAGATCTGGCCAAGGTTACAAACAAATTTCTGCTGCACTTAAGGTTCCTAAGAGCACAGTGGCCTCCATAATCCTTAAATGGAAGACGTTTGGGACGACCAGAACCCTTCCTAGAGCTGGCCGTCCGGCCAAACTGAGCTATCGGGGGAGAAGAGCCTTGGTGAGAGAGGTAAAGAAGAACCCAAAGATCACTGTGGCTGAGCTCTAGAGATGCATTCGGGAGATGGGAGAAAGTTGTAGAAAGTCAACCATCACTGCAGCCCTCCACCAGTCGGGGCTTTATTGCAGAGTGGCCCGACGGAAGCCTCTCCTCAGTGCAAGACACATGAAAGCCCACATGGAGTTTGCTAAAAAACACCTGAAGGACTCCAAGATGGTGACAAATAAGATTCTCTGGTCTGATGAGACCAAGATAGAACTTTTTGGCCTTAATTCTAAGCGGTATGTGTGGAGAAAACCAGGCACTGCTCATCACCTGTCCAATACAGTCCCAACAGTGAAGCATGGTGGTGGCAGCATCATGCTGTGGGGGTGTTTTTCAGCTGCAGGGACAGGACGACTGGTTGCAATCGAGGGAAAGATGAATGTGGCCAAGTACAGAGATATCCTGGATGAAAACCTTCCCCAGAGTGCTCAGGACCTCAGACTGGGCCGAAGGTTTACCTTCCAACAAGACAATGACCCTAAGCACACAGCTAAAATAACGAAGGAGTGGCTTCCCAACAACTCCGTGACTGTTCTTGAATGGCCCAGCCAGAGCCCTGACTTAAACCCAATTAAGCATCTCTGGAGAGACCTAAAAATGGCTGTCCACCAACGTTTACCATCCAACCTGACAGAACTGGAGAGGATCTGCAAGGAGGAATGGCAGAGGATCCCCAAATCCAGGTGTGAAAAACTTGTTGCATCTTTCCCAAAAAGACTCATGGCTGTATTAAATCAAAAGGGTGCTTCTACTAAATACTGAGCAAAGGGTCTGAATACTTAGGACCATGTGATATTTCAGTTTTTCTTTTTTAATAAATCTGCAAAAATGTCAACAATTCTGTGTTTTTCTGTCAATATGGGGTGCTGTGTGTACATTAATGAGGAACAAAAATTAACTTAAATGATTTTAGCAAATGGCTTCAATATAACAGAGTAAAAAATTTAAGGGGGTCTGAATATTTCCCGTACCCACTGTATATATCCCTTAAAATCAATGCCAATTGTGATGCCTAGAATAAAGAATTTAGGGACTATTACATACCCTGTTATATGCAAACATAACACACAATTATGATTAAACAACATTTACCAGTTTAGTAAATCATAGCCACGATTTACTACATAATGGAAACAAATTAGTAAATCGTGGCCATGACTTAAAACAAGAGAACAAATCAGTAAATGTACAACCAATATATATATTGTGGGCACAAATTCTTAATTTGTGCCCCCAATATACATTTTTCCAACTATAACTCACTTTGAACTAAAACAGTGGTTTTTAAATTGTGGTATGTTGTGATACCACCAGGAGTACACAAAGTGTCTCAAGTGGCTTACAACTCTAGAAATTTACTAGAGATGCACCGATAGACCAGCCAGTGAACGGAATCGGACGATTTCTCGCATTACCGGCCTGGATCGGTGACCGGTGGTCAGTCTCACGTCTTGCCTATTCCGAAGCAATCGTTTTATTGCCAGTGGTGCAGGCAGAGACGACACAGCCATGCGCACACTCACAGTAGATATCACAGTCGCGAGTATACATGTCGTTTCGCATGAGAATAATTCTAATGGACAATAATTCTACATTCTAATTTTAATGGCATTCAGTGTAAACGGCGATTGATAATGCATTTATGTCATGCCAGATGAGGCTGGAACAGTCTGAGTGAGTGTGTGAGAGAGACAGCACATACAAAGTAACTCAAAATGTATAGATGCATACTGTGGTAAAAAAAAAAAAAAAAGATATTTACAAAATATGATTTAGGTAAGCAACATTATATGACCATAATGTTGCCCTGAAAATTAATATCAACATGACTGCAATGTGACACTGATTTTATACAATAATATTTCAATAAATAAGTTAAAATTAAGTGACTTCGATTTTAAACAAAATGCTGACTGTTTTTGTTCATGACTCGCTCATTAAAACAGATATTTCCACCACCTACTGGTGGTTTAGTCATATTTGTATGTTTAAAAAGTATATGTAAAACATTAATCTTATAAAATTATTTATGCATTTGAAATATTGCAGTGTAAATACATTTATGGCACCTCAGTTTCATCAAAATGTCTGTGTAAATGCATCTTATACCACTTCAGATGCAGCTTCTGTTTCCTCAACAGTGGAAATATAAAGTTTGTTAATACTAATTTCATTTGAATGGTAACAACTACAGTTACTTATTATACTAACTTAATGATGATACATTTAATAAGGTTAGGGGAAATAAATTACTATTTGCAAACAGTGGGAAATGACATGTTTTGGTAGATACAGCAACTCATTTTAAGTTAACTATTGTTTCCTTTTTTCAGTCACAGAGCACTTTATTTTGAGAGAGAAAATCTGTAACTCAGTCCAGATTGGGGGAATGGGAATTGTAATGTTTAATAATCAAATTGATGTAAAAATGTTTGTTGAAATTTGAATATATTTTTGTTTGAATATGCTGTCAATTATAGTTCTAAGAAAGAAAATCGGAATTGGCAAAAATCAGTCTCGGCAGGTCAGGCCAAAATCGTCCAAAAAAAATTGCAATCAGTTCATCTCTAAAATGTACTATACTAAAATGCTGCCTTCTGGTCAGTTGATTTTATTCTGTGCTGAAAGAACCACAAATGCTGATTTAATCAAGAAAAATGCAGCACGCTATTCTCTTTAATCTCAAGGACGCATTTAAGTGCCATAACCAAAGGCAAGCATATTCTAATCCTCTCTAAAAGTTACTGCTGTAGTGTATTTGTGTGTTTTTAGATGTTACTTTTCAGGGTCCTTCCACAGATCTGCAAAGGCATGCAGCATGATTAAACGTTACTACAGGAATATTGATCTTAATAATCAACATATGGCATAATGTTGCTCACAGTTACTTGGATGGCCTGATTTGATCCAAGGTGGTACTTGTCTTAATTTCAGAACCACTGGACTAAAAAAGCACCTGTAAAGATAATACTAACCAATAATGTTTCAAGAGTACCAAATTTTGGCGATAGTCTACTGAAATGAATGCAGTCCTCATTTCATGTGAGTGAAACATTTTTTAAATATATATTACTGTATGTTGAAATTTCCTTTAAGTTTAGTTTATTCATTTTTAAAGCACTTTCAAAACTGTACATGCTGTACATGAAAGTTATTTAAATAAATAGTTCCTGTCCTCATTTGTAAGTCACTTTGAATAAAAGCATCTGCTAAATGTAAATATTTTGTGGAATCACTGTCAAGATTTACATGCCACTTGAAAAAGTTGCAGTCTAATTCTAAACTATGAAAAAGCCAATCAAGCGCAAGTACCTTTCCTGTAACAGAATTAGCAACTCTACCTTATTGTATGAGGTGCTGGTTTTGACCCCTGATTTCTCTGGGCTTCTGGCTGACTCCTTACTCTGAAGGGGCTGCTGCCCATGGTCCCCAGAGATCTTCGAGTCTTTGTAGTCTATACCAAGAATAAGAGCCACTTTGACTAGCTCATCATATTTTTTATCTGCCTCTCTCTGTTCAACACGCAATTTACAGATTTGGGCCATTGCATCTTCTTGGAGCTGACCGAGCTCGATGAGGACAGGGTCCTTGTGCCCATCCTTCTCCCTTCTCTTCCTTCGAAGAAGCTCCCCTAAAGAAACAAATCAAACACGGTATAATGCAGTGAGACTTTACATATTTATAAAGAAAACACTTCCATTTTATACTAAGAGGAAAATACCTTGCTGCTTTCTTAATGTCTCCACATCCTTTAAGAGATATTCTTTCCTCTTGTGTTGCAAGTCTTTCTCCTTTTTTAGCTTTTCAAGCTCTTCCATGACCTGAGACAGAATTTTATTTGGGCCTTAAATTTCTTCATCAGTAAAATCAAAGGAATGGTAATCCTAATGAATTAAAAAATTGTGCTTCCGATTCCACAGCCTTATTTCCCCCCAAAATGTACACAACACAACATGTTAAAAGAATATTTCAACCAGAATTCCAGAAATGTTGGGATGTTTTTTTTATTTATTTAAAACTAAAATACTTTCAAATCACATGAGCCACTATTTTATTTCACAACAGAACATGGAAAACATAAATGTTTAAACTGAGAAATTGTACACTTATCCACCAACTGCATCACTCATCGTCATGATTCTGTCATTGACATTACTAAATGGGCCCAGGAATACTTCCAGAAACCACTGTCGGTAAATACAATCTGCCGTGCCATCTGCAGATGCCAACTAATCATGCAAAAAGGAAGCCATATATGAACATGGTCCAGAAATGTCGTTGTGTCCTGTGGGCCAAGGCTCATTTAAAATTGACTGTTTCAAAGTGGAAAAGGGTTCAATGGTCAGACGAGTCCAAATTTGACATTCTTGTGGATATAACGGACACCGTGTCCTCCGGGCTAAAGAGGAGGGAGACCTTCCAGCATATCATCAGCGTTCAGTTCAAAAGGCAACATCTCTGATGGTATGGGGGTGCATAAGTACATACGGTATGGGCAGCTTGAATGTTTTGGAAGGCACTATGAATGCTGAAAGGTATATAAAGGATTTAAAGCAACATACACTCCCCTCCAGATGATGTGTATTTCAGCAGGAAAATGCAAAACCACATAAGAGTTCAGGAGCTGAAATTGCCTGCCTGCAGTCCAGATCTTTCACCTATAGAGAACATTTGGCGCATCATTAAACAAAAAATACATCTAAGACGACCACAAACTCTTCAACAGCTGGAAACTTATATCAGGCAAGAATGCGACCAAATTCCAAAACTCATAAACTCGATGACCAGACGTCTTCAAACTGTTTTGAAAAGAAGCGGAGATGCTACACCATGGTAAACATGCCTCTGTCCCAACTATTTTGAGACCTGTAGCAGGCATCAAATTTGGAATGAGTTCATTTTGTGCCTAAATTGTAAAATCATGTGATTTTAGAAGTCTTTTAGTTTTCATTTTATTCAAATGTAAAAAACGTACCAACATTTCCCGAATTTGGGTTGCATTTAAACAAAACATTTTTTGTTTTTCTCCCCAATTAAACTTAAAGAAAGCAAAATAAAATTGTAAAGATTGTAGATGTTCAAGATGTTTGTTAATGGAGCCGAATGGAGAAAAAAATGCAACAAGAACCAGTTTTTGATTCTCAACTCTACAAAAAACTTTTGTACAAAAGTTTTGTTTTGTAGAGTAATTTTTTTTTAGATGTCTGCACATTCAATAATCCCATTAAATTTCTTGCAGTTACCTTTTGTTTTTGGCTAGCAGTATTCTTATCTTCAATTTCTTTCCTCTGAATGCTCGCTCGCTGAGTGATCACTTTAGAGGCCACAGGTTCTGATTTAGGGGGTGCTGAAATAATAAATAAAATCATGTTGGTAAAACTGTGATGAGTGAAGTCTAAATCACCCAAAAATCTCTCATTATTTACTCAGTCTTGTCTTTCTGAAACCATGATTAACCTTCTTCCATTGAACACAAAAGGATTTTAAACAATCTTTGCATAGCTTTTTTTCCATTATTCATTGTGACCACGTCTGTGAAGCTCAAGGAAGATATTATCCAAACATATAATTTGCCAACCCACGTTATTTATAATTTGCTCTGCTTGTTTGCAACCTTACGCTAATTTGCACTGCTCTTGGTAGAAAGTGTTTTCTTATTACAAAAATTATCTTGTTGCATTGGTGTTCTTTAATTTGTGCAATCTCAGTTTATTACCCGCAGAACTTTCCACTCCTATCGGTGATTTTCTGAAATTGCACAAAGAATTGCATTCCTTGTTTAGTAAATCTGGCCCATTGAATATAGCAAGTTATACAGACTTCTTTATGGTGCATTTACAATCTTTTGTGGTCCTTCAAGGAGCTTTACAGATATGGTCACTATGAACTCTCATTATACAGAACAGACCTGTGTGAACATTGTTCCAAAATTCTCCTTTGATCAAGTGCACCAACATAAGGTTAAATATATAAGGCCAAAATGTACATTTTCTGTAGGCTATTCCTCTTTATGAATAATATATTTTAAAGGTCACTAACCTTTTTGATCATCGCCTTTACTCTCATTTGTTTCAGTTTTGATGACTTTAAGAAAGGGTCGCTCAATGTTAGGGAGGCTGTAGGGATCCATTGGACTGGGAGGAGGTACCGGCATACCTGGAGGTGGGTACATCGGCCATCCCGGAGGCATATATGAAACATAATTGCCATAGGGATCGTAACCTCGTGGTGGGTAGTCAGGTGGCATTACCCCACGTGGGGGTGGCCCAGGGTATGGGGACATGGGATGTGCCGGGAGGCTGGTTTGGGAGGGATACGCCTGAGTCCCAGGACCCACAGTGGGTGTGGTAGGCCAGCGGCTTTCTGCTTGAGCAATGCCAGGTTGAGATTCTTTCTTGTTCTGACTATGTGAGCGTGGAGATATTTTTTCTGGGGAAACTGGCTTTTTCTTGCTGCGACTTGAAGTATTTTCTAAACTGCCACTTCGGCTTCGATGACTTCTGCTTCTACTTCGGCTGCTACTCCGACTGGAGCTCCTGCTGCTACTGCTGCTGTAGCTCCTGCTACGGCTCCGGTGCTTTCTATCCGAATGCCGACGAGTTGGTGTCTTCACAGGGGTGTTACCATGTAGGCGCGCTTGCGTCCTAGCAGCCATCTTGCTTATCTCAGCCACACCCAGGTCCATGCCAATTGTTTTCAGCAAGTCTTGTATCTTCTCATATTCCTCTACCTCCTTCCTCACCTTGATGTCCTGTGGCCCAACGCCAGGCGGAAAGTCATTAGGTCTGTCCTTGGCATGTACCTCAGGTGTGCACGAGGGATGATGCCTGTCTGTCTGCCTACTGTCTGCATGCGAATGGCTCATCACATTTTCTCCAGTATGGCCAAATGTGTAAGGTTCTCTTATCTGCATATCACAAGACTGTGGGTAACTTGTGCCTGGCAAGTTGGAATTTGCTGGTTTCACCTCATTGCCCTCTTCTTCGTCCCCATAGAGGAACTTCTCCTCATCTTCAATATCTGGATGACTCCTTTTTACATTCTGTGGTTGAGTAACCGCGGCTATCATTCCAAGGAACTGTGTGAGGTTCTCCTGTCTACCCTTCTCTTGATGGAGGAGCGGGTCACTTTCACCCTCTCTGGCTGGTTGGATCTTACCAATCAGCTCTTCGAGAACACCACTATCAGAGCTTTTACCCAGCATGGATGCTAACAAGTCTGGATCCATGGTTTTGGAAAGTGCACAGAGAAGCTGTTCAGCCTCATGTGAAAGACCACCATCTGGATTTCCTCGAGGGGAATCGCTATTCTGAAATACATTGGTTAAATATGATTTAGTGACACTAGCATCATTCTTTACTTTCTAAAAATAAAGCCAATTAAATATCAGCTAACGCAGTGGTGACACTAGACTATGAATGAAAGTCAATGGAATGAAAATTGTAGTGAGGCTGCTCTTTAGCTCAGTAGGCCAACTAAATAACAAAACCATACTCAAAGTATTTATCGTCATCTAATGTTATTAAAAAAAGCACTGTAAAAGCACTGTAATAATAAACATCCTAATAATGTGCTCGTTCGCAAGTTCTGTGAGGAATGCGGCTAATGTTTACAATCTCAGAGAGAGGGGCGGGGTGAGCAGAGCTCATTAGCATTTAAAGCTACATGAACCGAAACGGGTTGCTGTGAACACAAGGTTTTAACAAGGTAAAAAGGGTGTTTACTATTGAGAAATTTTAACCAAAGTACTTTATAGACTTTTCATTAAGACCCTAAAGAATCATATCAACTTGTTGAAAATGGGCATCCGATGATGCCTTTAAGTGCCTTAAAGTCCGTGTAAAGTAAATTCTGAGAATTGTTTGTAAACACATTATAAAATGTTAGAAATGCATTGCTGAAACATGTTACAAAGACAGTGAACTACGTAGTACTTAATTGTGGAGTTAGACCGGTAAACAGTTTTTCACCATTTTGGTGATCAAGATTTTGTAGGCGGGGCTGAATCATGACGCAATTGAGCACGGCCCTTTTTCCAAAACTATAAGATGTGTACTCGACTTGAAGCAGCACTACAGACCGATCAGTGTGTGACTGTACAGTGAGAGGTACAGAGAGCAGACGCTGCTGATGCTTTTGAATCGCTCTCGCAGGACTTTGATGTCATACACTGATTGTTCTGCCCCGCTGCTTCAAGTTGAACACATCTTCTTCTTCGTCTTCACTGACTGGTCTGTTTGAAGAAACGTGCATTCTGGTAGGAATACAGTTTTCCTTTATTATCATGGCGAGCACTAGCAAGGCGTTCAATAAGTGTGTGGATCCGTGTCCTCGTTATTTGCGATGACACACACAATCTTTGCGTCTTTTGTTTGGGCAAGGAGCACGTACGCGATGTCCTTGAGGGGAAAATCTGTGTGCAACTAACGTTAGCTCAACTTTTGCAGGCAGGCGTCACATGATTGGAAAGGTAGTCACGGGGTGTGTCGCGATTCTCCCGTATCACACCGCGACACAGGATCGTGGATCTGAGTGTCGCGATTTCGGTTTCATATCGCATATCGTTACAGCCCTAATAATACCTGGTTGCAACCATTTACGAAACAGCTCGGTCTCCTTATTAAATAAGCTGCTAGAGCAAGACAGTTGAGAGAGACGGCAGCTTTCCCGCAAGTGGGCGTGATTTCAACGCCATTAGTGGACAGTACACGCCCCCAGCGTTTGAGAGCAGAGAATACTGCTTATTTTTTTGGATACTTTATTTTATTTACTTAGCTGTTTTTTTATATTCAAATTAGGTTGGGTGGTTAAATATTTTTCTGTGGTGTGACAAACTTAGAACACACATTTAATATTGACTTTACACAGACTTTAAGTTGAGAGTGCCATACATAAAGTGAAGTATAAATATTAACAGCTTTTGACTATTAACTCAAATTTCCCAAGCTATAATGAGAGGTGGTTACCTGCACTAGCATGGGAGAATCGGTCTCGGAGGAATCCATTCTTTTCTTCAAAATTGACTTTGCAGGCTGTACAAGCGTATCCTGGATTTCTTTACGTCGTCTGGCCTTCTCCAGCTCAGTAAAGTCCTCCTGCGTAACCCTACAATCACTTGATTTGACTTTACGGTTGACGCTGCTGCGGCGGCTCCTGCTGGAGCCATTGCTGCTTCTGCTACCACTACGACTGGCGCTGCGGCTCCAGCTCCTAGCGCGACTCCGTCCTCTGCTTCTCCCCCTGCTACGGCTCCTTTCGCGACTGCGGCTCCGTGGCCGACTCTTGCTCCGTGCCCTGCTCCTGGCCCTACTCTGTCTGCGACTACGGCTTCCGCTTCTGCTTCGACTTCTACTGTAGCTCCTCCCACGGGTTCTGCTCTTGCTACGCGCTCGGCTCTTTGCCCGTTCGGGACTCCTGCCATGACTGTAGCTCCGAGTCCTGCTGCGGCTGCGAGGGCGACTTTTGCTGCGCCCGTAGCCAGGACTGCGACTCCGTGGCCTGCTCCTGCCACGACTAACACTGCGCCTCCTCGAACCTCTATCGCTGTGTCCATCATAGCTCGACTTCCTTGGAGAGTAATGGGGCTTATTATATTTTGACTCCCCAGCAGCATAATCTCTGTCAACAGAAATCATCACATCATAAACCGCAATTGAAGGAAAAAAGTATATGGGCTCAAGTTAAAATATCTCCATAATTACACTTGATAGGTTCAAGTGCAGTGGTATTCAATTACGTACATATAATACAAATATATAAAAATAAAAATGTATCCCTAGGGGTGTCTTACGCTCCTGAGAATGCTGCCAATCTACTAATTTTGAATAGGATGAAGAAGAAAAATGCTAGTTAAGAAAAGTGAATAATGTGTTTTCTGTTTGGAGGCAGGTCCAAACGATCAAAAGATAGGCAAGTCTAGTTGTTTCTCAAATCAGTTTGTTAAGATTAATCTTTTATTTAAAAAAACAATGTTTTACACCCTCAAATCTTTGCTATTTCTATCTAACGAATCCTGATGGTGACCAACACCAAGAGAGTAGGGCACTGATAGCCAACATAAATATGAGGTGAAAAGTAATTGCTAATGATAATTCATTACAATATATATGGCAGCAGAAAACAAAAAGACACTTATTAATCAACAGAGTGGTCACACTTCGTACCATCAGCCTCATTTTCACAATGGCCTTATTAAGGGTGAATCCCATTTCTCTGTCTTACCCCTTCCCCTTAGTTTTGCGCATTCACGTGAGAGTAAGGGCTGTCCCAATTCTCGTTTTGATCGAGGGGTAGGGCTAAGGGAAAGGGGTAGATACCCCTTAAAACCAAGAATTTTCACGAGCTTACTTGAAACCAAGGGGTACCCAGAACACACACACTGTGGCCAGATCATCCAGAGTATTTTCGGCTTAAATAATTTATTTAAAATTACGACAGTCTTGTTTTGTGCTCTACACAGTCCTGTAACTTACATATATATTTGCAACCATGCTCTTAATTGAAACGTTTTTAAAAATCGCTATTTTTCCACGCTAACGTTACATTGCTGATTTGCACAACAGTCCCGTATTTCTCTGACTAGAGGCAACATCACTAAAACCAACGCAATCGACACACACACACACACACACACACACACACACACACACACACACACACACACACAGACACACAGACACACACACTTTTAGACGGCAAGTTTGCGATCAACACTTGTCGCCTCTGGTGACATAGCAGCCAGCTAGCAATGATGTATGATGACGTAACAGTAACAGGGCTCTAGAGTGCGACCAAATTTCTCAAGGGTGCGACTAAAAAAAATCTGAGGGCGCACCTGTGCGACCAGCCGTTCGAGAAAAGAAAAAAAATTATCCGCGACTTTGAGTCTCCCTGTGCTTCAACAACAGACACACATTAGGCTCATATCGTGGTCTAAACCAATCAGAAATAGTGAAGGGCTACCCCAAACTTTTGTGTATGATGCATTTTTGCTATTCCCAAATCAGAAGCGAGATCGCGCTCACGTGGAGGAGTTTCAGCAAGCGCAACATGAGAGAAATAACCATTAAAACGTGCTTACACTTTAGGCCTGTGGCTGTTATATTAAACTACGTTTATTTAATGAGTTATTTTATTTTGGCTTCTAAGTATTATAGCCGCGTTTCTTCAAGCACAACTTCCTTCCCTTCACAGTGGCGCGCATTCGTTCATCCCTGACCAAACCTTAACGTCAGAATCAGATCAATCATTTGTCGATTGTTGTAAAATACCTCTTTACAGTTACTAAATTGCTGGACATGTTTGATAATAAAATGTTGAAAGTACAATCCGCACGAGAGACGCTGTTCCCCAGGCTGAAGTGTGTGCGTGTTTGTCTGTGTGTGTGTGTGTGTGTGTGCGCCTGCGCAGCGTACTCTAAAACTGACAAGCAAAGTACACTTTGAGCTTCAGACGCGTCCAAACGATTAAATACACACAAAGCATGTAAAAACGGCCGGCTTGGAGAGTATTCACTTTTTATTTTGTAGCTATTACTTACCTGAACATTAATGTTAGTAGACATTCATGGACAAATTAAATCACTGGTTTTTTTTTTCATTTGTTTTATGGTATGACAAATGGTATATTTGTCAGTTTGTTTAACTTTGTTTCTTTGTTCATGTTCTTACTGTATCTTATGTATATAAAACATAAAAAATGCCTGCACACTGGTGCATTTACAAATTTATGTTTTATATTTAACATTTCAGAATATAAAGCAATCTTAATTAAGCTGCTAATCTATCATATAAATATATACGTATGTATATATGTGTGTGTGTGTGTGTGTGTGTGTGTGTGTGTATGTATGTATGTGTGTGTGTGTGTATAAATATATATAAATTAAAAAAAGTACAGATAAGAACACCGTTAAAGTACGGGATCGATAAGAGGAGTAATACCATTAAAACCTTAACGATACCCATCCCTAATTAAAATACAGTATGAGCACAGACAGACCAGGTGGTTTTTTTTCCTCGTTAAATACTTTTTTTTCATAATGTTTAGTGAAATTATTTGGTAGTCTGAGGTGGGATGGGGGCGCCGGATTTCTTTTATAGGTTAAAGGGGGGGTTGAGAAGCACTGCACTAGAGCATCCCTTCATTCAGACACAGTGGAAGATCTGATATGAATCAATGTAGAGGGGCAAGTCTGGAAGATGTTGATGCTAGAGAGAGTGTGGCCAGCTGATTTAGCCAAGGACAAAGATCAAGAAGACTAAACTACAGGAGTTGGCCATCCGAGGGGCCTGTGACTGCAATGGAGGATAGTCCATAAGACATTGAGCAAAGAGATGTTCAGATTGACACCCTTCAAACACTCAATTTAGATTTTATTTTTATTTCATTTATCTTGAGATGTTTTAACTTTAAGCACCAACACTTTTTCTGTAAGTTACATTTCTTGTAGAATTGTGCTTCAAATTAAGAACCACATTGTTAGTTAATCGTTTACTAGTCAATATTGCCTATATGAAAATTTGGGTGCACCTAACATTTGTGCTGGTGCACCTAAGAAAAAAAGTTAGGCGCACCGGTGCAACCAGTGCAAAAAGTTAGTCTAGAGCCCTGAGTAACCAAGTGGCGTCTCATTTCATAGGGGTATGTTTTCCCCCCTAGCGCTTGCCACTCGGTTTCGAGGGACAAGGGCTAGGGGTAAGACGAAGGGGAAAGACAGAGAAATGGGATTCACCCTAAAGCTGGAATACACAAATTTCGGTCAGATTTTTTTTTTTACACTGGTCTGACTTGCAATCTGCAGATATTGACCTATCAGATTTTACAGGTTTCACAAAAAAACACATGATGGACAAATGCCAATGTTTAACCTTCAGACAACGATTCCATCCATTTAGAGGATATCAAACATATTTGATATTTTAAAACTATTTCAGAACATATCGTTATCATTTAACAGGCATCTCCAAGGAACAAGACACATGTAACTGCATGTTTGGTGTATTCAGAATGACCTGAAAGTCTGGTAGTGACCCCAGTCATTTAGTGTTTTGATACAGTTTTACTCAACCATTTCAGCATTGTAAATCTGTTCATGTTTAACAATGTCACAAAGTGCATTCCAATCTTAAGAAGTGTTGTAACACCAGGTTGCATCTCTTACCGGACATAGGGTGCTTTGCTTGGATGGGTCAGCTCGTTGCCCACAGTTATGACCAGACTGTGATCAACAGGGAGCCCACCACGAGGAGATGATGGGCTGTACCCCTGTTAAGGAAAATGGGCACATAACTAACTCATACATGGAATAACACAAACTAAAAAAAGTACACAACCAGTAAAACGTTTTTGGACTGTAAGATTTGCAAAGTTTTTTTAGATAATTATTTTCTGCTCACCAAGCCTGCATTTTTTTTTATCCAAAATACAGCGAAAGCAGTAATATTGTGAAACATTTTTACCATTTAAAATAACTGCTTTCTATTTGCATTGCTTAAGATTTAATTTGGACACATTTAAAGGCGATTTTGACAAATTGACACTTAAGACTGGTTTTGTGGTCCAGGGTCACAAATGTCTATACAACCATATCACCAAGGGATTTTTATTAGAGCACATAACACTGTTGTATAGTAAAATAATGTATAGTACTTTAACACCATTTTCACGTGGTGTGGTATTTACGCGTTAACGTTAATCCATAGAATAACACGGTATTACCGTAATATAAGTCCGAAAAATATACACAACGTTAGTAGGACTTTAATTAGTGTGTACTATAGTGGATTATTGCAGCGCTGCATGTAGCCGTGTAATGCAGTGTTTCTGTTTGCTTCATACCCCATAGCCTCGCGGAGGTCTCCCTGGTGAGTATCTCCTCCGCGGGGACGGCCGGCGGTACGGATCCGGGGGATGGCCTTGTCCAGGACGGGAACCGAAGCCACGCGACGGCGGGGGATGATAGCCGCCTCTGTGCGGCCTAGAACCGCGGTACATAACGTCGCGTAGCCGCTGTTTCTGCGTCAGTGTCAAGTCGCTATTATCCTGGGTGCAGGATAGCGATTATTCCTGCAACAGGTAAATGCGAATTCAAAAAAAATCAATATGAATGCGAGCGTATTCATTACACACATACGACTCTGTGCGTGCTCGCTTCCTGTCCCGCCATTGGCCCGTATTCACCGGACATGACGTCACGCCAAGAGCAGCAAAACAGCATCGTATTGTTTACACAAGTCTCCTAAATACAGTAAGAAACCGAAAGCACTGTTTCTATGCCAAACATTGAATATAACTATCCGATTAGGAACTGTAAATGCTGTCAGTTACACTAACTGGATATAGACCCAGTTTAGATCCACAACAGCAACACATTGTGGATTAATTGACACATCAAACGTGAGCCCAGGGGCCGGTTTCATAAAACAAGTTTACCAAATAAGCCAGGTTTATTTAAGTTAGTCTGACCTAAATAAATCAGACTAACTGAAATAACCCTGGCTTATTTGGAAACAGCTCCTTTAACCAATGTACGAGATGCATCAAAGATGTCCTGGAGAATAGTTTTATGTGGACTCGACACTTTAGGGCCACTGGGTAGCGCGTTTAATGGTCGCAAGTAAGAAGAACACAATCAGGTTTGTCTGCTCTTATTGACCTTCAGACATTGTACTACTGACTGTAAGGCAAACACGTTTTTAAATATGATACCTAGAATATTTGTATGGGAGAAAAATTTATATTTTCCAACAGTTCGGGTTTATTATGTATAATTCTGTTCAAAGGTTTGTGGTCAGCAAGATTTAGATTTGTTTAAAGTAAATATATAAATTTGAATAAAAAATATTTTTTAAAGCATGGATTAAATTGACAAGACTTTTATGATGTCGAAAAGCTTTATATTAAAATAAACAGTTCTTTTGAACTTTTTCTTAATCAAAGTTTCCCGGAAAAATGTAAACGGTTTAATTTTATTTATTTTTTTATAAGATAATAAATGTCTCTTGAGCAGCATATCACATATTAGAATGATTTTTTTATTTAATTTATTGTAAATTACTTGGTGTAATTCTTATCAATATATATTTTTAAAAGGCATCATTAATGAAAAATGCTAAATCAAACATTATATTTAAAATTGTGCTTTGACAATTAGATGAATAACTGAATAACCATGACAGACAAAGCTGAATCCCAGTAAAAGTCATGAATGGTACATTTATTCAGGAATATGAATGTACATATTTAATTCCCTCATCAACAGAAAAATGATCAAATCCAACAGAATACAATCGGTGTTACTTTTCAGAGAAACTAAATTACAAAAATGAACTTACACTAAACCTCACAAATCTGACATTCAGATGAAATGGCAAAATTAAATAAAAATAGAGCAGCTATTCATCAAAAGGGTTGAGATCAGATTTAAAAACACTGAACAAATCTAAAAAACAAGGTACATAACATTTAGGGATGCTTTTATTTTACATTTTAATATAACTCTTTACAATTTCCAACAAAAGCAAATGCTTCTCTAAATAGGAGGAAAAACAATACATTTTGCTAACATGCTGCAATACAGATATAATTACAATCACAAAGCAAAACTCTCAAAACATATCCGATGAATCCAGGTCTGGAGTAGAAGCACTTCCCATCAGAGACGGTCCATCAGATGTGGCATTGCAGGAGTTTCTCACGGTTCCTTACCTCATGATCCTGACATTCATTTGGATGAAAAGAAAACCATGGCGATCTATAATGACTTGAATGAATGAGAACCTCTACAGACATGTCCTGTTTAAACTAGCCTACATCTGAAGCACACATGCAAGTCTAGAAGGATGTGTTTTTCACACACTGGCCATCTCCTCTGCAGTCCACACTGAAACATTTCCCTTAATCAGAGTTCATTTTAGGGCATGTAAGAGATTTTGGGTAAACATATCAGCAAAAAATGCCTTCATGACGTTCTGATGCCGTCATTTCCCCGTCTCTCTTTTATGTTCTCTGCTTCAGTTTGAGGCTCCTTGTATAATGATATTATTGTTTAAATAAGCAGGATTCAAATATCCAATGTTCCCACGCATTCTGAGTAATTAATTTCCATGACTTGAAACACTCCACAGAAATGTGATTGTTACTTTCCATGATGTTTTAATAGCTGGAAATCACAATTTTTCTTAAATAAATAGCATAAACAAATGAATTAAATGGTAAATAATTAATGTATATTTAAGTGTTCCATTATCATGGATATATACACTGCACGGTTTAACTCATTGATTTACAGCAAAGGCCCAAAAATGTACCTGCAGTTTAAAATGTGACGTCATTTCTGAGTGCTCTAAATGTCTGTAAAATGTACATTATTATTGCATGAAACATCTTCAAATTCAAATTATATTTAGCAAGCAACAATAACTACTTACCTGGATAATTTCAGTGAGTGTTCCTTCTTACTGGTGCTTGATCATTGCATTCTCCAGGCCTACATATGCAAACACTAGACATCAAACTGATTACATTTGCATGGAAGAAGAAACAGAGACGACAGCAGAGACATAGAGGAACATGCAAAGAAAGATTAACATCCATGTAGATCACATCAAAACTGAACAGTACAAGGGAATGTGTTCGGAAAATATAGACTTCAAATCAACTACAAACTGAGATTTTACTGTCAGAACATCAAGAGAAAATAAGCAGGCTGTGCAAACTTCTCAAACAGTGTGATGGAAATTCTTTAATCGAAAGTTAAGTGTTTTCTTTGAATTAGTTTTTTTATGGGAGATGGAAATTTGTATGGTTCTTTTATTGGTTTACTAATTTCCCGTTTTATGTTTTTAACTTTTGTTCTGTGCTGAAAACCTTTTGCCTAATTTATTGTTCCCAGTCAAAAATAACTGGCCTTTTAAAGATTGCTCGTAAAACTCATTATGTAATCTCATCACCAAAACTTGGATTTAATCTTTTTCTCAACTTGTTTCAATTATAACGTTTTGCATTTCTTTTTGGAACTAATGGGTTGTGAATTGGTTGATCTGAGAAAAAAAAATAAAAGTATTTAATCCAATATTTGGTAAAATGTATATGGTATTTGTTGTCGGCCAGTCTTTTTTGACCAGGAACACAACAAGTGTCCACAATGCATTCAACCAGGCTCGGGTAAACCCACTGTTAAAAAAAACCTACATTAAACACTTCTCTTACAGATAGCTACACACCTGTCTCTCTCCTTCCATTCATAGCGAATACTTGAAATGAGTTGTTTTCAACCAGTTATCCTCATTTATGTTAAAGTATAATCTACTGGAAGCTAACCAATCAGGATTCAGACGTGGACATTTAACGGTGACTGCGGTACTCAGTCACTGAAGCCCTGCGAATTGCAAAAGCTGATTCCAAATCATCAGTTCTCATTCTGCTGGATTTATGCTACTTTTGACATGGTTAACCATGAGATTATCCTGACCACCTTCTCATCACTGGGATTACACTTCGTTGGTTTGAATCTTATCTCACTGGCAGGTTCTTCAAGGTGGCCTGGGGAGGGGAGGTATCCACAGAACATCAACTGGTCACTGGGGTTCCTCAGGGATTGATTCTTGGACCCCTTCTCTTCTCCAAATACACTACATCACTGGGTCCCATCATACAAGCAAATGGTTTATCTTACCATTGCTATGCTGATGACAAACAGCTCTATCTCTCGTTTCGACCAGATGATCCAACGTTAGCTGCACGGATCTCAGGCTGCTTGGCGGACATCTCGGTGTGGATGAAAGAACATCACCTACAGCTCAACCTGGCAAAGACTGAGCTTCTTGTGTTCCCTGCCACTCCGACTCTACAGCATGATTCACCATCCAGCTAGGTTCTTCTACAATTACCCCATCAAATTCAGTCAGAAATATGGGTGTAATTTTCGATGACCAGCTGACTTTCAAAGACCACATTGCAAAACTGCTCGATCTTGCCGGTTTGCATTACACAACATCAGAAAGACCAGGCCCTTCCTTACACAGCATGCAGCTCAACTTCTTGTCCAGGCCCTTGTCATTTCTAGACTGGACTACTGCAATGCTCTTCTAGCTGGACTTCCATCATGCACAATCAAATCTTTACAGATGATTCAGAATGCAGCAGCACGACTGGTCTTCAGCGAACCCAAAAGGGCCCATGTCACACCTTTTGTTATCTCCCCGCACTGGCTTCCAGTTGCAGCTCACATCAAGTTCAATACACTGATGCTTGCATATAGAACAGTCACAGCACCCTCCTACTTCCACTCACTTGTAACATTCTACATCCCCTCCAGAAGTCTGAGATCTGCGGGCGAGCGTCGCCTCGTGGTACAATCACAGAGAGGCACAAAATCACTCACCAGAACGTTTTCATTCACTGTTCCTGGCTGGTGGAATGAACTTCCCATCGCCATCCAGAATCCCTGACAATTTTCAAGCGACACCTGAAAACTCATCTCTTCCGTCATCACTGGACTTAGTCTTAAAGAAAATACCTTCACTTTACCTTACCACAGTCTTTACCTTAACCTCTCACTGTCCGGCTAGAATTTGTTCTGAACACTGCTTAGAAATTTGTATTACAAGCACTTCCTGTGTCTGTTTGCCTCTTTATAATGTATCGCTTATTGTATTCCTCAATTGTAAGTCGCTTTGGATAAAAGCGTCTGCTAAATAAATAAATGTAACAAGGAGGGGGGAAAAAAAGACACTGTGAGCAAAGTCAGTAAGTTTTAGTCCAATACAATAACAATTGCTGGTATTTTCAGTGCATGTTCTAACAACAACAATAAACAGTAAATCTAACAACAGTCACAGAAATAAATGTAATAATTTTACAGCAGTTTCTTATTAAGCAGTATAGACTTTTGGGCAGTGAAATCAGGAAATGATTTCCCAAGATGAGTGTAGCGATCACATTTAAGAAAATAACATCATAACCCATGTTATTTTCATATATTCTGCAAAGTATAAATGTTTGTGCACTTTTTAGGAAGTTCGATTGGTTCCATGACTGAGCAGACTCCAGGCAGTTTCTTCAATGAAGCATTATTTATCTTTCATAGGTATTTACGCTCTTTATGGTGTAACGTAAATGCCATTACAACTCAACAAGAATTCTTGATTTTACAAGCAAATACAATCATTGGTACAGAAGAAATGCCCTGCTGCTTTAGAGAATTAGAAATCATTGGCACCGTTGAGAGATTACCAACAATCCCAGATTGGATCTGAAGACTTTGTTCCATTTCCTGTGGGGAATTTGTGGATCAGATTTGACAGAAAAAGCACTCAATGAAGCTGATGCTTCATGATGCAAACACACTTAAAACACGCAAGTAGGGTGTGGAGAACATTCTTTGTATCATACACAAGATCCAATTTACAAATAAAAGATTATGCCATATTAAAATTGAATATTTTATAAATGTTCTTGTGTTTATTGGTAATTAAACTGAATGTATAAAACAGAACAAGTAAAAACTAAAATCTAACATACTTGCAAAATACTTTTGATACACATGTATAGAAAACAAATCTGCTTTGCATTCAGAACAGAGGTTGTATAACAATTAATTTTGAAGTAACAAAACAACAACAAAGGATACAAAATAATGAAATGGCACTGTACAAGTTGCATTAGCTAAACAAAACAAATGACCATTTCTGGAATTTCCTCATCTCAAACTGATGGGTCAGATGTCTCAGTCTCTGTCTTATTAATCTCATTCTCCCATTTCTCCAGAAAAGCCTGCAGGTTCAGATTGAAGGTATCAATACCCTTCCCCGATAGATGAACCCCATCTGGTCTGTAGATTCCCAAACTTGGCCTTATGTTGCTGTGGCTCAAAGCAGAGCCATCAAGTTCTGTCATAATTCCACTTATGCTCTCATTAATGGCCATACGGATAATGTCAATTTCTTTGCTGTCTTCTGTACCCCTCCAGGTCTGCCGTGAAAGGATGCTGGACCACACCAGCAGGCATTCTGGTAATATGCTCTTCAGTGAGGTCATGTCTTTCTTCACAGTCTCAATAAAGGTCTCTGGATCAGTTGTGCTTACGTCATTTCCACCCAAGTGGATTATAAGCACATCAGGTTTGGGCCAGTTGTCTTTGAGCTGGAGCAGCAAAGGCACGAGCTGTTGCCACGACATGCCCTGCACGCCCTTCCACCAGATGCGCACTGAGTCTGGGTGCATGCCCAACTGCACTCCATACTCAGGGGAAGTAGCCCTCTTCTCAGCCCAAAACACAAGAGAGTGGCCACATATCCACACATTCTTTATCTCATTGGGGGTACTTTTACCTGTAAATATGTTACAATATATGGTGTACATTAACCTCGACAGGCTTGGCCACATGAAAAATAGTTTGATGGTCCTTAATCTAACATCATTACAGGGCCTACATAGTGATGTTTATCACAGAAGACCTGATCCTAATCCTGACAAGCCTCATCTAACAAAGAATAAAATGGACTTAAAGTAGGATTGATCTCATCTACCATCGAATCTGCATCTATTATTGTGTGAAAACGCATGTCTACACTGAAAGCGACTGGCATCGAGTTGACTTGAGACTGTCTAAACAAGAAGCGTTGAAGCTTCTGGGGTAAATCCCAATTTATTATTATTTTTTAAATCTAGTGGTGTAAAAACGTAATTATTTTAGAATAGCGCTCAATTGTACACTATGCTACTTTTGCTATAAATGCATCTACACTTAAAAATAAAGGGTCTTCACGATGCCGTAGAAGAACCTTTTTTTTTTATGGTTCCATAAAGTCAAGTCACCTTTATTTATATAGCGCTTTTAACAATACAAATTGTAACAAAGCAACTGCACAATATCAAAATAGGAAAATTGTTTCCTCAATTTTAACACTCAATTTTCAGCTGAAAGCATTTCATTATTGAATTTAGTGATGGCATCGTCCAGCTCAGTTTAGATAATATCTGTGCAATGAAGTCGATGATATTGCTGGAAATGAAGTGTCCCCAACTAAGCAAGACAGAGGCAAGGAACCAAAACTCCATCGATGACAGAATGGAGAAAAAACCTTGGGAGAAACCAGGCTCAGTCGGGGGACCAGTTCCCCTCCGTCCAGACAAACCAGTAGTAAAGGACCTTTAACATCTGAAGAACATTTCCGTTTCACAAAAGGTTCTTTGGGGCGAAAGAAAGTTCTTAAGATAATAAAAATGTAAGAATGAAATGGTTCTTTAAGATCCTTTGACTGAATGGTTCTTTGTGGAACCAAAAATTGTTCTTCTATGGCATCGCTGTAAAGAACCTTTTGAAACACCTTTATTTTTAAGAGTGTACTTGTGGATAGAAATCACCAAACTATTAACCACAACTACTAATTAAAGGTGAGTTCACAGCAATTTATTTAAAATAAAGTAAGATTTACAGTGGAGATCAAAATTAGAGAACAACCTATAATTTCCTAAGTTTCAAAGTCACTGCTTAGTCCTATTTGACGTTCTCCTAAAAGGAGTAGAAGGGCAGTTATTTTAAGCATTCTGAAGTGTAAGCAAGCAAGTGTATTCTGAAGCACAGTATAAAAAAAAACAAATGAGATTTGAAAAGAACAAAAATTGGTGTTAATCTGGAACCTGGTGCTAATTTCCTTAATTGCTTGACAAATCCATTTTAACTGGCAGCATTCTTCTAATTTTCACGGAGATTGCAAGATAGCAGGTCGCTCTAAGTTGACTGAAACCCTGCAAAAAGAGGCATCCAGATGTGGTGGATCCAAAGTGGTGACCCTTTCAGCCACTGCAAGAGAAGTTGGTTATACCAAATCGGTTATTTCTTAAAAATTGCAGGTTTAAAATTACAATAATTCAAAGTCCCCCAAAAAGACTGATCGTCCATGTAAGAAAAATGCATGAGGATGAGAATCTCAATGGGGAAATCGGTTCAACACTGCAGCTGGAATTGCTTGACAGTTCAGCTCTGAACAGGGTAAGGCTCTGTCTCGGCATGTTTAAGAGAAGTCGGACTGAAGGTGCCTTCTACAGTGACAAGGACTCATCACCAGAAAGCATTAAGAGACTAAGCTCACTTTTGCAGAGAAGCATGTTTTGTGAACAGAGGAAAACTGGTCCAAAATTCACTTTAGTGATAAGTTAAATTTATTTGGGTCTGATGGGAAACATTTTGTTTGGCATTAAACTGAGGAAAGACTGAAGCCCAAAGTGTGTAAAGAAGTCAGTGAAATGTGGAGGATGTGTGATATGGATCATTTTTGAGGGATGTTTTCTGCAGCAGGAGCTACATGGCAGGTGAATCCAAATGTTTATCAGAAACTTCTTCAGCAAAATGCAGTTCCTTCCCTGCAAGTATCTCCCAATCAGCCTGCAATTTCCATGCAAGACAATGCCCCCGTCACAAAACGAAACAGGTAAAGCAGTCCCTTGAAGTGAAGAACATTGAAATAATAAAATGGCCGGGCTAGAGTCCTGATCTAAACCCAATTGAAAATCTCTTGAAAATCCTTGGTGACAAATTTATGGCCAAGAAACCCACTACTGTCATTGAACTGTGGAAGAGACTGGGAAAAAGAATGGACCATGATCACACCAGCGCAGTGTGAGAAAGCAGATGTGCTGAAGTCATTCAAAGCAAGGGCCTGTACACTTTCTACTAATTTCTGACAGCGGTAACCCTCCATGTGTAATCTCCTTTCGTGCTACTGTGGTTACTGTTGTCTAATTTTGATCAGTTTTCCACAAAATAAATGTTTTTGTTTAAATTATATTTTTATATTGAAACCCAAGTTTTACACATCCAGTGCAGACATGCATACGTTTCCAGCTTGCTCTCTACATAAATGCAATACTTTAGAACATAAAATCACTATTTAAAAACTCTTACCAGTTTTCACAAATTAATCTAGATTCTAATGTCAAGGTAATTTATTCAAAAATAACCCATTAATCCTAAAATGCTGTTTCCTTATCTTGTGACAAAGGAGTAGGTTTCTTTAAAAAGCTAAATCATGATCCGATATCATCCTTATTATGATCTGAGAGCTAACTGAATAACTTTTTCTTGGAAACAAAGATTTTAAAATTCTGGCAAAAATCCTGTTTGCAAGGTAAAATAATAAGCAAACTAAACAGGCAATTGCACCTGAAGCCAATAAATGCCTGAACCTAAAGACTCTGGAAATAATAATACCTGGAGCTGAATTCCGATTCTGTCCATGTGAACGCTGGGCTTGCATTTGCTGCTCTTTCTTCAGCTTCATTCTCTGGTTAAACTGTCCAAGCTGCCCAGAGCACAATTATATAAGAACAAAACTTTGACAAAATTGTGCTAAAACAATCAGTAGATTTATCACAGGCTTAGAACATAACAGATGCACTCATAAGTTGAAGACAATAAGCTCACAGCAACATTGTCCTTGGACAGTTTCTGATATTTGCCACAGCACAGAATTACAAAGTATGACATGAGTTAAAATTTAGTATAACATCGATATTAAGAATCACGGAACAAAGGATTCCACATGTGAGAATTTTGAAGAAAGATGTCATACCCGTTTCTTCTGCTTAGCCTTGATGTCGTCTTCTGTTATGGTAGCAGCCTGTATGTTCTTGGCTTCCTCCGGTGTTTGTTTTGCTGTACGACTTATGGAAACAAGTGTTCTGAGAGGCGCTACTTTACCTGTTGGAACGGTTTCGACTGTTTCTATTGTTTTGAGGCACCTAACAGGCTTTGTTTTTATAGATTCATTTGGGATTTGACTAGCTGCTTGGGTAGAGTAAGCAGAGGCCATTGTGGAGAGGTGATGAGGGGTTGGAAAAGGTGGAGGAGCATAGGGATGTGGCATGGAGTGAGGAGGAGGTACAAAATATGGATTGGCCATTTGTGCAGTGTATGAACTATAAGCAGACATCATGTGTTGCATCATTGCTTGGTGACCCATAGCATAAGGGGATGGAGGTACAGTGCCATAAGGGTACAGACCAGGGGCAACAGAACCCCAAACATGTTGACCACTATTTTGATATTGTGAAGCTGAAAAGGTGGAAACAGTGGAATTTTGGGTATACTGGGAACTATCAGGCTGAACTGTGGTTTCAATGGTCATTGGTTGGTGCGAAGCTTCAGAAACTGCTGTCGGCTCAGGTTTGTAAGAATCTTGTTCGTTGGTTGCTGGTTTCAAATTCACTACAGTTCTCTTAATGCTAGTTAGGTCAACATCTTCCACTTTTTGCTGGTCTTTGTATTTTACAGAGTCCTTATAACTCATGTAAACCTTACGATTTGAGAACTGAGCTGGGGAAACAGATCGGAAGACTTCAGAGTCTGAGGAATCTGCCCTACTACAACTACCTCTTTGCTCAGTTTGGCTCACTGATCGCTCTCTTTTTTGTTCAAAGGAGTGAGTAGGCATACTATGAGTTTTTTTTGTCTTACCATACAAACGCTCTTGCGTCCTGTCCGCTAATTTGCTAACCTCTGCTGTGTCTAGATTAAGTCCTATTGTTTGAAGGAGACTCTGAATTTTTTCAAAGTTCTCTGACTTTCTGTTTTTATCTTCATTGCTTTCTTCAGACTCCTGACAAGCTAAGCTTTTGTCAAACATACTATCAGGCTTCTCTCTGTCCACTACGCAAGAGTGATGAACATTTGGATTGACTTTCTGGTACTCAACAGACTGACTACGCTCCCTATACAGACTGCGTTCATCTATGTAATGTTGGTGTTCTGTTGCATACAAATCAGTGTCCTGTTCATACTGATTCCACTGCTCAGAGAACTCATTTGGATCCTCTTTATGGACACTCCAGCTTTCTGACACCATCGGATGCCCATATGGACTGTTTTCAGTTTTTGCAGTAGGGTCTACACCATACTTCATTCCAACAATCTGAGAAAAGCCACTACCGTCCTGAACAGCTCTTTCATGAGGCAAGAGGTCATCTTTGCTGGGGTCATTCAAACGGGTTTTAGTCTTCACTCGTTCTTGACCAGATTGTTTACCTATTAGGGAAGGCTGGTCATTGCCTTCCTCTTCCTTAAAAGGATCATATATCTCATCCATGAAGGGTATGTTTCTATCTAATTGTGGTTGAGTGGGTTTCTGGGTGTTTACTAAAGCCAGATCCTTTCTACCCTCTTGAAACAAAGAGTTAACCGCACTGGTGTCAGCCTTGTTGAGAGCACTAAGGAAGCGCTCCATTTGAGTTGTAAGATTGCGCTTTTGATTTGATGGTAAAGTCTGACTTGTCGAAGGGTTACTGCTAGGATGATGGTCATGAGGCAGACGAGATGATGCCCTGTGTTGGCCATCCTGAGAATTGCTACCTTTAGACACACTGGAAGATTTCTGGTCATGCAAAGACCTTGTACGGGATGCCGGAGTGAATGACTGTGGGATAACTGGCTCGTTAAAAGGGGGTATTTCAATCATTTGTGAGGCTGCTGAAGACTCATTCATGATCCGGCTGAATAATCCCAACATACCGGGATGAATGGGATGTGGATTTGAGGACCTGTTAAATGGCAAAGTTGCTGTCTTCCGAGAAGTCAGTTTTGTAAAAGAATCATCATCCTCACTTGGTTGACCATATTCACCAACTGAGGTTTTGTCACTCTGCAAAGCAAAATAAATAAAATAAACAATTTCACAAACTACTGCAGCGACAGGTAGCTTTTCTAACAATAACATTTTCTAACAGATTCCAATAGCACTTTTCCACCATTGAGCTAAAAGGTTACTGTTCATGAATGAGTTCTGTATCAATCCAGATACAATGACATGGATTCAGTTTCCATTATGGAGAACGTTACCAATTGCGAGTTGCTAAAGCATTTCCATCAACACGGTTCTCCTGTAAAGAGTTCAATATACCAACCACGCTGAGAAGTGTGGTAAAATTTACCATATTAGCTTTTTTTAGGCTGCTGCAAACAATCTGGACGAGCTCACAGAGATCACTTCGTATATCAGTTTCTGTGAGGACATGTGCATTCCTATCAGGACTCATTTAACCTACAACAATGACAAAACTCAGACAGCTTCAACAGCTCAAGATGATGCTTACGGGAAGGGGGATAAAGTCTTGTATAAACAGGTCAAATACACACTGGAAAAGGAGATCAGAGTAGCAAAGAGTAATTATTCTGATAAGCTAAGGATCCAATTATCTTCCTGTGATTCTGCTTCAGTGTGGAAAGGTATGAAATACATTACCAGTTACAAGACAACATCCTCCAGGACTGTGGAGAATCAACAACATGCAGACAATCAATCTGAATTAGTTCTCCCTGAGCACCTCTCCACACAACCTTTTAACACCTCCAGCAACCCCCCTCTCCCCCACACCTGCAATTCAGATGAGTGAAGACGAGGTGTTCCAGGTCTTCCGGAAGCAGAAAAGGAAAAAAAGCACCAGGCCCAGATGGTGTCACACCAGCCTGTCTGAAATCCTGTGCTGACCAGCTGGCCCCATTTTCACAAAGATATTCAACAGATCACTGGAATTGTGCGAAATCCCTTCATGCTTCTGTTCCTGACAGACAGGCAGCAGCTAGTGAAGCTGGGAAAATACACATCCAACACCTGTAAGATCAGCACTGGAGCTCCTCAGGGCTGTATTCCCTCCCCGCTGCACTTCTCTCTCTACACGACCGACTGCACATCTAAAGACCTCTCTGTTGAGCTCCTGAAGTTTGCAGACGACACCACACTGATCGGCCTCATCCAGGACGGTGAAGATTCTGCTTACAGACAGGAGGTTAAGGAGCTGGCTGTCTGGTGCAGTCTAACAACCTGGAGCGGAACACGCTCAAAACAGTGGAGATGATCGTGGACTTCAGGAGATCCCCCCCTGCTCTCCCCCCACTTACCACCATGAACGGCACTGTGACTGCAGTGGAGTCATTCAGATTCCTGGGCACCACCATCTCCCAGGACCTGAAGTGAGACAATCATAGACCCCATTGTGAAAAAGGCCCAGCAGAGGCTGTACTTCCTTAGCCAGCTGAGGAACTTCAACCTGCCACAGGAGCTGCTGAAACAGTTCTATTCTGCCATTATAGAATCCGTCCTCTGCACATCAATAACTGTCTGGTTCAGCTAGGCTACCAAATCTGACCACAGAAGACTATGGAGGGTAGCCCGAACTGCTAAGCAAATCATTGGTACAACCCTCCCCACTCACCAAGAACTGTACTTGTCCAGAGTGAGCAAAAGGGCTGGTAAAATCACACTAGACCCCTAACATACAGCACACTCCCTCTTTGAACTGTTACTGTGCATTCACATTGCAGGCGGCGAGAGCGTCAAAGTGGCCGGAAATCTTAAGTCCTTTCTTAAATAATGTTTGGTTAAGCTTCAAAAATATAATACAAAAGTATATTAACAAAACGAAAACCATCTTTAGCCAAGACACTTCTATAAAAGACAGACTGTGTTTGTTATTAAAAGATGTTTGGTTGAAGTTCCACGGAAGCCTGTTTTGAAGGCACCCCCCATAATTGACGTCACTGATACATATGCATTCATACAGGAGCCTTGTGCTTTACCTGTAACCTGATTGTCTAAAGTATTACTCAGAAACAAATTGCAACAGCCATAAGAATCTCTTACTTTCACATTTCAAATATTTAATGAGGTTAACCTATACCCTACATGTGTTCAGTCTGCACAAGATCAACGTGCTTGTTTGCTTTGCGGCTCCTTTAAATACATGAAAATCAATCGATCTACGTCAGAGCATCCACAAATCTTTCTACATCGCTGCTGGCAGAGCAGCCAAGGTGAATTTTGACCCTCTCGCCGGCTGTGGTGTGAACGCACAGTTACCGTCTGGTCGATGCTACAGAGCTCTGAGCACCAGAACGGCCAGACACAGAAACAGTTTCTTCCCTTAAGCAATCCATCTCATGAACACTTGACAATAATTATGTTACACACACTATTTACACACTTATTTATCTAACACACATACTTAGTCTACACTTCAATTGCACATAATATACCTGTACATACAAAACTGTCCATTCTTATATACCTGTACATACAATTGTCAATTTGTATATTGTTATTCCTTATTTACTTGTTGTTTTTAATTCTTATTTATGTTGTTTATTCTGTCACTGTCATTCTGTTGCACTGCAATAGCTTCTGTCACGGAAACAAATTCCTTGAATATGTAAACATACCTGGCAATAAAGTTAATTCTGATTCTGATCAAACAGTGTTGGAAATGATACTGATACCATACTCGCCATGCTCAGAACTGTTCAGTCAGATGGTGGAAAAGTTTTTTTTTTGTCTTGCTGGGTAGGGATGTAACGATTAACCGCGAGCCGGTTGAAAATCAATTAAAACATGTGAAGATTTAAATCGGCTGAGATGCTAAACGAATCGCGATTCAATTAGAGGTAGGAGTTCATATGAATGTATGTTCGGGGAGGAACTTACTGTCTTTTAGAAAAGTTAGTATTTTTTTATTTTAATCTTGCCTCTGTATAATGCATATTATAGTTAATATTCTTAGTGAACCGGTCAAACTAGTTCACCAAATCGAACTGAATAGTTTAAAACTGTTCGCGTCTCCAATACGTACTAATCCACAAATTACATAAATTATTCAGTTTTAAACGTGCCTGACACTCCATCCGAGTTATTCAGTTACTCCAATAGTACATTGGCAACTGCTGTGAAAAGAGAACTGATGATCACAAACAGAGCTGCTAAGCATGTATGTTTACAGCGGAAACCAAGGAAAGGCTTAAAGCGCCACCTGCTGGCAGAAAGTGAATCTGCATCTCATTCAGCTCGTTTGTTTCATGCAGATATTTTTAATGTATAGTTTCACAAAACTGAAGTTAAGCCATTCTGTTTTTGCTTAAAATTATGCAATTTAATTTAGATGAAAAACTGCTCATGTTGCATGTATGCACCATCTTTGTTTGGATCATGATTAAAATGCAGTGGTTGACTAATTTTAAATGGAAAGAGAGCAGAAAAAGCCTTTTGTTTATATGGAGAGATTTATTTTATTTGTGTTACTTATTTTATTCGGGCTTGTTTTAACATTTCAATTTAGTTTTGTTATTTACATTATATTTAAATTGTGTTATTTAGCAGACACTTTTATCCAAAGCGACTTACAAATTGAGGACAATAGAACCAATCAAAACCAAAGAGCAATAATATATAGTTATTATAGTGTTATATTTCAACTTCACAAAGAAACATTCAGCATTTTGCCCTAGCTATAATAAAAGGACACATTTAATTTATAATTTGTCTTAAAATTCATTTTGTTCAAATAAAATCGGCAAACAAATCGAATCGTGAAACCAAGATTGTGAATCGAATCGTGAGTTAAGTGAATCGTTACATCCCTATTGCTGGGACATTCAGCTAAAACCAGCTTCAGGTGGTAGCTAGTTATGTGGTTTCTAGATGGTCCAAACTAGCCATTTTATGGATGGGTCAACCTTGGTCAGAATCAGACATGGTAGACTATCATAGCTGGTGGGGTTCATAATCGAGCCAACTACCACCAACTACTCAGCTACCATGTTTGTTTCACAACCTTAAGCTGTTTTTACACCAAGGAGAACTACTCCATATAATATTTTTTACAATGAACAAACCTGAGATGTTAGAATCTCTGAGTGTTTCTTCAAAATTGACTTTTTCGGTTGAATATCAGGTTTCATTTCGGAGCCCCATAAGTTCCCTTTAGACATTACAAATTGGTCCTCTGTGTGCGAGTCAAACTCGTATTCCGCTTCCATTTCAGGCATTTCCCGAACAACTTTGACCTTCTGTTCCATGGCAACTATTGCTCTTTTGCGTGCTATGGACTCACTAAGATCTTTTAATTGCTTCTTTTTTCTCACCAATTCAGAATCCTTAATCTGAGTTAGAGATGCCCTTTCAGACCCTGCAGTGGTCAAAGTCCTCTCGGCAATACTTTCAAATGTTGAGTAGCCAGGTGTATTTGAGCCAAAAGCAAAAGTCTGTTGGTGGTATCCTATTTGCATCTCTTGACTTTCACTCTTTACAAAAGGAGTAGCAGTTTCCATGCTGGCAGATGCCTTGGAGAAGATAAGAGATAGTAATGTAAGTGTGAGAAAATAAAATATTAAACAAAACCCAGGAGCCCATGAAGAAACAAACCTGAAATTGAGAATCAGTGTGAGGTTCAGACTGTTTCTTCAAGATGGACTTCCCTGGTTTTAGGTCAGGCATCCAAATGTTCTCACGATGCACATGCTCATAATCAAATGTTGTAACTCCACTTTTTCCATCCTCAGGTTCAACTTTCTTTGCATTGTGCTCCATAGCGACAATAGCTTTCTTACGCGCAATCAGCTCGTTAAGTTCCATTAGCTCTCTCCTTTTACTCAATAGTTCAACCTCTACATTGTCAGGGCTTCTAGCTTTCTTTTTGTCACTTGGATCTTTAATACTGCTTTGTTTCGCATAGCGATCACATTTTTCTGCAGGGCTGCGGCTTCTCTTCCTGGCACTCTGACTGCTCCTTTCTCCGCTTCTGCGCCGGGATCTCTCTCCCCGCTCCTTGCTCTGACTGCGGCTGCGTTTGTATCTGTATTGGCTGTCCCTCCTCTCATGACTGGAATTTCTGTCGTAGTTCCTACTTCTGTCTCGGCTTCTGCTGCGACTATACCGACGTCGACTATTTTCCCTGCTTCTGCTCCAAACGCCATCACCCTTAGTGCCTTCTTGTTTAATGTCACTTTCCTTCTTCAGATATTTCGCTGATGACATATATGGTAAAGTCTTGTCTTTTCCCTTGTTTAGTTTGCTAAAGATCAAGAAATTGCCCAAAAAAGTGTCAGAAAAATATATTACAGGCTGTAACATGTAACATTTTAAGACAACATAATTCCTCCATAAAATAAAAAAAGATTGATGCTGAATAAAAAAAAAAAAACATACATTGTTCATGGATAACTTGGACAATAAGTTTTAATTACAACAAAAATACATACCTATTTATAACAAGTGAGAATGTTTACAATGACACATTTTAATCAAATGTTTGTACACAACATTCTTCATAGCAAACACTCAATAAGATGTATAATTGAAGTAATACTATATATATATATATAGTAGATATATATATATATATATATATATATATATATATAAAACTTATAGGAATATAATGTAAATATCAATATATAATGAAATCACATTGCAGGAGCTTGACAAAATAAAATTTATTTTAGCAATGCTTTTTAATTTAACTACTTTTTTCTGTCAGCCATTCAGTATTTTGTATTCATGAAACCAAATTACTTAAAGGTGCTGTATGTAATTTTTTAACTGTACTAAAGCATTAAAATGCCATAATGTGTTTGCAAATATTAAGGAAACATGCCAAGTTCACATACTGGTTTCTTCCCATAATACTACAGCCAGTTATTATACTTTGAAATGTGCTTTCCGTGTCTGAATATCTGTTTTTGTTTTGGTCCGTGTGTGTTTCCCGCCACTGCCAATTCACCCAATAGTATTTTGACACCCTAGGTTGCCATTTGGAGGAAAACACCATAGAAGTCAGCAAATGAACTGGGTCAGAGATCACAGATTCTTCCAGACCTAAAACGCCTCAAAATCCAACAAAAAAGCTCTATGACCAGAGGAATATTAAAACACAGATAAATCAACTCATCAACTTAAAAGTGTAAGGCTCATTGCCTAACATTGTTGGTTGAGCTTGTTCTATGTTGCACTTGAAAACTCACGTGAGCATCGAGTTTTGAACTTAGACTGCAATACCCATTTCAACTGCTAATTATCAAAAATACATACTGCACCTTTAAGTTTTACTTCCATTTTTTATTTTTGCTACAAGTACTCTCAAATGAGGATATAAGTAACTGCTGTACTCCATGTGAACAGTATTGGAGCACATTGTTGCACGGTGACAAATCATCTCAGTTCAACCGGTCTATGACAAAAAGAAGACTTTGCGTTTTACTCTCAGACTTACTGTCAACGTAATGATGCGCCAATTAAGTTTTGAAGAACATCTGCACATTTAACTAATGGACTGACCTACTTACTCATGATTTACTTACTCTACATCCACTGATTCACTGACTTTGTCCTCTGATTTGATCCCCTCCTTGATTTGGTCTTTCGGATGCTTCAGCAATTTGATAGTCATTTTCTTCTGCAGACAGCCAAGCAAATGTGGCAGAATCCACATTTAGGGATCAGCCAACCCATGGAAAATGACTAAATTGACAATTAATTGTATAAACTAGGGGTTGCACTGACTAGTTGATTAATTCTAGTTATTACTTGTCATTATTCTGCAATGCAGGCATTCTCTGCCAACTAGTAGTGGATCTCATGATTTTATTTAAACTTATTCCATACATAGAATAAGCCCAACTGCATCCCAGTGTGGTTGCATATCATTAATCATGGATAAATATATTCATAATTAAGAAAAAGGTAAAAAAATAACATTGCACTTGACCCTAAAGAATCTAAGCATGTGGGACATGTTTGGCCACTGATTCTGAAGTGTATTGTGATCCAATAGGTATTGACCCACCAACTAAGTTTTGGACAACTAGCAAAAACAAGTATCCGTGCAAGCCCTAGTATATAAATCTTACAATGAAATAAAAGTTATGTACTGCACCTTCTCTTTTACTCCAAAGGCCTCTAATTTTGGTGCAGAAGCAAAGACGCTTTCATTCAGCCTTCTTATTCTAACAGCCTGTTTTCCCCTTTCACCTGCTTGACTCTTCAAATAGTATCACAATTACATCAACAAAGAGCTGGACTGACATACCAGCATCCAACATGTACTCTCTACTTTTACAGCAAAAGCCAGAAACTTCAATAACAAAATACAGGGCAGGAGAAATCCAGCAGTAACAAAAGGTCCAGGAACAAAATGTGTTACTGTAGTAGCACTGAATTGATCATGATGTTTGCGGCTGAAAACTTACCGGTACTACCGTGAATTCAACCTTCTCAAACATTGAGAGTTTGGTGTCCTCCATAACCTCACTTATGTCAAAAAATAGCTGCGGGTCCTGTAGTGTCTTGATGAACCCAAAATTATCATCCAGCTTGACAACAAGCCCCTATTAGATAGAAGCACGTCATAAGCAAAGAAATACATTGCCTTAAAGAACATATTTCTATCCAATCTAGTTCCTGGAGATCTACCTCTCTAGAAACTTCTGCTCCAAACCGGATAAAAAAACTGAACCGGCTAATTGAGAATGAGATCATCGGGAGAACTTTGATCAGGGTTGGATATGAAACTCTGCAGGTAGGTAGATCTCCAGGAAAAGGCCTGTCTTAAAATGAACTGTAATAAAACACACTGGTTCTGATTCTTCTACAAATGCTAAAAAGCAGGGATGCACCAAAACTTCGACCACAGAAAATGCAATAAACTTTTGACCACAATAGTCTCATGCATAAGGTGTTTTTTTATTTGTTTGTGTTTAATGCCAGCTTTTGTGGCTATTTTCACAGTGAGAAAATGTATGGCTGAATTATATTATTTCAAACTGTATTTGGCTTAAAGGTCTGAAATTCTCAGTTGAAATTTCCGCAAATTAAAAAATAAATACATCCTCACGTTGTGTCAATCACATTTACACACTCCCTCCGAAACTTTCATCCATCATAAAAAAAATCTGTATCGGGTTCAATTTTATGAATTTTTCACATCCGCAGTAAGCATTTTTAGAGGTGTTTTGCCAATGCAGAGAAATTTCAGACTCAGTGTGCACCAGCTTTAACTCTGTTAAAAAAATATTTAAAAGAGTTAACTGAATAAAAAAGTATTCTTACGGAGTTAAAACCAGCACAATTCAATAAAACAAGCTTCACGGATAAAGTGTTTTAGCAGAGAGAACTCATGCATGAGATATTAAAGCAAGAATAGATGACTCTGCGATCAGAGGGGTGTAACCCTGGCCAAATCTGCCTATGGACCTCAATCAGCAATGATGCCCTAATAACCTAATCATCACCATTAACTATATCACTGTGTTCTAGCACACGATTACTGCGTTCCATTTGTACTCGGAAGCTGGAAAATCAGAGTTCCCAGTAGAAACTTTTGACTGGAACGCTCTCCCAAGTCAGAATCAAATTTGGCTGCTCGGTGCATCAACAGGAGAGAAATAGTAGTAATATATTGTTTATTGGCACTTAAGTTGGTCTGCGTCTCAATAGTGCACACAGTACTATCCAACCTCTATTTGGGGACATGATTCTCTATGACGTTGTCTGTGAGAAATACCACTTTTTGTTTGTTTTTAATCAATTGGTATTGCTAACAATAGATGCATGCATCTTCATTTTTCCTGACTTCTCTACTTGAACTGAAATATCTTTCCCAACTCCAACTTCCGAGGTACATGGAATGCAGCATAAGGCTGCGGTCACATCATCCAGGTGGATGCAGTGCAATCATATTATTCTTCATTTTGGTGTATCCCCTACAAGCTTATTTATTTGCAATCAATTTATGCCACTACTTTCCATATAACTAATGTCTTACTATTTCCTAATTAATCTGTCTGAGGAAGAATGTCAATGCTGAAGACCCACTGCACAATGGTCTGTGAGGGCATGGCATTCATGTCCTACAGAACCACACTAACTATGCAAATCTTGTGCTATTTTAATCTTCGAAAGCTAAATGCATCATACCAATTTAAGACCCAGATATGATGCAGCTGCTAATCAACTACTACTACTATTGCTACTTCTAAACAATTACCTAAATTCCAAATCACCATGGACGACCACAACTGAAAAACACTTACTATCTTGCGCTGCTCTTCAGAGTCTGTCAGGAAGGTTTCTGGCAGGATCTCTACGTTGACGGCACACTCCTCCATAGTTACACTGTTGGTGGAAATGTTGAACTGGACCTTGTCACAAACCATCATGGTGGCTTTTGTGATCACATCACCTGATCTAAAAGATAAGCGCTTCTCTGCTCCCTCCACTGTGGTGACCAGAAGACCAAACGTGGGCTCTGGATTGTCCATCTGCTCAAAAGAAAAAAATATAATAATAAGTGAAATATAACTGCTTTGAAAAATAGTGTCATGACTAGTGGTCGACCGATATGGGTTTTTTTGACAGCCGATGTCAATGCTGATATCTTGGAAAGCAGGGTGGCCAATGGCCGATGTAAAGCCGATATAATTTTACTTAATATTTAAATCATTTGAAAATAGATTTTAAAAATATGTGTAAAATAAACAAACTTATACGTTAGAAGACAAAGTACTTTTCTCAAATAAATACTTATTTAATAAAAATATAATTAAAAAGGAAGTAAACACTGTAAGAAACCAACAGGGACAGTTTGTGTGCATTGGGAATCATATTTTTTCAAATAAAGCCACGCTAACACTCATTTTACATACAGCACACAGTGAAAATGATATGAATATGACAGTGGGCAAATGCATAAAAGACTAGGCGTGCTCCGATTGATTGGGTACATTGGATTGGCAGCCTCTAAAAAGGCCGATCTAAAGAACATTATCTCTAGTTGATGACGCGCCTGCCGTGAGAGGTCTGGCAGGACATATAGCAGAACCGTCTCAGTCTCTGTCTGGCACGGGTGAAATAATTATCATGCTGAAGGTGAGGTACAATTCATATTTATTATTTAAATAAAGTCATTTGAAACCTTCTGTGATGCATCATTTCATAAACAGCCTGTATGAAATCACCGCACGCACTTTCGCTCTCAAAATGCTCAAATTAGGGCTGTGCAATTAATCGCATGCGATTCTCATGCGCATCTGTTAGTAAAGCCGGTTCCGTCATTGCCACTAAATCGCCATCACCTTTTCAGATGGAGTAGCATCCATCATTAATACACAGAGCCATAGTTCACTGACAAGCAGCAAGGCAATATCACATTCATAATTTAATGTGATTCATCTGCGATATTGAACGCGATATTGCCTAGCTTGTCAGTGAACTACGGCTGAAAATCGGTGAAAAGCCTCAAAAATCCTGATCGGAGCACCCCTTATAAAGCACAGCATAATTTGAAATCACGAGTTTAAAGTTTGTTGCTCGCGCGTCTCCAGTGAAGCTGAACTCTCCTCCTGTCCACATTCAATTCACACGGACCGACCGTCACACAGAGAACACGCGATCATGCAGGATACAGATGCACACGAGCAAGATCTCAACTAGATTCCACTAAGTTTGCAAGTTTGTTCATTAGTCAATCAAGATTTGTTTAAACGATATAAATGCGTATTTGCTGAATACTGATGGCAAATAAGTATTATAATGTTTGCCTTTCTATTAATAATAGTATTAAAACAATCATTATACGTTTTGTTTGCATTTTAATTCCTTTGTTTAACAGTTCTGATTATTAGATAGACTTCTACCCGTATTAGAAATAACTGTTAAGGATGACAGCGAGCAAGAGGGAGAATGTGAGCGCTGTGTGCTCAGGCGCTGCTGTTCTCAGCACCGTCAAAATAAAAGTTTCCTCGAACGCATCGGCCAAACAGAAAAACTTATCGGCCAACGCCGAGATTTGAAAAATGCCAAATATCGGCCAACCACTAGTCATGACCAAGGAATAACAATTACATTAAAACCTCTATAAAATCTATCTGAATCTATAAATATTTACGAAAACATCCATGCATCCTTTCAATTCAACATGCAGAGCTCAAAGGGACTTTAAAAAAAATACACTCTAATATTCTCAAAACTATTAATTAAACTAGCAGCTATTGTGTTTTACATGCATTGCTAGAAGCCAACTGTTCCAGCACTTCAGAAAACAAAAACTCGACAGATTTGTAGATGTAGAGCAGAAGTTCTTGTATACAGATAGACAAAGTAGAGAAGATTCATGAATGTGAGGCTATAGAGTAAGTCTACCTCACACGTCACAAATGGAAATACAAAACTATCACCTATTTATGCAGTTTTGGCATCTAAGGATGTAAGGTTTCATAAAACATTATTACAGTCTTACATCATTCTAACTTCAGGACATGTTTAAAATCTCATTTAGTATGTTTTAATTGCACAGTAATTGTTTATCAAGATTTGTTCAGGTTCTAATGAGAAACATTTTTGTGTTCAGTTTGCAGGCGGGTGAAAACCTACCACATTTTCTTGACTTTCGCTTTTCTTTGGGGCGATTTTGGTAATGCTCCCCTCGTATTTCTCCCTGCTTACGTCACAATCTTGAGATCCAGCTTCTGTGGTCACAGGCTTCCACTGCAGATAATGATGTAAATACACTTTTAGAAGAACGTGAAAATCTCCAAAAGCACTACAATATCCTTTAGTTATCTCCAACAGGACAGCGGAGAATAAACAAGGCCCTAGTATAAACTACCTTGTCTTTGACAGAAGCAGTGCCAGATGCATTGCCCTTTGTGCCGGAAATATTTTCATTGCCTTTTGCTTTTTGATTAAAGGTCACAGAGCCCTCGGGCAGCTTTTTGAGTCGGACAGCCTTCTTCGTGTCATTCACCTTCAATACACAATACATGTATGTTATGAAGCATTGATGCAAAGAAAGATTCAATGTGTAAAAAAATGACCTAATAATTGTACTCACAGTCAAAACGGTGAGCTTCACTTCATCCATGACATTCAGCTCTTCATCTGATAAATTGTCAGTAGCAGAGGCCTTTAGGCTATCATGTTTCTCTGTCATAATGGTCAGGGTTCCATCGCTCTTATTAATAATCACACCCTGGCGGAAAATTTAAGACAAATACATTTTATGTTTTCACAAGAAAATATGAATGGTGATTGGCTGTGTAAAAACCAGAGCCGAGATGGCAAGTTGCAACCAGAGTTTCTTTAATACTAATAACTTAAAGTAATAACACATCTCTCCTCAACATGCCTCATACAAAGTTGTGCACAATGATATACAAAGTCATTTTAAAACAAAATCCCATCCCTTGTTGCATTTTGGCTGGTTAGGACAAAAACTCTTATAAACATGGAAAAGCCACCTTTTATGGCTTGTCTGTCAGGTCATGTTTGGTTAGGACACTCTATTAGCGAAACAAAAATGTCTATAACGCACAAAATATCCATCTTATTTTTAAGGTAAAAGTTGTTGCTGTTATTTGTAACTTAAATGTGTAAGGCTTCTTGTTTCATTAGCTTCCAGTTATTAGCTGTTTGACAAAGCAGGTATTTATTATCATATAATTTGAATGTTTTATTGTAACCATATACACAAGGCAAAATAGTTTTGCATTATGCATTACAGTCTGCATTATTCTTCTAGTTATTTACATATAGCGGCAAACGAATCCAAAGTGTTGCATTCACAGAAAATACATCTCTTCATTGCTAAATAAGGAGGATAAAACAACAACAAACTGAAAATAGGTAAACAAAAATCAACATGTATAAAAATGATGAATTGTGAAACATTTATCTAATTTTAAGCTTTAAAACTACGCCTCGCACACTAAAGCAATTTTTATATTATATATACTGTAATACTCAAATTACTGATTGTACAACTCATTTCCTCTTGCTCCAAAATCTTAACTTCCTGTTCTCACTTTGCTCACAGTTTAATTTTTTGCGGACTCAACTTACTGTCACCTTCACTCTGGTCTAGACAAAGATGTCTCCAAGACATCTATACATTCTATACACAGAAATTTAAGTACAAAATTTTTCTGAATCCTAACCAATCATGCCCATTTTGGTCAAGATGAATTACTAAAATAAAAATAATCAGCACTTACAAGCTCTTCAGGGTGAGCATATAATTCATAAGTCCTGCAAGGGAGTGGAACATGATGTTACCACTTACCGTCTCCCGGACTTCTTTGGTGAGCTGAAAAGTGTCAGGAGTTTTTGGTTTGATGTTTGTGGCTCTTTGCTCCTTCGTAATAATATTTGTCAGCAACTGGAACTCCACACGATCATACAGCAGCAGAGTTACAGTGGTGTCCGCCTTTCCAAAGTGCAATGTAATGGGATCCTTAAAGATGATGGTCCTGATGCAGCCAGGATTAGCCTCCTTGACGTTGTCCTTATGAGATACATATAGAAAGATTTTAGGACTTAACTTGGTAACTCTATATTACAAGACATTTTCACCAAATACTTGTCAAGATGTTACAATACAAGTAAAGTAGAGACAATTTGATTTTGTTTTTATCAATGCTGAACAGATTTAATACATTTTCCGACTTCAAAGCCTCACTATTTGGCATCTGCCCAATTAGAAAGGGTTGTGAGGCTGACAAAGCAAACTGCAGAATCATAACAGAGTACACACAATCATCTGCAGTGGCACATTTACAATTTTTTTTTGATTGCGACTGCTGAAGCATGTGTTTCTGTGAATGTGATTGTATTAAGTATGGTGTATGACATCATGGGCAGATATAAGATTGTTACAAACTACACGGAAAAATTTGCGGTCAAAAGTTTTTGAACAGTAAGATTTTAAAACGTTTTTTAAAGAAGTCTCTTCTGCTCACCAAGCCTGCATTTATTTGATCCAAAACAACAAAAACTGAATAATTTGTACTATTTAAAATAACTGTTTTCTATTTGAATATATTTTAAAATGTAATTTATTCCTGAGATTTCAAAGCTAACTTTTCAACATAATTTTTTCCAGTCACATGATCCTTCAGAAATCATTCTAATGCTCAAAAGACATTTATTATCATTGTGTAGAAAACAGCCGAATATAATTTCTCTCAGGTTTTTTTGATGAAAATTAAGTTCAGAAGAGCAGCATTCATCTGTAATAGAATTATTTTGTAACATTATAAATGTCTTTATCGTCACTTTTGATCAATTTAAAGAATCCTTGCCAAATAGGGTAATTTCTGATTTTTCCCCAAAAAGGAAATAAATGATTCTGAGTTTAAAAATTATTATTTGGGTCATATATTCAAGATATAGGCTAGAATATTTGAGTCTGAAGTACAGTAAACATCCACACTGGTGCGGTGACCCGATTACCACCTTTCCCGAATCCCCATCCCACCTCAAATTACAAAATCATTTCACTAAATATTATGAACACAGAGAAAAACACAGACTGAATAACTGTTATTATTATTCACTCTGATATTTTATTTATTTTTGTGAGTTTCATGCTGTCCGCTAAGGCATTGGACACACAGACAGAGGCCTTTTGTCCTCACCAACGAAATGAACGATGGTGTCTACACCAGACGCGAACGGCAAAATAAGTACAGTAGAACCCATTGTGAACCCTAGTAGAACCCAAGTGATGCGGTCTACACACTGGATACGGCACGGCGCAACACGACAAATCCCTGACATTAAACTGATCCCTTGTTCTGTTATGACTCTCTGAACAAAAAGGTTTGCAATGGTTGCGTTCAGTGTAGAGCTGTTGCGGCGCGATGCAACAGTTGCGTCTGGTGAGTGAAGCCGAGAGCAAGAATACATATGCCCCGTCAAATTTTCTGCATTTAGCTTTTGAATGAACGGCACCTGCCTGGGTCTGTGCAACTTCGATCTATGGCTTTTCTCTTCCCTTTCTGAAACGATCCATCTCCCATTCTAAGTTAAATCCTTTGTCTGTTTACGGTTTTATTTATTTTCTTTTTCTGCTGATGAAAAAACTAAAATATCACATTTACATAAGTATCCCAAAAGTAAAGTGTGCTGGTAGCAGCCTCATGCTGTGGGGCTGTTCCTCAGGGACTGAGAGACTGGTCTCCCAGGGAAAGCTGAAATGAGCAAAGTACAGAGACGTCCTCAATGAAAACCTGTTCGACAGCCCTTCAGGACCTCAGACTGGGCAGAAGGTTCACCTTCCAATGTGACAATGACACTAAGCACACAGCCAAGGCAACACAGGAGTAGCTGAGCAACATGATCGAGCTGGAGAGGATTTGCAAAGAAGAATGGCAGAAAATCCCCCAATCCAGGTGTGCAAAGCTTGTTGTATCATACCAAAAAGACTCCAGGCTGTAACTGCTGCCAAAGGTGCTTCAACTAAGAACTAAGAATACTTATGTAAATGTGATATTTTCATTTTTTATAAATTTACAGAAATTTCTAAAATTCGGTTTTCACTTTGCCATAATGAGGTACGAAGTGTAGATTAATGAGAAAAAAATAATTTAAACTATTTTAGTTTCAGACTGCAACAGATCAAAAGGTGAAGGGGGTCTGAATACTTTCTGAATGCACCGTTTATATATAAAACCAAAATATATTATAATAACCCTGGTGTGTGCGCATGACCTTCTTGTAAATGTAACTATCTGGCCTTGACGAAGCTCCAGGGGATGTCGCTTAAGGAATAAAAGCCTCCCGCATACTGTAGGAAAAAACCTGTCTGCTCGGCACATTTGTTAATTTATGAATACATGGTAAAAACAGATTGTACAAAAGGTGAAGGCAGTTACTGAGTAATGCTTGAATATATGAATATATCTGTAAATTTAATATTTTGAATATTTCAAAAGTTGATAAACAACAGTGGCCTGTATATATATATTGACCCTCCGCTGGGGTAGAGCATATGGAAACCTGTATAGAAGAGTGTGCAATGACAAATTCTACAAATCTACAGTCGAAGTCAAAAGTTTACATACACCTTGCAGAATCTGCAAAAGGTTGATTATTTTACCAAGTAAGAGGGATCATACAAAATGCATGCTAATGTGTATTTAGTACTGACCTGTATAAGATATTTCACATAAAATATGTTTACATGTAGTCCACATCTTATTCAGGTCCGTACTAAACATAAATATTTAAATGACGCCCTGATCATTCTTAGTGTACCCAAAATGGTCCCACACTATCAACTTCAGACATTATCTGGTGGAAATAAAGGATCGCTGTTTAGTCCCTCTGTCACATTTAAGTCCCTCTGGCATTTTAAGCTGGTGCACCGCCGTTAGTGTAACTTTGTTTCTATTTTGCGCAAGCTGCAACAGTTCCGTGCAACAGAAACACTCGGTTTAGCAGAACCTTTACGATTAATCACTGTGATGTTTTAAACGCGGTTAATCGCTCCATCCCCATATACATATCACATACTCTGGAGAGTCTCTCAGCTCGGGCTTCTGGCATCAAAACCTCTAGAGTGATTTCTCACAGAGGTGGCAGAAGTCACAATAGAAGTTGTGATAGTGGGTCAAGGTGGCTCAGTTCCCGTTAACTGTTTCTGCTTATCACTCAAGGCCGACACACACACACACACACACACTTGCAGAACTCCTTCACACCCTTCATCCCATGAGATCTTCTCTTTCTATTTTCAGTACACAAGTAGACTAATATTGAAGAATGAGATTCATAACCCATATCAAATGACTTGACAAGCTGAGCTTTCTTTTCTACATTAACTAGGAGTTGAGACGGGGCATACTCACTCAAATAAACCTTTTGTTATATTCATCTTTACCATGAAATAAAAGTGAATGGTGACCCATAGATATAATAGATGGATAACTTGAGCTGGACATCTTGCATTTCTTGACGGTAAAAAAGTACTTAAGTGAGAGTTTTACTCACATCTGGAAGGACTGTTATAACTACACCTTCATACACCGTACTGTCAATGTCTTCTGTTCCTCCCGGTGCCACTTTCAAGTCAACCGCACATTCTTTTCCCTGACATCACAAGCATTTTGGGTACAAAAATTAAAATATTTTTTATCAAATATACAAAATGCTTCATCAAATGAATTCTGGCATTTTTGCACATACTATACATATGTATATACTTACCAGGTTTTTCACTGCGGTGAAATGCACTTTAACTCCAGGCACCAGGAGAGCCCGGTTTCCAATAAAAGCATCAAATACAAAAGAAAACTTCTTCAAATCCTCCCGTTCTATGAAACCACAATTATTCTGAGGGGAAATCAAAAGCAGTGCTATGTTTGATATTCAGTTCATATAAAGTTTGCTCACTCATTTAAAAACAAACTGTAGCAAAAGATTAGTAATAGTAAAAGTCACAGAAATAAGTTAAAATTGATACAGTTTTAGCTCCAACTTCTGATTGGTCAGCAAAATCACAATACACACTCAGATTCTTAGGTAAATTTCAGTATGGCTATTAACATCATGCATAATAATATTCACACTAAAACTGAACCACCCAGAAACTTTTTTTTTACTTTTACCTTTGTACAATTTATGTCTACACTAAGTCTATCTTTAAAAGCCTTGTGTTTATCCGCAATTCTATATGGCATCAAATCTAGGTCTGTTATTTATTAATATAATAAACAATATTATTAACACTTACAGCAATAAGTGTAATTACTCCCAATGAGCGTCCACGAGGTGTGCTGGAAAAAAAACATACGAGTTTACTTCAACAATCTCTACTTTCTCAAAACCACAACTGATTTCCAGCAGAGAAGCTAGGATTTTCTCTCCAGAAAGTCACACAGATGGTTGAAAACTATAAGAAAAAAATACGATTCTGAAATTACTTTGCAGAGATATTCTTGAACGTTGATATCTTTGAAGCCATCGGTTTAGGAGGTTCAGTCTTAGTCTTTTTCGGAGCCAGCTGGTCTATTTTCTGTGGAGGTTGGGGTGGATGGGTAGGAGGAAGCCCACTCTGAAGTATAAAGCACACAAGACACTGCATTAGAGATCTACAACCCATGACAGACGTGATGAAACACAAGGGGGACTTACAGTGTTACTGAATGCCTCAGGTGGTGGCTGTACTGGACCCGGGCCCCAGAAATCAGGTGCCGGTGGTCCAGCAAACCCTCCTCTCTCTCCAAACGCATGATTTCCCTTTTTTAAATGACACAAAAAGTATATGCTTAAAACCATATTGAGCTATTTTATTTAAATCTTTGTACTATAAGTCTTCGTAGCAGTTTATCCTATCCAGCTCTAGCAATCATAATGGGCCTAAAAGCAAATGAGATATTAGTGGAAAGTTATGATATGACGATATATATCGGATGGACGAAATAAAAGTCTATCGTTTCATATTGTGTTCTATCGTTTATATCATGGTGTCGCAAAATACATAGTTTACGGTAATACCTTTTCATCATTTGAGTGACTGCGATCTTTATACACCGCTCACCACGGGGCGTGAAGGAGAGACAGAAGCATGTGGGGAACGTCCAGTCAGGACAAAACCAGGAGCTCATTCTCAAACAAGGGACTACATCTGTGGCATGGTCACGCATTTTTAAGCACTGCAGTTTTAAAACAACCGATTTTAAGACGTTGAAACTAGGGGTCGACCGATATGTGTTTTTCAGGGCCGATGCCGATACCTGATTATTACAGATCAAGTAGACCGATAACCGATATTTTGAACAGATATACGTGTCTGGTGTAAAAATGAAAATGAATGCCAAAATTAATAATAACAAGAGCTCTGACAAAAAAACGTTCTTTAAATGCTTTTAAACATGTCTTTAATTCTGAAAACTGTTAATAACAACAACATTAAATAAACAGTAATATTAAAAATATTAATAATAACATAAGTACAGAGATCACCCAGAAGCATCCTGTAAACATTTTGTAAAACTTAAAGTAAACGTATTTAGCGTATTGTGGGATTATTCTCAACAAAAGTTGTAATAATTGTTGTAGTTGTATTACGTATATTCTACTGCACCACAGTAATATATTCGGCTAAACCGAACTTATATTTTGACAGGTTGCCATGAGGACTTTTTAAGTTTCTGTAGCCTAAGTATATATGATATGACAATCGTTTTACTCAAATGAAACGGTCAAATGCTCATCAAGTGACTCTCCGAGCAGTTCTGGGGATGTTGTTCATGTATTTATGTCCTCATTTAGTGAGACGGCAGATGCTGAAAACACTCTTCAGTATGTATGTGTGCAGTAAATGAAACCGCACGTCTGTGTCATTCATTAACAGAGATGCAGAACATGCAGGATTCATATTTAAATAGTGTTTTTGCAGCTTAATATTTATAGATACTAGTCCATAGCGCGAGTCGATTTAAGTGTACTGACCTACTTTTGATGAATTCATCCAAACTTCGACACATTCCATGACATTCCGCGTTATACGGTAAATTCCATTATATGACTGCATTCCGCGATTCCGCCCGCATTTTCCGCATCGCGGACATCATAGGTTATATTGAGGTGTTTTGCAACTTCAGCAACGTCTGCTGCTGCTTTACCTTTGAGAGACAACTGATGCGTGATCACTGACGCAGCTCCAGTTAGCAAGTGCTTTCGGTGTGAGACTGCCTTCAGTTTTCCGCGTTGATTGGTCGGACTCGTGACTCTCTGCATATCAGATGAGCGGTGGGCGGAGATTGCTCTCAGAGATTGAGAGATCGCCTCACTCTCACAGAGTGTTGAGCTCAGACAGGCTGCATCGAGCCAAATAGTGCATTTAAACATTAAATAGTTTCACCTGTATTATTTATTCACCAATAAATAATGTCACCTGTAAATAGTATGTTTGTTTGCATAAAAAAAAAAAAAAAAAATTATCGGCAAATCTGTTTTTAAAATGGCCGATATCGATAATCGGTAAAATGCTTAATATCGGCGCCGATAATCGGTCGACCCCTAGTTGAAACAGAGCTATATGCGTGTGCCGTCTCTTTCTGTGTGAGAGGAGCGCGCTTTTTCTTTTTTGCCGACTTTGAACGATTACATAAACACACTTATATGCTCAGAATCCCCGTCTTTGCAAGTATCCTCATAAACACAGAGATTTATGTCTTAAGAGCGAGTAAATGGCAGAAAGAGAAAACGCAATGTAACAGTGTATTGGATCCGGACTTCGGTCTTAAAGGGGAAGCGTTCCAATATTAGTTCATATCAATCATAGCACACTGCTAGAAAATCTCTCACTGCTCGACTAAATCACTTTTGTAACTTTAATCAGAATAAATAACAATAATAATGATATATTTATAATATGTATAGAATCTATAAATAATACACGTGTTAATTATATCTATCATAGATAGATAGATATAATTAACACAGTGAATACTAATTAATTTACACAATGTATGTAGCGTTTCTTATTTATTGTAGTTTTTTGTCCTATTGCTTGCAATTAGTTTCTTATCCTCATTTCATCTCTGACTGTTTATTTATCTTGAGTGAGGTTGAGTTTCTCTCTCTTTAGGCTTGTATTAGTTTGATATTGACATTGGTGACAAGGATTATGAAAATTATATGGTATCAAAGATTTTAATCAGATTTTAATCAGATTTTTTTTTTAAAGAAATTTTATTTGTTATCATGATATAAAATGTGTCATATCATGATATAAGGTTTTGGTCATATCGCCCACCCCTAATGTGGGGCGGGTAGGTTATTAAGATGCATGTAGATTCAGAAAACAATAAATGACTAAGAAACAAACTTTTCTAAGAAACAAACTTTCCTTGCGTAACACAGTTTTGTCTTTAAAGTGTGTCATCATTTAGGGCAGAGGTGAAATATGTATAACAATGGTTTGCACACTGAGATTAAAAGGTCAAGACAGGAAACTAGTGAAAAATATGGTTTCAAAAGTCGCACAAAGTTTATCATGTACATATAAAATTAAAGGCTAGTATGCTTTGTGATGGTCCAGTATAAACCTTGATCAAATATCACACTGCAAGCTGTTTATATAAAAACAACTTCTATAATTAAAAAAAGAAAATCGGTTTTTAATACTTTTACACTCTCTGATGCAGCTTGATCATATTTTATTTTTTTCCTTCACCATCAGTCCATATGACTTTTTGTATTACTATAAAGTCATTCAATAGCTTTTTCCTCACACAAAAGACTTGACATTTCGCAAAAGAGTAATATTGGTTAATTGTAAGATACATTGTCATATGAACCAGCCATTAATGATGTTTCATTAATGAAACACACAAACAAAAACATAATTAGTGACTGACATTAATGCAAGTAACGGTAATGTGCAGTTCAGTAAGTTGGCAGATGTTGATTCAGTAGTCCTTCTGACAAAACCAGTGAGTTCACTGAACGAAGGTTTCAGACGGATTCAATCAGCAAACTCTTGAACTGTAAGGTTTTTTGTCGATTCGTTAAAAGCACCCAGTGTCGTCCAAATTGTTTATGTGAGCCATTTTTTAAACGAATCAACATATAACACGACTAGTGTTGTACACTGATATATAGTATAATCAATATGGAGTGGTGAAGTAGTTTCCAAACTAATGACCTATGTAATCCGGTGTTGTGCCCAATTCTGACCCTGCCAGATTATTACCGCCCTAATATTGGTAGGTTTAGGGTTAGGTGTGGGGGAGGGGGGGTATAGAGATTTCAACGAGAGGGGTAATAATTTGGCAAGGGTCGAAAATGGGCACCTCACCCATTTGCCTCTGCATTGACCCATTTAAAAGTCTGTGTAAAACACGCCTTTTGCAAGAATTGTTACATTAATGCATGATTTACGAATTTTGTTTACATTCGAGAAGATAAGATTGTGTTGAGTCAAAAATAATGATTTTTTGTATAATTGTGAAACAAAACGAACCGAATTCGAACACGAATTATTTCGAAGTGATTGACCCAATGGTTTACTAGATCAACACATTTTGAGACAAACATGTACTTACATGTGGGTCCATTTGTTGCATGTAATGAGGGTCTCTTGGACCATATTGCTCCATTTGGTCGAATCCAGGGTTCATCCTGTGGAAACCCGGCCCACCTTCAAACTCAGGCGGGTGGAAGCTCGGGGGTCTTCCCCTAAACTCAGGCGGACAGAAGTCTGGAGGTCTGTCACAAAACTCCGGAGAACGGAAACGTGGTCCATATTCAGGCTCTGGATGTCCATATTCAAGCTCTGGATGGTAAAAGCGCGGTTCTGGTGGTCTGTCCCCAAACTCTTGATGATGGAAACCTGGATCAGGTCCATCAAAGCGCGGGCGAAATTCACGTCTGTCGGGAAAATCCATCGGGTGATAAGGCCCATCGTCCATCAGGAATCCCTGCGGCTCATGTAGAAACCCTCGATCTCCTTCCATGCCGTCCATCATCATCATTCTGGGGTGCTGCGGTCCGAAGTCGCGATGGGGCGCAGGAAACCTCTGCCCAGGGGGGCCCATCGGGCGAACGGGAGCAGGACCGCGAAAGCCGCCCTGAGGGGGAGGAGGCGCAGGGGGACGCATGCCTTGTTGTGGTCCAGGTCCTGGAGCTTGAGCGGTTCCCTTTCTTTTCTTGCGATTCTTCCCCATCGTTTTGCGCTTACTGGTCAGTAACAAGTTGCTCAGTGAAAAGCTAACGTTAGCAAACCGAGTCACGAGCACGTTTGTTTGCGCACACAACCATGCAGATGTAGTACCGTTTGCGTCACAAATGTAAACAATAACGTAATACAATTCTTGTCATACATTTGTTTTGAGCTGTGAGCCACTAACTTGACGCAAACCAGCGCCGAAAGGCAAAGGTCCACAGCACGGACTTACTCGAGCATTAGCAGCAGCAACACAAGCATTGAACAGAGCCAAATATCCAGCGGATATGACGCAATAGATTCAAAATAAGAGTGCACAAACAGCACTGCAGCATGAATTACTGCTGCCTGATTTGTATGTAATGTTGTTTACAAAAAAAGCATGTCCTCATTTGTAAGTCACGTTGGATAAATGCGTCTGCTAAATGACTAACGTAATACATAATTCACTGAGTAACATGACAATAAAACCAGATGCATGTATAAGCTTTTAATAAATACGAGGGCAGACGTGGCAGCTGCAGTTAGAATGAATACACAATACTTCTCCAAAATAAGTATTTTTGGCATAAAAGAAAATAATTATTAGTCCATACATCCTTTTTTAATATATATATATATATATATATATATATACCAAATACCATACTCAATGGTTAGAGTTGGTCTTTTTGGAATACTCCTGTCCTGCCACAGTTATTTCTTAGCATACGTCCAATTTTTGTATATATATATAAATAACATAGACTTTTATAGGATTAAGGAGTATATGTAAGTGTAATATATTCATGCATAATAGAGGAGACTGGTACATGTTTAAACACAGAGTGAACTTTCATAATCTTGCATTGTCTTGATTTTCCCCTAAGAGTTTAATGACCTGATTTATTTGACAATAATTAATCTTTAGTAAGCTCAGCACAAGCTGTATCGATTTCTTATTCAGTAACAAAGACACGAGTTTGAACTGTGAAAAAGCTTGTTCTGTTTTGAATGTGCAGGGCTGTCTCTCTGGTAGAGTTCATTAAGAGCCACACCCTTCTAATTTGAGGCCAATATAAATCCAGATCAGGTGAGGGGTTTGGTGTATTTGTGAGGGTGTGCTGCTCTTGGAAAGGTCTTTTATAATTCCAAGGTTCTTAATTGGTTTGTGCTTGCTGTGATACTTGAGTAAAATGGTGAGATCACTGATGGTTATTTTGTACTGTATTATTAGAGTTGCCATTTTAGCACTTCCCTGCAGTTGACTTGTGTTTGTTTTGTCTCTGTCAAACCAGAGGGAGTGTATTTCCATACATATTGGTCAAGCAGGTATCCAGATGGGTAACTCCTGCTGGGAGCTGTATTGTTTGGAGCACGGCTTCCTGCCAGATGGCACCATTGTTAATGATGGAAGCTCAGTGTCTGACTCCTCTTTTGGCACTTTCTTCAGTGAAACTGGTGCTGGGAAGTACGTTCCTCGTGCAGTTTTCATTGACTTAGAGCCGACAGTTGTTGGTAAGACTGAACCTCATTCAGGGTCTTTAATTAGAGAATATTGTCCCTGTACTTCCTCTATATCTCTGTTCTTATTTCTTTTGTTTAAACTGCAGATGAGATCCGTAATGGACACTATCGACAACTGTACCACCCTGAGCAGCTCATCAGTGGCAAGGAGGATGCTGCCAATAATTATGCTCGTGGTCACTATACCATTGGCAAAGAGATTGTAGACTCCGTGCTTGACCGGATGCGCAAAATGGTGAGTTTACACTTTAAAATGGTGGACTCCAATTCAATTTCTGGAGGGCCACCTGCTCTGCAGAGTTTAGCTCCAGCTCAAACCTGCTTGTAATTTCCTAGTAATCCTGAAGACCTTGATCAGCTGGGTTAGGAGTGTTTGATTATGGTTGGAACATTGCTGAGCTGTGGCCCTCCAGGAGCTGAGTTTGAGAACACCGCTTTAAAAAGTACTTTATTGACATCTACAGTTCAACGAAGAACCTTCCAATACTGGGGTTCTCAACTCTGGCCCACGAGGTCCCCTTTCCTGCAGATTTTAGCTCCTATCCTAACCAAATACTCCTTAAGATAGGTCTTAAGGATCCCTAGAACGTTTTAGGCAGGTGAGTCTGATCAATGTTGGAGCTTTACTTTGCAGGAAGGTGGACTTGAGGGCCAGAGTTGAGAACCTCCGCTTTGATATTTAACCTCTGTTGTGTAATAGGCTATTTTATAGTGGAAAGGTTCTTTAGATGACTAATGTTCACATTAAAATAATTGTTAACCAAGTTCTTAAGGTGACCCTAAAATGTTTCTATCATTTCCTGCGAAAACACTCTTTTGCAAACTTTATTTTTAAGAGTGTTGCGACGCTTTAAAGTCTTGCATTCCTGGCCAGATCTGAATTGTCTCCCTTTTCCCCCTGGTTTCTCTTTAGGCGGACCAGTGCACCGGTCTGCAGGGGTTCCTGATCTTTCACAGCTTTGGTGGCGGAACAGGCTCTGGTTTCACATCTCTACTGATGGAGCGACTGTCTGTCGACTATGGTAAAAAGTCCAAGTTGGAATTCTCTGTATATCCTGCCCCACAAGTCAGCACTGCTGTGGTGGAGCCCTATAACTCCATCCTTACAACCCACACTACTCTGGAGCACTCTGACTGCTCCTTCATGGTGGATAACGAAGCCATCTTTGACATCTGCAAGCGAAACCTCGATATCGAGCGTCCCTCCTACACCAACCTGAACCGGCTCATTGCCCAGATTGTGTCCTCCATTACAGCATCACTGCGCTTTGATGGAGCCCTAAATGTGGACCTAACGGAGTTCCAGACCAACCTAGTCCCGTACCCACGCATACACTTCCCGCTGGTCACCTACTCTCCCATTATTTCTGCCGAGAAGGCCTACCACGAGCAGCTCTCCGTACCAGAGATCACCAATGCCTGCTTTGAGCCAGCGAACCAGATGGTGAAGTGCGATCCTCGTCGTGGAAAATACATGGCCTGCTGTTTGCTGTACCGTGGGGATGTGGTTCCGAAAGATGTGAACGCTGCCATAGCCAACATCAAGACGCGGCGCTCTATTCAGTTTGTAGACTGGTGTCCCACGGGGTTCAAGGTGGGAATCAACTACCAGCCGCCTACCGTTGTCCCAGGAGGGGATCTGGCCAAGGTACAGAGGGCCGTCTGCATGCTGAGCAACACCACAGCTATTGCAGAGGCGTGGGGCCGTCTGGACCACAAGTTTGACCTGATGTATGCAAAGCGGGCTTTTGTGCACTGGTACGTGGGTGAAGGGATGGAGGAAGGGGAGTTTTCGGAGGCACGAGAGGACATGGCTGCTCTGGAGAAAGACTACGAGGAGGTTGGTGCTGATTCCTCTGAGGACATTGGGGAGGATGAAGAGGAGTATTAAGAATGCAAAATGACTGTATATGGAGTAAATAAAACTTAAAAGCATCTGAACCCTTCTAGTTTGGTTCTTTGACTAGTTTTACCTTCATGAGCTTGATCAGATGTGGTTTGTGTTTGGGGACCTTAATTGAGCCGCTGACCGCTGTGGGGTACTTTCATGTCCAACTAAATGCATAAATTGCCACATGCTTGTAGTTTTAACCGCCTCTTTGTGACGTGAACCAAAAAAAAAAGTTGTTGGGAGAGAAACCACATATTTGGAGTCCTCTTTTAGTGTTTCTAAATGAGTAAATCGATGTTTTCTGTGGCTCTGCAGCTGAATGTACTAATTTTGAATAAGCGGTCACATTTTGTAATATTTAAATGATTAGTTTGGAGAAGGATGCGTGTAATATCACCATCACCCCTACAGGTTTTTTTTTTTTTATGTCTTAAGTTAAGCAAAAAAAAAAACTATAGCCCATTATGTGGTATTGTTACAGTTTTAGGGTCCATCCTGAACCATCAAGTAGTTTCAGATAAGAGTAGCTAACCACAAGTCTTTCAATCTCTGGTTCAACCCATATGGGGAAACTGCCACAGTAAATGCATATTAAAAGTTTGGATATTGCAGGATGTATGCTGCTTTAAATACACATTTCATCAGGTATTCATTGCCACAGTACACTGATTTTATATTAGGTGTACTCCTAGGTCCCTTGCAAGAAATGGCCAAAATTGTCTTGAATAGTGAAATATTAGTGTTTTGAGCATTGTTGACTTTGGATGCAACTCAAAAATAACATGGTTTCATACGAAGTGTACGTTGTCTGGAATGTCTCCTTTAAGAATGTCATTCATTTTCTTTTCCCTCTAAGTAGACTCGAGGTCGTTAGGCATCTGTAAGGAAATTTTGCCTTCCCAAAACTGCCAAAGTTTATAAACTAACCTTTCACTTGCAGAGTGTGGTGAGTTCCCGATATTTAAGTTATTTTATTTTCTCATTATGTAGCCTAAATGCAATAAAACAAATGTATTTATGTAGATAGGCTTTTTAGATTTGTTTTTGTCTTTTCCAAATAACCTTGGAATGGTGTCCAAACATCTACACGAATTGTATAAATGGTTTGAAGTGTGCACTTTAGAAAGTGAGAGGTGAGTAACCCAAGCGGACAACAGAAGATGATTCCAATCAGACCACAACCCCAACATTTAATAAGACTGTGGACCATATGGCCATTGTTATGAGGAAAATGAGATTCTCATGAGAATTCTCTAGGATAAAGTTGCATTAATTACCATACAAGACCTTACATTATATCAAAATCTAACGGCAGTTTAATCAACACTAGCTGATCAGATGTTTATTCCATGCAATAAATCTTTATACACTGATTAAAATATACACGTCTTAAAATGGTTTAAAAATAGCACATTCTCTGCAGTTATAGAGGATCATAGTCTTCAGGATCCTTTCTCCACTGCAGTGATGTCTGATGTACTTGTTTTCATCTGGAAGATGTGCTCATCTGCAATGCGTCTATGGGATGTTTCCTATCAGATGCTAAATAAAGATTAAGAAAATGTCTTAAAGATTTTCATTACATGTAAAATAGTATCAGATATTTGTACAAAGCAGATGCTTTCCAGGGGAAACACTCTTTACATCTTGGAAATGTATGTGTGCTATCAGCATTCAAACCACGTCCAGTGTCAGATCACAACAACAAAGTGACTGGTGAAGGGTTACACCCTGCTTTTAACAGGTGACATTTTGAGCTAGATCACTTACAGAATGCTGGTTGGGGAGGATTCGGCTACATCTATGAAGGATGGCCTTGGGGTATCATACATTTTTCTAAGTATCTAGCAGATTGCTTTGCCATAATCAGCTGTTCTTACCACGGCTGCGAATACCTTAACTGTGGCTAGCCGAACTCATCTTGAATAAACAATCAAAATAAATAAAAACAAGGAAGGTTTTCCTGCTCGCAGATGAAATTAATCACCATTAGTGAATACAATTCACTAATCTGGAGGGATCTCAAAGAAAGGACAGAGCCTCCTTTCTTTGAGATCTCTCCAGATTAGTTAATTTTAATATACCACCCAACAACCACTGCACCTGTGAACCATCAGTGATGGTGAGGAAAAGGTCATGCTCATGAGAAAGAGAATTTTCTGTTACATACACTTAACTGCAGACATTGAGCTACAGGTGCATCTCAATAAATTAGAATGTTGTGTAAAAGTTCATTTATTTCAGTAATTCAACTCAAATTGTGAAACTCGTGTAGTAAATAAATTCAATGCACACAGACTGAAGTAGTTTAAGTCTTTAACCCATATGGTTACTTTCTAACATTAACAAACTTGATTTTTGGGGGATTTTCTTTGTATACCGTTCTGTTGCACAAGACGACGACAACAAACAACCCATGTACACTCAATTTGAAGAAAAGCATTTATTTTGTGAGCTGAAGTTGAGCAACTTTGTTTTTAATTGAACAGAGAAAACATTTCAGAAGATGGACAGTATATGAATATATAGGCATCTCAATTCAAAACTGGAGTTTGGAAGATATTTTATATCTCCATCTCTATACAAGTGAACATAAACGTCCAGAAAATAACGAAAACTTTTTTTTTGAGGAAGAAACAAAGCGATTAAGGTATGTTTTGCTTAGCAAATAATGGGACAAGCTACAATACTTTTTATTGCCATTACATCTTAATGAGACAGGCTAAAGTAAAATGTTTGTAGGATTCCGGTGCCTGACACAACCAGCAGGTCATTAAAGCCCCATCCTCGTCAAGGACTAGTCATTTTCATGCAGCCCTGAAACAGATGCTGATGTTTTTCTCTTTTCAAAATCTTTGCAAATATTTCAAATGCTTACAATCATTCAAATGGTGAACAACCAACGTAAAGTCATATATGAAGGCATTTAAAGGAACTTAAAATGGAATAAAGGCAAGTGCGCTTTTGGTATTCAAACTAAATACACAATGCCGACACCGTTGACCAGATAAAAAAAAACTAAACAGTTTCTTAATGTTTACACATCCATTCTTTTTCAATTTCTGACCCAGAATTTGTATTTTGTTAATAACAAAACTATGAACAGTTTCAAAAACCTAATACCTCTACAATATAACATCAATAATTAAGATCCTTCATTGAACTTAAAGTATCCTCATCAGCCATGAACGAAGTTACAATTTCTTAAGTTAATGAAACTGTAGCATAAACCTAAATAAACGTGAAATACCACTTTTGGTGTAACGATGAATTTACGCTAGGGCTCAAAGTAGGTTCTAAGTGTGAAACAAAAACCACGTTACAGAAAACCGTACTCCAAACTCTGGATTCCCATAACTTTTTTTTGTTCTTATATGGGTGTGGAATTTGTAGTGTCTACTTTTACATCGGTAGGCATCGTGTAAGCATTGTGTATCGCTCTCAGGGTCATTTAGTCAAAAGGGCTGAAGTCCCTCTCTAAGTTTTCAGATTCGTCATCATCAGAAAAAAAATCATCATCTTCTATGTCTTCCTCATCGTAATCCTCGTGCCATTCTGGAACGTATTCATCGTCATACTCGTCATCCTCCTCTGCTTCATCGCCGGCATTGTTGTTGTTGTCAGAGTCTCCAGAGTCAGAGCCTCCATTAGATTTGGTCCTGAAATAAAAAATACAAAAGGTAAGACTTGTTGCAGAAGTCAGTTGTGATTCTCTGTAAACGTGTGGCGGCTCACTCTTTGTTGGGGTCTGTGTTGTTAGTCAGATTAGAGGCCTGGGCGGACTCCTGGTCTGACTCAGTCTTGGACTGATATCCAACACGGAAGTCCTGCCAAAAAAATTAAAGACATTTATCCCAGATGGCCAAATGAGTGCTTGGAGCGCTTTTAATACACAAGCTCATGTTAAAGTCCAAAGTAGTACATACAGGAGTAGATTTACCTGAGTGGAGTGCTGGAGGATGGCCACAAGACGCTCCTGAATTCGGCGAATGAGCTCCAGGCCAGTGTTTATGTGCTCAGGTTTTAGGAGTCGGACGCAGGACGCGAGATCAGTGCACTGCAGCAGTGTCTCCTCTGAAACCAGAATCACAACCAGTTCTATCATCATATCACCAATGCATCAGAACTAAACAGCATTCAATTAGAGCACAACATGGACATAGAAATCCCTATTGAGAATGGGAAAAGGCTGGTAAAAAGGTTTGTGGTCACTGTTGCAGTCCACTGGCTAATGTTTATAAGGTGTCTTGTATAACATTCCCAAAAGCACCATCGAGTGACTGAGCTTTCTCTAACACTAACCAAGCAGGATCTGCAGGGCGTTAGTATGAAGGTCCAGAGCTTCTGTCTGTTGCTCCATCACATCCATCTTCTCAGTGTCCTGGTTGTAATAGCTGTAAACACACGAGTATGCCAGCACCTACATGACAAATTACACAAATACAACTATTAGCATAAAGAAAACAACTGGAAATACTAAATAACTAAATGTTGAAGCCATTTAAGATTCCCACCTTTCGAGCTTGGGCAAGAATCTTGCAGGCGTCGATCACAAATGTCAAAGACTTCATCTGTAAAGCTTCATTAATAGAAAACACCTTATTCTCCAGATTGATTGCAAAGTCCTGCAGAAAGCAATAGACAGACACTTATAAGACACTTAAAAAGTTTAAACAATGTAATGAACGGCTCCAACAAACCTTGGCTTGGTTATGAAACGTGCATCTCTCATTGTAGTCTTGGAACTTCTTCTCTTGCCTTGCAGCTTTGCTGACCTGCCATTGCATATGAATATACAGGACTTTCAGGGCAATTATAAAAAATCAGTGTCTCCAGTTTTAAATGTAGGTGGACAAATGTATGTTGGAATTGGTAAGTTTAATTCTTTTTGCAAATCAGTTTAAACATTCATAATGAATGGGCACAAATTTTCTTTTTCAGAAATCTTGTGTGGCCCTTCTTGTGTATTACTTTTAAATAACAGATAGGTAAATATTGCTGTTTGTAACTATGCATGTGTGTTAGTGAATATAAAATAAAAATCATTCTTCCTTGTGTTCATTTAGTGAATAAAAGTGTTGGAAATAGGATCACATTACAACCGGTCTTTGTGGAAAATTTGTATTAACCAAATATGAATCTATCAATTATTATTAATTTGAATATAGCCATTTATGAATCAAGTTATTCTACTATTATAAGCATGTATTTCATGTGTACAGAGGCCTCCAGAAGAACGGAATGAGCGGCCATTATAAAAATACATGGTGAAGCATTCATCTCGTATTTTGACATTAGACAAAATATATGAAGCCACCTCTGATCTCCTTCATATAAAGTGAGGCCTCGTGTCTACTTCTTGAAAATAGATTGGTATCACAGCTCAAAAAAAGTCAAAAGTTCATAAACAATAATGACGAGTGAAGAGATCACTGTGCAAAAGACAGACTCTACAGATTCTCAGCAGGGACTCGTGGCTTCACTATCTCTGGTATTAAACCCAGATTTATCACTTACATCTTCTGAAGACACTTACCATGGCTGAGCAGTTGTAATAATCTTTATGAGTTGGCTTCCATGGCTTCAGACATCTCCAGCAAAATCCATGATTACATTTGGCACACGTCATACTACACGGAGGAAAAGATTTAAGGTATACACTTAGTATTAAAGTGAACCGTTATTAAATAGGAGACATTTGTGCATGCACACTCACTGCAGGCAACCCTCGTTCTTCTCAATCTGGGCCTGGCAGCTGGGGCATCGTTTGGATATAAGTTTGGCCAGATGTTTACTCTGTGCTTCCATACTCATTCCCTCATAATAGCCTCCGTCATCCATCCACTGAGACATGTGACTGCAGCTGGCTGGGTAATGCGCCTGATTGGACGAGAGATTACTGAAGCATGAATACAGATTACACAGCCAAGTGCAGGTGTAAATCAAGCATTTCACAAAACCACTTACTCTTAAAGTGAATTGGTATCTCAAAATACCCACGTAATTCCCATTATTAAATAAATATATATATTACTGTAATATATTACAGTCAAATAAATGAGTGCAACAGAAATTCAAAATGTGCATTTGTTCATTTAAATCAATTATAGTAAAAGGCAATACAACAAATATTACAATGAAATATACATAATTCCCCTCCTTGAACTGCTACTGCTGGAGGGGTTTGAGTACCCGAATGACCCTAGGAGCTATGTTGTCCGGGGCTATGTGCCCCTGGTAGGTTCTCTCAAGGCAAACAGGTCCTAGGCGACTGGTCAGACTAAGAACGGTTCAAAAACCCCTTATGATGGACACAAAAACAAGGACCGTGACGTCGCCTGGCATGGCGCAGATGGGGCTCCACCCTAGAGCCAGGCCCGGGGTTGGGGCTCGTATGCGAGTGCCTGGTGGCCGGGCCTCTCCCCACGGGGTCCAGCCGGGCTCAGCCCGAAGGAGCGACGTGGGGCCGCCTTTCCGTGGGCTCACCACCTGCAGGAGGGACCGTAAGGGGCCGGTGCTTAGAGGATCGGGCGGCAGTCGAAGGCAGGGGCCTAGGCAACCCGATCCCTGGACACGGAAACTAGCTCTAGGGACGTGGAACGTCACCTCGCTGGCGGGGAAGGAGCCTGAGATTGTGCGTGAGGTTGAGAGGTTCCGACTAGAGATAGTCGGGATCACCTCCACGCACGGCTGGGGTTCTGGAACCACACTCCTTGAGAGAGGATGGACTCTCCACCACTCTGGAGTTTCCCATGGTGAGAGGCGGCGGGCTGGTGTGGGATTGCTTAAAGCCCCCCAGCTCAGCCGCCATGTGTTGGAGTTTACCCCGGTGAGCGAGAGGGTCGTTTCCCTGCGCCTACGGGTCGGGGATAGGTCTCTCACTGTCGTGTGTGCCTACGGCCCAAATGGCAGTGTTGAGTACCCGGCCTTCTTGGTGTCTCTGGGAGGGGTGATGGAAAGTGCTCCAACTGGGGACTCCATCGTACCACTTGGGGGACATCAACGTCCACGTTGAAGGCAGCGACAGTGACACCTGGAGGGGCGTGATTGGGAGGAACGGCCCCCCTGATCTGAACCTGAGTGGTGTTCAGTTATTGGACTTTTGTGCTAGTTACAGTTTGTCCATAACGAACACCATGTTTAAGAATAAGGGTGTCCACCAGTGCACGTGGCATCAGGACACCCTAGGCCGTAGGTCAATGATCGACTTTGTGGTCGTTTCATCTGACCTTCGGCCGTATGTCTTGGACACTCGGGTAAAGAGGAGGGTGGAGCTATCAACTGATCACCCCCTGGTGGTGAGTTGGATCCGATAGCGGGGGAGGATGCTGGACAGACTCCGCAGACCCAAGTGTACTGTAAGGGTCTGCTGGTAACGTTTGGCCGAATCCCCTATCAGAGGGATCTTCAACTCCCACCTCCGGCGGAGCTTCGACCGGATCCCGAGGGAGGTTGGAGATATTGAGTCAGAGTGGACCATGTTCTCCACCTCCATTGTCGACGCGGCCTCTCGGAGCTGTGGCCGTAACGTCTCCGGTGCCTGTCGAGGCGGCAATCCCCGAACCCGGTGGTGGACACCGGAAGTAAGGGACGCCGTCAAGCTGAAGAAGGAGTCCTATCGGGCCTGGTTGGCTTGTGGGACTCCTGAGGCAGCTGACGGGTACCGGCAGGCTAAGCGGAGTGCAGCCCGGGTGGTTGTGGAGGCAAAAACTCGGGCCTGGGAGGAGTTCGGTGAGGCCATGGAGAAGGACTACCGGCTGGCCTCGAAGAGATTCTGGCAAACCGTCCGGCGCCTCAGGAGGGGGAAGCAGTGCCCCACCAATGCTGTTTACAGTGGAGGTGGGCGGCTGTTGACCTCAACTGGGGATGTCGTCAGACGGTGGAAGGAATACTTCGAGGATCTCCTCAATCCCGCCGTCACGTCTTCCATTGAGGAAGCAGAGGCTGGGGGGTGGCCTCGTCCATCACCCGGGCTGAAGTCACCGAGGTAGTCAAGAAACTCCTCAGTGGCAAGGCACCGGGAGTGGATGAGATCCGCCCTGAGTACCTCAAGTCTCTGGATGTTGTGGGGCTGTCTTGGCTGACACATCTCTGTAACATCGCGTGGCGGTCGGGGACAGTACCTCTGGGATGGCAGATCGGGGTGGTGGTCCCTTTCTTCAAGAAGGGGGACCGGAGGGTGTGCTCCAACTACAGGGGATCACACTTCTCAGCCTCCCCGGGAAGGTCTATGCCAGGGTACTGGAAAGGAGAATACGGCCGATAGTAGAACCTCGGATTCAGGAGGAACAGTGTGGTTTTCGTCCCGGCCGTGGAACACTGGACCAGCTCTATTCCCTCTCTAGGGAGCTGGAGGGTTCATGGGAGTTTGCCCAACCAATCCACATGTGTTTTATGGATTTGGAGAAGGCATTCAACTGTGTCCCTCGGGGCATCCTGTGGAAGGTACTCCGGGAGTATGGGGTCCGGGGTCCTTTGCTAAGGGCTGTCCGGTCCCTGTACGACAGGAGCAGAAGCTTGGTTCGCATTGCCGGCAGTAAGTCAGACGTGTTCCCGGTGCATGTGGGACTCCGGCAGGGCTGCCCTTTGTCGCCGGTTCTGTTCATAATTTTTATGGACAGAATTTCTAGGCGCAGCCAGGGGCCGGAGGGTGTTGGGTTTGGGGACCACGCGATTTTGTCTCTGCTCTTTGCGGATGATGTTGTCGTGTTGGCCACCTCAGACCAGGACCTTCAGCATGCACTGGGACGGTTTGCAGCCGAGTGTGAAGCGGTTGGGATGAGAATCAGCGCCTCCAAATCCGAGGCCATGGTCCTCAGTCGGAAAAGGGTGGCTTGTCCACTACAGGTTGGTGGAGTGTTGCTACCTCAAGTGGAGGAGTTCAAGTATCTGGGGGTCTTGTTCACGAGTGAGGGAAGGATGGAACGGGAGACTGACAGACGGATCGGTGCAGCTTCTGCAGTAATGCGGTCGATGTACCGGTCTGTCGTAGTGAAGAAAGAGCTGAGCCGCAAGGCGAAGCTCTCGATTTACCGGTCAATCTACGTTTCTACTCTCACCTATGGTCATGAGCTTTGGGTCATGACCGAAAGGACAAGATCCCGGATACAGGCGGCCGAAATTAGCTTTCTCCGTAGGGTGGCTGGGCGCTCCCTTAGAGATAGGGTGAGAAGCTCAGTCACTCGGGAGGAGCTCAGAGTAGAGCCGCTGCTCATCCACATCGAGAGGGGTCAGCTGAGGTGGCTCGGGCCTCTGTTCCGGATGCTTCCTGGACGCCTTCCCGGGAAGGTGTTTCGGGCGCGTCCCACCGGGAGGAGGCCCCGGGGAAGACCTAGGACACGCTGGAGAGACTATGTCTCCCGGCTGGCCTGGGAACGCCTCGGTATCCCCCCTGAAGAGCTGGAGGAAGTGACTAGGGAGAGGGAAGTCTGGGCATCTCTGCTTAGACTGCTGCCCCCGCGACCCGGCCCCGGATAAGCGGAAGAAGATGGATGGATGGATATACATAATTTGTAAGTATATGCTTTATTGTCACAATGCAATGCATCTTAACGGTCCCACTACTGGCCCGAAGTAGGAAACATTTAAGATTTTCTGATATTTTTGAAGAAGTCCCTCATGATTATCATGGGTTAATTTATTTGATAAAAACTTTATATATTTTTTAATAACTTAGAAAAAGTATTTATTATTGAAATGTATTTAATTTATTCCTGATGTAAAGCTGAATTTTCAGCTTCATTACTCCAGTCTTCAGTGACGCATGATCCTTAAATCAGTTGAATATGCTGATTTGCTGCTCAAGAACAATTTATTATTATCAATGTAGAAAACTGTTGTGCTGCTTAATATTTTTTATATTTTTTGCCTAAGGTACACTACCATTCAAAAGTTTAGGGTAAGATTTATGTTATGAGAGATACTTTTCAAATAGATAGATAAATAAATTCAGATCAAATACCATCAGTTTCCACAAAAATATTAAGCAGCAAAACCTTTCAATATTAATAATAAGATTAATTATTTATAATTCAACACCAGTAACAACTGCATTGGTAAAACCTGAGCAGCAAATCAGAATATTAGATTTCTGAATGATCATGTGACACTGAAGAATAGAGTAATGATGCTGAAAATTCAGCTGTACCATAAAAGGAATAAATTAATTTTCAAAAATCTGAAGGCGAGAAACTGCAGGTGAATAGGGTAAAATAAATAACGTATAGTTATCGCCTTACTTACCCAGCTGATTGATTACATTGATAATTGCAAACATTTTTTGTATTACAAGTTTCTAAAATGTTAGGTTTAGATATGCAAACAAGTCATTATTTAATGAAATTTCTAGTACAAAAATCTAAATGCTGGATGAATTTTTTGACAGAGCAGGGGTCTGAGGACCACACTCGGTCCTGAGTTTAGCTCCAACTTGCCTCAACACACCGGCCTGGAAGCTTCAAGTATACCTTGATTATCTGCTTCAGGTGTGTTTGATTAGTGTTGGAGCTAAACTCTGCAGGACACCGGCCCTCCAGGAATGAGTTTGTTGACCATTAGTCTCAAACGTTTTTAACAGAGAGAATCTCATTTATCTCACTCCATAGTTCAGAAAACGCTTAGAACGGACAGAAAACACTACATTTTCAAAGTTTTGGGGCGATTAAGATGTTGTATATAATTAAGCAAATTATACATAAACAAATCGCTCCGTAAAAACCTTGAGGCTATAGATGGGAATAAAAATGTAATGTTTGGTGTGTAAGTGCTACTGAAGTGGAGATGTATGGAGATGTTCCGGTGGCGCTGCTGAGTTCAGTCGCCTGTGAATTAGCTCCGCTCAGAATTGTGCTTTTATGTGTGTTTCTTTACCTAGTTTTTATTTTTTTACTTCTCTTTTGATACGTGTATCGTCTGCAATGATTATGTACGACAGAAGAACACTTTTGGACATTGGACAACGCTACACTAACCTGATTCAGAACACTTTATCCGCGGATCCAGCGTGGCCATGGGAGATACTCCGGAGCAACGTGTTGAACAACGACCACCTGAACAACCGCAGGAGGCGAAGGAAACACCGCGGGAGACGCGCTGGAATACGCAACAGACTGAGGAAAAGGGCTCACAGTCCTCCTCTACCAAGTATTCTGCTCGCTAATGTCCAATCCTTGGAGAATAAGATGGACGATCTTAGAGCCAGGATTAGTTTCCAACGAGACATTAGAGACTGCAACATCTTTTGTTTGACCGAAACGTGGCTCACGCCAACGGTCCCGGACACCGCTGTAACGCCGTCTGATAACTTTTCTGTTTTACGGATGGACAGATCAGCCGAGGCCGGAAAAAACAAAGGTGGTGGAGTGTGTTTCTTTATTAACAAGAAATGGTGTGACCCCAGGAATATCTCCATTCTGTCGCGTTCCTGTTCGCCTCATCTGGAACATCTCTCCATTATCTGCCGCCCCTTCTATCTGCCCCGGGAATTTACATCGATCCTCGTGTCTGCCGTTTATATTCCTCCACAAGCAGACACTAGCGTGGCTTTGTCCAATCTCCACGATGAAATCAGCGGATATATCAACAAACATCCCGACGCTGCTTGTATCATTGCTGGGGACTTTAACAAGGCCAACCTCAAGAAAGTCCTGCCGAACTTTCATCAACAGATATCCTGTCCAACCAGAGGACTGAATACACTGGATCACTGCTACACTCCGCTCAATAACGCCTACAAAGCCCACTCACTGCCGGCTTTTGGCAAATCAGATCATGTCGCCATCTTTCTCACGCCGGAATACAAACAAAGGATCGCTCGCGAACCGCCGGTGGAGAGGGAAGTGACGCGTTGGTCCTCCCACTCTGAAGCTATGCTACAGGCGTCTCTTGATGACGTCGACTGGGACATGTTCCGGGCGAGTTCATCTGACGTCAGCGAATTCACGGATGTAGCAGTAAGCTTCGTAAACACGCTAACCGAGCAAGCCACTGAAACGGTAACAATAAGGACATTTACTAATCAGAAACCGTGGGTGGACAGATCAATCCGTGATGCGGTTAACCATCGCACTGCCGCATACAATGCCGGTCTGTTGTCAGGAAACATGAGCGAGTACAAGGCCTCGTGTTATGCTCTCCGGCGTGCAATACGAGCCGCTAAGCGCCGGTACAGTGAGAAAATTGAGTCACATTTCCAGCTCAATGACTCTCGACGCATGTGGCAGGGACTGAAGACCATCTGTTCCTCTGGAAATAAATCCTCCGCAGAGGTGAGAGCAGATCCGCTGCTAGCCGAAGAGCTAAACACCTTCTACGGTCGCTTTGACTGCAATGGCGGCGCAAATCTGCCGATCAGCACGTCAGGAAGCAGCAGACAGAGCAGCAATGATCATGTAATCACCTTTTCAGAGGACGACGTTCGGAGGGAACTAAGGAGAGTGAACGTCAGAAAAGCAGCAGGACCTGATGGGATTACTGGCCGCGTTCTGAGGTCCTGTGCTGATCAGCTTGCTGGTTTGTTTACTTCCATATTTAATGAGTCCCTTGCTACCTCTGTTGTTCCCACCTCCTTTAAAAAAATCTGTCATAATCCCTGTGCCTAAGAACAGTAAACCCTCTTGCCTGAATGACTATCGTCCAGTTGCCCTCACATCGACGGTCATGAAGGTTTTTGAGAGACTTTTAAAGAAACACATTTGCTCCTCCATCCCTGCTACTTTGGACCCTCTTCAGTTTGCCTATCGGCCAAATAGGTCTACTGATGATGCCATCCCTCAGGTACTGCACTCCTCCCTCACTCACATCGACAGCAAAAATGGCAACTATGTCAGGCTGCTATTCATAGACTACAGCTCAGCTTTCAACACTATAGTCCCCACCAAGCTGGCTGTTAAACTCTCAGACCTTGGCCTAAACACTTCACTTTGTGACTGGATTCAAGATTTCCTCACCGCCAGACCACAAGCGGGGAAAGTCGGCCAGTTCACCTCCAACTCCATCACCCTGAACATAGGAGCCCCACAGGGCTGTGTCCTGAGCCCCCTGCTATACTCTCTCTACACACACGACTGCGTGTCCTCACACAGCTCCACTTCCATTGTCAAATTTGCAGATGATACTGTGGTTCTGGGCCTCATTAACAACGATGACGAGGCCGCATACTTGGATGAAGTGGAGAGACTTACATCATGGTGCCAGGACAACTGTCTCTCTCTGAACGTGAGCAAAACTAAGGAGCTGATCGTGGACTTCAGGAAGAGACAGCAGCGGCCCTACACCCCTCTTATGATCAGCGGGACCCCTGTGGAGAGGGTGAGTAGCTTCAAGTACCTCGGTGTAAACATCTCCGAGGACCTGACTTGGACTACACACATTCAAACACAGGTTAAGAAAGCCAGGCAAAGACTGTACCACCTGCGACAGCTGAGGAAATTCAGGGTCTCACCAGCTATCCTGAAAACTTTTTATTCAGGGGCCATAGAAAGTGTTTTGACTCAGTGCATCTCAGTGTGGTATAATAATGCCACAAACCAGGACTGCAAAGCTCTACAGAGAGTCGTGCGTTTAGCTGAGCGCATCTCAGGGTCTGCTCTCCCCTCTCTGCAGGCCATCTACATCAAACGCTGCAAAAGCAGAGCTGCTAAAATCCTCAAAGATTCAACTCACCCCGGCAACCATCTTTTCTGTTTACTGCCATCTGGCAGGCGCTTCAGGAGCATGATGGCAAAGACTGAAAGACTGAGGAGGAGCTTCTTCCCTCAGGCCATCAGGCTCCTAAACTCAAACTCAGTCTCATAAACACTTACAAGACCCATTGTCAACTGTAAATATTCTCATCATTGCTGCTCTATGTACAATACCCTGAACTACCCGTCTGCACATCCCTCTTATTCACACTACTATTTATTAAGTCCCAGTACACTGTTTTTCTTTTTTTTGTACATCTTATTGTTTTTTGCACACCTTGTTGTTTTTTTGCACATCTTATTGTTTTTTGCACATCTTATTGTTTTGCACTTTTTTTATTTCATTGCACATTTTACTCTTATTTCTCTTTTTCTTACCATATGTATGCCCTTGTGTTATGTTACTTTATATAATTTGTATTCTTATTATTTTGCACTGTCCACTGAGCGGACCTGATTCGATTTCATTTCACTTCTAATTATACCCTGTATAACTATTATGTGACAAATAAAGAAACCTTGAACCTTGAACCTATGGCTCAGTGTAGGAGAAAAAATCATTTGAGAAAAGGGCCTTTAAAATATGCATTGTGATTTAAATCTATTGACTTATAGATAAAGTGCTATAAAAAGAAACACATAAGTGTTTTCTTTCCACTTTCTTCAGAACAGTCTGAAAAAAACACTTTATGGAAAACCAAAAAGCCCAAAATCTCAAACTTGACAGGTGCATGAAAAAAAACAAACTGTTTTTGCCTGCAGTGTCTCCTCTTAATTATTACAAACCTCTGACTAGTAGCGTATAGGCTTTTTAAAGCGTTCTTTACACAAAATGCAATTTTTTTATTTTGAGATGGAATGTAACCTGCACATATTCTCAACAGGTTTCTATATAGCAGCTATTTCAGCATTAAGATGAGCCAAATGTACCTCTGGGAAGTTACAGCTGAAACAGGAAGACCAGCAGCACTTGGAACAGGTGCCCATGCTACCAATGTTCTCCTTGCACAGGATCTGGTCACAGCCCTGAGGGTTGGTACACCAGGTCAGGTTGGAGCAGCACTCCACAAAGCCCCGCAGAAGGGCACTGTCATACTGCAGGAGAGAGCACAGAACACAAACTCATTCTCCAGTCCCTCAACACACCCAGTATGTGTGCTGACCTGCACATACTTTGGCAATGGTGTCCTTATCGGTGAGGATGTTGTGAAAGAACTTGGAGGTGGGCTGAGCCCGACAGTCAGTGATCGGACAGTCGCAGCTCATCACCAGATTCTGTTCGATACGAGCAGTGAGGTACTCCTGCCAGCAGGACTAATGGGAAACAGAGACAGCATGTTTAATATAACTTCACACAGACGTTTAACATCTCATAGGGCCAGATTTACTAACAGCTTGCAACAGCACACACCCTCTTATTGAGTTATAAAACTACTGTCTATTTAAGACGCGCAGTGAAAAATGAGCAATGAAAAGTCATTTTTGAGGCTGGCCTTATTGCATACGCAATCGTAGGAGTTTCTCTTTCAGACGTAACATTTACGGTAGGAGTGTATTTAAATTAATCACCAAAAGTGATTTACTAAGGTTTGTGTTAGTCCATTTTTGTGACATTATTTAACGCCCTCAAAAAAAAAATGCCCCGTTTAGTAAATCTGGCCCATTATTATTACTGATATATTACATGCATATGCCATAACTGTTGCACTTGTAAAGACTATTAAATAGTATTAAAAAGACACAGGGGGCAGTCATGGCCTAATGGATAGAGCGTTGGACTTGAAACCCGAGGTAACCCAAGGTTGTGGGTTCGAATCCCGGCTCTGGCAGGAAGTGTCCACGACTGAGGTGAGACCCTTGAGCAAGGCACCGAACCCTCAACTGCTCCCCGGGCGCCGCAATGTGATGAGTTAAATGCAGTTAAATGAGTTAAATGCTCCACTTGGATGAGTTAAATGCAGAGAACACATTTCACTCCTCTTTATAATTGTGTATGTGACAAATAAAGCTCATCTGAGCTTAATTTGTATAATTTGTAAATCAAAATTGGGCTTTTAGTCTTTTAGCTGCTAATCGTCTATATAATGTGACAAATAATAACGGAACTTGAAAAAATTAAGTTTGAGCACATAAAATACACTTTCTCTTCCACAAAAAAGTACAAATGTTTCTGATCCTCATGTACTAAACAATATAAAAATGTATGTAAAATGTCATGCTTTAGAATAAAAAAAAACATTTACACTACCATTCAAAAGTTAGGGGTTGATAAATTATAATTTTTTTAGTCTCATGCTCACCAAAGCTACATTTATTTACAGTAAAAACAATACTATTGTGAATTTGTATTCGTTAACTCTGAAAGGTTTTAGCCCTGCACTCACCCCGCAGCAGTAGTGCATGCAGCTGAGCATGGGAGGGGGGTCACTCTCTTTGAACTGGGAAAAGCACACGGGACATTGGGCCACGGGGCCTGGGGCCGGCTGGGGGTTGCGGATCTTGAGGCCGGCAGCCAGGACCAAGGCGTCTGGGTCGTCCGTGTACCGCTGGATCAACAAGTCCACGTTCCATTTGCAGTGAATAAGCAGGTGCTCGGCCCGGTCCAGATCCAGGCTCAGGGTTCCCGCCACCTGCTGGACGGTGCGCTGCATCAGCTGCTTGACCTCCTCCCGAGTCATTGTGCGACCCATGGAGAGCAGCACGGCCTCCAGCACGCCCTCCTCCAGATGCTGCGGTGGAACTATTAGGCCTCCCAGGCTGCAGAGGGAGATATACATATACATAAACACATCATTATGTGGATGTGGACCGGGAAATCGCTGACTTTCAGGGATGGGCATTTTGAGTCTTAACAGCAGGCCCAGACAGAATCTGCTGACTTTTCCTCATTCACAGAGCTGTTTATTTGGTAAAATCTGTAGAACGGATTTAAACGTGGTAAAATCCAATACTACACTTTCATTGGTAGCTGGAAGAAAGATCAAATTAGCCAAAATATTTAATGAACCAAAAAAAATATATATAATTCTAATTGTGTGAAACTCTGCAGTGCTTTTCCTTGTCGACTTTAAAAAAAGCCACATTTATTGATTTTGGTATGGTCAAATTTAATTTAACTCCCTGATATGCACAACTTCAAATAAGGCAATAATATAATTATCCCTTTGCATTGATTAAAATATAATTTGTTAATTTTGAGAAATGTATCACCTATAAAATGATATCCGCTAGCACATCCTGAATTTGGCTACATTTGGGGATGAGAACCTCTTTTAGACAAGTATGAATGTTTGACAAGACACTAAACCATATAGCTAAAAATTATTTTGAAATTAGAATAAATGAGCAACAAACATGATTCAAAATGTAAAATGTCTTTATTTTTCTTTAAGTGGTAAACATAAGTTGCCTTGTTTCAAATTATCTAGCATCTTTATGCAAAATTCTGTACTGAAGCAGTATTAGATTTAAAAAAAAACGTGGACTTAGAAATTCCCTTTATGTGGTAGTTCATCCAAAAATGAAAATTCTGCCATTTACTCAATCTGATGTTGTTCTGAAACCCATAAAACTTTTATTCATCTTCTAAACACAAATGAAGATATCTGAACAGATTTAATTTAGCCTTTTATTCATATAGAAACATTGATTAATGCACAAACATAGCACATACATGGAAAATGGAAGCTTAAATGTGCTTGCAAAGAGATTTGTTTTTGTGTCAAGCAAGTGCGTTTGAACTGCGACTGACCCCATGTGATGTGCTCCATGCATGCGTGTTTTCATGTTAAATATAGACTAAATTAAATCAGTTTGTGTCTCTTCAGAAGACTAAATCACTCGATTCATGGAAATTACTTTTACAATGTCTAAAAATATGTATTAAAGTTTTGGTTACATAGCCTTTCAATGCATGGACAAAAAGGACGAGGCAAAAAAACTAAAGATATTAAAGGGGTGGTTGATTGCGATTTCATTTTTTTAACGTTACCGTGTAATGTTGCTGTTTGAGCATAAACGATATCTGCAAAGTTATGAAGCTGAAAGTTCCAATGCAAACGGAGATATCGTCTTTTATGATTAAAATTATGGCAGTTTAATGCAAAGAAAAACGGCTCATAGGGACTACAACGAGTAACTTCCCGGATTCGTGACGCAACGAACCCAGATAAACCCCGTCCCTGGGAACATGCAACAAAGGGGGCGAGGCCATGTTGTGCTGCTTTAGAGAAGAGGAAGAGAAAACTAGGAGTGCACATAAAAATCTATTCATATTTGAATATGCCTCAATGCAAGGGTGTGCCATTTTCATTCAAATCAAAGCGTAAACACACGTAGAAGACGCATCCTTGTGTTGAGGCTGATACAGAAGAGCGTACGCTGCTTGCGTTCGATGGGTAATATCCAAAATGGCGCTACGCTGACGAGGAGAGACAGAGAGACGAATTGTTGAAAATAAAAGTCGTCATTTTAATTTTCTTTGTATACAAAAGTATTCTCGTCGCTTTAAACAAAGCATTAACATGTTAGACTGCACCCCATAAACACAATCAAGCCTAGAAAAAAAACAGCCAACCACCCTTTAAAAATACCTTCATTTGCATTCTGAAGATAAACAAAAGTTGGGTTTGGAACTGTATGAGGGGGACTAAACAAAACTTTTCATTTACAGGTGAACTAACCCTTTCACTATGGCACAGACAGGTCAGGAACTGAGCAGCCTTCAGTTAATAATAAGACTGAATTTCAGTCCACAGATGACCACAAACTTTAGTGCTATTTACAAGTCTTGCAACATAAGAAAAAGAGCATCTCATAAGGCTGACGCCAATATTCATTCTGACCAATGAGGAATGGACTAGCTCCGCCCTTGAATCAGTCACAGTTAGTGCAACTGCAGACATTAAACCAGATCAAAACAGATGATAAAACAAGCAGCAGAACACTTCCTGTGCCAGAGAAAATGCATTTACCTGTATTCGCCTCTAATACAGACTCTGCTCCGAAACCTAGTGAGCTGCTTCCCTGTTTACTGCCGACACAGGCAGCTGTCTTCTCCGCACTACATGAGCAGTAACTCCACATATCCCACAAACCACTGTCTGGCTGCTGAGAGTTTGATGTTAGCAGATGACAAGCGGTCACACACAGTATATAGATCCTGCATATCTTTCATAATAGCATCAGGAGCCCGTCTAGGTAGGAAACTCACTAGGTTTTGAAACAGAGCTGCACACAGGAAATATAAAAGAGCTTTCAACAAAAAAGCAAAAAGATAGACAAGCTACTCGCCCCAATGAGTGCACCTGATCAGTGCATCTCTCGTTTCAGGAAAAAAAGAAAAGCCCTGAGAGGGGAGAAAAACATCAGTGAAAGCCACGCTCTCTGCCTCCTTTCTTGCACGGGGGTCTAGGGATCAAGGGTTAAGGGTCATCAGCACACCTGGTGTCGGCTTTGCTGCCGTCGCTGCTGCTTGCGGAGCTTTTATTCACATCCATCTTAAAGGAGAACTGCGCCTGGCCCTTGCGGGGTGTGGACGGGTCCTCCATCAAGAACTCCACGATGTGTGGGCTTTCCTCGTTGCGGCAGAGGTAGCCTTTGTTAATGACGTGCATGATGCAGGACAGCACGTCTGTTGTGCAGCAGCTGAAACGAACCGAGGGGGGAGTCCGACTCGCCTCCTGCTTCTGACACCGGTCCAACACCTGCACAGGAAGCACACAAAAACATCTTCAGTAACGTCTGGTTCTTATACGGTCACTTGTGTTCATAATTAACACTAAACTCTAAAGACAAAACATACATACAAAAGCATTTTTCATAGAGACAAAGTCTACTTTCAGAACGATTCGAAATTAGGAAAAATACTCTTTTTTTTTAATGTTATTGACAAACATTTTACATTTTTTTAAGTGTAAAAATTAGCATCAAAAGCAGCATTACTACTAGGACTGTCACTAAAGATTATTTTTGTAATCGAGTAATCTGATGATTAATTGAGTAATTGGATGATTGTGGTAATAATCATAGACCTTATCAAACAACAACTATTAAAATACATATATAATAGTAATGAAGCAATAATATTTAGTTCAAATTAAGTATCAAAAGCAAGTAATCATATGGTTTTATTGAACAAAACTATGTATTATAAACAAATGATCTAATGTACATTATGCATTATAACAACGGCCTGATGATTGTTTTTAAACTTTACTGCGCAATCTAATCCTTGTTTAATATTGACTCAGCAAATCCACCTGATCTTTAACTTTTGGCCATTTCTTTATGACAGAAATGCTATAGCCACTTTAATGGACATTAAAACGTCTAAAATTTAGAAAGAGAGAGGATTTAATAAAAAATAACATTAAATTGCAAAGAACATTTAGCATATTGAGAAAGATATTTATGTATTCCCGTGTTTGTGTAGGTTTATAAATTATTTACCTAACAAATATGATGAAATATCACACATTATGTTCCCAGATGAATGTTATAATAAGCCCAAACTCACAACAATATGCAGAGATGGAGTCTGAGACTCCATGAAAATGATAACGGTTCGCGTGGAGCAGCATTTATTTACTGTGAACGAGCCGCTCTGAGATGCATGTGAGTTACGTAACCTACATGCATTTCAATTATTAAAGTGTGTTTTAAACCTGCATTGCATATAGTTATTTAATTGAATCGTAAAATTTCTGAATTCACAATAGCATTATGCTTTATTATGGTTTTAATATGTCATGCAGACTTGGAAAACGGTCTTATAATGTGTGTTTCATGGATTCTCGATTGTGCCACTTACTTGACACGGGCAAAATGCAATAAATTTTATTTTTTTTAATAGACTACTCGATTTGAAACAAGGAACAGTGACAGCCCTAATTATTACATAAACCCTTTACAATTTAAAAGTATTTTCTTTCTCTATTACAATTATTAGATTTTGTGAGATGTGCTTAATTGTCATATATGTGTGTGTGTGTATATATATATATGTGTGTGTGTGTGTATGTATATATATATATATATATATATATGTATATATATATATATATATATATATGTATATATATATATATATAGGCCACATGCAAAACAATCCATACTTTACCATGAACACTAAATTGTCAATATGCATCTCCTTCTCATTCTTCATGATCTGCACAATGAGACAGTAGACGTAGTTCCTCTTCCTCTCTAGTGTGAGCGCAGCATCTTCATCCACATTCAGGTAGGTCTGCTTGGGAAGCAGGAAATGGTAACCGTGTCTGTCTGAGCTCTGAGAGAGGGTCTCCTTGTTCAGTCTCAGGACCCCTGAAAAATTCAGTTAAATGGTTTTGAGTTATAGTTTTTGTACATTCAGAATTCAAAGCACTGAACCCCGAGTGATTCAAACATTGAACTTTTTTGAATGCATTTACACTAAAAGCACTAATAATGTTATAGTTTACTTTGTTATTGAAAGTCTTTTATGTTCACCAAGGCAGCATTTATTTGATGAAAGATGCAACAAAACTCTATTGTGAAATATTGTTCGAATTTAAACGTTTTCTATACCAATATATTTCAAAATGTAATTAAAGCTGTATTTTCAGCATCATTACCCCAGTATTCAGTGTCACATGATGCTTCAGAAATAACTTTAATATGCTGATTTAAAGCCCAATTATTACAGATTTCTTATCATTATTGAGTTTCAGCTGCCAAAATTCATCTTTGGCATTACAGAATGACTAAATATCTATATATTTAAATTAAAGAAAATAATATCATATTTAACAACTTTAGTGTTTTACTATATTTTTTATCAAATAAATGCAGCCTTTGTGAGCAAAAGAGAATCTGAATTATTCCAAACGTAGTGTATATTAAAATACTTCTATTGTATTCATCGATGCACTCATTTTTTTTAAATCAAGAAAACCGACTTCTGGTCTTCAGATTTCTCACCTTTCATGGGGTCCTCGCTGGAGCCGGTGTAAGTGAGAATCCCCTTCTCCCCTTCAGTGAGAGGTTTGAGGGCATGGCTCAGCACGGCTGGAGAGAGACCTGTGGCCTGCTGCAGCATCTCCACATTCACATCCTGTAGAACAGGAAGAAAGTGAACGATTCTGATAGATAAAAACTTCACACATGTTCTGGTCCTCAGAGAGTACCTCGTGTTTGTTGAACTGTAGCAGGATGTACATCTGCAGTGTGGAGACGTAGAGAGTACAGGAACCAAACTGAAGCTCTGCGTGGCCGAGCCATGTCCACTGCAGCCGCCGAGGTTTACTGTGGGTCAAACCATGCATGCGCTGACCTACAGGACAGATACACACACACAGATTAACTTCAGACTACAACAGAACAGCCAAGAGAATAGGTCTTACTAGACGGTTTCATTTGCATTTAGAGGTCGACCAATTGAGCGGCCGTTGAGCAGTTATAAGCAGTAGGATGTGTAATATGCGTGAACTCTATTTTTGTTATCAGTTAGATTATGGCCATTTGACTTATAGAAGTGTCCAGTGTTTCCCATGCATTGAGTTATTTGTGGCGGCTCCTCACAATATCAAAACTGATCGCTGCAAATAGATTTTCCAAAAGGCTTATACTTCATTGAATAAACTGAGCACTGCACGTTTCAAAATTAAAATGCAACACGGGTGTTTTATATGAAGGTATCATTGAAACGAACCGACCGTCTTCAGAAAAGCTCGATGTCAATTTAATTTCATCTTTCCTGTTATATGCCTGATTAAGTAGCGTTTGTGAGCACAGCTCTTATTTGATTAGAGCGTCACTAGGGAAACCTCTATACTTCTCCCGCTCCAACAGCGCCTCCTGCTGGCAGAGTATTTGCATGTGCAAGTCTGTGGAAACACCGGTCAGCAAACAAATAAAAACCATGCTTCAGAACTGTTTTGAGGAGGTGCTTAAGTTGACCCATGTATTAGGCTACTACTACTAAACATTTACTCAAACTCTCTTTTTAAAGGGGTAAATAAAAAAAATAAAAATTGGCCCAACATATCGGCCCAAAAAATCTGCATCATATATCATCTGCCCTGATGTCTAAATATCGGCATCGGCCAGAGAAACCCATGTCAGTCGACCTCTATTTGCATTGCCGGAGATCATGGATATTTCAACTAACCGTTGGCATAAAAGTCAGTGAATTCAGCCAGGTAATTGCAGAGTTGAGCAGGGAAGTGTTTGCTGGGGTCCTCGAGGAAGCAGGGAGCCGACACAACCCAGCAGCGTGGGGACAACACCAACACTTTAACATCACTCTCTTCCTCGGGTTCAGACACGTCCTCATCCATCATCTGATCACAAACCATGACGAACCACAGAATGCACAGCATTAGCATTTAAAAGGACAAAGGATTTCTAGAAAGTCTGTTGGCATCTTCCTAATATCACAACTCAGGACAAGTACACATATAATGCATATGAATGTGCATCAAACATTTCATCATGATTAGGGATGTGCAACACTGATCAAGTACTCGGCCCGGCCGTGATGATCGATCAGGAAATTGTTGATCGTGAATTTTTTTTTTATCTGATTAGCAGCACTCTGGGTGGCACCCTGAGCTCTGATTGTTTAGCTTTTAGATGTTTATTTTTTGTTAAATACAGATGTTATAATAATGCAGCAGTGCTTTTTTCATCATATTTGTTCAGCAGTAGACATACTTCAATTAAAATAGTTTTCATTCATAGTATGGCTTCGAAAACGTGCAGGCGATTTCAGGAATCACTTGAAAATATAGATGAAAATATAGCACAAATCTGCCATAACCATAGCATTATAATGGGAACTTAATAGAATGTGAAATCTAGTAAATTCTGACTGCTTTCCTAACTTAAACTTCACTGGCATTTGCAACCTTTTGTGCAAGTTGTAATGTAAAATCTAAGTTATCTGATTAATATCAAAGGAAGTGTCATAGAATTGGTTTCAGTTTATTGGCATAAAGTCAGCTTTACCTCAGGCAGCTATTCCTTTTTTAATAGCATTGCTGCATCATAATATAACAGTGTTCTAACCATGCGTTCATGTTTTCATTATCTCCATTACGGCCATGCCCCGCTTCGCTCTCGTTTTTGAAACCTATCGATGATCGAAATGGGAAATTGCCAGAAAATGCCATCCCTCATCATATGATATGATCTGACAGTGATACAATATTGCAGAAATCTTAAAACATGCCATGATATGATTATGATATAATGACATATGAACCTGCAATCAGTTTCTATAAATATTACGATGTTGTGCCCTTATTTTACACAACTAGTGACATTTTTATTAACTCACAAATGCTAACTAAATATAACAGGAACATTTAAAATGAAAATTGCAAATCCCACCTGGGACATCCACAACAACAACTACTTAACCTTTCAAAAATAATAAAGAAACATAAATAATGAAAGTCCAGTATATCAATCATTTTATGACAGCTCATCATTGGCTTGTGCGATGAGATAAGCAATGACAAGTCAGGAAAGTCTTTGTCTTCTTCACCAAGAATCAACAACAACAAAAAATCTATTAATTATATTTACACAGAAAAAAATTATTTAAAAAGAAACTTAAAAAAAATAAAGTTGTTAAAGCACATATATTTGATAGTTTATTTCTTCAGGGCATTGTTTGTATTTGAGTGTCAAAAAAGTGCTTAAAAGTCTTCTATATATCGAACCATAAAAACACATTACACTCCTAATATTGAATATCGACAACACTGTCGGAACAAACAGACCAGCCAAAAAAGACTAGCACTCAGTATTAGACTAGATTTCAAGACAAATTAAAATTGGGTAGTGTTTAATGATGCATTTCTACACTTTCAACCACTTCCAGAGGTAGTTGACAGTGCATTAACCGGATTCATTTAGTAGTGTAGACGTGCAGTGTAGATTTGTGCAGCCACAAATGAATGCCTTTAGGATTCATAGTTTGGATTGAAGGTGAAACATTTTTAAATGACATAGTTTTTTTTAACAAGTCACGACTAATGCAAACACAATGTGTTTCAAAGCAGATGCAATATATATATATATATATATATATCCGCTTATAGACCATCCTCTCAAAGAAATCAGGAGAGTTGTCAAAAGAGGACAAAAGAGATGGATTAATTCCAGCTGTAGTCTATTATTCTCACCTCTTCAAAGTTCTCCAGAGATTTGTCCAGCTGCTGTAGACGGTAAAGATGAAACTCCTGTTGAAGCTCCTCAGATTCACTGAGGTTGGTCAGCATCTGCTGGGGAAACCGGTTTGGGAAGCAGGTACCGATCTGCTCCACCACAGCGTTCTCTAACCACACCTTCCCCTGACCCAACAGCCGATCACCCAGATAGTACCTGAGCACAGAAGAAGAGATGTACAATGTGAAAGTCAGGGTGAACACTTATAAAAGCTGGTGTTTTCCCAGGGAAAAAATTATGTGCCATGCTTTTTACTCCTATAGAAATAATGTCATTTCAGTTAAGTTGATCATCCCTTTTTAGAAGTACAAAAAGAGTGAATCAAATATCAACAATTATAGCAATGAAAAATGTTTATATCATCGTTTCTGAAATATCACTCAGCCCTAGTTAGCAGCCGCTGTTCTCATACCTGTAAAAGTGCTCAAAGGTGTTGGCCAGCTCCAGACCGGAGAGAAACAGCATGGGCTCCAGGAACTGCTGCAGCTGGTTCAAGGTGTCCACATTTCCAGAGTCCACTCCGCTTTCCTGGATCATCTTGTCTATGTACTGTGCAAAACGTTCACTCACCTTCGAGTGAGTTAAAAACAAATAAACAATTATTTTGAGTTCTCATTTCAATTCAAAATATCCTAACGCTCCAAAAACAAACCCAAATTAGTTCTTGAATTATGAATTAGATAACATGGGCAATATGACATAGTCAGGTTTCACAACATTCATCCAAGTATTCCCTGTTGACTCACATGCATAGCGGTCAGGATGGAGAGCTGGAGCAAGGCGGCAGAAAAGCCCTGACGGAGCGCAAGCACAAAGGCAGTGTGATGGCCAAACAGTTCCTCCATGGCATTCTTTAGCCGGAGGAACAGACCCCTGTAACGCTCTACGAAGTCAGGGAGGCTGCATGTCAAATCTAGGAAACTCTTTACCTGGAAAGAGAAAAACAATTACTCCAGAATGATAGGAATTGATAAGTGTAATTTTGCATTAGTACAGTTCATTTCAGGCTGAGACACATTGATGGTCATGGATTAAACAAACTTTTCATTTTGTTCAGGTATTTTAACTAATATGATTATAGCTACTAAAACAAACAGTGTAGCAGCTCCACATTTAAATCCCACATTTCACCAAATGTAAAATAAATGTCTAACCTGTCTCTGAACGACACCTTGCCAGCACAAAGCGATGCCTGCAATGCTGCTAGTATTCTTCACTTTTGGTTTGCAAGAGGATGAAGATGAGCTTGCTACTGTCGTTTCCTTATTCTTTCCCTCTTTACCATCTGCAAAACAAAACAGTACATAAATTAGGACTCTTGACAAGTTGCTCCAAACATCAAAACCAATCACACGTCGTGGCTACCGACCAAAACATCAGCAAAAACAATGTGCCAGCAATCAGGGATGCACAATTAATCAAAATGTTGGTTCCCTTTAATTTTGTAGCATGCATTAACATTCTTACATGCATTATAAAAACAAAGAATTTCAGCATTTATTTTTTATTTCAAGCCTTTTGGGGCTCCACAAATCACATTAAATATTGTCAACTACAAGTATAAAAGGCATTCTGTAAAAAAAATAAAATAAAAAAAAAACACAAAAAGAGTTTTTAAATGCAAAATATAATTGAAATATTAAATGTTAAATAATATTGAATATTATATTACAAAACAACAAAAATAATATTAAACTTGACTAGGGAAAATACTAATAATAAAACACTGACTAAAGTGGACCAGATTGACCAAGTTCTGGCTTCAATGTGACTGCAAAGAGAACAGTTCATTTTCATTGGATTTGATTTTCAAGTATGAGTTTGGTTCTTGTAACAAGGACTCAAGTGTGAACTTTACACTGGCTGCAGAACATAGATAAAACAATCATTTTGGAGATAAAAAGGCATGGGAAATTTTTTTTTCACCACCCTTATCAGAATGAAAGCTGTTGTTTCAATATGATTTATGCTTTTTTCTTGAGATTTTATTATCCAAGCAACAGAAATACATGAAATGTTTTTTTCAAATTGCAGTCGTAAATTATAAAATCGTGCAGCTCTACCAGCAATTTAAATGAAGCCAGAACAATTCAAAAACACATTTAAAGACAGCGGAACTGAATTAATGAAAAAATTATAAATAAATTAAATGGATGGGGTGCTGCAAAATACATCAAATGAAGTCAAAATAAAATAACATTAGCATCTACACTATTACTTACTCTTCAAATCTCTGCTTCTGTTGATACCTTCTGAAAACAAGAAAAATACCTTGAAATACAGAAGCCTTCATTTAACACAATCTACAGTAGGTGGTTTAAAAACAGCACACCTGTTCTCCGGCTTACCAGAAAAGACTTCGATAGGACCACCATTACACTAAAAATGTGTCTCATATAGGGTACAACGGGGCTAAAGGGCCACCTTGAGAAAACATGTGCTACTCACTGTGCCTATAATGTATAATTGCAGAACAAAAATATATACATTTGTATTGAACATTAACGGAGCAACAGATTTTGTGTGAAAATAAATCATTCGAGTTGTTTATTTTGTTATAATCTTATAAATGGTGGCAAGAGAGGCATTTTACGCCACACACGAGGTAAAAGGCTAACAGTATTGATACAAATATTTCCGCTAAAATTGTTTTTTTATTGATGTTTAAGTTCATACTTGTTGAAAACAATCTCGTTAGCAAAGTTTGTACTATTTTCTGCTTATTTTGAAAAATAAAATAATTTTAGTTCAATAAATATACTGTCATTAAAATATTTCTATATAAAAATATATTTAAAATACAGAAACAAAATAATTGTAATAAGTAAAGACTTGTGAAAGCATTGAAGGAGATCCAATAATAATTTAATATATATATTTACAGTAGTAAAAACAACTGATATTTTATTATATGATATGATTAATATAATGTTTTTAAATATGATGGTTTCATTATAAACATGGTGATTATCTCTAATATGGACACCCAACATAATATTAATATTTACCATCTGAATCTAACCATGTCATGTCAACAAATGGAAAAGTCAGCCATATATTAATTATCATGTTAATTACTGTGCTTAGCCCCAACAGCAGGGGATTTTATTTTACCCCAAACACCATACTTTTGCATATTCTTTCCTTATTTAAAAATTTTTGCTTAATTTTAAAACTGAAATTTGTTAAGAAGACCTTTGTCTTAAAATATATGCATTAATTTGAGCTTTTCTATTTTGCAACTTAAATCAACAACATTTAAAAAAACATAAAATATTAGATCAAGTAAGCACAGAATCAACTTTGCGCTGCTGAGCGCGATCGCGTCAAGGATCAGACAAATATACACGTGCATCTTGAAAACAATGTTTTTAGTTACGTCAGTGGTTTAGATGAAAATAATATCAAAGGCATCTTTTACCCCGTTGTACCCTATATAAAGTACTCCACAGTAGTGGCACTACAGTCTCTAGAATGAAGTATTGTAGTTTTTATTGTTTTGAAGGCACTCACTGGATTTGATGGGAGGTTTGAGCTCTTCTGTATCAACTGTGCTGGTGTCCACATGGACAAGCAAATGAGTGAGACGCCGCACACGGGAGTTGAAGATGGAGGCTGAGCTCTTACATCTCTTGGGGGATTCAGTGTTCTCCAAATATTCGTTCATCAACCAGGACAGAGGGCTGAGAGTAGTCGTCTCTGTAATAAAAAAGAAGATCAGATATTCAACCAAAATATACCACGCAGTTTACACTGTATATAAAACTGGAGATACCGGATTGATAAAAGCACTTTTCAGAAGACTAATATTGGGGTTTAACATATTTCACATAAACCGTTTTCTGACCAGCATGTAAAAAAATAAACAAAAACCGGGGTTTAATGCTTTGTGTGTTTGTCAGATCATCCCTTCCTTTTTAAGTGGGTGGTAATTGACCAGAAGAAGCTGGAAACTGGACCAGACTTCAGTCAGGTAAGTGCTGGTTACCTGAGATAGTGATGTTCTGTACGATGGGGGTGATGAGAGCTTCCCAGCAGGTCCGGCCTAAAGCCTCTGCGGCCTCGGCGTCAGGCAGAAAACGGTCAGCAAACATCTGCTCATGTTTCAGGGCGCTGTTTAACCTGAAGATCAGAGAGACGCACAACAATATAAGGGGTTTTAATACAAATCAGGAACAATAACACCTCCTACCATCTTAATTACACTCTATAGCTATGGCAGAAGGTCTCACTTGTTAAAGAGCTGCAGCAGCTGGTTCTTGTCCTCCAGGATCTCCTGGCACCAGGTGTGAGCTTTTGTCGTATAGAAGAGATAAGTGCGGCAGCACAGCTGCTCCTTAAACACCGGCCAGAACGTGGGCTTCGGCCCCAGAACCTCAAACCCATGCACTCGTGTGTCAATGCCGCCCTGTTGACAGGAAGAAACATAATTTGTACTAGAAGTGGAATAAAGAACATCTCAGGATTTACGTATATCTTCAGGCAAGTTCTGCCACATTTCATTCTTTAGGTCTGACCTGTTGACATCTTTTGACTCTGATCTGAATGATGGGCCAGAAGCGGGTCATATTCTCCACCAAAAGTACATGACTGGCGGAGGGTGCCACATTTACCTGTTCAACACAAAAAAAGAAAAGAAAGTGTCATCTTAGAAGGTCAATGTGCAGTACCTGCAAGATGGAGATGAATGAGAAGGGCTTTCTCACAGTGTTGAGTTCAGTATTGATGTTTGTGGGATCATCTCCTCCTAGGACTACAATGCGAGCTGGCATGTAACTCGAGTCCTCACTGGCTACAAGCACAGTCAACTGCCTGTGAATGAAGAAAATTATAAAGCATGTTATTCTTCCATTAAAGGGCAATTTTCTAGGTCCAATGTTTTCCCTTTAAAAGGGAAAATATTTATCAGACCATATTAAATATATGCCAGTAAGACACAATAGGGAAGTTACAAATGAATGAATGTTGTGCAACTTTGAATACAGAACAAAACAAGTGACTGTTTTTATGAATATGTTGCTCGAATGTCCATATTAATAAGGTTACTACCTACTATATTTTCCTAACTAAAACAGAGCAAAAAAGAAAATATTGTGACTAATGTTTACTGAACTTAAAGAAAACACATTTCGCTTTTTACACAAATGATGCTGATATTCGGGAAAACGGTACATTTGCTTGTGCGATTATTGCTCAACCATGTTGTATGAAACAAATAACTCATGTAGGAGGATTTTTTGTCCCTTATTCTTGAATTTAAGGCATTAATTTAAAGCACCGATTAGCTGTTGCTGTAATGATAATCTAGAGTTTCTTTTAGCAGCATTCACTAAATAAAGAGTAGCTAGGCCAGGATACCTTATGATCACCCCTTTATGCATGTAAATGTTGATAAAATGGGAGCCGGTGCAGCCGTTGGATTCCCAGTAGGTTTTGGGGTTTTTGTCTGTCAGCTTGTTAGCTCGATGGTGATTGGAGGAGACCTCCACCTTCTCCCAGCATTTGTCCTCTTTCAGTTCCACACTGGAGCCTGGAGACCATCACACGCAAATCAATCAAAACATGTGGTAACTGGGATAGTCATACCTAAAGCTTTGCTAGTAACAAATAGAAGTGTTTCATAAGCAAATGTGTTCATATTTTTAAATGAATATTTCACCCAAATATAAAAATATGATTATTACTTTGTTAGTACATATATTTCAAATTATTTCGTTTTAGTAGGTACAGTACAAAAGATTTTATTTTCCATATAACAATGTGGATGATGATTCTCACACAAAGCTAACTCATGATTTCAGAAAACATTGAAGTCATGATGAAAGGGAAGTTGCTACAGATCTGTGTGTAACGAATTATTGAACAACAAAATATGCAGGGCACGTCTTGGTTCTATCCATCGGTTAAAATAAATGAGACATAAGATTCAAATGAGTGAATAATGAATTTAACTTTGGGATGAAGCATAGCTTTAACGATTTTACAAGTGTTTTATGAACATACCTTGGCACAAGTTCCGCAGGAACACATCAAAGAAAGGAATATTGATGGGATGATGGCTGCGACGATGCTCTTCAATCTGACCAAGGACCATCTAAAGATACAGATAAGGAGTGTGTAATTAAGTGAACATTCTAGGAATGGACATCTAATAAAACCTGCTTTGTTAAGCTCCACATAAATATTTATGTAAAAGACTTCTAAGGAACAAGTCTGTTCAAGGTCATGTGACCCAGAAACCAGCCTAATTATATAAGGCTTGTTCAGGCAACTCAGACTAGTTGATTTTGAAAATATCTATTTTTGAACAGGCCACTCTTTACCTGTATACATCCAGCCAGCACACTGGTGGTCATTTTCTTGTAGAGGCTGGCGTACTTCTCACAGTCATTGATCAGGTCCCGCAGCTCTGAGAGCATGAGCAAGCTGGTGCTGTGTTTGTCCACAGCTTTGATAAGAGCCTCTTTGGTGCCCAGCCGACACATCACAACAGCATAGTCTTTGTTCAGAGATGCAAGTCGATATAAGAAGCGGATAAACTGCTGTGCGACCTAAGAGGGGATAAAGAGGAATTAAATACTACCGTTATGAAACCATGATCTTATAAAGCTAAGTGAAGGGAAAGTACCTCTCGGTCACTGACAAAGGCCGTCATAGATGCCAGACAAGGCTCAATACTCTCATGCCACGGCAACAGATCCTCCTGGTAGTTATCCAAAAACTTGTTCAAAATCCTGTGGAGTACGAAATAGTAAATATATTATTAGCAAATAAAACAATCAGTACAGTCACGAAATCAACAATACAATATTTAAATCAAGACTAAGTAGTTTGAAGACTAAAAATAAAATATACATTTTTTCTTAGATGTCATTCCAAAATCATATGACTTTCTTGCATAAAACAAAAAAAATATTTTTTCCATGCAATTATGTAATCAGGCAAGGTTGGTAAACAATGGCAGAATTTGTACTTAATTTGTTTTTGATCAAACACATTATTATGCTTTAGCTTGGGTTGAACACATTATTTTTTGCTTGGATGGAACAACAGCTATACTAATTATGTCTCTATTTGTTTCTCTGTTTCTGATTAACATCCCGTGGTAACGAGGAATTACACAAGCTTCAGTCTGGATCTAACCCTTAAATGATCTGAGATGACCAAACACCTGAGAAGAGATGATGCCAACCCCTCGGAGGACCTCAGAGGAAGCCAACCATCAGACAGAATTAAACCAAATTTTGCCATAAGTTAAATATATTAAGTTTCTACAATATATAAATCTATTGTAGAGAGTAATTTCCTGTAAAGCTGCTTTGCAACGATTGTATGGTAAAAAGCGCTATACAAATAATCTTGAATTGAATTCATTCTTTAAATAATCCAAATACTGCCCACAATTTAGGGTTGCATAGTTTTGTTCACAACAATGTTTATCATGATATAATATAAAACAAAAACATGAACAGTAACTAAAATGTAAAAAAAACAACAAAAAAAATCACAAACTTTATATTAAAATAAATGAAGCCTATTTTACAGGACTTCATTTCATTATTTCAAAAATCATAATGCAAAGGAAATTCTATATTATTTAAAGGGGTCCTATTATGCTCTTTTACAAAGTCTTGATTTTGTTTTTGGGGGTGTACTAGAACATGCTCTCATGCTTGGTGGTTTGAAAATCACATTTTTTTCACATAATTTACATTATTACAATACCTTTCTCCCCAGCCTGGCACAAACGTCTCTATTAGTTCTGGGTTTGATGAACACCCGCTTTCCGAAAAACAAAATGTGTTGTGATTGGTTAGCTGTCCCAGTGCGTTGTGATTGGCGAACATCTTAGACAGTGTTTTGCCCCACCCCTTACCAAAACAGCAAGTTCGTCAATATTGCCATATCAATTTGAGCCGGATTTAGACGCTGAGAATATTGAAGAGAATCGTGCAGAAACTTTTCACGCACGCATATTGCAAGACATATTAGAGCGGCAACTTTATTGTTGTTGTTTTTTTTGGCTAAATCACGTTTTAGATAGGATGTCAACAACTGCTTAAAAAAACTGCATTGACTATGTACAGATAAGTGCAACGGTAATAATGTTTACCGTTCTTTAATTCTAACATTATAACATGAATTGCAGTGAAACTGTTATAGAGTTGAATTTATGTATACCATAGTCCATTGTTTTCCACAGACACTCTATTTGTGGCCACACATATGCAAATAAATTATTTGCCAGCGGGAGGCGCTGTTGTAGCGGGAGAGCTCAAGGTTACAGTGTGTGAAACACTGTAGTCTCATCATTGAAGTGTAAATTCTGCAGATTACAGCATTGTCCAGTACTTTACTGTCAGCAATTTAAAAAAGGTTTTCATAATTGTAACATACATATTTACATAATTATTCAAGTGCATCTGTAATAACTTGTGAAAACTTGACGCTACAGTAGCACTTCTCGTCGTCTTGTCTGATTCACTCAACCATGCGTTCTAACCACGACCTCGCCCCTCACCACCCATTTGAGTTTCCGTAGGCGGGATTTATTTGAATGATATTCTAATGAGAAGCTTTGTGATGTCACAACAGCCAGAAAACAATGCTGTAGTTCAAACGAGCCGTTTGTTGTAGTTCTTGAAAATAGATTTTTTTTTTACTAAATGTCTCGCTTTGGAGTGGACTTTGAGATCTGTAACTTTGTAGATCCTTTTTTATGCCCAAACACACGGACTAAAATTCAAAAAGTGAAAAAGCATAATAGCACCCCTTTAAAAATGTAAACAAAATTGTATTTATTAACAAAAGCATTAAATCTGCTGTAATAGAATAAACAAATCACATATGAATATATAACAAGCTACTTTGTGGTAGATACGCCCAATGATTATTTATTTTATTTTTACAATTCCTTGGACTTTAAGGTCAAATGTTACCTAAACATGTTTTATGAGTACATCTACTTCAAAGTAGCGTTAACTATTTATTTCCTAAATAAGTCAAGGGCTCACCTCAGGATGGACAGCTGTACAGCCCGATCCACTCTGTGCTGGTCCATGAGGCGGATGAGGTCCTGGAAGGTGTCTCTGCTGCGTGTTACCTCATTTCTCTCATCCTCCAGCTGGGAGGCATCGTCACAGAGCAGCTGCTCCAGGGTCAGTATAACGTCTTTAGTGGCTGACATTTCCTTCAGACTCACCACCAACATCTTCAGCTCAGTGTCCTTAAAGTCATGCTCATCTTGAGACTCTACAGAGGCGAACAGAGCTGCTGTTACTGCACGTAAAGTACTAACAGATGTAATCCAAGTCAAGAATGAATGTGCTTTGCTTTATTAACATACTGTTTATTACAGGTGTAGAAATCAGTGTGTTGGAGATGACTATATATTTTAGCCCAATGCCTTTACAAACGCAGTTCAATTTGGCAAGCAGTTAATGCATGATAGTACCTTTTTTCTCCAGTTTGTGAACCATGGAGATGTGGTTGAGGGCGATAAGAGCCAGCATGCTGTGTTGATTCTGAGCTGAAAGGCACTTCTTTAGCGTGGCACTGACATTGCAGGTGACTAGTTGCTCTGCCAGGCTCTTGTGGCTGGAAATCAGCATGATGATGATCAGAAGCCCGTTCCGCACGGACAAACCGCAGCTACTCAAACCACAGGAGAAAAATGAATGTGAATTCAGCAAACAAAGATCCTACATCTAAAGCAGACTTCAAGCCTCTTACCCTGCCGTGCTGAGCATGAGGTCAATTGCAGAAGGGATGGTACACAATAGCCCTTTGGAGCCTTCAGGTGTAGCAGAACCTATGCTTGCAAAAATTTCCAGCATCATTTGAGTGCCAGACTCAGAAAGGGGCAGACAGCCGCCCACACTGCGAGGGTCATGTTTACTGGCACCTGTGATGACCTTCAGAGTCTGGAGAAAAGTAATTCATTTTTATTTCAATAGTATCGTCAAATGTACACTTGCAATGTACTGACAATATGATTTAAAAAGGAATAGAATTGTAAAGAATGCAATAATTCTGGCTAGAGCACTGCATTTCAGACTTTTTTTTACGCCCCTAGGGCTGGGCTTCGGGACAATTTTCACGTCATAGTTTAGAAGTGGGCCGGGCCTTGGGCCTGTTTTTGGCTTCTCCTTATTTTTATATTTTAGACATCCATCAATTAGTGATGAAAAAATATTTGCCGCGCTGGTGGAAACAACACGAGACTTGACGAGATTTGAATTATTTGTTAATAAACTAGTGTTTTCTGAGTCCGTGTCGCAAGGATGAAGTTGTCGATCCTGACTCACCATCTCATTAGATGCGCCTTTAGAGAGAAGTGCATCTTTACAGATTATGATTATAATTATGTTTTTGTTTTCGATTTGTTTTATTTTGTTAAGTAGTCATTTAAAGCTCTCTCTCTATATATATTTATCATGTCTGTGAGGCATGTATTAACGGAGTTTCGATTCATTTTTGTGAAGCGCTCCTGTTCAAGACGAGACCACAGAAAGCGCATGATGTTTGGTTTCTTTATTTTATAAAAGCACAATGTTTTGCTGATATTGTGAGTGCACACACATAAAATAGACCCTTTACAGTTCCGAATTATGTTGTACTCTTACCTTTATGAGCAAAAATGACGGCGTATTTTAAGCTGTTTCCACTGAATAAAATTCAAGTTTTCGCGCTGGCGCCTCCATGTCAGGACAAACTATTGGATATAGCGCACATTTATCTAGGTTTAGCATTTAAACATAGCATTTATCTTGCGTTGTTATATGCTTGAACTGTTTTAGATTTTGTTTTAGGCAAGTCGTGATGATTTGAGAAGGCTAAAATGATCAAACATAGGTTAAAATCAGCTCACTGTCTGCCGCTGGTCACTTGGTCATTACTAGGGCTGCAACAAACGATTAATTGTTTACTCTAACAATTTTTAGAATGGTTAATCGTCGACTATTTCACTGATTAATCTATGGACTTTGATTATTCAGCTTTTGCATTTAGTTTAAATATTAAATGCAAAATAATTGTTTTTATTTGAATTTGAATAAATGTCTAGATGTAAATGTTGTTTTGCTAATGTCTATTTCTGTATTAATTATCCAGTAACTTCAATTTAATGGCAATGTATAGGTAATGTTCTATGCAATTCAAGTGAAATAACTGAACATAAATATTGGAGTGTGAGAAAAAATTCACATTTTAGAAGAAAAATTCAGACGGCACTTCGATGCTTTTGCATCTGAATTCTTCACACATTCTAACATAAATAAAGGTCACTTCAGCTTTAGAAAAGCATTTGTCATTACAATTATTATACAATTAATTGATAACAGATTAAAATAAGGTTTATTAGTTAACATGAACTAAGAATGAACAATACTTCTACAGCATTTATTAATATTATTTAATATTAATTTCAGATTTTACTAATGCATTATTAAAATCACAAGTTGTGTTTTTTAACATTGGTTTAACACTGTGAACTAAAATTAACTAGATTTTTATTAACCAATATTAACAAAGATTAATACATAAATCTAATAAATGCATTGTTCATTAATGTTCATTAGCACATTAACTAATGCTAACAAATGATACCTTATTGTAAAGGGTTACCAATTCATTATACAAATAGATGTATTTGGCACACAAAATGAGATGACCGACAGAGACACTCTCTATTTAATTAGCCACATGAAAAAGTAAATGAATGAACATTATTCTACCAAACATCATCTTTTGTAAGTCATATTAGATAAGAAACAAAATAAAGGCAAGCGATAAGACGTTTTGGACAAACTATTTTATTCACAACATAATGTCTTAAAATACCTTATAAGTAGTGACCGATCGATATTGATTGTTTATAACCGACACTGATACCGATTATTTGCTTGTTTATGTACCCGATAACCGATATGCAGAACCGATATTTATTTACTGTTATAAAGTAAATAAATAACAGAGTGAAGTAAGTCCATTCTTCGCTTTGGTTTTTCCTCCTTTCAGTCATCTTAACAAAAACAAAAAACTGTTAAAAATTTAAATTTTCATGAAAAATTAAATCTTTAAATTACAACAATAAAAACATTTTATTTATAAAAAGCATCAGCAGCAACACTGATATTAACAATAAGCAAAAGAATGTCTAATGTTTTATAAAGGACAGAAGTCATATCAAAACTACAGTTTTAGGTTTATAAGCTGTTTAATAGGCTAAAGAGTGGAGAATAATTCACTGAATAATATTCTCTGGAATATTGAAATAAGCTATAACAAACATTGTATTTTATTGCATTTCTTAACTGGCACGTTTTATCAGAATTATTCAAACGTTTTTGTCATTCTAGATTATGAAATAACAGCTGACAGCGCGGTTTATCTATTTACACAGAACTATACTCAAACTGCGATAATAGGAGATAATTGGAGATAATAAATAATTAATTTCGATAGAGATGTTTATTGGTGAAATAATTGTTATATAGTAAATGTTAATATAATTTAGTGTGTTTCAAACGAGTGAATCTTGTATAAAGTTACATGCGGTGGTCGTGCTGGAGCTTCTCCTGAGTGAACAGTGTTCACTGCTCCAAGTGTGTGTACTTGGACGGTTCAAATACAGAGAACACATTTCATTGCTAGTTATATTCTGCATAATTGTGTGTGACAAAAAAAAATAATAAAAAAAATAATTAAACCGATAACCGATTATAGTAAAATGCTTAAATATCGGGACAAATATCGGTAAACAGATATATCGGTCGATCTCTACTTATAAGGTTATGATAACCAAAACAGTCCTGAGCTAGATCAAGTTTTGATCTTTGTAAACCAAACGGTCAATAATGAAATAATTTTTTTCCTTCTAATAAAAATATTTTAGCATTAGCTAGCTCCACACTGGAGAGCTGCTTTATAACAGAAAACCAAGTAGTAATTCTAACTGAAAGTGACACTGACTCTGGTTTTTCATGTTTAATACTGTAAAGCTGCTTCAATTAAGGCTATTGCATAAAGTAATATATAAATAAACATGATATGACCGGATTTTACTGGAGGACTGAACTGCAGAGCTCATGCAAACATCCACATCATTGTAATCAGATACTTTACTGCTTTCAGACTGCTGTAAGTTTTTGTTGTGTTTATTTCATTACTGAGAGGAAAGCGCGCAATATATATTTATATATTCATCCAAACAACGCTCAGTAGCTTCAGGTTTGTTCGGCTGGGTTTTAGGCTGTCGTCTTTTGAATTGCATCCAGGAGGGCTGAACTACAGTCTTGCGCTACAGTGCCACGCTGGTAAAACCGCAGTATTGCAGGCTCTTACATTAGGTCATAGGAGATCAAACGACTGACTACTCGACAATTTTTTTATTGTCGACGTTGTCGATAATATCGACTAATATTTGCAACCCTAGTCATTACTTAAAATAAAAAAAAAGGATAACCATGAAAAAAATACATCAAACGTTTTTCGCAATTAACTTAAATAAATGACACGAAATATAATCACTTTGTCATTACATACAAACCTGAACAATTGTAATAGCTGAAACAGTAGTATAAGCTGTTTTGGGAGAAGGGGAAAGAAGACGGGCTCGGGCCGGTAAATTCTGATAAGCTGTCAGACTCGGGCCAGGGCCTAGATTTGAAGCCTGTGCAGGGCTCTAATTCTGGCCCCAATTCTAGTTAGCAATAACTTAACCCATGGGCATCCTTAGGGACAAATTTGTCTTTATTTTTTTGTTTAATATAAAAACTGACTAAATTAAAGTTTGTATAGAAACAGCATACCTTTTTTCAGAAATCTGTATTTTTATTGGAATTTTACAATTTCACCCTCATTTGCTTTCATAAATCTATTTTACACTAGTAACAAAAAAAGTTACACTCAGGACATTAGGGACGTCCCCGTTAAAACCACAATATTTACTCTCTGTGCAATTTAAGCAAAAAATAATGCATTCTTTTGTAATAGGCTCGTTAGCAACGATTAATTTTTTTTACTATATATTTAACATCTATTTTCTATATATTTTCTGTAACATCTATTTTCTACCTGATTGCACCCTTTTCTCAGGTTTGCATTTTTTCCCGGTTTCTGCTTCTGCTCAAAAAAGGCCAACTGAATTGAAATTATAATTGAGCGGGCGTATTATTAGCAGTGATATCAGTATGAGGTTTGTATGTGTGCACTGAGAATGTTGTGTGCGCGAATGCTAGTTTTTTTTTTTATCGGACACTGCACAAAAAAAGTTAAAATCAAAATTAGGATTGTTGCTAATCATTGCCATATTCAAGACTATAATAATCCAAAAACTTAGCATTTAGTATATAGAAAATAATAACATGTTATGTAGCATTAAGTTCACAAATTGGCATTTAAAAGGGTTAAAAATGTATACATTTTTGGAAGTTATGATCAGGACTGATGTTGATAAAAAAATATATGCCTGTGAAAGCGGAAAAAACAAAAACAAACATACATAATATTTCTATGACAATTAGAAATTGACATTTTGGACCATTATAATTATTTTATTTTTTTTACATTTTTTTTTAATTGATGCACAGTAGTTAAGAATTAAATTAACATGTCTTTTCTTATTGAGAGTCTGAATCTTTTTTTTTTTTTTAGCAACCCTCATACTTAACCAAAAACAATTATTTATATTAATGTTATAATTACACTGATTCAGTAACTTTGGTGTTATATGACTGGATGAACAGTATTCTGGACAGGAGAAACTCAAACCTCATGCCCTTGAAGACATAAGAATTTAGTTCACATAAATCCTCACTCACCGCCAGTGCAATCTGCTGCACCTGTATACAGGTAGGATACTCCTGCATGCAGCACAGGATAGCTTTAACACCCCCCTCTGTAGCGAATGAGACCCTCCACTCGTATTTCAGCATTAGACTGCGGGTCATCAGCAGTGCAGTGACAGCGTTCTGCTTGGGCTGACTGCCAATCATCTCCACCAACATCTTTAAGACTTTGTCACTGAAAAAGACAAGTTATTTGAAAACTATTTGCAATATAAACTACAAATCAAGTTCCTTTACAGTAAATTAGGGCTGCACAGAGTGTAAATGGTAGATCACGATTATTTTGCTCTAAAATATAAATCACGATTATTGACTTTACTTTTTTCTTTTTTTACATTTCATCAGAATTACTCCATTTAAACAAGCACAATTCAAGAGAACAAACTCGCATGGTTTAGCATGATTTAGTCAGCAAACAGACTACTTGTATTGCACAGAATATATCAACAGAGATCGCTAAACTCCAAACTACATGTTTGCAGGTATTTCAGGCCTCGTCAGTGCCTTTTCCATAATGTAGAGTGTCTATAGTTCCCAGGTTATGAAGATTAAGCAAACCATTGGGCAGATAATGAATTGATTTAAGAAAAAAAAAACTCTGATTGGGGGATTTAAACTCTTGAAATCTGGCAACGGCAACCATGAACACTTGAGAAGGCTTGTCACCAATGCAAGATAATGCAAATGGCAAATTTTAAATTATATGTTTCAGGATAAATAACCACTGGGCAAAAAAAATCGTGATCACTATTAAAATACAATTCACCTTGCAATAGGGCTGGTCGATTTTTCCGATTTGATCGATTAATTCGAATGTAATATTTTGTCACTATTTTATTTTTTAGAAATCAAGGAATTGCGATTTTGAACAGAAATATTACCAAATGTTGAAATTACACTTGATAACAGTATAGAGGAAAGATTGATCCAACCGCATGATGGCGCACGTGATTAACTGTCCATGTGTGATGCGCTCATATCGTTAGGTGCCATTCACACAGAAAGCGTTTTTGTGTTGACAAAGACAGTGGAATAGGAAAAACATGCAAGATGGGAATTGAGTTCTTTTAACTTGAGCGCTGTGTTTTTAGACTGCCGTTTCATGCATGAGACGCTGCAAGAGACGCGAGTGCAACATAGAAAAAACATCCATGTGTACCCGGAAAAGACTATGGAAAAGCAGCGCAAAATCGAATAAAAAAACCTGTAACTACTACTACATGTCTAATATTCCATGTTTGCATCATGGTGACAGGCGGAAAGCTGCTGTTGTTTTTACAGAATATTTACAGTCTACTTATGTTATACCTTAAGTCATTTAGAATTTGAATTACATTGACTGTTGAGATTTTTTAAAAGCATTTTGATCGTATTATTTATGAACACATACCGTATTGACCTGAATATAAGACAATAATTTGTTATTTTCTTGGAAATGCATCTGAAAAAACGTGGTCGTCTTATATAAAGGGTCTAGACCAGTGTTTCTCAACCCTGGTCCTGGGCGCCCCCCAACACTGCACATTTTGTATGTCACCCTTATCTGACTCACCTATTTCACATCCTGGATTTCTTCTAATGAACTTCTAATGAGTTGAATTAGGTGTGTTTTATTAGGGAGACACAAAATGTGCAGTGCTGTGATAGCATTGCATGTAGGCAAAGGACTCTTTTCACAGACTGTTTCTATAGTCAAGTGTAAATCTAGCAAAGGCTTTAAAAAAATTCAATGCTCATCTATAACACAATGTTTTGTGTTATATTACTTATAACTTCTGCTTCTAAAACCCCCAGAAATTTGGAAAGGGTCCATTGATAACAATAACTCTAGTGATCTACGAGTGGTCTATGTTTTCTTAGCACCTGTAATATTGATGTTTAAATTAAGTGTAAGAAAGACATTCAATTAGCAAAAGACCATGCAGAGCTGAGAGTAGACCGTGTTTATGGTCTCCGAGTCTTACCGGAGGGTTTGTGAAGAGTCTGATCTGAGAGTGCTCTTCTCCTGAGGTCCTTCCTCCTCCTGAATCTTACTGATGACCTTCATGCCAGCCAGCTGCAGTCCTGAGTCCGAGCTGCTCTTCTTCATGATGTCCACCACCTCTCCCATCTTCTCTAGGGAGCTCTTCTTACCCTGCACCTTCGGATTGTCGAACACTGCAGAAAACAGAGAACACTTGCTTAGAGGAAGAAATGTTACTCTACTTGCTCTAAACACTTCACTGCTTTTATCAAATGAACAATTTTACAAAGAAACTGATGGCTTGATGTGATATATGTTGCTGGATGGATGCGGCTGTATTTTGTTCCGAGCATTTTACAACACTCAGAATAGCAATTAGCATGATAATTGTCTTTAAATGGACAGGTACATTGGGTCTACTCTTATTTAATATTTGTCATGTCTGATAAATCATCTGCTAACCGTCTGATGAATTTACACATGGAGGTACTATTCTTAGCACTGGTCATGATGAATCTGCCAATTTCTTTTTTCATTATTCTAATTAAATGCAACACTCTCACCGTAAAGTGTAAAGGCAGTTGCAAACGGTTAACTACATTTAAGGAAGACAGACTATTTACAACTCAGTATGCAAATATAACTATGCAAATATCATTGTCCTCATCAAGTCAATGGAAATCAAATCTTGAGAACTGAAATGCAGCCCAACGGAGGATTCAAACACCCCATACGAAGAACACTTTATTAGCTACATTTGTAAGCGAATTGTAAGTCGCTTTGGATAAAAACGTCTTCAAAATGACTAAATGCAAATGTACATTACAAACAGTTATCTAACGGTCAGAACACATTCTGTGAAATGCATCATTTCCTGTTGCAGAGGGAAAAAAAAATCTAGTGCATCAATAATCATCATTCAGCAATAGTCATGTTGGATAAAAGTATTTGTTGAATGTAATCGTTCAAGCGCAGAATGGATACTTTTGACTAAATTCTAATTAGTCGAGTCTCTGTAAAATAGCCCATATAAGACCCTATGAATTTGTTTCCTAATTTTTTTCTTAATTCTGCTTTATTATTTAATACAAATATATCAAAATAAAAACAATCCTTTGGGTTTATACAGAAACAGGACTTTAAGCACTTCTTTTTTGGTTTTCAAAGACTAAAATCTCACTTATCAAGCAATATCATTATTTTTCAAATTCTAAAAAAAATTATAAAACAAAATGGTACAAATATTGTACAGCACAAAAGCATGCAAAGACTGTGGCAACTTTAACATTTGAAAGGATACTATGGCAAAGTTATCGCTTTCCTTATTCAAACAGATTTTATTTTCATTAATATATGATTGACCTGGAGAATGAAAGCTGTATCATCATACACTTGGAGCTATATCACAGCATATCAACACTAGGAGGGAGACAATTAGGGCTGTCAGATTTATTATACGAATATTCATCGAATTTAAAATAAAAATCCACATTTTTATTGTGTCATTACATTTTAATGCTTATTTTAGCCTATCCAGTTGAACCCACTGGATACAGTTCATTCAAAATACTGCGGAAACAGAGAATATCAATGCGGAGATGATGTTGCTTAAGAAAAAACTGAAACCAAGCCGTTCAACACAGAACGCTTATTTTGCACATTTTCTAGAGGGACATCTATCACCGTTGCACTCGAGTCTCGCAAAAGAGAGACGGATATTTAGAAAGCCATTTAAAATTATTGTAAGTTCAACTTTGAAAAACATGTCTCAAAAATGTAGGGCCTTTCCCTATTCCACTGCATCTCATATTAAAAAAACATTTACTCTTTATGATTGGTTTTCTGTGCTTTGTATTAAACTGTGTATAAACATGATGCTTTTTGTTTCTATTTCTTTAAGCAACTTAGTTATATATGGGTAAACATTATCATTTTTCAAAGATAGTAGTGTTATTTTATGCTTTGAATAAAAATAATAAATGAATACAATTTTTGAATAAAATGTAATGCTTTTATTTTACGGTTCGTAGATTAGTAATATTTTGCTCGATGCGCCCTTTTGTGGCATCAGGAGAGAAGCCAAAAGTTTTTTCCCCTCAAACTGAAATGATGCCTTTTAAATTCAAAGATAATTCGAATTTGTATCATATTAAAAGGTAAAACATTAAATTTGAGTTTTTCAGCCATTTTGACAGCCCTAGAGACAATACACTAAAGCTCAAGATATGAGACAAAATACAGATACTTGGTTCACTAGAACGAGACATTATTTTAATACTATTTTTAAAAGACAATATTTGGGGTCAGCAAAAAAGAATAATATTTGGGGTTAATTTTCCATGAAAAAATTGTTTTATGGGGGGAAAAAGTACGAACACTAATTTCATATATACTGCCTTTTAAAAATGTACTTTAAAAAAGTATTTTTCAAGGACTCTCTCAAATATGTGGCAGTTTTCAAGAGTTTTTCAGGAATTACATTTCAAAAAGTCAGATTCAAGCACTTTAAGCACCTTGTACTTATTTTTTTTAAAGCACTGCACAACTTGGTTTACCTATTGTTTAAATTAAAACATGATTTAAGCCACACCACTCACTCACACAGACATGCATATTTCATATTTAAATAGCAGTCTATGCAGTTTAATATTTACAGCCGCTAGTCCATATCGATCTGATTAAGTGTGCAGTCCTACTTCAGATTTATTCATCCTAAACTTTGCCAAATTTTGTAAGAATCTGTATCATACAATAAATTACATTTTTATGACTGAATTCCATAACTCTGCATATAGTTTGCAGAAATCATAAAGCCCTACCTATATAAATATGCACATCGGCGAAGGCAATCAGCTGAACCCTGTATCATTAACGCAGAAAGTTCCTGACATTAATCCTAAATTCATGTGACGTGCCTAACAACCCTCCTTTAAAGACAAAAGATTTTTGGCCTAGCAAATATATTATGAACAAAACAAGGGGTTCCACTAACAGTCACATCCACAGGAGAGCCGCGACATGTATAAAACAAAGGCTTGCCTTTCATCTTCTCCTCCAGGTCATCAGGATACTTTGTCTCATCTTCAGTGGGAAGTTCACTCTCTGTCTCGCTGCCCGTGTCTGCTGGGATCTCTTTCTTAGCTTTCTTGGACACAGACCCTATGGTGCAGGAAGAGGAAGAGGACGATGCTGTGGCTGAGGACAACGATGAAGTAGATGAAGCTCCTTGTCCTCCGAGCGAGCTTTCCATCAGCATTTCATCATCCTCGAGGCCGGCACCTCCACAGTTCAGGTAGTGCTTGGTGAAAATGTGGGAGCAGAGAAGGTCACCCAGACAAGAAGCCTGCAAATTCTGTTTCAGGGAGTGGAGGACTTTCCGTGTCACTTCACTCGAGAGGGACAGCTGGATGAGAGTAGACTCGTCAAGCTCTACCATCTGAAAGATACCAGGAGAGAACGTAAAAAAGAACATGAATGACCCCAAACAGGCTCATTTAGTAGAAGGAATTAGTCATTGCCTAGTTCATTGGAACATGTACAGGTGCACCTCAATAAATTAGAATGTTGTGGAAAAGTTCATTTATTTCAGTAATTCAACTCAAATTGTGAAACTCGTGTATTAAATAAATTAAATGCACAGACTTTAGTTTAAGTCTTTGGTTCTATTAATTGTGATGATTTTGGCTCACATTTAACAAAAATCCACCAATTCACTCTCAACAATTAGAATACTTCATAAAACCAATAAAAAAAACATTTTAGTGAATTGTTGGCCTTGTGGAAAGTATGTTCATTTACTGTATATGTACTCAATACTTGGTAGGGGCTCATTTTGCTTTAACTACTGCCTCAATTCGCTGTGTGGCATGGAGGTGATCAGTTGATAAGCTCCGACATTAACGGTTCTGCTATCAGTACTGGATAAATTAATAAAATACACATTCATTTATAATTTTTATATAGACATTATCTTGCAAATTCTCTCTCACCAGAGTCACCAGCTGTTCCTATATTCTGCAATAATATTAGGACTTTGTCTAAATCATTTTTAGGGCTGCAACTAACGATTATTTTAATAATCGATTAATCTGTCGATAATTTTTTCGATTAATCGATGAATCGGATAAAGAACAAAAAACAAGAAAAACATTCATTTCCAACACTTTATTCAAAAACAGAACTAAAATCTTTAGAAAGTGCACAAACATGTTGCTCCTTGAACATCCCTGAGCTGTTATAATAATAATAAAATAAAATAAAAATGGACTAACACAAAAAACATACACATGTATGCTTTACATCTGCCAAATATATAGATTTTTTTTTAAATAAAGTGCCACCTGAGCTGCCAGAACTATAAATAATTTATAAAAATAAAGAACAATACAAATCAGAAAATTTAACAGGATTTGTTTGAATGTCAGAACTTGTTCTCTACACTACACTGCAGACGCACACACTCGCAGATGCACACACTCGCAGACGCACAAACTTTTGCAGATGCACACACTCACAAACTCTCACACTGACACACACACACACTCTCTCTCACTCCCTTTGTTCAGACACTTTGCATTGCAATGCAAAAATGTGAGCATGTCCGGCTGAGTGTAACCAGGGTTCAATGTGTGGATCATTTTAGTGAAGTCGTCATCTTCAACCATCGACAGAGGCCTCATGTCAGTGAGGATATTAAGGATATCGAGCATGTTGAGGATACTATCCGTCAAGACAGCGGCTTGCTGTGGGGTACATGATGCATTTCCCATCAAGAAGCCTCTCATGGTTTGCTGTTTTTTTCTGGAATCAAAAAGATAGTATGAGTATGTGTAATAGCACAATTTTTACATCAACTAAATACATACTTACATACATACATACTTGTTTTAGTTACTAGTTGTGTAAAGGTAAGTAACCCAAAGAGCAATTACAGACAAGACACACACACACACACTCTCTCTCTCTCTCAAGTTCACTTGAAGCTTATTCATTAAATTATTATCATTGTAGTAAGTGCAAGGTTCATTTATACACCACATTTAAACACAGCTTAAGATGACCAAGTGCCATAAAATAACTTTACAATTAAATAAAAAAGTACAACACACACAAATATATTTGTCAATAATAACCTATATGGGACAAAGCACAGAATATACACTGCAAAAAAATGCTTTTCTAACTTAGTAGTTTTGTCCTGTTTTCAGTCCAAATATCTAAAAAATCTTAAATCAAGATACATTTACTAGACACATGAAATAGCATAAGAAATTATGTCTTGTTTTCTGAAAAAACACCTCAAAAGTAAGTGATTGTTTGCTTAAAACAAGCTAAATTATCTGCCAATGGGGTAAGAAAAATAATCTTAATGAGATATAATCTCAAACAGAAGTTTTAAGCATCACTTAATTTTCTCATGCCATTTTTCTTGTCTAGTAATCTTTATTTAAGATTGTTTTGATATTTGGACTGGAAACGAGACAAAATTACTAAGTAAGAAAAGCTTTTTTTGCAGTGTAGCTATACATGACAACAGATTGAAAAATGAATGGTCCAAAAAAGGCGAGTGAATAAAAACGTGTCTTTAGTCTTGCAATGCAACGTGCAAAGTAACTATACCACCCCTGCTTTACTACTGTTATTAACGAGCTAACGCTAACTTGTCATGCTTGTCAAGCTGGATAACGAGTAAACACCAGCACCAGGGACATTACGTTCCTCACTTCAAAACGGAACAAAAGTAGGATTCTGTAGTGACTTACCCTGCTGTTGAACTCCCTTCCTCCTCATCAAAGACTCCAACATGTTTGCGTTTCAGGTGCTGGATCATTGCCGTGGTGCTCCCGTGCCATGCCATGTCGCTTTTGCATATTTTGCAGTTAACACACTTTTTCTGTTTATTTAGTGTGAAATGCTCCCACACCTTGGATGACTTGGGTCGCACGGATTTCTCTGCCTCCGCCATGTATCTTTCCTCTACCTCCGCTCGTTTTTTTTTTTGCTCCGCCCTGTCTATGAGGCGCCGAACTCTGCTAGCATCAGTGCGAGAGAGACCTCCGCTCCACTCCACGCCGCGCTCAACTAAAGTTTTTTTATATATATAATAATCAAACGTCTCCGCGTCGCGCGACACAACGAATCGATTATGAAATTCGTTGCCAACACTTTTAGTAATCGATTTTTATCGATTAAATCGATTCGTTGTTGCAGCCCTAATCATTTTATCTGTTCACAATTAAAAAAGAGAGATCGTGCTCTGTGGAGGAGCTACAGAGCACACAACGTGAAAGCCCTGTTTAATTGTGATGACAGGAAATAACTAAACATTCAAATGTCTGCTTACACTTTAGGCCTGTGGCTGTGATGGAAGCCAAAATCGAAATCAAAAATAACATTTGCATAAGGATTATAAAAAAGACAAGGTAAATCTACTAAAAACTAGCTGCATTTCGTTTAACGCAACTTCTTTCTCTTCACAGCGGCGCACATTCGTTCCACCCTAAAAACCACACTATGCAGTGTGATCTTACTATTGGTTATTTTATTAGATCTCTTTAGTAGGCTACTTTATTTACCAGAACAGTAACGTTAGTAGACCTCCATGAAAAATGTAAAGGGGTCATGAGAAGTCACAACAGAAGTGTTACAAGCTGTTTGTGCAAAGATAAGATCCCTGAAGTAGCAAAGACTAAAGTCTCAAACCAAAGAGATATTCTTTATCGGGCATGTGATCAGCTAGAGACAAAAAAGAAGGAAAATCTGACCACGCCCCAGGTCACGCCCACAAGCCACGCCCCCAGCACTTATAAAAAATATATACATTAGCACATTAAGAGATATTTCTTATACTGTAAGAATACATACTATTATCCTGTAAAAAATAAAAAGCAGCACTTAATAAATATGATGACAACATAATATAATATATTATAATAAATTACTATAATATATTAAAGTATATAGAATTGTTATTATTATTAAAGTATCTGGGCGTTCATATCATAAGAAAAATAAACACCGGTATTCGGTATGAACCGATATACCGCCCAGCACTAGATTTAGGATTTAAATGTTTTTGATTTTCTAAATGTTTCTAAATCATTTGTTTTATATCTTTCTTAAAAACATTGTGGGGAGGACGAACTGAATACATTTTTATAAAAAAATTGTTGAAGATGTGAAGAGTGTAGGAGAGATGTGAGTACCGGCTCATCGAGGCTCTGTCGCAGGATGTTGTTGATCTCCTGCTGCTGCTTGGGTTCCAACTTCTTGATGAAAAACACCACTTCCCACCATTCAGCACGGCTCAGGGTGCCCGTGTCATCCAGAGAGCCCTCCATCAGGTAAGGCAGTGTGTACAGCCCACCGGGGGGCTTTGAGAAGAACGTCTGACTCACTGCCACGTTCACAAACACAGAAGAAAACACTGCAGGTTTCATATAAAGTGATGGAGACACACATAAAACAAACAAACACATGCGATCACGAGGTTGAGTGTGAGAGTCACCAGTAGTGAGGTTGATTGTCTCTGTGAGGGACGAGGCCTTCTCCTGAGTCTCTTTCTCCACCTGTCCTCCGCTGCCGTTGCTCAGAATTTCAATCATATGCCAGTGCACCCAGTAGGTCCTGGACAGGGAGTTCCAGTACACCTGCAAAAGCCAGAACATGACAGACATCAAGGTTTGTACAGGCAGTATTTCTATAAACAGTGTAATTAGGGCCTGAATATCTTTAAGTTTTCAACCAATGCGTAGTGAAAGGAGATGCTTCACCTTCAGATATGACTAACTACCAAACTCAGGAGGCCGTTTTATTTTCTATTTGCAATTTTAGCAAACAAATTACCAACAATTTGAACGTGTCTACATAGTTTAAATCCCTGATGTGTGATTATAAATATTATAAGCAATAGTAAATATGCTAAATAAAACACATTTTACTCTAAAAGGGGAAACCTATGCTAGATTAAGTTGCAAATGCATCCTGAATTAAGCAGCCAGCGAACAGATGCAAGATAGCTTGGGATCAAATGTTGGTTAGTTTGTTACTGATATACTTTTCTTTTATGTGCGATTCACATTTGCGTATTTGGCAGATGCTTAAAGCGACTTGTATTGCATTCAAGGATGCATTTATGTCAGTGCTAAATTAAAGTTCCGGTCCGGTCTCTATATTATTTCCTTCCCAGTGGAGATCTAGATAATTTTTTGAAATAGTTATGCATTCCCATCTGGGCAACAGTAGCACTTTGCAAAAGAAAAAAAATCCAAAAACAGTCATCAAAGATGAGGATATTATTGGGTCAAAGCAGTGGTTTGAGTAGTTTTTTACAAAACAAAACTAAATATTTAATGAGTTGAGAAAAGTTTACATGAATAATAAAAGGTGAGATCAGCTGTTTTATAAGGCTAACTTTAATTTGATATTTAATTACCCATGTATGGCAGAAGTCCATGTGGCGGTAAAGAGTAAAGTTACTGTATGGGGGTTCAGGGTTTCCCTCTTGTAGTCTAGACCATTTTTTATTTAATTACAATACGCATCTACTAAAAAAAACAAAGTACAATCAAAATGCTCTCATCATGAGCAGAAAACTAATTCAGCTAGTAATTAGTTAATTGTCTTTTCTTGCCATCTACAAATAATTTCCAATTATAACATTATGTATTATGAAATGCTTTTAACAGGCTGATTAATAATGCTTGTCATTAAAAAAAGTTGTCACAAACTTGGTTTATTTGTGTTTGCTGCATATTCGTTTTCTGCAGTGTTCACTGTTTCTGCTACTGGTGGAAAAATATCTGATATCTCTTTTAGCAGCTTCATTCTTTAGAGGCGGAGAGAAGCAACAAACAGAACAGAAAGGGCTTGAAAGGTTTTGGTTTTATATAAAAATATTTGAGGATATATATAAAACACAGATCCATTGTTTTGACACAGATTTTTCTCACTTTAAACAAAAAAGTGTAAAATGGTCATCCTGTGTCTATGTCTGACAAAGCATCTAGCCGTCAAGCATCCAAACACTATAGAAAAATGTTTCCGATGGGCGTCACGCGCTTCCACTTCACTTCAGCGCCAGGCGCGAGACAGACAAGCGTGGAAACGGTCCTGTGCTCGGAGCGCGTGATCTATTGCATGCACAAAGGCATGAAATAAACTACGAGCATGCAATGTCGTGGTCAGTTAAGACATGAAGTTACCAAAAAGGCGATTAAAGCTGCCTCAAAACTGTACATGCATGTAATATATGAGTCAGATTTAAGAACATGCCTCTGAAATGGTTTTCAAAACTGTCCCGGAGCAGCCCAGCACTGTCTCCCTCATCTAACACACCCGATTCAACTCGTCAGTTCATTAGTAGAGACTGAAATGGGTCTGCTCTGAACGGAAGTGGGTCAGAAAAGGTAGAGTTGAGAGAAAATACGATGAGTGTCAGATCCGCGTCACGTTCAGCAGCAACATCTTAAATAAATAGCAGCCAAAAACAACCTAATAACCAGCTGCTGTGATGTCTGTTCATCAAACAAAAAATCATTAACTTTTATAGCTTCAAGTATTCATCTGTATTTAGTGTTTGAGAACTTTATTCAATTTCTTTATATTTCTGCTGTGGGGCACAGGTAGCTAAATATGACATTAGAATGGTTTGTGTGAAGATTATTTAAAGTTCACTTAAATTAGAAGTTATTTTTAAAGTCTAATAAATGTCCAAATTGATAGCTCTTAATTATAATGCTGAATGTCTATAGTCAATGGTTAAATATTAGGGGGACATTTTTATAAAGGGAAATCAGTATTAATTAGCATCAGTGATACTAGCCTTCAGTCATAAATATGACATTAAACAAATATTAAAAATATACTGTCTTTGTTGTTTGTACATTAATTTGAAGATTGAATGTGAAATTATTGCAATATAAAAGTATATTTAGAAACGTTAATGTTTGGTAGGATTTATCGCGATTCATTTCAGAAAAATGTGCGATTAGTTAGTAAAAAATAAATAAAAACGCTTTACAGCACTAATATACACACACATATAGGGCTGTGCAATTAATCAAATGCGAATCACGGAGCCGGCTTTACTGACGAGATGCGCATAAGAATCGCATTCGATTAATCGCACAGCCCTACATACATACAATTCCAGTCTATATATACCCGTCTATTCAAGAGCTCATTCATTCACATATTACAGAAATAACATGTCAATGTTCAATGAATAACCAAATGTAGATATGCAAAAACAGCTCAGAAGTAAACTACTCCAAGGGAAACTGCTATATGAAAAATGGCAGCAAATATTGCATTTCCATGATTTTCCAAAATAATTATAATCAAGTGTTTTTATACCTCAAACTAATTGAATGAAACTAATTCTGGATCTGAATGAAAATGCAAATTTGTGCAAATTTTAATAACTGGTTAACTAAGTGAGAATTCAACCCCAAAACTAGGTTTGCACTGTTTATGTATTATATATAACAGGTTTGCATAAAATGTATTGTTTTTTATTATGCATTTTTGTGCACGTAAGAGGAGAAAAGATAGTGTTGCAGAAAACAGCATCTGTCTGATTTCTATATTTTAGCAGCACAAACATGAATGTAATTCAAACTGATAGTTTAACAAACCATTAATATTTTTTCCTTATCCTTAAATGACCTTTATGCATTATAACATTAACTAAAACTGGCTGTTTTCATTTAATACAAATTATTGTAATTATATGACAGCAGTTCACAATGCAATTATCTGTCCAAAGTAAATAAGTGTGGAATCACTGCAATATATCGTTAGTGCTTGTGAACCATACATAACCTAAAGTTTTTCAGTGTCTACACTGAATGAGTGAAGCATATAAAGCGTTTTATACTGAGCTTCATGCATTCACACAGCACTAACCTGCACCGGCGGCGAGCCGTCGTTACTGTAACGAAACTCTCCTTCATCCCCAGCGCTGACCTCTTCATAGTCCTCCAGCATACGGACCATCATGCCACTCTTCAGGTTGTCCTGCACATACTCCACAAATGCTGAACGAGAAGTGAAGTCAGAACGTGTCTTGAAACCGTTTGCCGTTTTCTTATTCTTTGGTGGCGTGACCGCAGCCATTGCTGTAGCGGCCGTGAAGGAAGACGAAGCGGAGAAGCGTGGCTGAAAGATGGAGCGGACAGGGTGTTTCTGGATTTCATTATTTATTTCCTCAACCCTTCGGATTACGCTTGAGGAGGTGAGGGGCAGCTGCCGGTTGCGGTCCCAGCCCATGACGCGCACCAGCTCGGAGATAAGGTTGGCCATGGCCATGGTGAACTCAAACTCCCGCTGTACACGAGCGTGCTCTGTTTGGTAGGCTGCCGTGGAGGAGGAGGCGCCAACATCCTGACGCTCAGAGCTGGACTCCACCCCCGCCGTGTTCAGCTTGTCCATCAATGAAGTGACGCACAAGTACCGCTTCACCAGAGAGAAAAGCAGCTTGCCTGGGATCTATAACAGACAAACAAATTCTTACACAAAAAATATGTACAGTGTCAATGACAAAGTGTGTCCAAGCAACAGATCTTAGAAAAGCAATCTTTGGATATTGTGGCGAGTGGGGCGGGGCCAAGAGCCGTGGGAACGGAGCGAGGCCGGTGGAGTAAATGGTAATGAACGACACCTGCGCCACTCACCGGTCTCGAGTCCCACGGAGGAGCTTCGGAAGGGTTAAATGAGGAGTGACGACAGTGGAAGACGAGAGAGGATCAGGCCTGGATTTTAGTTTGTGTTTTGTGTGCGGCAGTCGTCCGTGAGGGGCTGCCGCATTTCATTTGTGTTTGTTTATTACCATTTACTCCACCGGCCTCGCTCCGTTCCCACGGCTCTCGGCCCCGCCCCACTCGCCACAGATATAAATTTAAAATCTGTGTTATTTTAGTATCTATTATTTTAGATCCTATTATAGCTTTTGTATTTTAAATAATTTAAATAATTTATATATTTTCATAGATAGTGTAGAGAAATGCGATGGAAAAACAGCACATCGTTGGGGAATTTGGTTACTTTCAGAAAGGGAAAGGTCATCTGACCCCCATCACTAACTCTTCCACGGCGACTCAGTGTCTGCATACTTTAAGACACCCCCCTCATCCAGCACAAGACCGCTCCCTTTGCATCAAGACAGACAAAAGGAACGCGATCCACATATAGGATTACTGACATTTATTCCACTCACGATTATTAAAACTATCCACAAAGAAATATATGGATATTAATGTGTACTCTTTCTCTCATATGCTTGTGGAATATGAATATTAATTTAGGAAAACGTGGGCTGATTTCTAATCATACTTTAAGCTGGAATGTTTAGGTAGTGTTTAGACTTTTATGAATGGTTGCAAAATTTCATGAATCAGTACGATAACGAATGTGGTGATATTATAAATGTGTAAACTTGATAAAAGTTTTAATACAGGGATCAAAAGTTATTCTTTTCTCCATTGAAAATGCCTTGCAAAAACCAGCCGTGCAGGCGGGGCTCCGCCCCGTACCGACGCTCTGATTGGACCAGCCGCCTTTGGGGATGTCCAAAAAAACGGACTGTTTAAAACGACGCGCGAGCGGCGCGCCCTCTCTCTTCCCTCTTGCAACTCTCTGGTGCTCCTGAACTCCTGCGCGCTCAAACGCGCGCAAGGCTGACCTGGAAGCCGGCCCGCTGGACTCTCACGACGAAACCAACCATCGGAGGGGGTCTAAGACTGTGCCAAAGCCGTAACGGAGCCACGAATTCAACGGTTGCGGAGGAGAGCTTTCCCGATGACGTCACGCAGCCGTCTCAAGTCTCCACACGAGAGCAACCGAAGGAGCCCGAGCTGAACACGTGACGCCCGAAACAAAGAACTCCCGCGGGAAAACGAACCAACTTCGAGCCTGCTTTAAACCCATCCAAGCAAGTACAAACTGAATTCCTAATCCTGACTGAACTGGTTAAAATATGATCTGAATGCAGTAACGAAGCAAAGGTTCGTTCGTGATCTTTTGGCTGGTTGGTTAAGTTATGAAATAGGAAAGAATGTTATTCTTTAAACCTTAATCAAATTCTCGTATGTGTGTTTGTATGTTTGTGTCTTATCAGTTAATCCATTTATGTTAGAATAGCAATATCACGAATAAACCTTTTCCATTTTATAAACAAGTGTCTCTGGAATGTGATTTTAAGTATTTTTATCCTTATTTGCCCTAAAGATAACGCAACCTAGCTCAAAAGAGAAATTATTAATCTTGTTCATCGTTACCTGGGGCCACGGGGAATGTAAGCGAGATTTTAATTAGATTAACAGAATGTACCTTTTAGTGATTGCTGGACAAGCACTTAATAAGGTGTAAACTGTAAAGAAATATTAATAGGGCTTAATCGAGCATATTAAATATTTAATAACTAATTCCCGGAGCTGAAACAATAGCTCCATATTAAACTGGTATTTTTACTACAAATGGTGGAGAAAAAAAAGCGGGCAATTAAAGATTCAAATCTGATAAGTCAAACCAGAGACAATAAGTTATTTCTCAATCTTTATCCGGAAAAGAATTGAGTAAATATAGAGAAACAAACGGTTATTTGTGATATTGCATTGTTTGTGAAACACAGTGAATTTGAGTGAAAGAGAGTGTAACTGTTAACTCGAGTTCGAGAAGAAATTAAACTGCAGTAAATAATTAATAAAAGTCGCTCTAAAGCGCATGAGAGGCGAACGAGCGTGTCCCTTGTTGCCCCTCTCTTAAGGCCTTCGTGGTAATGCTTTTGTTAGTGCGTGTTCCACTGCAAACCCAGCCACGTGACTCCCGGCGGAAGGATATTAAAGTCGCTATTTAAGTAATCCTCAGCCAATTTTTGATTTCACGAGTGAAATTCAAACGCACGGCGCTCAAAGGAGTGGCCAGTCGTTTTTGAGAAAGGGAGACATTTTGCAAATCGATTTAATTGGTTGTTTTTTTATGTGTGCGGTCTAAACAGACAAATATTCACATAATAGCCCGCTGAGGCTTTGTTGGTTTATAAGTAACCCGTAGATAAATGTATCTCGTCCTAAATGAGTGAGATTATATGTGCTATAGAAAATTCAAGTCTGAAGCGTGAAGCACATTTTCCTTCTGCCTACAGGCACTGAGTTGCCATAGCGACCAGTTTAGCCACGTGTAAGCTAATAGCGCTAGCGCATATAAGCTAACAAAGAAACTGTAGCATTGTAGCAAAAGCCATGCTGGTAGCATTACGGCTAGCGATTAGCACATAGCATTTAAAGCTTGAATGCAGTGGGTGTGTGTGAGAAAGCCACTCACGTTTTCCCTTTCTCTCTCTCCCTCCCTCTCTCATTTAAAAGACTAACTATGTTTTAAGTTGGCTGTGTTAATGTTCATCAGTGTTAACAATTTCACAGGTTGGTTTAATATAACAGCTGATTAAAGTCTTTTTACCTTTTGTGGGACCAGCTTAATAGTTGGTAGGTTTATTAGAAGATAATTCAGTATTACTTGGATAATATGGTGAGGTTGATTTAGTTCAATTATAATGGCTTTTTATGATTTCATAACACATCAATGGATGAGCGCTATTGTTAGGAATTTTTAATTGTTAATTGAATGTCACAATTGATTACAAATTAATTTTGAATTAATTTAATTTAATAAAATTTTCAATTCCTGCTTCCAGCAACAACAGCATCCATTTATGAACCATAAACGCTCTTATAATTTGACCACTACAATAAAACCTTAAGTTATCAAGAGGGCCAGAAATTTTTAATTTCATTTACAAGTAGGATACCGATTGATTATTATTATTTTTTTTATTTATTTTTTTGATGTTAAGGACAATGAGAGGAATGCTTAAGTTTGGAAATTATTTTAATTACTATTATGGGAATCCAAAACTAGTGATTTAGAAGCTGTAAATTAATTTAATAATTAATTATGAATTCGAAAATTCTAATTACATTTAATAATTAATTACACTTCCTGTTTACATTTTGCAACAATATTGGTTTATCAACTCAATTGTAGATTGCACGTGTAATTTCTAATCCTAGGTGAGCCTATTAATTTTAATTATAACATCATACATTTTAATTAGAAACCACAAAGTCTAATTTTAATTATAATTTCAGACTTAACACAAGTCTGGCGCCCCCTGTAGGCCATACTTCATTTCCTTAGGTGATCTGATTAACTCAAGTAAAAATTAATAATAATTTAATTAAAATAATTTTATTAAATTAAAATTAGTCCTCTTTACTTAGGCCTGAGAGTAGATAGTGCTCCCCCTAGTGCTGTGTTAGAGAAGTGACAGTGACACCATACAGTCAAAGTCATTTCTCACCAATCTGGAGCATGAAACGTAACCTTAGCATAGCGACTCAACAGCACCACCTTGTGCCAACGTATTAGTTTTAAATCTTGGGAATAAATCTTAATTTCTCTTTTCTTTTCTCCCTGTTACTAACTTCTAATTTGACTTGTTTGCTTAAAGCTGACCAAGGGAAGATCACGAATAGAGCGAAATGTCACAATTGAACAGATATGTATGAAACTTGAGAACCACATTCAAAACTGTTTACCATTTACCCTCTATTGTGAAATCCTATTCCCCCAGGTTAAAGCAGGCGCAATGAGAAGATAGACATCGGCAAAAGTTTTAACACGCGTGACACACGCTGACCAGCGTTGCGGTGTAAAATCCTGCCATTCAGGGACAAGTACTGTCATTGCTGTTGTTTTCCTCCAGCAAGGAGAAAATTGGAATAGCAATACCAGTCTTGTTACAAAAGAGAAAACTCGCCTACAATCCTCTGATTAGAAGCGTCCTTCTAAATCAGACTTAACAAAGCGAAGAGAGAATCTGCTATTAAAAGAGAGATCGGTCTAGTGTTATTGTCCCTGTGTACTCATTCTGTTAGTGTGCTTTTCTTTCTGTTTCCAAACAGTGCTGCCTCTACGTGGGCTCAATTTCTACGCAGAAGCTGCAAATTACACGCACCCCACCACAGAGGACCACAGAAACAGAATCACACTCAACACTAGCATACACTACACTGTGCACATTCACACCCCTGTTGTTTTGTTTGTGTTTTTGTTTTGCTTTGTTTCCCATCCAAGGTCTGTGTCAGTTCGGTCCAAGATCCCATCACCGCCAGAACATGTATCACCAGCCAGAACATGTCGGTCACTGGGAAGGACTGGAAATGTGGCTAAGTGCTACAACAAACAGCATCCTCCCTAAAGCTGCTGAAGCACTCCAACATCAGACACAGGACCAACTAGATGACAACATCACAAGCATCATGAGACAAGACCCAAGTCAAAACTACAGTCACAAAGAATTAGCCAAGATCACCTCAAGCTTAAGTCACACACTCATCGCCACCCTCAAACTGAGCGACAAGCACGCCGCACAACGCCAGCAGGAGCTGACAAGCGCACAACGACGCATAGAGCAGCTGGAACGTGAACGACAGGAAGGGACCGATGAGGTGGAGCAAGGCGCCGATGCGGAGATCAACAGGCTAAAAGAAACTCTAGCAGCTACCAGCCACGAAATGCAGCAACTCAAAGAGGATTTCGCTGATCGTGCAGACAAGCTACTGTATGCAGACAAGCTACTAGAGAGGGCAAAGACTGACTTCAGGGACAAAAACAGCAGAATCAAGGCCCTCGAAGCTCATTTGGCTGAATCAAGAAACGAGATCAGCCGCCTAACACAACAGCTCGACTACGTCACAGAGGAGTCTGAAAGTTTCCAAGAGGAACTCAAGCACGCTTACGAACTACGCCATGAGCCGTCAAGGACAGGACGTGCACCAACCGCACCCCTGCCAAGCAGGACCAAGTCACCTGTGCCTGGACTGACACGTGAACATAAGACAGAGGGGGTGATGTTAAAACAGTCACCAGCGCCGTCTGAAGGACTTTATATCACGACAGAACCAGAAGAATCTGCTGCAGCCAGCCGCAGATCATCGCACGGCTTGGACCTAAAAGACCTTGACAAGCTCGCCCGAAACGTTGGCAAATTCAACCCCAGCGTGCCAAACAGCCAAACGGTCCAAGCGTATCTGCAAGATATTGATTTCCATCTGGAAATGCGACCTAACGTTACGGACAAAGATAAACTCTATTTACTCCGAACGACATCCAGCCCTGAAGTACGCAGCTTCCTGGACCGGCAGCCTGTTAACACAAAGACTGATTATCAACGGCTGCGAAAAGCCCTTATTAAAGAGTTCGCCGACCCTGAGTCCGATCAAGGCTTAGTGGCTGCCCTGGAGACGAGACAAGGACGTCACGACACTCCTCAAGCTTACTATAGTCGACTCAGACAAGCATATTTTGGAACTCGCAATGATTCTGACATGGAAGATGAACTGAACTTTAAAACTCTCTTCCTCAGGAATCTTCATCCTGGCATAAGCCACCATCTTGGCGTTCTCGCATGTCCACGAACGATGAACACTCAGCAGTTGCGAGACTTGGTGCAAAAGGCCTACTACAAACAAAAGATGGCCTCAGAAAAGAGCACAAAAACCCCAGCAGTTCTTGATTTCAACACGCAACACCATGAACTGGCTCTAGAGGGCACCCAACGCCAAGACAGCGCTAAGCCACCACACAGAGAATGGAACGCACTCCCGTCCAACAGAGAACGAGACTCACACGCTGACACTCGACCTGAACAGAGGTATGACCGATGGGATGAACCGCGTGGACGTCAACGCTCACCTGGACGACACTGGGAGAAGTGGTCTCATGAGAATCAGTGGGAAAAGGAAGACGAACCAGAGTCAGCCTGACTAGCTGTCAGACGGAACGGCAGTGACAAGCTGAACAAATCAGCCCCAGAAAACAGCACCGCTTCACCTTGCTCTCAGAGAACAGTAAACACCCTAACTTCAGATGGACATGAAACCCCACCTGAAAACCCAGCAACAGAGTTAAACACTAACTCAACACCCAATACTCCAAATCACAGCAGCGTCCAACAAACACCTGCTGATGAAACTCCAAGTTCCTGAAAGTGCTGTCTCAGTCACCTGCCATTCCTCCGGAGAACACCAGATCAGGTCTGACATCCTAAACGTTTCCTCCCAAACTCCAGCCCCTCAAATGACCAAAACGATGCCCTCACCACAGCAGGTGCATCACATGAAGAGTCCTGGACCTTTCATGCCCTCCCACCCAACCCTACAGCGGCAGCAGTAACCCGCCGCCAGCACGCCACTGGCGAGCACACCCCTGCCCTCCTGCATTACCATACCACCTCAGTTCGCTGCTGACGATCTCCTCACCCTCACATGCGGATTCGTCACTACGAACCATGACAGCTCATATGTCCAAACCATGATAACACATCCTCCGAGCTCCGCCAGCTCCACTCTGTCAACTACATGCTGCATCTGCAAGACGGTGTCCACACGTATGTCCCTGAGCCACTCACTGCGCCACAGCTCGTAGTACCTCACGGCCAGAGGGGGAGTACGCGGACACACGCACACGATGCACCATGATGGGTTGCCAGTGCCAACCGGCAAATCCAAACCACTGACAGGAAAAGGGGGAGGATCCGACCCACTGACACAGACCGACAACCATATGCACCACACAAGCATAATTATTGTCATTTTAGGAAAACATATAGCAACCATGCTTAGACACAACCCATATTCTCTCCTCCGCAGCACTGCTAGGACCAATCTAGTAGAGAGGAGTTACTCTCAATTTTTTTTTTATCATATAATTTTTATTTTTATAATTTTTTTTATTTTATTTTTTTTTATTTATTTTTTTTAAATTTATTTTATCGTTTGGTTTCTTTATCTCGTGTCTCACTTTGTGTTTCCTTTCCTCTCTTTCACTTTGAACCCCTTAACCAAACCTTGAATCCAGGTCCTGAAATTGAGATCGACTTCCGTCAGTAAAGTCGTTGTAATTCGCTGTGAGAACCGTTGTCGACCGATCGAGGCCACCCGCCAAAATCATGAACGACATGATACACGATGTAAGTTCCTCGATTGACAACGTAGCCATGAATAGGATTCCGTGCTACACGATACCTCTTAGCCTTGGTCAAACGTTGTAACTTCGGCCACTGCGGGCCCCGCTAGTCTCATCCAAACCCATCTCGCCCCTTTCCCGGTAGCGCTATTCCCATATACGCAAACCCGGAAACAGGTGATTTAGTTGTCTTTTCAGTTTGCCCATTATCGACGTTAATAATGTTTACCGGCTCAAAGACGTTGTGAATGTGGGATTACGGCAAGGGAAAACCTATGTCAAAATCCACGCTCCTAAAGTCGCGGCGTATTACGATAACAACGAACAGTTGTATCCGGCCCCAAACTTAAAGATGGGCACGCTCACTTAGGACATTCACTCCCCCCTACCCGAGTAAACTCCGCGTACGCGATAATACCAGGGGCATCCGGGGTTTAGAATCCATTAAACCCGACACTAGTGCCCCGCCGAAACAACACCACGTTCTCAAGTTGAGGTAACGCAAGCCGAAATCATCAGAAACCGATGGCTGGTCAGTACCCCAGCACGAACAGCCACCCTCACATGCGATTAACACGACGCCACGCGCATTAATTTGCCCAACCAAATGTTATGGATCACTGTCCCGAAGGGCGCGATCCTCCATATTGACGAGTTAGCATTGTATCACCTCACCGACGATGAATGTCAGGTTGAAATCGAAATCTCTTATTGAATTGACACCGGCTGACAGCGCTAGAAGCTATCGCTCGCCTTCCGCCCGCCGGCGCGCCAATTATTCGGTCCTGGTCTGCCGCTGACACGGCGCTTTGTATCTCTACTATCGTAGGATATGTTGTGACTTTGACACTGGCCTTCCTCCTACACAAGCGAGTGAACGTCGTCCAAGAGTCTCTCAACAAATGCACGTCAGGCGTCCCTCGCCTTTTTCGACGTGGTAATCCCGACCGAGACCCCGAACCCGAGAATTTGAACAACCTGACTGAGATCATACCTATACCGCCTCGTCGAGCCCCTGACAATTAAAACAGTCAAAAATGACCCAATTGTCAATAATGATAAACAATGCATCCCTATGTCTTCTCAAGTTTCTAACCTGTTCCTTCCCAAATTACCCTGCACCAGGCTTTAGTCAGTGATAGGAATGATGTTTGTGTCTTGTATGTGCCTGTTCTCCCTGCTTCTTGTTCCAGTGCCTGACGATGTTCCATCGGGAACATCACCACGCAAGAGGGGGAATGTGTAGAGAAATGCGATGGAAAAACAGCACATCGTTGGGGAATTTGGTTACTTTCAGAAAGGGAAAGGTCATCTGACCCCCATCACTAACTCTTCCACGGCGACTCAGTGTCTGCATACTTTAAGACACCCCCCTCATCCAGCACAAGACCGCTCCCTTTGCATCAAGACAGACAAAAGGAACGCGATCCACATATAGGATTACTGACATTTATTCCACTCACGATTATTAAAACTATCCACAAAGAAATATATGGATATTAATGTGTACTCTTTCTCTCATATGCTTGTGGAATATGAATATTAATTTAGGAAAACGTGGGCTGATTTCTAATCATACTTTAAGCTGGAATGTTTAGGTAGTGTTTAGACTTTTATGAATGGTTGCAAAATTTCATGAATCAGTACGATAACGAATGTGGTGATATTATAAATGTGTAAACTTGATAAAAGTTTTAATACAGGGATCAAAAGTTATTCTTTTCTCCATTGAAAATGCCTTGCAAAAACCAGCCGTGCAGGCGGGGCTCCGCCCCGTACCGACGCTCTGATTGGACCAGCCGCCTTTGGGGATGTCCAAAAAAACGGACTGTTTAAAACGACGCGCGAGCGGCGCGCCCTCTCTCTTCCCTCTTGCAACTCTCTGGTGCTCCTGAACTCCTGCGCGCTCAAACACGCGCAAGGCTGACCTGGAAGCCGGCCCGCTGGACTCTCACGACGAAACCAACCATCGGAGGGGGTCTAAGACTGTGCCAAAGCCGTAACGGAGCCACGAATTCAACGGTTGCGGAGGAGAGCTTTCCCGATGACGTCACGCAGCCGTCTCAAGTCTCCACACGAGAGCAACCGAAGGAGCCCGAGCTGAACACGTGACGCCCGAAACAAAGAACTCCCGCGGGAAAACGAACCAACTTCGAGCCTGCTTTAAACCCATCCAAGCAAGTACAAACTGAATTCCTAATCCTGACTGAACTGGTTAAAATATGATCTGAATGCAGTAACGAAGCAAAGGTTCGTTCGTGATCTTTTGGCTGGTTGGTTAAGTTATGAAATAGGAAAGAATGTTATTCTTTAAACCTTAATCAAATTCTCGTATGTGTGTTTGTATGTTTGTGTCTTATCAGTTAATCCATTTATGTTAGAATAGCAATATCACGAATAAACCTTTTCCATTTTATAAACAAGTGTCTCTGGAATGTGATTTTAAGTATTTTTATCCTTATTTGCCCTAAAGATAACGCAACCTAGCTCAAAAGAGAAATTATTAATCTTGTTCATCGTTACCTGGGGCCACGGGGAATGTAAGCGAGATTTTAATTAGATTAACAGAATGTACCTTTTAGTGATTGCTGGACAAGCACTTAATAAGGTGTAAACTGTAAAGAAATATTAATAGGGCTTAATCGAGCATATTAAATATTTAATAACTAATTCCCGGAGCTGAAACAATAGCTCCATATTAAACTGGTATTTTTACTACAATAGTGTGCGGGACCTTTTTGTCTTTTAGTTTTTGACCTAGCTGGTCTTTGCCTCCTGCGCACCTATCTATTGCCGTCAGGTGTGCGGAGTTTAAACCCGACTAGGTTTTGGACCGTAATTCAGACTAGAGTGGAGATGAAGGTAAGCACCTGTGGTAGATGGATGCCCTCAAAGGAGATGCCGTGCTCCTCAGAGGAGGTGGTCTCTGCAAAAAGCTCCAGCAGGGTGTAGCGGTTGTCAAAGTCCATGTGCTGCTCGATGCCATCCTGCTGGCTGAGGGACAGCAGCACATAGGCACGACTCCCTAAAGACAAACAACATCAGCATTATCAACACTGACTGATTTTTACAGCCCTATTTTATTCTCTGTATTTACAGTGCTCAGCGTAAAGGAGTACACCCCCTTTGAAAAGTAAAATGTTAAACAATATCTCAATGAACACAAAAACCATTTCCAAAATGTTGACAAGATTTAGTTTAATATAACATCTGTTTAACTTATAACATGAAAGTAAGGTTAATAATATAACTTAGATTACACATTTTTCAGTTTTACTCAAATTAGGGTGATGCAAAAATGAGTACACCCCACAACAAAAACTAGTAAATCTAGTACTTTGTATGGCCTCCGTGATTTTTAATGACAGCACCAAGTCTTCTAGGCATGGAATGAACAAGTTAGCGACATTTAGCCAGATCTATCTTTTTCCATTCTTCAAGAATGACCTCTTTTAGAGATTGGATGCTGGATGGAGAGTGATGCTCAACTTGTCTCTTCAGAATTCCCCATTGGTGAAAAGAATGGTTTAAAAATAATTAATCAGCTTTTTGATGGGGAGACCATAAGATCTTTCTCTCAGTTATCTAATAGGTTTATACTGAAATCTAATGATTTATTTAGATATTTACAACTACGACACTATATCTCAAGTCATAAACAATGGGATATAATTAAAAGATCTCCAACAAATGTAGAAAAATATTTTATTGATATTATTGAAAATGGTTCACCGACTAAAAATCATATAGCCCATTTATACAGAAAGCTAATGCAAGATAAATCTGATGACTCATTCCATATCAAAAGAAATTGGGAACTAGAATTAAATACTATAATAGAGGACGAAATGTGGACAAATGTATGTGCCAGCTGTCATAAGGGTATAAGTAGTCAAATATGGAAGGAGTTCGATTGGAAGATGAAGATGAGATTCTTCAGAGTTCCATTAGTGGTCGCTAAATTTGATAGCAGTTCACAATTAGCGCAATGCTGGAGAGATTGTGGGGAGGTGGGGGACTATGTTCATATATTTTGGGAATGCCCCAAAATACAAGTGTATTGGCAGGGGGTTAAAAGGGAGATTAGCAAAGTTTTAGGATATGATATACCAATGCACCCAGTATTTTTTCTGCTTGATGGTTTCCCTCCTGATCAGTTTAGTAAGTCCCATCTATTTGCTCTACATATATTATTAATGGCAGCTAGGAAGATAATCACTGTGAACTGGATGAAGGTGCACCAACCCACTTTGACAGAATGGACACAGAGACTGAATCAGATATATATATTTGAGAAAATGACAGCGGACTTACAGCTGAAATCGGACATTTTTCAACAGACTTGGGCATTAATCGAAACATATCTACTTGGTCTTTGAAATGTTGTCGGGAGGGCCTTTTTTTTGCCATTGCTTGTGATAATCTGTACCTTTGCTTATGTATTTGTTTATTTTTCTCTGTTAATATTTCAAGTAAATGTTATGTGTATATTGTTATGTTTCTAACAAGCTTAATAAAAACACAGTAAAAAAAAATTAAAAAAAGAATTCCCCATAGGTGTTCGATTGGGTTCAGATCAGGAGACATACTTGGCCACTGAATCACTTTCACCCTGTTCTTCTTCAGAAATCCAACAGTGGCCTTAGATGTGTGTTTAGGATCATTGTCATGTTGAAAAAGTGCACGACGACCAAGGGCACGGAGTGATGGTAGCATCTTCTCTTTCAGTATAGAGCAGTACATTTGTGAATTCATGATGCCATCAATGAAATGCAGCTCCCCGACACCAGCAGCACTCATGCAGCCCCACATAAGGACACTGCCACCACCATGTTTCACTGTAGGCACCATGCATTTTTCTTTGTATTCCTCACCTTTGCGACGCCATACAGTTTTGAAGCCATCAGTTCCAAAAACATTTACCTTGGTCTCATCTAGGGCTGCAACAACTAATCGATAAAATCGATTATTATCGATTATGAAAATCATCGACAACGTTTCTCATTATCGATTAGTCGGGTCCGCCCACAGTGCACGTCCAACTTCAGCCGGTTGCTCAAATTACAGCACTAAATAACATATTTCTATGGACAAAATGCATCTCAAAATAGTGGAGGAAACAGAATGAGATGCTGCGGGAGAAGTACGTGATCCATTTTGCATGATAATTATTTATTTTGAGCTTTAAGTTGATGCATTAGTGTAAAGGCTTGCCGTCAGGCGCTGTGGCAGATGCGTGTGCGTCCTCAAAACATATCCGTACATTGCGTCCGCAAACATATCCATTGCACTGAATGATCTGTTGTTGAAAGTTAATTTAAGGTTTAAAAGTCAACATGCAGTGTGTATATTTTATGAGAGTAGGAACTTTAAAGGGATAACAGCATGTAATTGTCTGAATATAAATATGAGATGCTCCATAACCGCCTTTTACAGGATAAAGAAATGACAGTAAAACATGACCGTGATCAAAGTTCCTGCAGAACATTCCTCTCACACCGAGTCTTTATTATCATTTACATTTTTAAGAGTAATGTATGACGATTGTAGGACATCCAAGTACGGCGAGAGAAAGCATTAGGAGACGTCCGCTCTCTTATAGCACTCGCAGTACTTTGATGACACACACCGATCGGTCTAGCTGCGCTGCTTCAAGTCAAACACATCTAAGCGGTCTTCAGAGAAAGCATCATGTTGGCACGCTGCTATGTTGCCAAGTCCGCAGTTTGCCGCGGGTTGTTTTCGTGTCCGCGGGTCTTTTATAACATGCGAAATTGACGAGCTACGCGTAAACGATATCCGGGTTGCCGGGTTCTCCTGTAGTGGGCGGAGCTAATGCGCAAACAGTAATCTCATTGGCCGGTGCTCACCTATCATCGCCCCTGTTTTGATTTCAGCGAATCAGTTCGAGCGAATGCAGACGACCTGATTAATATTCATGAACCCAGCAGCTCAATAATCCTTAGTGCGTTTTATATGGTTATTAATAGTAGAATTAGCGGTATGTTAGGTTTTCCCCCCTTTTTTATAGAAACACTAAATGACAAACAATATCTTAAGCACCACCACCAGTCCTAAGTTTAGACAACATGACAAATATGCATTCATACATGGTTATTCTAAAGTTCTATCATCATATAATGCTAAATTATCATACTATCATATTATACTGTTTGACTGAAATAATCAATTGAATTTGATAGTGTCTCTCACATTGTCCCACAGAAACATTAGAATAGTGTAGATTAGTGTAACGTTTTATAATAATAATTTATTCTATTTGGTGACCATTTCATTTATTTAACATATTTAATATTGGGGCATCCAAGTTATTTGACATATTTTAACCTTTTTTTTAAGTAACAATAATTACTTTCCCTGGTAATTAGTTTATTTTATAACGATGTAACTCGGTTAGTATTTGTAAGAAGTAACTAGTAATATAACTAATTACCTTTTTAAAGTAACGTGCCCAACACTGCACACTATACAATGATTTATTGTATGTATTTGATTAATAATGAATATGAAGAGCTTTAAAAAAAATCGCATATTAAATCGTAATATTGGTAAATTAGATTATTTTCTAAAATCGTTCAGTCCTAATTTAAACTATATTCACAAATACAATGCTTAACAAATTTATTAAAACACATTTATGTAAGGTTTTTAACAAATGATGTAAGGTTTGTGCCACTGCTGCAACAGCATTGGTGATTACCAAAATCATGTTTAGCTTTCTGTATTGTTAGTCCTCCAAATTGCGTAAGTTCTTTAGTAACAGTAGTAGGCTATTTCTAATACTATAAAATAATTATTGCTGTTATCTTTGACAGAAAGGCAGAGCACTTTATAATTTTTTTTCAGATACCCAATTACAGTCAAAAAGTACATAAACAATGCAAGCAAGAATGCAAGCTGTTATGAGGCCATTTTTGTTATTATAAATACTAATTAGTTGTTTCTGTTTGTAATTTGCCCAATAAATGACAATAATATTTTAAGATTCAAACAATTTTTTGACAGATTCCTAAAATATTTGTTTTCTCTTTATGACAGGTGGTTTAATAAATGAAGCCCTGTATGTTTTCATAGCATTCAGTGTGTTTGAAGGACATTGAGCAGAATGTGGAATTGTGTGTATTTTGTCAATAAATAACAATTTTAGTTAATCCGATTAATCGATTAATCGAAATAATAATCAACCAACTAATCGATTATCAAAATAATCGTTAGTTGCAGCCCTAGTCTCATCACTCCAGAGTATAGAGTCCCAGTAGTCTTCATCTTTGTCAGCATGGGCCCTGGCAAACTCTAGGCGGGCTTTTTTGTGCCTGGGCTTTAGGAGAGGCTTCTTTCGTGGACGGCACCCATGCATGCCATTCCTCTGCAGTGTACGCCGTATTGTGTCACGGGAAATAGTCACCCCAGTTTGGCTTTCTACTTCTTTAGATAACTGCAGTGAACTTGCATGTCGATTTTCTTCAACCCTTCTCATCAGAAGACGCTCCTGACGAGGTGTTAACTTCCATGGACGACCTGGACGTCTCTGTGAGATGGTTGCAGTTCCATCTTTTTTAAATGTTTGTACCACTTTTGCTACAGTATTCTGACTGATAAGTAAAGATTTGCTGATCTTCTTGTAGCCTTCACCTTTCTTGTGTAAAGAAATTATTTTCTTTCTCAGGTCTTGTGACATTTCTCTTCCATGTGGTGCCATTGCTGACAGCAAAAAATGAGTACACCCCACTGAAATTCTCTGGAGCAAAGCTAAATTTTAGACTACAAATGTCTAATTTAACAAGAATCCCACTCTAAGCCAAATATCAAATTCCCTGACTAAAAAGCTGAATTTCCATGACCTATAATGAACAGAAAAGCAGGCCGCTGTTGTGTTCCCGTTCCCATATTTAGCTCAATAGTAGTTTTACAAACGTTACATTTAGCTTTTCTGTCATCTGCCTTTAACACCTAGTCTTTGAAGTGGTAATATTGTTGCCGAAGCTCTTAAAATTGACATTTTCTGGAATGTTTGCATTAGTTAACAGGTACAGCCTGGTGACTGCATTTGTCTTGAGTGATTGCCAGTTAACGAGCAGGAAAGGATTAAAATGGCACTGAAAAATAGACTAACCATAATGATAGGAAAAATGTCTGAAACAAGATTTTTACAAAAAATACGGTATAGGGAAAAAATATTTTGATAAATGGAAACAAAAATATAAGATTTTTCATTGAAAATTTTTCAATGCCTGGAAAAGACCTTTTAAAATTCCATGATATTCCAGAAAAACCCGTGGAAACCCTGCTACTTCTACTACACATTTATTTCAATTCAATACTATTTATTCAAGTATTATCTGGGACTCATATCCATAAACTCCTATTAAAGTATAGAATATCACAGCCCCCCCCCCCCCTTATTAAAGAAATCAAATGTGGGTTTGACACATCGGTATGGGTGTATTTAAACCATTCGTTTTTTCCCCCATTTAAAAACAAATAGGCAAAAAAAGATTGATTTTTCATATATTCATGGGTAAAAAGAAAAACAGATTTACAAATGGCTGGGCTGTTTCTTAAAATGGGTGAATTCAATAAGATTTCACGACTGCTGCTCACAATAATTAGGCTTGTCTAATACTACATAGATGAAAATTGAGGGTGTAATCTTGTCATTTTACATTATTGACACTATTTTCCCATTTTGATATTGTGCAGTTGCTTTGACACTTTGTATTGTTAAAAGCGCTATATAAATAAAGGTGACTTGACTACATATTAGCAGTTCATCAAGAGGCTTGATTGTTTGACTGGTGTTAAGCAACTGGATAAACGCTATGATGCAAAATATATTAGACCAATAAGACAAAAACATTCACATTTCACTACAGGAAAATGCACTGAGCAGGTCAGCAGCTTTTGTGCTGATACTTCACTATTCTTCTGGCACTTTTCCACTGCATGATACGGCACGGTACAGTACGGTTCACTTTTGGGGGGTTTTCCACTGGGTACAGTACCTGGTACTTTTTTAGTACCACCTCGGCCGTGGTTCCTAGCGATCCGTACCGTTACCAAAACGTGACGTGTAAACTCTGCTGATCACTGATTGGCCGGAGAAAATCATCATTACTGCGTCACTGAACTTGCAACATGAGACCCATATACCCGCTAGATTTAAATCAGCACAGCCAGCGAAGGAGCAGACGCAACTTTTGTTTGAACAAACGCACCATTTTGCATCAACCAAAAAATTATTTTTTTGTTGTCTGTTGAGGAAGTACAGACGTTCCTCTCGGTGATAGCCGAGTGGGAGCTTGATGGCGCGACGCCGAAGGAAAAAGCCTTATGTATATACTTTTGAACTTGCTATATTTTCAGAGTATGTCTTCTGTTTATATTTTTACCTTTGTATCTGTGTTTTGCTTCAATTAAAAACAATCTGATCGAATAAGTGTACCTCCAGACTATATTAAATATGTATTATTGTATGAGCACGTAATGAACCTCTTGAAAAAGACAAATGATTAAAGCCACAATTATAAAAACATCACATAAATAAAAAAAACAAGGGATACATTGTACATTTTGAAATATTCAAAAGTTTATTGATAATTCAATTTACAGAACATTCGACATGAATAAGTTAGTTAACTAATCAAGTAACGCAGCACACCTGCACGAACATCTCTGCTCTCCTCCTCTACAGCCCGTGTCACTGCCACCACAGTCTCTGCTGCTGGGGGTAAATCCCAAGCGTTCTCATAGACCTCTCCATTACTGTTAAAAACATGCCTCTCCTCCTCTACAGCCCGTGTCACTGTCACCACAGTCTTTGCTGCTGGGGGTAAATCACAAGCGTTCTCATAGACCTCTCCGTTGCTGTTAAAAACATCTTCATGCCGAGAATGAAACACTATTCCGTCTCCTTTCTTTGTTGTGAGTTTGTTTGTGGCGCGTTTATGATGATGTCACGGCAGTAGAGGCGGCGCAGTTATAACGACACGTGAATAATCCCGCCCACTCTATAGCAGTACTAAACTGCAGTGGAAACGCAAACCGACCCGAACTGAGCCGTACCGTAACGAGCCGAACTGTACCATGCAGTGGAAAAGCGCCATTAGAAACCACTTTCTGCAAAATCATCCAGTCAAAATGCATTCATCTACTTTCTGCTGAAACCCCATCAGTACAGTCCAGAATAATGTAAAAGTTTTACTACTTGCAACTGATCAGTCATGCAACTTGTAACTGATAATTTGAATGTTAAAATACTATCTCCTAAACCAGTTTAACATGCCGTGTCAACTATAAGGAAACTGAAAAGTGCAAACACTGAGGTGCCATCTAAACATTGCTGTTTGTCTGAGAGTCTGTCTGTTCTGCCAAATTCTGCCTCAAACACTACCTTTATATAACAAATGGCAAACAGAAACCGGTTTCAAAATAATCACAATTCAGTTTACACAGAGGTAGTTATTTTTATTTTTTTTGAATATTTAAATCTCAATTAGGGCTGTGCAATTAATCACATGAGATACTCATGTGCATCTCGTCAGTAAAGCCGGCTCCGTGATTGCTGGTAAATCTCCATCACCAGTTTTCAGACGGAGCGGCAGTTAATACAATGAGCCATAGTTCATTGTCAAGCAGCGCGATATCGCAGATGAATCGCATTCGATTATGAACGCGATATCGCATAGCACAGCCTTACCCTCAATACTTTTGAATTTGCTTTAAAATGGTTAACGAGAGGACCTTTTTCTATGTTGCTTCAATTTATATTGCCAGCAAATTAAAATGCAAAAATATTGAGGGTTTTTGAATATTCAAAAAATGTATAGATATATAACGTAACTGTTAAAATGTACCAGATGATTTTATATTATATTATATATTATGTCTATTTATAGAATATTCAAACATCTAAATACTTTTGCAATTTTGTATATATATTCACATACTTTAATTTTCTTTGAAATGGGTAACAAGGGGGGTTATATTCTCGGATCATTAACAGGGTTACATGATTTCATATTGCCAGAAAAATATAATATAAATCTCTTATATAGTGATATATCACTAATATGTCATGAATGTGTAACATTACTGATCACATGTTCAGGATCCCTCGGGCAGCTTAACATAAGCCACATGCCTGTGGTCTGCTACGCTGAAGTAAATGACAAAAATGCCTCCAAATAATCAGAGGAACAAGAGACGAATAAGTACATCCTGTGAAAGAGTATGAATAAGAGTTAAAAAAACGAGGAGGAGGAACTGGAAGCCCCCCTTCGTAAGGAGTCCATTTCCTTTATAAAAAAAAAACAAGCATGAATAATCACAGTAAAAGTAACGTCTGATACCTTTGCCTCTACGAGTCTGATTTATTAACACCACTAGGGTTTTGTTCTACTTTTAAGCATAGCTCTAAAACAAAAGCTTTTTCAAAATAATTGAGCATGACAAAACAGCTCAATAGAACATATGTTGAAAAATACACAGCGTTATCGCCTCTAGCCTGAAGGGTACTGACGCATCAGTACAATCTTGAGACACTGCCAACACCCAATGCTGAGAGCGCTATGACACAGCCCTCTCTCTCTGTTCCCTTCACGGATGACTCACATTACCCAATACCTCACAGCCCACTGGCGGGAATCTGACGGCTTCAGCAAACTCAGCCCGTGGTCTAAAGCCAATACAGCGAGTCTTTACTTAAGGTTCACACTAGGCTTTGTGCTCCATTCAATATAATCCATATGCATATGGCTAGGCGATTGACGGTGATGACGGTTATACCGGTGTTAAGCCGCAACACCGTTACGTCACTTTCCCACCGTGGCACCGTCCCTCACCGTCGTTTAGATTTTTTTTATAGTAATACAAATAATTTAGTTCAGTTAGAGGACACTACAATTAGAACTGAACGCTGCTGCTCAACGCAGCGCACTGAACGAATGAGAGTCTTTCATCACAGCAGTCTAGATCTGCATTGCTGCGGCTGTCCCGACCAGATTTCTTGCGCCGCGGGATTAAAATAATTTCCTGAATAAAACGCGGTAACGGTCGGTAACTATGGTGCAATTTGAACTGGAGAGGGCGGTCTAACATTATCCCGTTCCCGACGTCCTTTCAGAACAGCATATCTGCGCTTTATTATCGAGCTCCGGTACAGCCTGCACTCGGACCGTTATCCGCGCGCTGCATGACATGTATGAACCAGTGCTTCGTTTTATTTGTGGGGTCTGAGCACAGCATGTGCAACAATGCTCAGAGCAGGCTAGCAGATATAATATACAGCTCTCAGACAGAACTGCAGAAGTAGGTTGTGATGAGTGACTGAGCAGAATAAAGATGGAGTGTGAATGCGATGTCCTTGAAGGACGTTCAACTCGTCTTTCCTTTTTTCTTTTTTTGTATTATGCTTATTCTATCATTTTAAATGACAGACTGTCGAATTTATTTATTTTTCACTGTGTTAACAGCAAGATGTTAAATTAATGTAGTATTTTGACAAGACAAATAAAATATATATTAGACCCGACAAATCGATAATGAGAATCGTTGTAGATAATAATCGATTTTATTGATTAGTTGTTGCAGCCCTAGGATAAATGCACACATGCTACAGCTTAATCACAAAAAATACTCTAATTATATTTAGGGCTGCAAAACGATTAGTCACAATTAATCGATTCAAAATAAAAGTTTGTGTGTGCTGTGCATATTCATTATGTATAGGGGTGCTCCAATTGATTGGTTATCTATCACTATCAGCCAATAATCGCTTGGGGATGTTTGATCAACGGTCTCTTAAAAGTAGGGCTGCAACTAACGATTATTTTGATAATCGATTAGTTGGCCGATAATTCTTTCGATTAATCGGATTAAATCCAATTATTTTATTTTATTGACAAAATACACACTATTCCACATTCTGCTCAATGTCCTTCAAACAAACTGAATGCTATGAAAACATACAGTGCTTAATTTATTAAACCACCTGTCATAAAGAGAAAACAAATATTTTAGGAATCAGTCAAAACATAGTTTAAATCTAAAAATGTTATTGTCATTTATTGGGCAAATTACAAACACAAACAACTAATTAGCATTTATAAAAACAAAAATGGCCTCATAACAGCTTGCATTCTTGCTTGCATTATGTACTTTAAAACATGACTTTGGTAATCACCAATGCTGTTAGTTTAGAGCAGCAGTGGCACAAACCTTACATAATTTTTTAAAAACCTTACATAAATTTGTTTAAATAAATTTGTTACATTGTATATAGTGAATATAGTTTAAATATCTTTAAAAAATGTAAATCATAATAAAAATAAAGACTCAGTGTTAACCAACAGGTGAGAGAAATGTTCTGCAAGAACACACGTTCACTTTGATCACAGTCAACTCTCTATCTTCCTGCTGATGAAAGTTATTACAAAAAGAAAGTTAATTTTTTACATACAATTCCCTTTTCTACCAGTAGGTCTAAAATGGAAGGTTGCGAAAGATGTATACTGTCCAACACTATTGATTGACACTGGTTTCATGTCTATAGGCCCTTTAACTAAAAAGCTATTACAAAAACACCGCCCAGTGAGCTATAGCAAAAATGAAGAAAACTTGCACTTTCCCCACGGTCCCTCACTGAAAGCTCCGCAGAGAACGAGCACTCCCGGCTTGATGCACATTGAGACGGCTTGTGCTAGTGCTTATTACATCGAGAGAAAACTGTGAAAAAGAAGGCGGTGAAACATGATCAGCTTTGCCCTTTTGGCGTTCACACTGTTTAGATTTTTTGGGGGCAAGTCGATTTGGAGTTATTGCCGTTTATCGCTGAATGCGTCACGAATATCAAAAACAAAACCAACTTAACCCCGCTCTTGGTGTACCGTCGGTCTGACGCGCGTGCGTGCACGCAGATTGCATTGAGGACACACACGTATGTGTCACAGCGCCGGACAGGGCAAGCCTTTACACTAATGCATTAACTTAACTTAAGCTCAAAATAAAGAATGATCATGTTTTGGACAGCTTGGATCACGTACTTCTCACGCGGCATCTTATTCTGTTTCCTTCACTATTTTTAGATGCATTTTGTCCATAGAAATGCGTTATTCAGAGCTGTAATTTGAGCAACCGGCTGAAGTTGGACGTGCACTGTGGGCAGACCCGACTAATCAATAATGAGAATCGTTGCCGATTATTTTCATAATCGATTTTATCGATTAGTTGTTGCAGCCCTACTTAAAAGGTAGATCTCAAAAAGTCAATCTCAAGCTGATGACCCACCTGCCGTGAGAGGATTGACACGACATGCAGCAGCGGTATACTGTCCGGTGCAGGTGAAATAAGTATAATCTTGTACATATGTACTAATTCATATTTCTTCATTAAATAACTTAAAAGTAATTGAAAAAGTTTTTGTGAGACAATAATTCCACAAAAAGTGTGAATGAATCTCTCTCTAAAAATGTGCAAATAGCTTCAAATCACCACACATTGCATATGCACTATAAGCAAGCTGCACAGTTGACACAGGAATTGTGACTTGCACAATCAAGGCAGCGTTGCATCATCACAAAAATTATAAATAGCATTTATTTTTTATTTAAAATTACATTTCTTTCTAGACAGTGTTTAAACCATTCATCGCTCGCGTGCTCTCCTGGAGACCGTGCTCATGCACAAATGAGGCACACACTCATAAATGCCATGCCTGCCGGTTCACTCACTCACTCACACCCACACACACACACACACACACACACACACACACAAACCGTTTCCAATGCTTATGCGGTGCATATTTTTCCAGGCTCATGTTAACGGATTTAGAGCGTTCTTACTGCACACAGTTGCAGTCCGGCACGCTGAATTAAAGTGACAGCGCATTTTTCTTTAGGAACCACAGGATTGCTTGTAAAAGATATAAATGCCAAAGAAATGGCAGTAGAGCTGACTTTCTGTCAATGGTAAGTTAATTTTGAATGTTTGTGATAATTAGAGATCGACCGATATATCGTTTTCCTGATATTTTTCCCGATATTTAAGCATTTTACCATAATCGGCTATCGGTTTTGTAATATCGGATTCACCGATAAATGTTTTGAGAATTGAGCGCAGGATCGCCATTGCAGCGCGTCTGAGGGGAGACGAGACAACAACAACGGCGGCGTGCACAGGTACTTGATTTGCGGTAGTTAGTAAACTTTATTTAACATAACAGCCATTAATGCACAAATTGGATGTATTAAATAAAAGCCTGATATTCAGTTTATGCAGCTTGTCTCTAAGAAATAGAGACGAACTCACTGAGTCACGTCACTCTTTCCCAATAAAGACATAACTTTGCCTGAATGAAATCATATGCAGCCATGAATGAGCGCATGTTGGAAATTAAAGTGCTGAATTTAAGTCTCTCTTTGTTGTCTATGCTCATCGTTAGTCTCGTGAAGCCGGAGTCACGTAAAATAATCCGCCAAGTCCTCTCCCAATAAAGACGTAACTTTGTCTGAATTAAATAATACAGCCATGAATGAGGGCATGTTGGAAATAAAAGCGCTGAATTGAATTCTCTCTCTGTTGTATTTGCTCATCTTAGTCTCGTGAAGCCGCTTTCATATTGCTATTCACTCAGCGGTTGATGCTCAGGAAAAGCTCCAGCACGGCCACCGCATGTAACTTAACAAGATTCACTTCTTTGAAACACACTAAACTATATTAATATTTACATATAACCATTATTTTGCCGATAAACATCTAAATAAATACATTTCTATCGAAATAAATTATTTATTATCTCCGTAAGCGATCGCAGTTTGAGTAGGAGAGTGGGGACTCATCAGGAATGAGCTACAGTGATGATATTCATACTGCACATGCTCAATCAGCCCCTCGCCCTTCCTCAGAGAAATCAGGCACAAGCGACCATTCCTTTTACAAAAAATTATTTTCATGGTAAAAAAGGATTTTTTGAATAATTAGATTTTTTTTGTCATACTAAATTATTTGCATGAAGCTTTGTAAAAACATGATTTATATCTGTTTTTTCTTAGCTTCTAATAGGCATAGCTAACATGTGTCAAGGATATTGTGTCAAGCCATTATACCAAGTTTTATCACGGATGTCAAGATAGGGACAGTTGCAACATGTTGCTGCAACCGTCCCAACATGCTGTCCCTTATCACAACATTGATACACTTGGTTAACTGCTAGTTGGTCAAACTAGTTCTTAAGACAGTGACTAAGTTCATGCAACAGGCCTTAGTTCAGTAACCTTTCACAGATGCTAACAGAAGTAGGCTATTATCAAATTTTAGTGTCTTGATTTTGATTAAATGTATATTTTGTAGTTCAAATGCAATTAAATAATTAACCAAGACTGTTACTTGATTTTTTTTCCCATTTACTATTTTGTTTTTAGCAAATTTAACTTATTAAAAACCATGTCTATGCATAAATAAAGTAAAGAAACTAAATGATATTTAAGAATGGTTTTAATTACATTTTAAGGAAAGTTGCAACTGCCCCTGTGGACTGTTGCACCGGGAACAGTGTCTCTCGTGCGGATTGTATTTTCAACGCTTTATTATCAAACATGTCCAGCAATTTAGTAACTGTAAAGACGGCATTTTACAACAATCGAATGATCTGATTCTGATGTTAAGTTTTGATCAGGAAGGAACGAATGCGCGCCGCTGTGAAGGGAAGAAAGTTGTGCTTGAAGAAACGCGGCTATAATCCTTAGAAGCCAAAATAAAATAAAAAACATTAAATAAACTCAGTTTAATATAACAGCCACAAGCCTAAAATGTAATCATATGTTTAAATGGTTAGTTCTCTCTTCTATCATAAACAGGGCTTTCATGTTACGCGTGCTGAAGCTCCTCCGCGTGCGCGCGATCTCGCTTCTGAATTGCGAATAGCAAAAATGCATCATAGATAAATGTTTGAATATTATTGCATATAAAAACAGCTGGCAACTCTGGTGGGATAGAATTTGCAAGATAATGTGTATATATAGGAACAATAAATGTATGTGTTTTGTTAATTTCTCCAGTACCGATAACAGAACCGTTAACGTCAGAGCTTATCGATACTCCGGTCTTTTATAATTTAGCCCCGAGACCGATTAAATACCGGGTTTTGGTACCCATCCCTAGAAATTAGATACGTAGCTTTCTGCTTGCAGCGCGTCAGTCAGTCATGCTCATCAGTAAAGTGAGTGAAATGCACACAAACACACATTTTATCAAATAATCCGTCATTAATAACAGTTCACTTCTGTGATTTGGTACGATTGCATTCACATCAGCAGTGAACCATACCAGAGTTCACATGAGCTGTACCCCAGACCACCCTTTTTAAGTGGACTCGGGTACGCGTGCGCACCAGGGTTTGGAGTTCGGAAGACAGCATTCACATCATCCAAACGAACCGAACTCTGACGTCAATCGAACCCGGGTGCGCACCAAAAGTGCTAGTGTGAAAGCACCCTTATTAAAACCTCATATCCAGTTTATATTAACTCATAAAAACTAAAAATATATATTATAAATAAATAAATCAAACAAATACAATCTGTTACATACATTTAGGTATTTTTAAAATACTACATTTTTCAGTGCTTTTTTGTTATTAATTTGTTTCAAAAGGTTTGTGTAGGTTATATATTTTTATTTAGATGATTGGCAAAAGCAAGAGATTTATTTCAACGCATATAATCCATATTATACCCTTGCATGCACACAGACTACAATGGAAACAAATTTACAGAATAAATTCCTAGACAAGAAAATGCTGCTTTTTTGCAAACTTAGCGATATTGTGATTTTTTTTTGTGTGCATAATTCACAGCATGGATGTAAATATAGTCTTTGTATGGAAAAGAGTTTAAGTCGATATTGAACTAATGCAGACTTGCTTTGTTCTTATATTATTTTAATACCGTTGTAACATACTTTCAAAATATTAAATAATATTAAAAGTTTGCTGAAATCTAAATGCTACTAAATATATGCAATGGGCATAATGCAATAATTATACAAATAATGCAATTTAACAATATTCATAGAAAGTTATTCCCAAATGTACAGCTATTTAAAATTGTGTCTCCATTTTTTCATTTTGCTGCATCAATAATTAAAGTTTGAATGACATACAAGTATTCAGCAGCATTACCACCAGTTTTCAAGGAAAGTGACTTTTACTTTTCATTCAAGGGAAAACCCCTAGGAAGCGAGAGTTTCAGTTTGAACCACTGGACACAACAGCTCTAACAGAGAACCCGAGGAGTTTCGAAAGACCTGTGATTATTAAGAGGATGTCAAACTAAATAACCATTAGTTTGATAGAGAAACCCGACTGCAAAAAGCCAGACTCACCCGCATCGTGAGAAGCCAGGGCTCGCAGCATCTTCCCAGCGCTGCGTCTGGTCTGTCGCTCCTTGTTGCAGAGCAGCTCCATGAGCAGGTCGAGAGCGCCGGTCTCCTTGAAGACTCCTACCAGCGAGCCGATACTGGCGTAGGCGCTCAACACGTGGATGGTGTGCGTGATGCTTATCCCGAAGTCGCTGTTCTTGGCCATCTGCTTCCGGGCGCGGCGCACGAGATTCTTCACGTCGTCTTTCATGTCCAACAGCTCTCCCTCGTCAAAGGTGACATCTGTGGTGAACTGGCCGCTGGGACGCTCCTCTTCCTCCTGCAGAGGCCTCTGGGAGTCAGCCTTGCGCTTGCCTAGCAGAGTGGGGCAGTTGGCATAGACGTCTTCTGTGGACATCCACATGAGGATGCTCTCGCTCTTGCTCTCTCCTGAGGTGGAGCCACTGGAGCCTCCGCCGCCCGAACTGCTGCTGCTGCCACCGCTCGCCTCATTGCTGCAGCCTGAGCTGCTGCTATCCTCCACAGCCAGCAGGCTCCAGCGAATCAGGTACTCCGTCTGGCCGTCGTGAGTCCTCCTTTGACGGATAAGCTCCTCTGGGTAAGCCTGTAGCTTCGGGCCCAGCTGAACCAACAGGTTACCGTTGCGGCGCTCACCCACCATGGTAGCTGAGGATACAAAGAGTGATATAATGAGAATATGTGACCCGTGCTGGCAAAATGAGTCACCATCTGAATTTTGTGCTTCAGCCAAAAGAAGCAAATCTTTTTAAATTTTGGTCCAATTTGAGGTTTTCACAAAAATGAGTTCATTATGCCCACTTCTAGCAATCCCAATGCTCCAAACCGTAATTAAACATCTAAAATGATCTTAATTTGTATTCTTTCTGAGAGGAGTACCCTTTTCTCTGTTTACTTCTGGACGAGTAGTAGTAGTATATATTTATTTTATGCCATGTCAGCATCTTAGGCTATTTTCGTGGCAAAAACAATAAATAAATGCAAGTATAACAAATACAATAAAAACCAGCAAACAAATAAACAAGTTATATTACATTAACATATGACACAAATTCTAAAACTTTTTCAGCCGAACTTATACTAAATAACTCCAAGCGAGTTACAAAGTCAACACACATTAAAAGCTGGACAGTCCAATAAAATATGTTTGACAGAAAGGGGAATCTAGCAAAACATGCATTGAGTAGTTTTTTTTTCCTTGAGGCAAAAATGCATGAGTCAGTCTTGTGCAGTTTTATGCAACATCTGGTAAAAACCACTTGATCAAATCTAGTTTTAAAATGAATTACCATTGTGTATGAAATGTGCTATATTAATAAACTTTCCTTGCCTTAAAAGAGATTAAAAATCTGTTTGAAATTTCCGGATGTATTTCATATAATGTATTATTTAATATTTGTACGTCATTTCTGGACAACTGCTGCTGCTTCTCACAAGTCTATTGTTGCAAAGTGCAGCATTCCAGCTATGTGAATATTTATATCGAATACTCAATGATATGAGTTCAAGCCAGTGAAATATGATTATTCAAACCCATGCTGATGATGAAAAAAAACGATCGCGCTGACTGACATTTTCCAAGCGCGTGCATAAGACGCACCTCTCCGCAAGCACGCGATCTACTATTAAATACATTGTTGCGAAATATGTCTTGGTGCGATTCACAAAAACATAATCTGTTATATCTTATATGAACATGTAATTAACGGTTGGGGGGGAAAACTGATGTGTAACATTATATTGGATGAATGCATGACAAGTCTCAATGTTAATCAAACATATTAGAAAAAAAGACAGAATCACTCACTGCTCTTGAGTAAACTACTGTTTATTTGCATCATTGTTCTTATTTTTAATAAAGATAAAATTAAAATTAGTGACTGACCGATATTGATTTTTTATAACCGATACCGATTATTTGTACGTTTAGTAAATGACAGAATTTTTATTTTTGGGGTAACTATTACATCTGACAATTTCAAGCAATATAAGACAAGACTAAGATGTTAGGATGTTTCTGTAATGTATCCATAATCAAGTAGGGCTGGGCGATAAAACGATAACGATATGTATCGCGATAGACACGTGATCGATATCAATAAAAAATGTGTTCGATATTTTTTATTCTTCGTCGGAAGAAAACAGAGGTTGCGAAGCAAGTTTGGTTGCATTAACAAAGGCACTCGCTCTCAGGTAACCTAGCAACGTAGGGAGTGACACGCTAACAGCCAATCATGTAACAGTATCATGTCTGGTTGCGCCATATCGTTGTCTCGTGCTGGTCTGCTGGATTCCTTTTCATAAGCAGAAAATGAGTGCCGCAGCGGGCGAGGAAATTGTAAATAAAAGAAGAAAAGTCAGTTCGCCAGTATGGCAGTTTTTTTAATATTATAAGTCTGACCGTAGTCAGACCAATGTCGTCTGCAAATTATGCAAGACCGTCGTCCCCGCCAAGACCACGAACCTGATGTACCGCCTTAGCCGCGTTCACCCTTTGGAGCACATCCGTATTCAACCAACAACATCTGTAGCTGCAACACCGCACAAGCAGCAGACCGCCACGGAGAGGTACTCTGCATCAGTGCCTTATGACAAAGAATCTAAACGGTACAAAGATATAACGGAGGCAGTGGCATATCATATAGCCAAAGACATGCTTCCGCTCCGCTTAGATAATTGTTAAGTGTTCATTGTGACTTTAGACTTATGTTTACATTTTAATTATTTGAGTTTTCCATGGTTGTTGACATTTCTGTCTTAATAACTGAGGGGATTATGATCAGAGGAAGGTTAAGTTTAAAATAAAAATGTTTAAATGTAATATATTTTTCTCCTGGTCCTTATTTTAAATGGGTCATAAAAAATATCAATAATTATCGATATCGACCGATATGAAACACTGATATCGTGATACAGTTTTCAGCCATATCGCCCAGCCCTATAATCAAGTGTCAAATAAAAGAGATACTAAACACTAAAATTGTATTTCTGCCATTGACTACTCGGTCTCATATCGTCCCCCAATCACATGTCCTGTTATTTTTCCATTAAGCACAAACATAGTAGAAACTTTGAAGAAATGCATGGTGACCAATGCTACAAGGCACCAAAACTACACATTTTCTACACCCAAGTTTAGGATATTAGTCACTGCATCTATGACTCACGACCCCATGACACGATATTTTGGGTAATTTTGATTTGTGAAACGTTGTTTGCTAGCATCACCAGAACATCAATTGATATTTATCTCTAACAAAGTTTAAACTTTATCGTACGAACACCGTTTACATGTCCCCCCGCGGTTAAACTAAGTCTGTTACTTCTCACAGCTGCTGTCATCCGCTAGCGATGCTGCTAAACAGCGGCATGTGGGCCTGTTGTCTTCAAGCGTGTTTGACTAGCGCTCAGCGGAGGAATCACGAACTTCAGCCCGCTCGGGGCTCGCATCTGACGGCGTCTAAACCCTTCCAGCCGCGCTGCTTTTTCTCCTGAGATGCGGTAAAAGAGCTGAGCTGAGCAAGTGCGCAATATTTAGCGCTAACATCAACACTGCGAGCGGGCAACGTGACGCGACGAACTGAAACGCGTTTAAAAATACCAAAACTTTATAACGTTAGAGTGAAAGCCGCGCGAGGCAGCTTCGAGGGCGTTCTAGTTAGTTGCGTAGCGTCGCTAGCAGGATACATATGCTGTAACTAACGTTAGCTGTCAGTGCGGCCTCGGTGTCAAAATGACATAAAAAGCCCTGAGAGAGGCGCAGAGCTCCGCTTGGACTCACCTCCGGTGTTGCAGGGCTTCTCCTCCTTCTCGACTTTCCCCCGGGGTGGATGGAGTTTTCTTCTCCGTGGTAGCGTATCGTTGCCCAGCCTGAAGTCGTTATTGCAGCCTGTTGTACAGTTAAGTTTAGTCCAATCCTGCTTCCTGTGGAACAGGTATGAGTTCAGCTCGGCTGTGCGCCAATATCTGGGTGCAGCAACACATTACTGCCATCTGCAGGCGTGGAGGAACAACAACAGCCCTAATACTCTTTATTATAAATGCTTTGTTGTCAACAAATAGCATTTGGAACAAAATCTGCACTCCAAACGAAATGCAACGTTCAAGGTGCTTTGGACAAAAAAACATATTTCTGAAGAATAAATCAAAACGTAAGTTTATTTCCTTAATTGTTGTAAACTTTAGCACTGGAGATAGTCCAGCCAGGGCTGGTGTGTGGGTGTGTGTACTTGTGTGTGTGTGTGTGTGTGTGTGTGTGTGTGTGTGTGTGTGTGTGTGTGTGTGTGTGTGCATGTGCGCAGAGTCACTTTTTTTGTTAGTGCACTTTAGTTTTTATTGTCACCTCTTTGTAAATCTTCAGGGAAAAAAATTGTTCAGAGGACCTTGAACTTTGCATTTCGTTTGGTGTGCGTATTTTTTTTATTTATTATTATTCTTTTTTATTTTTGCTTTTTGTATTTTTCTCTATTGGTTGAATCTATGCACCCAATAATAAACATTATTTAGTTTTACTTAATCTCCCACTGTATAGCAAAGAACATTTCACATGTATCAACAAGAAGGAACAAGGAAAAAGAGGGGAAAAGGAGAGAGGGTACGAAGCATCAGTTTACAGACAAATTATATATTACATATTTTACACTTTATATGTTTTACACTACAGAAAATATACTTTGCAGGTAAGCACCATTGAATGTTTTTCTGTTTTTATTTGAAAATGTTAAAGGAGGAGCATATAACTGCTTTCATTGCTTTGCTATATTTAGATTTTGACATCACATCTATATACATTTTAATCTCTTTTCAAAGAGGTTTGCCTTTTGTAAACTTGCATTTATGAATGTGAAATTTACATTACATAAAATGTATAAAAAAATAACTTTTTAAAGAGCGATCCTTATAATAACCCAAAAATTACATGTTTATAAAATAAGGAAAATGTTTTACAAATATTATCAACAATAAAAGCTCCACATTATTAAAAATAAAAATGCTGGGTATATGCAGGACCAAAATAAATGAGAAATTGTTTCAGTGGAACATTAAAAAAAGAGCATTTGTTTAATCAATATCAATTTAAAAAAAAATATATATTTTATAAGATAAACTCTATTAATTAATTTAATTTATTTTTGAATTCTGGAAATTTTGGGACGTTTTTTTTAAACTTGAATAAAATGAAAACTAAAAGACTTTTAAATCATATGAGCCAAAATTTTCTTCCCAATAGAACATGAATAACAAATGTTTAAACTGTAAAATGTTTAAAAAGTGTACTAAAATGTACACTTTTATCCACTAAATGAGCTCATTTCAAATTTGATGCCAGCTACAAGTCTCAAAATAGTTGGGACGGGGCCATGTTTACCATGGTGCAGCATCTCCTCTTCTTTTCAAAACAGTTTAAAGACGTCTGGGCATCGAGGTTATGAGTTTCTGGAGTTTTGGAATTTGGTCCCATTCTTGCCTGATATAAGTTTCCAGCTGTTGAAGAGTTTGTGGTTGTCTTTTTTGTTTAATGATGTGACAAATGTTCCCTGTAGGTGAAAGATCTGAACTGCAGGCAGGCCAACTCAGCACACGGACTCTTCTACTACGAAGCCATGCGGTTGTAATAGCTGCAGTATGTGGTTTTGCATTGTCCTGCTGAAATACGCAAGGCCTTTCCTGAAATACACGTCGTCTGGAGGGGAGCATATGTTGCTCTAAAATCTTTATATACACCTTTCAGCATTCATAGTGCCTTCCAAAACATGCAAGCTGCCCATACCGTATGCACTTATGCACCCCATACCATCAGAGATGCTGGTTTGGGCAGTCGTGGCCTAATGGTTAGAGCGTTGGACTTGAAGCCCGAGGTAACCCAAGGTTGTGGGTTCGAATCCCGGCTCCGGCAGGAAGTGTCCACGACTGAGGTGAGACCCTTGAGCAAGGCACCAAACCCCAAAACTGCTCCCCGGGCGCTGCAATGTCGGCTGCCCACTGCTCCACTTGGATGGGTTAAATGCAGAGAACACATTTCACTCCTCATTATACTCTGTATAATTGTGTATGTGACAAATAAAGCTCATCTGAGCTTAATTTGTTAATTTGTAATTTGGTTTTTGAACTGAACACAGATGGCACACTGGAAGGTCTCTCTCCTCTTTGGCCCGGAGGACACAGCGTCTGTGATTTCCTACAAGAATGTCAAATTTGGACTCATCTGACCATTGAACACTATGAACTTTGACATTTCCACTTTGAAACTTTGAAAATTAGCTTTGACACCACAGGACATGATGCTGCTTCTGGACCATGTTCACATATGGCTTCCTTTTTGCATGATATAGATTTAGTTGGCATCTGCAGATGGCACGGTGGATTGTGTTTACCAACAGTGGTTTCTGGAAGTATTCCTGGGCCCAATGTCAATGACAGAATCATGCCGATGAGTGACGCAGTGTCGTCTGAGGGTCCGAAGACCACGGGCATCCAACAAAGGTCTTCGGCCTTGTCCCTTACGCACAGAGATTTATCCAGTGTCTCTGAATCTTTTGATTATGTTATGCACTGTAGATGATGAGATTTGCAAAACCTTTGCAAATTTGACATTGAGGAACGTTGTTTTTAAAGTATTCCACAATATTTTTATGCTTTTTCGCAGATTGCAGAGCTTCTGCCCATCTTTACTTCTGAGAAACTCTGCCTCTCTAAGACATCTCTTTTATAGCTAATCATGTTACAGACCTGATGTCAATTAACTTAATTAGTTGCTAGATGTTCTCCCAGCAGAATCTTTTCAAAATCCGTGAAAGCAATTTCTTGCTTTTTCAGCCCTTTGTTGCCCCCGTGCCAACTTTTTGAGACCTGTAGCATCAAATTTGAAATGAGCTCATTTATTGGACAAAAGTGTAAAATTAAATATTTGTTATGTTCTCTATGTTCTATTGTGAGTAAAATATTGGCTCATGTGATTTGAAAGTCTTTTAGTTTTCATTTTATTCAAATATATAAAAAAACATCCCAACGTTTCCGTCATTCGAGTTGTATATGATATATATATATATATATATATATATATATATACACACACACACTCACTGGCCACTTTATTAGGTACACCTTGCTAATACCGGGTTGGACCCCCTTTTGCCTTCAGAACTGCCTTAATTCTTCGTGGCATAGATTCAATAAGGTGTTGGAAACATTCTTCAGAGATTTTGGTCCATATTGACATGATAGCATTATGCAGTTGCTGAAGATTTGTCGGCTGCACATCCATAATGTGAATCTCCCGTTCCACCACATCCCAAAAGTGCTCTATTGGATTGAGATCTGGTGACTGTGGAGGCCATTTGAGTAAAGTGAATTCATTGTCATGTTCAAGAAACCAGTCTGAAATGATTTGAGCTTTGTGACATGGTGTGACATCCTGCTGGAAGTAGCCATAAGAAGATGGTTACACTGTAGTCATAAAGCGATGGTCATGGTCAGCAACAATACTCAGGTAGGCTGTGGCGTTTAAACGATGCTCAATTGGTACTAAGTGTGCCAAGAAAATATCCCCCACACCATTACACCACCACCAGCAGCCTGAACCGTTGAGACAAGGCAGGATGGATCCATGCTTTTTATGTCCTTTACGCCAAATTCTTACCCTACTATCTGAATGTCGCAGCAGAAATCGAGACTCATCAGACCAGGCAGCGTTTTTCTCTTCTATTGCCCAATTTTGGTGAGACTGTGTGAATTGTAGTCTCCGTTTCCTGTTCTTAGCTGAGAGGAGCGGCACCCGGTGTGGTCTTCTGCTGCTGTAGCTCATCTGTATCAGGGTTTGACGTGTTGTGTGTTCAGAGATGGTATTCTGCATACCTTGGTTGTAATCGAGTGGTTATTTGAGTTACTGTTTCCTATCATCTCTAACCAGTCTGCCCATTCTTTTCTGACCTCTGATATCAACAAGGCATTTTCATCCACACAACTGCCCCTTCTTGGATATTTTCTATTTTTCGGACCATTCTCTGTAAACCCTAGAGATGGTTGTTCGTGAAAATCCCAGTAGATCAGCAGTTTGTGAAATACTCAGACCAGCCCGTCTGCCACCAACAAACATTCCACGTTCAAAGTCACTTAAATCCCCTTTCTTCCCCATTCTGATGCTCGGTTTGAACTTCAGCAAGTCGTCTTCACCACATCTAGATGCCTAAATGCATTGAGTTGCTGCCATGTGATTGGCTGATTAGCAATTTGTGTTACCAAGCAATCGAACAGGTGTAGCAATAAAGTGGCCGGTGAGTGTATATACATACGGTACATAGATACAGCTGCTAAAGAATTCCCTCTGTTTTTACAAAAAAATCTTAATGCTCCAAAACTAGCCGTTTCACATTTAATATTGTATCTACATAAATATACACTTAGTCTACGTTTTAAACACTGGATGGCAGTGTTGCAATTGAGAGTCTGAATAAAGTTTGCAAAAACAACACCTAACCTGCTGTGGTCCTGTCTTGTTTTATATTATCCTGCTAAAATCGCTGCTGCACAGTTGAGAGCATCTGTGCAGGATTTTTTGTTATTTAAGTTATTTGCAAACTTAATTTCTACAGGGGGTCTAAATTCTGCAAACCACTAACTGTGCATAATAAACTCTTCAGCCTTTCCCTCTTTTTTGCTAGTTGTGTTTGATAAGGCAGGTGCGGTTATATTGCCCATACTTGGGCTTTGATTATGATTATGAATAATGATAATGATTTGGTCTGCTATAGCGCAAAATAAAAATCTTGTTATACTCATATTTTCATTGTTTCTTGTCTCTTGCTTAAAATGGTTTAATATGTATTAATAAACAGGAATCAGATTTGCTTGTAAGAAAATGAGTAATCAGAATCGGACATGCAAAATGAAGTGCATCCCTAAATTTAAGAATGTTTGAAATGAAGAATTAAGACATAAATATTAGTATTGCAATTTTACAAATGTGATAAAGGTTAGTTTAAATATTGTAGCTACCTTTGCATTTCTCTAATTCAAATACCTATAGCTGACTTAATGTCAGTTTTTTGTGCAATGCTCTTATATTTGTTTAATGTCGTAAAGCTATGCAGTTTCTGTGTGAATGATCGGTGGTGGAATTGATTGGCATCAGCAAAAATCTTGCCTATAGGCCACCAAATTAGTCAGGGCCAGCCCTGTTCCTTTTTCTGGTGCACACGAATCTTAAAACAATAATTAACATGCATGTTTTTGACATTGAGACTTAATGCTCAAACAATATTGATGTAGACAGGGAGCATTACACAATTTCACTGTGATATGTGTTTTTTTGACTGTGGCTCACAGCTGGATAAAACAAACAACACGACTCATTTTGGAAGGAAGATACATTTTTAGCCTATCTTCATATCTTAATCGTAATTTCTCCTCCATCAATATTTAATATTGCCTAATATTAAGATTTAATTTTGTTATTAATTTGTTTGTCTATGTTGTCATAATTTGATCTCAATCTGTGATGGAATTTGTTTAATTTATAAACCAAAGTTCTGGTCCTGGCTTCTGATTGGTCAACAACACACATAACATTAGCCTAATAATAACAGCGGGAAACTCAACTGTTCACCATTTGACTGTGCAATCCCCACATATATCTCACCCTAATAAAATTGCTTATATATCTTAATTATTATGTGTATTATGTGGCATCGCTTTTATAAAAGCAATAAAATCTTGCTGTATCGTGAATATAGTTGTTACACCCTTTAGTAGCAAGTCATAATATAAATGGTATGCACTGTTGTTGTATTGTTACCTAGTACAAATTTAAATTAAGCTATAAATAAATATATAGATCATGAAAACAAACGGTCCTGTGCGATCTTTAGGACCCAGGGGAGCTCGAGCGATACATATAAAGAGCGCAGACGAGGAGAGAGCAGTGCGTTATAGTGCTCTGACATCTACAGACTCGACGCGTCTTTACACTCTTACCGCAGTCCTATTAAAACGGCTGGCAAAATGCAGTATAATCGACATCGTGTCCGCATGAAAGGTTTTCGCTGGTGATTTTTCCTCCCTCACTCTTGATAGAAGACTCGAAACGGGGAGAAAACTGGTCACTTGCACTTTTTATTTATTACTCTGCTTCATAATTAGAATTGTAAACGGATATATGACTCGCACGGTTCCCCGGTCATTGAGAGTATTCGTTGTTCAGATGAACATTAACTGACTGCTATACCAGCTCACCGTGGAAGGTAAGTTACCAGTCTGATCACGAACTTGTACAGCAAATGAATGATTGCACCAAGATGACATCAGTGCATCACAGCCTTTCTGAAGCCTTTCTCGTGGTCTGTTTGTCCTTCATCTCATTCTTGCACGGGTGCATTTTAAAGCAGAGCTCGCTCGATGCGCAGGCTGATTGATTGATGACTTTAATGATGAAGGATCGTACACATTTCATAATTAATCTCGCATTGATGTGTATGTTTGTTTCTTCTATTCAAGGTTATGTGCCTCAGCCAGATGCATGAACAGCTCTAGGACGCAGGGCTGGTTTGTTTGCTTTGTTTTTCAGAATAGTCTTGCAGTGCAAAACCCTTCGCGATTCATGTTTTGGTTTGTGCAAATTATATATTTTAGTTATGAAATGAGCTTTTGAATGAGTGTTTAAGATAAAATACGAGTTCAAATTACATAATACTGGATAAAAAAATATATTATGTTCCATTACAGAAAAATAATGAGTGGGGATGATGCTGGTGTACTGAATAATCACGGCCACATTTGTAGTTTTTTTTTAAAGACCGAAGGAATTTTTTGCCACCCAACACTTCAGAATTAAGAAATCAATTGTCACACATCTGTTTAATTACTAACTTGACTTTCTAAAAGTTGTCATTGTATTGTGTGTGATTTGAGATTATCAGCCGATAACTGTAGTCCACCTCACTTTCTGTTTTTATTTATTCATTTCTATTTTGTTAGTTTTGAGTAAAAGAGTGGTCATTTAAATTAAGCAGTTTTGTGTAGATGCGCTGTAAAAAATAAAGCTGCTTCAACTATTTATTATTTAATACCTAGTTCCACTGAAATGTTACTTTCAGTCAATTACTCTCTTCAAAGTGTTATCTGAATTGTTATTTTTTACTTGGCTCAACCTTTACCGAACTAGTTTTATAGTCCATTCAGCCAAAATGTTTTAATTGGTCAAACAAATTATGGCAATTCAAGTGTAGCCATATACTCCATGTGTTTTATGTTACCTCAACTAATATTTATTATTTGGGCATCATACATTTATTACATTTGATATATTTGTATAGTTTAACAAGATTATTCAAAACGATTAACTGGTGTCTTTCAATCACTAAAAACGCACATATAACAACACTATTTAATAACAATCTGCATTTATAATGTTTTTTAAACATGAAGAAAAATGTCACCTACATGTAGAGGCTAGTAATAACAGACAGTTTGGTTTATGCGTTTGACGAAGTCGTTGTAAACCAATGGAGGTTTTTCTATGACCAATGCATTTATAAAGCAAGGTGGCTGTTATAGTATGGGCTATAATACAATTAAGTAAAACAAATGAACTGAAAAGAAGCATTTACACAACGTTTACTCAGAAACATAAATCCATTGACATAGCTGTCAGTAGAATTTGAATCTTACATGTGTGGAGATAACCACCTCAGTTAATTAGGCCTGACCCAGTGCCGATAATCTCAAAACAACTAAATATCATTGCATTAAATGGCCTGGCTGATATATAGGTCCAAAGCTAGTGTTTAATGTTATGTTCATGGAGTCTTTAAAGTGGTATTGATGTTTTTCACACCAGCTCTGTTAAACTGATATATGTTTCCTTGGAGGGTATCCAGCGCTCTTTAGGGTGTCTAATCCTTTTCACAGATACCTTAACCCTTAAAGGGCTGATTTAAACTGTGATGTGTGATCCACTCATATCCACTCATACTCAGACATCAGATTTGTTAAAGCTGTGGCCCTGTGATTTTGAAGAAAACACTACAAACTGAGGGTCAATGTGTTGTGATCACGTACAGTAGAGCTCCTGCACTGAAGCATCTAATTGCTTACAGGACACTGCTGATGGTGTGATGGATTTTCTGTGCTCATGGCAGTATACACTAATTCAGATTATAGGATGCTGTGCACAGTACCTCCAGCATTGCCTCACTGCTGAACTTTGCAGAAAAGAAAGTTTGTGCATACCTGGCCGTTGGGTTTTGGATAATGCGGTGGTGCAGAGTCTGAGATCAATGGCCTAGACATGCATTGAATAAGAGCAACCAACAGTCGCACGGTTGGGAGACAACAAGTGTTTTGAGAGTTTGGAGGAAAGAACAAATGAAGTTGGTATTGAAGACCACATGGTCTTCTGGCAGCTTGAGAACATCAGACATTTGTCCACCATATGGTTGTCCTCTTTACCTTTTAGAAATTACTCAAATGAAATCTGTGTTCATCTGGAGAAAAAGAGTCAATTCAATAAAATTGAATTCCTGTTTATTACTGTTTCTTCTATTCATCTGAATCTCAGAAAATAACACCAATATTTTGCATGAAGATAATTAAGCCTGATCATTATAAATGCATTAAGCTCATTAAATGTTTCATAACAGCTGGGCACATTTTAACCCAAAATGTTCATTTCTTTCATGCATGTGGACTTTTTAATTTTCATTCCATAAACTGTCAATGGTGTTTCTCAATAGTTGAACTTTAATAAAACCACATAAAATGTCCACATTAAATGTACAGTGGCGTTTCAGGAAAAAAAATCATAACAATAATAATAATCATCTACTGTTATAATTGTTGTTTTAATTCTATTCAACTAAAATGATGACAGAACTATATTACTGTTGACAGTTAAAAATGTATTGTAAAATAAAAAACTTAAATTAATTATTAATTAATATTAACATAATATTATATATTATAAAAATGCTTTTACTACAATTTACAATATTTATGCAATAAATTATTCACTTTTTGTTACTTCAAAAATATATTTCAGTCTTATTTAGCCCATAAAAATTAATATTTATGAATATAAATGAATATATTTAGGATGATTCAGTGATATTAAACATAATTTTTAACTTGAATAAATGCAGTTAGTTAATTTAAATGTTACTGTTTTTTTTTCAGTGTAAAAATTTAAACCGCAGTCATTGATTTGCTAATCACCCCAAACTATGTGTCACCTATCGTGCCATCAAATTCTCCCATCACAGTTTTATAACCAGACGGATGTGGTTTTTGCAGGAAAGAGGGCAGTGATTCTTGAACCTCATGCCTCCACAAAGCCATTCATGAAGCAAGGCTTCCTCCACACCAACAGCATGGAGAAAGGGGTCCGAACACGACTAGAAACAGATGAGAAAGACCCTCTTACTCAAGGGAAGACCAGATTAGTGGGGAGTGCAGACTTGGGACATGAATGCTGCAAATGTAATGGTCTGATCAATACCCACAACCTGATGGTGGAGACTAAAGAAGGACTGGTGTCGGTCTATTCTGCCCCACAGTACCAAGGCCATGTGGTGTCCAAGGACATAAATGGGACACCGGATGGTCGAGGACCTCCACAGTTGCTCAACCCCAGCACCCTGCCCCAGGCTATAGACCCTTACTACAGACCCAACCTGCTTCTGTACCCCGAGAGCATGTTGAGAGCATGGGGAGAGGGGGGGGACTGCTGCGAGACCACCTTCATTGAGGAGATGACCCCCGCCTCGTCCGGCTCCACTGTCGCTAAAGACGGGATTCTGTTCACTGACAGCAAACTGCTGGATCTCTCTTTGGAAGACGCCAAGATCCAGACGCTCTCCTATGATGTGGATGATGATGATGATGATGATGATGAATTTCAGGAACTCGAGGTGAGAGATTGCATATTAATACACGTTTAAATATAGTTCATCCAAATGCACAAAGGACAAAAGAGCACATAAGAAGTTGTTTTGCATATAGTTAAAGTCAGTGGTAGGACTGCATGATTTGGCGAGGGAGCGTAATCGTGATTTTTCTGATAAAATTGTGATTGCAATTTTAAATTATTATTATTTTTTTAATGTATTAAAAGTATTAGTGGCAATAAAGCAATACATTTTATTGCAATGCTTTTTTAATTATGAATCTTTTTCTTACAAAATACAAATATTAAACAAAATAAAAAATACTACTATGGTAGTATTTCATAGTAAAATATAAAATCAAGTATTTAAGAAAACCAATAAAATATGAGTACTTATTTGTATTTTATGTACAAAAAAATATTTAACTAAATAAGAAATATTCCTATTAAACATTTTATTGTAAAATAAAAAAACAAGTATTAAAAAAAAATACAAATGTAAAAATAATTATTTTATTTTAAGTACATATAAAAATATTGAAAACCTATTGTAATATTTAAATCAAGTATTTAATATAATAATTATTTTAAATACAACTAAAAATATAAAACAAAATAAGATATATTACCATTGTGATATTATGATTGTAATATTTCACTGTCTAACAATATAGTATTTAAGACAAATAATAATATTTTCATGAATAATACGAATTCATCTTAATTTATTTGTTTTAAATTTAGTTTGTCTTAATGTATTCTCTTTCAGAAATTAAACAAGCTTTAATTTTGGTTAAAAAACAAGCAAGCCCTTGAAGTTCGCACGACCTCACAAACCTGTGTACATTACCGGAAGTTTTGCGATCATGTAATCATATATGTCACTTTTCTTGCATGCACACTCTAATACATAGACCAGGCTTTACAATGCTGCCCATGCAGGCAGCTCACTAGGTTTTGATTGTCAGTCTTTTCAAATAATTAATGCACCACACAAATGTTTTGTTTAGAGGTAATTCTTAGCAATGCAAGAATTACCATACGGTTATCCAGTGTTATAAGGAAGCTGTGAGCTCCGTTTTTGTCCCTACTTTAACAGCACCCTGTCATATGGTGCTGCTGATCTGAGCGAGCATGTGTTTGGAGCTCTTGCCAGATTACTGGGAGAGAGAGAGGGTGATCAGAAGGCTGTAGAGAGTGTAAAGAGAGCTGGTCTGGACAGCCAGTTTCCTGCTGCTGCCCGTCTGTTTGCACCACCTGTTCTGAGGCCGATGTGCCGCTTCACAGAGTCCTGCGTGAGTGGCCAATGAAGAGCACAGATTGCACAAACCGCAGATGTGCTGCAGCCTGTGTTGCATCGAGTTCACTTTGATTTAATACACATGACCGCCAAAAACCCTTATATGATTGTACAGTTAGAAGCTTAAAAATACATACATACACACACACACACACACACACACACACGCACACACACACACACACACACACACACACACACACACATATGTATATAACTGTGTATATATATATACAGTGCTCAGCGTAAATGAGTACACCCCCTTTGAAAATACATTTTTTAAACAATATCTCAATGAACACAAAAACCATTTCCAAAATGTTGACAAGACTAAGTTTAATATAACATCTGTTTAACTTATAACATGAAAGTAAGTTTAATAATATAACTTAGATTACACATTTTTCAGTTTTACTCAAATTAGGGTGATGCAAAAATGAGTATAACTCATAGTTGTAAATGAAATACTGGTCATAGAGTATTTCAATTGTTTTAAACAATTCAAATCAAATTCAATTTATGCAGTTTAGCTAATAAGGTGAACATAAGCTGAACATCTATTTTTGTGGAAACAGCTGATATAATAGGTCTATATTTTTTGCAGTGTAAATCCAGTTCTCTGACTCTGCGAATTACTGAAAGTATTTTAAAAAGGAAATGTGCAAATATTATACAGTTTTCCTTCAATGGTATCCTTCAAATACAGTGGTATTTTTTATAAAGTTTTGGAGATGCCTTTACACGAAATCAACACGTCCGTGCAGCTGTGAGATGTTATAATTGGTCATATTCAAACCGGACAATGTACTGACCGTTCGACCACCGTATCCATCTGTGTCCGTCATAATATCGAAGTAAGTGCACATCATGATCATTGTTCAAAAATCCTCGTAACATGAGATCTGCAGTTTAGTTTAAAAATGACCTATAGCACTCCTCGCTGTCATTAAAACATAGGATGCCACATGAAAAGTGATCAAATGCTTCCACTATATGTCTAAATTTAAATTTGTTTAACTTCTGCATAATTACTTTTTGTAATTTCAGTGCTTAATGAGAGTGGAATATTTATTTTAAATGCATATCGAAATGAAAACACAGTTAAAACTTGTTTAATTTATTACTCCTCACTCCAAAAGAGTTTGTACGCATGGTCTAGAATGTCTGTACATATTTATGGCATGTTTATTTTTTATAAATCCGGATATGTGCGTGGAAAATTGCTTATGCATATTATATGCCCATTTTGTGCGTAAGCAATGTTTATAAAAGAGACCCCAGTTCTTTTTCTCCTTGGCCCAGGTAAGATGCTTCTGATATTGTTTCTGTTTCAGAAGTGGCTTGGTGCTCTTTTCCTGAAGATGTCTGAGCCGGTGACTCTTGATGCACTGACTCCAGCTTCAGTTCACTCCTTGTGAAGCTCTCCCAAGTGTTTGAATCTGCTTTGCTTGACAGTATTCTCAAGCTTGCGGTCATCTCTGTTGCTTGTGAACCTTTTCCTATCCAATTTCCTTTTCCTATCCAGTCAACTTTGCATTTAATATGCTTTGATACAGCACTCTGGGAACAGCCACTGCTTTCAGTAATGACCATCTTGTGATTTACCCTCTTTGTGGTGTCAATGATCATCTTCTGGACCATTGCCAAGTCAGCAGTTCCCCATTATTGTGCTTTCAAAAAACAAGAGATACCCAGAATTTATACTGTATGGATGGTCATTTATTGAAACTCAAATGTAAATATTCTAATATTTTGAGATACTGGATTTTGACTTTCATTAGCTGTAAGCTCTAATCATCAAAATGAAAACAAAAACACTTTTGAAATGTTTTACTTTACATTTAATGAATCTAAACTATATGAAAGTTTCACTTTTTGAAATGTTTCAAGAAAAAATGAACTTTTTCCACGATGCTCAAATTTTTTAGATGCACCTGTAAATATAAATATATATAGGTGCATCTAAAATACAAAAAAAATATATGTGTATATATATATATATATGTGTGTGTGTGTGTGTGTGTGTGTAACATCTTCCTGCAGCTTTTTATTTCATTTAACAACAACATATAGTGACTGCATCCACCAAGATCAAATAAATAAATAAATAAATAAAAAGAATACAGACCAAAAATACCATAAAAGTATCATATACTGTTGGGGATGCACAGTATATTGATACAATATTGGTTATTGGCTGCACATCTATTTTCACACAGTTTTTATTTTAATACTGTGAAGCAATGACTAGTCTTGAAGCATCATTTTTTTTTGTTTTATCTTTATGCAGAACGACATAAACTACTTTTTTGTAAAATATTTAAATATTTTAATATTAGTAAAGGCCATTTATCAGTTATTCCCATAGCATGAAAATAATGATCTTTAAATCTGTATGTGTCAGAATTGTATTTTTTATTATAATTTTAACTGTCATTGTATGGAAAAGAGCTGTTTGAAGATTCTTTAAAAAAAAAATCTTTATAACAACAGGTTTAAATGAAAGCTTGTTTCCACATTTGGATGGATGGATGGCTAAATAAAATAAAAAATTGCAAGATGTAACACTGAATTACGAGATGTTTATAACTCGCAATATACATTAGCTTATATACAAACATCCAATTGGAGGAAAAAGGGTCAGAATTGTGAGATAGGTTGCAATAACCTGTATTTTTTTTATTCTGTGGTAAAAAAAAAAATTTAATCAAGAAGTCAGAGTTGTGAAAAATAAACTCTGAATTGCGAGATGTTAACATGAAATTGCAAGAAAGAAAGTTAGAATTGCGAGTTTATGCAATTCTGAGAATTTTGTCTCTACATTGTGATAAAAATGGGCAGAATTGTGAGACATAAGCTCAGAATTCTGATTAAAATGACCTTATTTACCTTTTTACAATTGCCTTATTTATTTTCTCATACTGTCACAAACAAGCTTCCATAGGTTTAGAAAACCATGTCGGGGGAAAAAAATAATTTAATGTGTGAACTTTAAAATGGTTATGATTGTATCATGGCCTATACCTTTTCATTTTAATGGAAAATTTTACTCACATAAGAGTAAAATTTTATGATTCTTGTGTAATTCTCATAAAAATGTAAATTTTAGGAAAACTGTCACTGCATGTGATTGCTTGCAGCATGTTTTGATCATTCAATTACAGCTGAATACACTGCATAACCCTCAACAGGCACTCTCATTTCTCTTTTGGGTATTCCATAATACAACATTAACGGCTAATCAGAAATGCAATGTATGGAGAGATTAATCAGTCAATTAACCGTGGGGAAAGAAAATCTGATTGTGCTGGCCTGAAAAACATCACATCATACAGCACCGGATAGCATGTGCAGCCGCTCCGATGACTCATGTAACACTTTCCCTTATTGCTTTCACAAGTGCTTCATTTTTTATTTTCATGAGAAGTGAATTTTCATCTGCTGCTTTCTTACCTGCAGAGAGAACTCTATCATGCCTCCTTTCATAATCTGGCCTTTTTGAAGTTCTTTCTGGAATCAAATTAATGGAACACTTGACATTTATACTATGCAGACACACACTTCTCAGTCTGTTGCACCGTTACATCCTCACACACGTTGCATCACATGACAAGCTGTTTGGAAAACGATGTACCAGGTTCTCAAGCAACTTGCCACTTCACAGCAAAAGCCAATCTGAGCAAATGAGATCTTGCAAGATGTGAGCTGAGGTTTGTGGATGAGGTCACTCTGGAACTCGGCAATCAGACTGTTCAATCTACATTCATCACATTTGCATGATTAGAAATATGGTGTAGCCAGATGATATAATCAAAAGAATATTACAATCCATTTGTCATTTAATTTCTACACACTGCCTCGAATTAAGGACTATAGTTGAAATATAGCTTTTAGCTAATACAGTTATTATATTTTTCTGTGTTTTGTGAATTGTCCTTGTACGTATAAGTGAATATTATGGAATAAATACACTGCTGGTGATTCACATGGGTTGAGGAAACATGTCTTGTGTTGCAAAAACATTTTATGTGTCAGAATGAATCAGGGCAATCTTACAAAAACATTCTCACTCCAAAATTACATAGCTTTATTATATTTGATATTTTCAATGTTTCATTTAGCTTGGATGATGTGCACATTTACATTTATGCATTTAGCAGACGCTTTTATCCAAAGCGGATTACAGAGCATTTAGGCTATATATAATTTCGTTTTTTTTGTTTGTGTGTTCCTTGGGAATTAAACCCTCAACCTTTTGCGCTGCTAATGCAACGCTCTACCACTGAGCCACAGGAACATGTGTGCAAAAAGCATTTGACTGGTTGCATAAAATGACAGCTTCAGAGAGCTTCCACCAGATTGTTGTGCCACATGTTTGACTCTCGATAAATCCGGAAGACTTCTTGGGCAATCGTGACATCATGTACAGTAGAAAAATCAGTATTTATGAATCAAAAACATTTTTTTTATCATGGTCTCCCCCCCTACTTCCTTGCAAATGCTTTATTTAATATATGACTGCATCAACTTGACATTCACGTAAACAAAAGCCTTTTTAATTGACAAGTCACATTGGACATTTCTCAAAATAGACTCACTAGAAATACGAGCCTCTTACATTTCTGAAAACCTCAAAAATCATATGTATACATATGAACTACTGCAGTTTCCAGTTGAAATGAACACTAGAGGCATAAATAAAACTCCTACAACTTTCCTTTTCACACCAAGTATGATTTGCAGTTTTGATTAATAAAACATAATTTTAGCATAATTACTTGAGGAATATGTTATGAATTCAAAACAGTTTTAACATGCTGGGAGATTTGAAAACAGATGCATTTGAAGGTTAGCGTCACATATCCAACTTCATATGCATGAGTTTTCTAATTGAGTAGGTTTACTCGGTAGCTCACGCAATACGGCGTTGCACTTGAGTGATAAAGGCCCGGTTTCACAGACAGGGCTTAGACTAATCAGGATTAGGCCCTAGATCAGTTAGGACATTTAAGTAATTTTTATAAACGTATTCATAATACAAACACAGCAATACGTGCCTAAATCAGCATAACAAAACGTGCCAGGGTCATGTATTGACCCCTGCGTTTTAGCGCCACTCACTGGATGTTTTACGTTAAAACTGCCGCGGAACATGCTGTAAGGTACATAATAACGGTGCTGCAAAAATGAATTTAGAGGCAACTATTTCGATTAAGACAACAGTAACATCACTGTAAAAAAAATGTGTAATTTTTATAGAAAGAAATGCAGTAAAATTTTACATAAAAAACATGTTGATTGGTAAATTGTAAGTCACATATACAGTGAGAATTGTAAATGGTTTAACAGCAATATATGTAGCGTTATCGTAAGAATTAATTTACTGTTGTTTTCAGGTTAAAAACAATGATTTACATAAATTACAGTGAAAGACAGTAAAGGACATTCTGAGAATCCCATTGAAATGCATTTAATTATTTTTCCTTGCAGTAGGCTAATGTGAGATGTTTTATTACATAGTTAAATTTTCTCTTATTTTGTTATTTTTATTGTTTGTTATGTTAATGTTTATTGGATTTCTAGTGTCGTGTGTAATGGTGAATTTCTGGCAACCACGGCTGCCATTTAGATGTTAGATATTAGAACATTTTAATGGTAAGCTGTTTTAAAGGGTTAGTTGACCCAAAAATAAACATTTAGTCATTAATCGCTCTCCCTAATGTATTTCCGAACCCGTTCCAAAGCTTTCTGACCCTCCATAGACAGCAACTGTCACGTTCAAGGCCCAGAAAGGTAGTAAGGACATCGTTAAAACAGTCCATGTGACATCAGTGGTTCAACTTTAATTTTATGAAGCTACAGGAATACTTTTTAGTGTGCAGAATAAAACACAAATCTCTCCCCAGCCATCTTCTTTGAGAGTGTGTGTGAGAGCGAACTGTGGTCCGGGTTCTGCAGGTCACTGTGCCCTCGATGTTTTAACACATGCAGAGGGCATTCTGCTGCAAATTGGTGACAAGAGAGCCAGGTTGTGCAAGCTGTTTATGTCCATTCATCAGCACACCGTTAACACATGCAAGCTGTGATTACATACACAAGAACATGTTAGTTAATGATAAAACCCTTATTAAAAGTAGAGGATGCAGAGAAAATTGATTTTTCTTTAAGAACAATATTCATAAATGCTGCATGAATTGTGGCTTCAGTCTGCGATACAGGCCTGTGTGAAAAGTTTCATCCATATTAATTTACAAAGATTTTATTTTGGTATCATAGCTGTTATTAAATATTACAACATTCACAATGATTGACATGATTGAAACTTAGAAAGAGTTGAAATTGTGTTTTATTGTCAAAAAATAAAACATCCTAATATGAGCTACAAATTACTGCGACACAAGTCAACACAATGCTGCATTCACATTTTTACTTGCATAAAGTGAAATATTTCAAGAATATTCTTCAAGAAAAGAAGACTTTTCTCATTGTGAATTAAATAGATCATAAAAACGGGACATTACAGCACATAGTAGTATGGAGTCAGGTCTGAATAAATCTGGGGCCAGATTCATGCAAGACTTCTCAAGAAATAAGTTAATAAATATCTTAAGATACATTTCATGAATGTCCTTCAGTGCAATTAGGGACAAGCTCAACACTTGTCATGGCACTTTTCATATGTGGCTAGTGTTATGTTGTATGCTTCTATTGGAAGCAACCCAATAATTCTATTAAACATATTACTTTTACATTTACATTTACATTTAGTCATTTAGCAGACGCTTTTATCCAAAGCGACTTACAACTTTTGGGGACATAAGACAAGTTGGAGGTTATTCTAACTTTAAGAGGTCATTTACAATGACTTTTAAGATAATTATTTTTAGGAATTCTTAGGTTTTGTCTTTAGAACTATCTTAAGACTGCAGAATAGAATTAATTCCTTAGTAAGAAAATAAGAAGAAAATAGTAGTTAAGAAGAATTGTACTCTATTAAATTAAAATAAATGGTATTCTAGTATTTTTTGGAACAGCATGCCATTGAACACGGTTGTTAGTTGTACAAAAAAGACCATATACATTAAGCAAGAAGTAAAATAGATTTAACCCTATAAAAACCCTCCACATCCAAAATGTGTTCTGTTGATATGGACCCCATGTCTCAGGCCTCCTACAAGCTTGTTGCCATTATTACTTCATTTTTTGGTCTTCCTTTTCCCTGAAAAGAAGCAGAGAGATGTGAAATGGAGAGAGTTAGATGAAAAGCCGCTCTGTCATCTGATTCATTCAGTGTTTTGTGTGTTTTCTGCAGAGTGAGTACTCAAGTGACTCAGAGAGTGAAGACAATTTCCTCCTGATGCCTCCGAGGGACCACCTGGGCCTCAGTGTTTTCTCCATGCTCTGCTGTTTCTGTCCCCTGGGCATCGCAGCTTTCTACCTGTCTCACGAGGTGAGAAGATCTCTATCACAACCTCGTATGCCAATGTTCAAGAAGTAGTTACAGTTATTAATACTAATAAAATGAAGACTAACTATACACTCTTTAAGCAAAGGTTCCCCAAAGAACCCTTCAGTGAACAGTTTGTTTAGTGTGAAGAACACTGTAAAAATCAAAATAACCCTTTTCCACTATCCACCTTATTCTTCACCGCAGTGGAGTAGCAAGTTAGTCCCGGGCCCATATGCAAAAAATTAGTACACCCCTCCAAATGACATGGGTTCCAACTCGGTTAACGTGTTGTTTTTTCTGACATAAATAATGTTACGTGACTATTCACAAGCTTTTTTAATTACGGTATAAATGATTGGAAATAATATTTAACGTTTTCATGTCCATTCAGTGCACGCAACTTGACACAAGCCACCCAATAATCTCAATAAGCTCTGTGCTTTTTTATTATAACACAAAGTCTCATCCTTCTGTAAATTTTAAGATCAGATACAAGAGTTTTGCACTCTTTTACTTGTAGTGAGGTAACTACATTCGCCTCAGTTCAAGCAGCATGCGAATCAATTATATTTTCCTGTTTATTATTTGCAGCACGAAATAAACATGAATAAATATTTGAATGCATATTGAACATCTGAACAATGTAATATAAATGAATGTCTCATGAAATCGATCAAGTTTCAAAAACATCTATAAGCCTACGTTTTATTGCTGCTTTTCATGTTAAGGATGACAGTGTTTCACATTAACTTCACGCAATATAACATGATTTTATTATACCAATTTTGTCTTTATTCTTAAAATAGTATGATCTAATCTTATTTAGTAAGTTATTTTTCAGCATGACACTAAAATGCTGCTGTAGGGTATTTGTATTGCATGCAAACACAATCTTGGCACAGCGGCCCAAAGAACATACATACATTCATACATATACATGCATACATACAAATAAAATAGTATGAGGACCCTGACTCCCCATATCTCCTAACTGGACGCGCCTTTAGAGAGAGAAATAGATATTTACGGATTACATAGGCTAATGAAAGAGTTTTACATTTCTTATTTGAATTATTTCCTTGTAAAGTTGTAATTTGTAGCATTCTATAAATATTTTATCAGGTCAGTATTTGCTGAGTTTCGGTTCAGTTTTTGTGAAGTGTTCCTGCTCAAGATCAAGACCACCCTGTTTGTTTTCTTTATTTTACAAAACGTTTTGTTGATATTGTGAGTGCACACAAATAAAACTATTTGCAGCTTCGAATGATGCATACTCTTACCTTTATGAGGAAAAATTACGAAGTATTTTAATTTTCATTAAGTATTTTAATGTAGTGTACTACTATGGCGTTTTAGAGCCACATAAAAAATTATAAAAAAAGCTGAGATTTCAAGATTAAATTGAAATTACGAGAATTAAATCGAAATATTACAAGAAAGTCATAATGTTTTGAGAATAAAGTCAAAATATTACAAGGAATAAAGTCAGAATATTATGAGAATAAAGTCTAAATGTTTTGAGAATAAAGTCGGAATATTATGAGAATAAAGTCTAAAGGTTTCGAGAATAAAGTCGAAAAGTTTCGAGAATTTAAATTGTAGAAATTAAAGTTATAATGTTTTAGAGTATAGTCTATATTGCACATGCAAATGGCAGAATGAAGAGCACCGGAGAAGTTGCAGGTAATATAAAATAATATTACTTTAGTCATTATTGTTGACACATTTCGACTTTGTTCTCGTAATATTTCGACTTTATTCTCGTAATTTCAACTTTATTCTTGAAATATTACGAATTTAAACTCGTAATCTTAGATTTTTATTTTATTTTTAACGAGGCACTAAAACGCGTCGTAGTGTAAAGGGGAAGAGAGAGAGAAAAAAAAAGACGGGCTCAGGCCGAGAACTCTGATAAGCAGTCGGACAAGGGCTGGGCCCGTACAAGGCTTTATATTCGTTCCCTTTCAATTAAAAGTTCCCCCTCGGCTCGGCAGGCCCCCTGTCTGCCTGGGCCCATATGCATCTGCATACCCTGCATAACCCACTGTCTTCACGTAAAAATCAGCTTCTGGTCTTAATTGCTTTAAAGCTGTAAAAATGCTCTTTTTGCTGCTTGATATTGCAAATTGGTGTGTCTTACCATATTATTTTAATTATGAACACTCTGGTTTGTAATGCAAACAGTTTTACCGTTTACTGCACGTTGTTATTCTTCTCGTTATTTCCCTATAGCGGCTAATCAACCGCGTTACTTCCGCGTTTAGGCATAAGGTGGATAAAGACTCTCTTGTGGAATGGAATGTTCTGTGGATGTTTAATCTTTTTATGGAACCATCGCTGCCAGTAAAGAACTCTTATTTTTAAGAGTGTAGACTGTTTACAGTTGCCTAGCAACATATCAAAACTGATGCGTGGTCTCAGGTGTGCACACAGTATCATGGCTACTTTACAACATCATTTGTCTGAACAATCTGTTTTATAATAAAGCAATTAGCCAGAAGATGCCATGAGTTGTTTTACAAAGGGTATTAGATAATGATTTTTTTTGGTGCAACAGTTTTGGAGAAATTGTTAGTCAGTTAGGATTGTTTTTTTTTGTACATTCCTGTGAGAATGCAGTTCACAAATATTTCAGTGGAATAAATGGATATAATAATAACAGCAACAACCTTTACATAAAATGTTACCATAATAAGTTTTATCTTTATATTATTTATCATCCATCTATTCTCCAAACTGAGGCATAATATTATTATTATTGTTATTCATGCATAACCAATGTAATTCAATAATTGATTGTAACTAATTTATAATAACAACAACAACAATTCTACTACTACTAATCATTATTATTATTATTATTATTATTATTATTATTTTCCTCTGTGTTATTATTGTTATCCTCCCATTTATTTTTTTTCTATTATTTTCCAAACTCAGGCAGAGTTGGTATTATTATTATTATTATTCAACCATTGTATTTCATTTTTTATTAATGTATGCAGTAATAATAATAATAACAATATCCTAGACTGGGTTTGGAGAATGGATGGATAAAAATACTACAAAGGACAATTATTATTATTATTGTAGTTGTTGTTGTTGTTATTTTTTGTTAATTAATAATTATAATAATAATAATACCACATATACAATTATTATTATTATTATCATAACTACATATTCAGATATGATGTACTTCATTTTTAATACATTTATATACTACTACTAGTAATAATAATAATAATAGTATTATGCCTCACTTTGGAGAATAGATGGATGATAAATAACATGAAGATAAGTTATTATGGGACAGTAACACAAAAACAAAATCCGGAGGACAAACTAAAACTGTGGAAGGATACATAGCTAAACGCTAGGTTTCCATAACTCACAGTTGAGCCGGTCATTATATGTCATTGAGCATTTAAAAACAAATAGGTATTCATTATAGTCTAATGTGTGCTGCAGGGCAAACGATGGAGCATTCCCGGGTTTGTTTCATAAAGGGGACTATAGTATGCTGCAGTGTCAAATGTATTTATAGCTTACTGCAATGCTCTTGAGAGGAGAGAGATTGCTTACAGAAAGAGTGCTGAAAGAGAGAGAGGTCATTCGACTCAGACGGGAACTGTACAGAGAAGTGCTAATCACTCATTCCCTCTTATTTCAAAGCATTAATGCAAAACAGAATATGATGGTGTTCATCTCCTTTTGTTCATCTTCCATTTCACCTCCAAATCAATTAAAACTGAAACCTATTTTTGCATCGTCAATACTGTTAAACATGACACTTTTTAAAAAGCATTACAACTAATGCATAATATAAACAATGCATATTGTATTATATTCAGTTATGCAAGAATTTACAAAATCGTAATTTCTTTAGATTTTGGGCTGAAATACATCCTGGACTTGTGCTTGATGGGTTTTGTGTGATTCATCGTGTGCTTAAACTTTCAGTGTTCACTTTTGACACTGGCTTTAAAAGCAGTTTATGGCCCTCCTTCTCTGAGTTTCTCGCTCTGTTTCTCTCCGTCTTTCTCTTTCATGCAGTACATCACGACTCAACACCCACAGCTCTCTGATTCTCTGCCTGAAAAAGAAATAAAAAATTGAAATCCTTTCTCAGCCTGGTTCTTAAAATATAAGCCTACACCAAAATCAGTTCACTGCGATCCTTCTGCAAACCTCAAAAGGTTTACAATATTGCAGAATGTTTTATCAAGTAAAAATGCCACATAAATAGCTGATTTAACTCTGAATGCATTTATGCATATCTTCTAAAAGATGCTAGATACATCTCGTAGACTATATACAGAGTAGGTTGTAGTAGTGAGTATATTGTAGACATTAAATTATGCTGCTATTTTGTGAATGCACTGTAATAAAATGAATGCTTGCATATCTAATCCAGGTGGTTGAAATAAATTAATTTCTTGGGGTTTTGTATAAGAGTGAGTCACGGCAAGAGCAGTTTCCTGTGAGCTGTGCAAATTCTCAGACAAAGTTAGTCACTCAGTCTTTAAATCACAATTTTGCACGCGATTTCAGCTGGAGAGCTTTTAATTGGTTTATTTTTGGACTTTTCCTTCATTAATTAATAATTTTGAGCAATTATTTAGCACTCAATAGAACACAAACTCCAGTTACACTGCAAGACCGCCTCATCAAATCAACATTTTATGACTAAAATCTTAAAATAAAACTTTAATGTGTGAAAACAACCTCACAAATTCAGGTATATGATGAAATTTCCACGTCATAAAAGTGGTCAAATCGTACAATTAATAAACATCCTAGAAGAGGATTATTTAAAAAACAAAACAATCTTTTTGTAACCACAGAGCGGAGTATTTTGTCACACTGTATGTATAACTTGCAATGGAAAACACCAGAGCAGTTTAAGCCAATGAATAAAGTAATTAATAAATTGTATAAAATGTGCCACCTTACCCTTCATTAGTTGATTCCTCTCAAACAGATATTACCAAAATACATTGGAGTTTTAGTTTGGAGGGCAGAGTTAATAAAATTGTATTTATGCATTTCTTAAAGGGATAGTTCACCCAAAAATGTAAATTCTAGGGCCTTTTGCTCCGCTTTAGTTCCAGAACTACAGCGCCTCGCACATGACATGCAAGAAAAAAATTATAAATTGTGTGCATGATTTAGCAAATCGAGGGAACGGATTAGTAAATCGAGTGCACAATTAATAAATCGAGGGAACTAATTAGTAAATCGTGCACACGATTGAGCCTACTATTTTTTCCTGCATGTCATGTGTGGGCCGCCGTACAGAACTAAATGTAAAATACTAAAGTACTGGTACGATTTTGCGCAAATTATTTTATTAATTATTTTAATTATTTCCAGTACCATTTAAAGCAGGTATCCTCAAAACTGTCCCACTCTTGTAGAGTTTAGCTCTAACTCTAATCAAACACACCTGAGCATGCGAATCAGAGTCTTCAAGATCATTAGAAAATCACAGGTAGGTGAGTTTGATCAGGGCTGGAGCTCAACTCTGCAGCAGATTAGCCCTCCAGGGAAAGATTTGAGGAACCCTGATTTAAAGGGTTGCATTCGCACCGACAGTGGGTACTAGGAAGTGACGTAAGCCGGTTGACAGTGATGTAATTTGTGCGCGGCGTTAAACAACGGAAACAAAGAACAACAACGTCAACAACAGGAGGATGGAGGATGCTGTGATCGGAGCTGTGTTATTTTGTGTCTCGCGGGTTTCACAATAATGGACATGGAATGTCGACGTATATGTCACGCGATTGAAAGAACGGAAAAGAGGACTAAGAATCTCCAACAAAAACTGGCAGTGCTAATGTTCAAAATAAATGTTCAAAAGTGCCTGCACTTCAGCGTCTGTCCATCTATCGCTGTTCTCCATACTTTGAGAAATAAGTTGACACAGTGTTTACAGTACAGTTTACAGTATTACAGTTTACAGTATTTACATGGTGTTTTAAATCATGATGGTTGAGGGCATTTTCGTACGCCTTTGGCCAATCAACATCTACTTACGTCATGGGTAGTACCAATTGTGCTGGTTAGACCCTGCTCTGGAGTAGGAGCTAATTTTGTTCTCAAAAAAGGCAGTTCGGTAGTAAAATCGCACCCAGTTCCGGCAGTGCGCAAATGCCAAAACGTGGGTAGTTCCACAATTAGTTCTAGTACTATGAAAAGGTTCCTGCAGTGCGAAAGGCCCTTCTGTCATTAATCACCCTCATGTCGTTCCAAACCCATTCCAAAGCTTTCTGACCACAGCTTTTAGTCCATAGACAGCAAGGGTACTACCACGTTCAAGGCCCAGAAACGTAGTAAGGATATCATTAAAGTCCATGTGACATTAGTTGCTCAACCGTAATTTTAGAAAGCTACGAGAATACTTTTTGTGCGCGAAGAAAACAACAATAACGACTTTATTAAACAATTCTTCTCCTCCAAACCACGTCTTCCGCCCTTATTGAGAATACCTCTGCACGTAAACAGCGCATGATGAGGCTGACGAAGTGTCGTGGTATTCTTGATAGTGGCGAAATATGTTATCTGGAGGAGAGGAAGTGTTGATTATAGTCATTATTTTAGTTTCCTTTGTGCACTGAGGTCACGTGGACTAACTTTCTATGCTTTGAATGTGGTAGTTGCGTTGCTTTCTATGGAGGGTCAGAGAGCTCTTTTACTTAGTGTTCTGAAGATGAACGAAGGTCTTGCGGGATGGGAACAACATGAGGGTGAGTAATTAATGACAGCATTTTCATTTTTGTGTGAACTATCCCTATTGAGTAATTTGATTATTGGATCAACCTTAGATACAAATCGTGTGACAACTTTCCTGTGTGATGCTAAACATGGTCTTTCTAGACTTCAGGTATAATCAAAAAAAATGTGCCTAAATTGCACTTTTTAGCAATTAAAATGTAACATCAATGCTTTGAGTTTAGAGTTGTGTGTGTTGAAGGCTAAGTCTAATACAGTTAGAGAATGGTCATGTATTATATACATCTAGTGTTTCTCCAGGGCTTTTCATCTTCTCACTGGGTTTAGCGAGAAGCTAATGGATGGCCGATGTGAAAGTCATCCACCGGCGGGACATTCTGTGAGAATGAAGCAGGGGTGATTTGCCTTGAGGGAGGCCAAAGCAGCCTCTTTGAACAGATCTTTTCTTCTATTCTCTTTCACTGGCATCATTTTTTAAAAGGTCATTGCTGTCTGCTAATGCAATTGCATAGAAACTTAATCAGACATATAAAGCATTTGACTTAACTTCAAGTCTTATAGCATGCTTTTATGTCTGTTTGCTGTCTGCAATGTTTAATTTTCAATTGACCAAAGGAATTATGAAAACTGTGCAAATACTAATAAAAATGTGGCATTTTTTTTTTTTTTTGTGATTCCTTTCCACTCAAATAATGTTCAATTTAAAATAGTTTCATGTGAGTTTGTGGTTTTGTTTGACTGGCTACTAATTAACATCTGTGTATGGGGGATGCATTTTTATGTTTCCTATTTCAGCTTCCCAGTGATTACATCCATGCAGATTTCCATGCTTTTCACCAAACATTTTAGATTGCGATAAATCTGTAATGGATTTTAATGTGATGGATCTCATCACAATTTTTTTTTTTTTGCAGAGAATTCTAAACAACAAGTAGTATTATAGCAACAGATTGTGGTTTGAAAGGGGAAAAAGTTATTCAAATATAATATTGACTGTTTTTCTTAATTGCTTTGGCTCAATTCTCGAATATTTTTTTTTCCTTCTAAACAATAAGTTCAGATCTCTGAACAATTAGCTTTTTGTTCACATCAGATTGGAATTTCTTATTGATTTGAGCAAATTGCAAATGCTTTGGCACATGTGTGCAAACTGTAAGTACAATTGTCTGCAGTTTGCACAACAACTAATTGCATATGGTTTGTTGATTCAAACTGATGAGTCGATTATCACTTAAACTGTCAAACTCTTCACAACTTCTCAATCATTTTTCATCGTGTAAGCCATCACATTCAAAATGATCCATTCGATTATGAAAAAATCGTATACACGCATGCATATTCCATAATTATATGACATTGTTTGTCTCTGTTGGATGTCACATTGCAAGGGATGGTCATTGCACAGCTGATCATTGTAAGGGATGGGTGGTGCAATCAAGGAGATTTTCCTCCAGTGCATGTAATGGAAAACATCAGATGAGATGTTGATGAAAATCTTCGGCCTGACCAACACGAGCGACAGGATGTACACCAATAATGTTTTTTCATGGATGTTATTTTGTATTTTTGTGTATTTGTGGGAACATAAGAAATATGAAATGTACAGTAATTGGAAAAGCAAGATTTCACTTTACATGTGATACATTCGTACAAAAATAAATGTACTGTATAAATACAAATATACAAAAAATACAATATACTATTTTTTCTTCTACGTACCATTCAATTTCCAATTATCATATTTTTTTTAAATAAAACCATAATTTCCATGGTTGACTGTCATGGTGAAAAAACAACTAAACATTTTGACCAGTGTGGCTCACACGATGACAAAAATACTTTATATTTTGGTTGCCAAATTACTTACACGATAACTAGCTTTTGAAGCATGAATTAAATGTTTTGGGTGAGTAACTACATTTAGCAGACATGCAATAAAGCTCTGAAGTTCCAGCAAACAGTTGTGACATTTGCACTCACAGTTTAGAGAATGATAAAACTGTTTAAAAAATGTGCCAAAGCAATTGAGAAAACTGTAATAAAATATGGTTGTCAATATGTTTTAGATACAATACATATTTGAATCTCCCTATCCTTACAAATTTGCATATTTACCAGTGCCACTCATGCATAGCAGCGCAGAAACGCTCATCAGATATATTACAGTCAAATTATAATTTCACATGAATTGTCCTTATTGGACCTTAAAGCATGAGTAATTATTAATCTGGGCAGGTCAGTGAATGCTGTTCCTGTCCTATCTGTTTTTGCTAAGCCTGTGTGCATAATCTGATTCATTGCTTTTAGAGCATTTCTAACACAAACACAATACGCTCCTTATGTAATGGTTTGGCGAGGGAGGGTGCAAGTGTGGACCTTGTAGAACATAAGCTTTGAATAAAATACCTTTTTTTGAACAATGGGTTTGATTTCGTCAGCAACACTGTGGGTGCTCTTTTCACGGTTCGCCGCAGAGATTAATAAGCCCACTTCACAAGTCAATATGGATTTGTGCTGTAGTTGATGAATATTCAGGAATGTCACATATTAATATTGCAGGAAATATATTCTGCACAGTAAGATCTGGTGCAATCAGGGATATGACAAATTGAGCGATTGTCATGCCTCATTTAGTTTCTTTTTTTCTTATCGTCTGTGTCATTGCTCTATTGTTAATTACTTTTTACTTTGATTTGATGGTAATTAATTATGCATGTCTAAATTGAAGCAGTAATTAGGCTACTAAGTACAGTCCTTCATCTTTATGGAACAATAGGTTGATAATCATGTTTGCACACTGACTGCACATTAACAGCAGGAGGCGGAAGAAGACATGAACTACTTTGCAAATCAAAGTTCAAATACTACTGCATTATTTTTACTGACAGATAGACAGACAGACAGACAGTTAGATAGATAGACAGACAGATAGATAGATAGATAGATAGACAGACAGACAGACAGACAGACAGACAGACAGACAGACAGTTAGATAGACAGACAGACAGTTAGATAGACAGACAGACAGACAGACAGACAGACAGAGACAGACAGACAGACAGACAGACAGACAGACAGACAGACAGTTAGACAGACAGACAGACAGACAGACAGACAGACAGACAGACAGTTAGATAGACAGACAGACAGACAGACAGACAGACAGACAGACAGTTAGACAGACAGACAGACAGACAGACAGACAGACAGTTAGATAGATAGACAGACAGACAGACAGACAGACAGACAGACAGACAGACAGACAGACAGACAGACAGACAGACAGATAGATAGATAGATAGATAGATAGATAGATAGATAGATAGATAGATAGACAGACAGTTATACAGACAGACATACAGACAGTTAGATAGACAGACAGACAGACAGTTAGACAGACAGACAGACAGACAGACAGACAGACAGACAGGCAGACAGACAGACAGACAGACAGTTACATAGACAGACAGACAGATAGTTAGACAGACAGACAGACAGACAGACAGACAGACAGGCAGTTAGACAGACAGACAGACAGAGACAGACAGACAGACAGACAGACAGACAGACAGACAGACAGACAGACAGACAGACAGACAGACAGTTAGACAGTTAGATAGACAGACAGACAGACAGAGACAGACAGACAGTTAGATAGATAGACAGACAGTTAGACAGACAGACAGTTAGATAGACAGTCAGACAGAGACAGACAGACAGACAGACAGACAGACAGACACAGACACAGACAGACAGACAGACAGACAGAGACAGACAGTTAGATAGATAGACAGACAGACAGAGACAGACAGGCAGACAGACAGACAGACAGACAGACAGACAGACAGACAGACAGACAGACCATCATTGCAGCTCATTAGTGTATTCATGAGTGTTTTGGTGTATTTTGATTTCCTTGCTCAGATTAACACAAACAAAATTTCACATTTGCCTCACTGGTTGAAAACAACGGCTGGTCTGAAAGGTATGGAGTAAAAGTGGCTGTGCTGGTGAACTGTGTGACATTTCCAGAGGCCTGAGAACATTTAAGATATATGCCAGGAAGACAAATGAATAACCGATGTGAATATAACAACATACTGCTTTGCTTCTTCGACTGTAGGGCTAAAATGTATGCCCTGACAGCAAGCATTACAAAAATTATGTTAACTTGGTTTGTATTGCCAGCCCAAGGGAAACACAAGACTCTCATGTGTACCAACGAGGGCTCAAAGCTCGCCGGTGGACTGTTTGCTTTTCCAACAATGTATCATGATAATGTCAGTGACAGTTTTATTACATGAAGTCTTCTGTGATGGATTTAGTGAATTCTGGATGAGTAAAAGCAGGAATAAAGTGTGCTCAGCTCTGCTGAACATGACATAACAGCCTTTAATGTATCACAAGGCCCTTGTTGTGCTCTATAACTGTAAATACAATTTAATCACAAATTATTCTCTCAACTTGAAGTAGTTCACCCCAAAATGAAAACTAGGGAAACATGTACTTGTCTTCAGGCCATTCAAGGTGTAGATTAATTTATTTCTTCTTCGGAACAGATTTGTTGAAACTTAGCATTACACCACTTGTTCACCCATGAATGGATCATCTGCAGTGAATGGGTGCCGTCAGATTGAGAGTCAAAACAGCTCATAAAAACATCACAATAATCCACAACTAATCCATACAACTCCAGTCTTGTGAAAAGAAAAGCTGTAATAAATGCAAGACATTTTTAACTCCAAACCAATGCTTCCGGTTGAAATCCTGTAATGTAAAAATCTGTAATATTGCTTTCTTTAGTTAAAGAGTCATCATGTGAATCAGGAGAGAAATATGCACAGATCAAGTGAAAGTGAAAACTGTTTTAAACAAATATGTTGGTGGATTTTGATGTGAGCGACAACAGGAAATTACATTTTTCATTGGAGGAAGCATTATTATCTATTATGGACTTTGGAAGTGATGGTTGACGTTGCAAAAAAAAAACTTTTATTTTTAAGATTGTAGAAAGTAATAGCACAGACGGTATGGGACAAGTATGGGCCAAAATGTAATACTAGCATTATTTGAAGTATTACAGCCTGGCAAATCTAGTTGCCAAGTGTTATTTAAAAGTATAAGAGGCTTAAATGTATTACAAACCTAAAAATGATTAAATTAGTCAGCACACAGCAAAAAAATCATCCACTCACAAAATTAAATCACCTTTGTTTGGTCAGCTTGGCCAGGTTGCAGCAAAGCCTTTGTAAAAGACAGCAGTCATTGTCAAGCAACATACAAAAAAATACAGTTTAAAAATGGAAAAGTGCCGTTTTTTCACCAGTTAACCTCATATTTTATTTTCTTTCTTTGACCATTGTGTTGTTTCCATGTCATTAACATACTCCCATGCCTGTCTGCAGCATGTTGCCATGCTTTGGGGAGTGCTGACATCTTACAGTGATCTCAAGAGACACAGAAGTAGGCAGAGCGCATACATTTTACAGTTGCCCTGTCAATGACCACTTTCACAGGAAGCTAGTGGATCTTCAAGATGCTAGAAACTGTCTCTTGAGCTAATTTTGTGTAAACAGCTCTGAGAACAGTTTCTCAGTTCCTGTCCAGTGGGCCTATACTGTCCTCTCACTTTATCCTCTTATTTTACTGTATCAGCTTATTCCATAGGAAAATAAACACTTGTCTTTTTATTTCATAACCACATCTATCGTCACATTCCCATATAACTAGGAAAGTCATAATTTGTATAAATATCTGATCACCTTTCTGCATGTTTTTGTATATTTACACTGCCGATATAAAGTTAAGTGTCAGTAAGGTATTTTTTTTAAAGAAATTTATATTTTTATTCACTTTTAGAAACTGATGAAAAGTGACAGTAAAAATTAAAATCAGCATTGATATTTTCAACATTAATAATAATAATAATAATAATAATAATAATTGAACAGAAATAAATAATTGTTCTTTCTATCAGCATATTAGAATGATTTCTGGAGGATCATGTGACACTGAAGTTATGATGCTAAAAATTCAGCTTTGCATCACAGAAATATTGTACATTATATTTTAAAATACACTGCACGTCCAAACAAAATTCACACACTCTAATAATTAGTTTGACCACCTTTATCTTTGATTACTGCGTGCATTCGAAGTGGCATCGTTTCGATAAGCTTCTGCAATGTCACAACATGTATTCCCGTCCAGAGTTGCATTAATGTTTTTGCCAAGATCTTGTATTGATGATGGGAGAGTCGGACCGCTGCGCAAAATCTTCTCCACATATGAGCACATAACATTGCTGAACCCAGACCTGACCAACTGCAGCAACCCCAGATCGTAGCACTGCCCCCACAGGCTTGTACGGTAGGGACTAAGCATGATGGGTGCCTCACTTCATCCACCTCTCTTCTTACCCTGATGTGCCCATCACTCTGGAACAGGGTAAATCTGGACTCATCAGACCACATGACCTACTTACATTGCTCCAGAGTCCAATCTTTATGCTCCCTATCAAACTGAAGCCTTTTGTTCTGATTAGCCTCACTGAAAAGTGGTTTTCTTAAGGCAACATAGCTGTTTAGTCACAATCCCTTGAGTTCCCTTCACACTGTGCATGTGGAAATGCTCTTACTTTCACTATTCAACATAGCCGTGAGTTCTATTTTTTTTTTTTACGATTTGATTTCACCAAACGTTTAAGTGATTGCCGATTATGATCATTCAAGATTTTTGTCCGACCACATTTCTTCCTCAAAGATGATGGTTCCCCACTATCCTTCCAGTTTTAATAATGCATTGAACAGTTCTTTGACCAATTTTAGTAGTTTCAGCAATCTCCTTAGATGTTTTCTTTGCTTGATGCATGCCAATAATTTGACACTTCTGAAACAGATTAACATCTTTTCCACAACCAAAGGATGTGTCTTCGGATATGGTTGTTTAAGAAATGAGAAGCTACTCACTGCATCAGTTATGGTTAAATAACTTGTTGCCAGCTGAAACATAATCATCCATGCAGTAGTTATCCAATGGGAGGCTATTACCTTTTTGCTTAGTTAAATCCAGGTGGGGACTTTTTTTTGGGACGGGCAGTGTATATTCAAATAGACAGTTGCCATTTTCCAAATATTGCAGTTTTTACTGCATTTTTGAGCAAATAAATGCAGCCTTGGTGAGCAAAAGAGACTTTTTTCAAGAACATTAAAAACTTTTGAATGGTAGTGTGTGTATGTATATATATATATATATATATATATATATATATATATATTTGTTCTCAAATGGAATAGAGAGGAGGCATTTAATGCAAAAAGACAATTAAGCTTTTTTTTGTAATTGAATAAGGAAAAGTTATATTTAATAATTTTGATATGCCAAGATAACATGAAAATAACATTGATCTATGTAATATTGACACTGTATACAGTTTTGTTTTATATATGAACAAATTCAATACAACCACAAGCTAATTTTGTGTGATGACACCATATAATCTTTAAATCGGATTTGGAAACAGTTTGAACTGATTCATGAAATGAATCAAACTTACCAACTCTTGTGCTGTTTTATACACACTCTCAATATCGCTATTCTGACGCACACCAGTCTGACATCATCCAGGCGAAGAGAAATTGCACATTTGAGGGAAATCTAGGTTGCGCATGACTAGAATAATTTTGTTTTGTTCCTACCTCATGATGCAGTCAGTCAGAAATAGTTGAATTATGATCGGCTGCTAAATGTGAGGGCAATTTTAATATGACCCGATTAGCATCATCAGGTTATTGTGGGCCGACCCATTTGCTGGATGTTGGCAAAGATGAAATACACAAGCCTACAGCGAACAGCTCAGCCTTTCTCCGCAAGCAATTATCACCATTATGTAATAAATCAAGATAATAGATGGCAAAATGTCTCATAGCAGTCAGGAAGGAGCATTTGTAAGCGAGCGGGGAAGGAAAACATTGAGGCAGTGGGTTGTTGAGATGTAAATGAATTCAACAGAAATATCTATCCTTAATCTTGGCAACATTTCCTGGACTTCAAAGGATGCGGGTCTCCGCAGGAGAGCTCTGAGTCATGCAGCACTTATTATTTATGCACTTTACCAGATCTGTCAGTCAGCTGTTGGAGAGCAGCCAATTAATAATTTCTCTGTTTTCTATATCTCTTTGCAGCTCTCTTATGCGATCATAGCTCGTTCACACTCCAGACCTTTTCAAAACATGTCAACATGTGCTATTTCTGTCTTTGTTCTCCCTTTCTCATGCAGACTAACAAAGCAGTGACTAAAGGAGACTTTCACTACGCCAGCTCCAGCTCCAGACGTGCGCTCTTCCTCGCCGTACTGTCCATCACCATCGGGACGGGCATCTATGTGGGTGTGGCTGTGGCACTTATCGCATACCTCTCCAAAAACAATCACTTGTAGCCTTCCCATGCCCAAATCACTCTCACAGTCAGATAATGGTCTGGTTCACTTTGGGATCAGCTTCTTTGGGAAACACCCAATGGTCACGATACGGGACTCACCAGCAATGTGTTCCACTCCTGCACTTTTAAAAGTCGCGTTTCCATTTTGTTGAGAAGATCATCGTTTGTGTAAATTGTCGTGGTCACTTTTCTGCATTTTCATTTCTGCATGTTTTTTGGGTATCTATCTCAGTGTTTGGGCAAGTGCAAATCTATTGCTACACACACACAATTTGGGCCAAATTAAAGTCAATATGAAATAAAAATGGACCTGATTTATTTTCTTTATGCATGTTCTTATTAATACTGAATTAATCAAAATGTATTTATTTGCACAACTTTCCATTTTTGTCATCGGATGGGTGGCCCATCCAGTCATTTCCCATTGGATGAAATCAGGGGCCGGTTGCACCAGCTGTGCGCAAGTTACAGCTTAGCCTAATGACGCAAAGGTCCACTAAATTACAACTTATGGTGTGTGCACACTAATAGCTAAATTAATTATTTGCACAAGTATATTACTTAGAAAGTCAATGATAACAGGTGAAAAGACACAAATTCACGCCGGGCGATGCGAATGATGCGAATTGTATGGCGAAAGCGCGATATAAACCTCAATCACATCTTCTGCGCAAGTTGTACAATTTCAACTCGAGCTGAAAAATTTGGATGATGTGTTGTCAAGGCAATCAGCAAAAAGCTTATTGACACATCCGGTTTGACATGTCCGGTTGTATCCGATTTTTTTAAATTTATGTTAATTTATCATTTTTATCATTTTATTTTATTTGTGTGAGTAAAGCAAAAAACATCTCGCGACTACACTAGAGTGAGTAATGAGATGCATATTTGCTTTGCGTTTGATGTGCATACACCATTAGGCAGTAGTAAATATTATCACATTGCACCAACTTAAATTCTAAACTAAATATTTACTTAATAAGCCTCAGAAGAGAAGTAACTATTGGAACAGAATAGCGGGGCTGATTGAATTGCATTAATACGCTTATGATTTACCTGACAAACTTCAATTATTTGGACATACGATGTAGGGGCGTTTAGATTTTTGGGGATTATTTTAATGATTATTTAACAATATTTAGCAGAGTGTGTTTTTGTGCCGATCAATCGGATTATGCTTCGTATGGATAAATAAACATGACACTACAGCCTCCAGTAACCTCTTAATGAGTGATTCATTGAATCATTCATTCAAATGATTTGTTCAAAACGGCTGAATCATTTTGAGAGAACGTTATGAGAAAAATATTGTTTATGAACCCAGTGCTTACACTAACACTAGCTACACTCTGCCGTATAGGAACAACTGGTGCAACAAAAAAAATCAAGCACGGTTAGTTAGTTACAAACTAGCTAGTAGTTACTAAAAATCTTGTGTGGACTTGTTCCCATTTAAGTAAGATCTTACAAACGGCTGGTGCAAACCTATACCCCCGGCCCAGGTCCCTACAGTTTTAGTTTTACTTGGAAACATACATTTAAGTAAATTAAATGGGTTTAAGAACAAAACATCATGTTGACTTTAATATGGGTTTGTCATGATAACAGTTTTTGGTGTACAGATCTAACTGTCTAAAGATATGAAGGGGATCTGAATCCGATTCTGAACAATCAGAGATTTTTCATGAATGTTTTTTGGAGTACACAAAGCATCTGTCTGAAGTGCCACAGTGCTTTCAAGTCTTTTTAATAAGAGCTAAGGTCTGTGAAATGAAGGGGCATTTTCAACGCTCTTTTGATAGTACAGACACAAAATGAACATAAAGCCATATAGATGGGTTGCTCAAGCCTGCGCGTGGTCTTTTTTCAGAATGTATGGATAAAAGCATTCTCTTGGGGCTGTAATATTTAATATGAACTACTCTGTAATTAAGTCTTAAGGCATTCAGTTTATACATGTCAGTCTATGAAGCTGTAAATGCCTCCGCTGTCAGATTTTCTCCTAATACTTTGGGACACACCTCTTGCCAGCAAGCTCATGCTAATTAAATGTGGTCTTTTCATTCAAATATGGTGTCAGTGTGTTTAATTTAATCTAATTTGGGAAATTTGCTTTTGGATCTTTTTATGTGAACTTTGATGAACTGTTGCAGTTATTAATGTATGTTAAAGGAATAGTTCACCCTAAAACTATTCTGTGATTTTAGTTTTTATTTATTTCAAAACTTCTATGAATTTATTTTGTGCAACATAAAAAGATATTTTGAGAAATGGCTCAGTGTTTGTTTTGTCCATACATTTGAAGTCAATGGTCACCAAAAAATGGTCACCATTCTTCAAAATATCTTCTTTTGTGTTCCAAAGAAATAAGAAAGTCATTTAGGTTTTATTTTTTAATTTGTTACAATGTAATTACTTTAGTTTTCATAATTACTGTACATTTGCTATAGGGTTTGATTTAATGTTAGTTGTTTGCAATTAAACAAAATGTACAGTTATAGTAAATACTAGTGTTGGGAACGTTACGAATTACAAGTTAGCTTATTCAAAATGTAATAAGTAATGTAACTTTCAATTACTTTATCAAAGTAATGTAACTGATTACATTTGATAACTTTTTGATTGCTTTAAATTTTCAACTGTTAATCATTCTCAAACATTTAGACCAGACAGGGTTAAGCTTACAGTAGTGCTCAACACTGATTACTGTCAGACTTTCAAAATCCTTCATCACTTAATTAAATTCATATTATAAACATTTCATTTTAAAGCACAGCCACCACAAGTTTCCAGATCTGGAATGCATTTTTATTACTTTGCACTTTACCACAAGTAACCCCCTTTGTAATCGTTAACATTTTCATAAGTATGATTAATTAGGATTAAGATTGAATTACATTACATAAATGTGGAAAACATGTGACAGTGATTTATTTTGGGGTCAGTTTTTCTTTTAAAAGTGTCCAGCTTGACTAGTTTCAGCTCTGATGTTCTCTGTCCTGAAGTTTTCACTCTTCGGTTCCCATGGACTGACTGAATAACTAAACACCTGTGCATATTTCACAGAGGCACAGTTTGCCAGAAATATTAGCCAAGACAATTCATGCATTTTACAAGCAGGGATGCCCGAGGTTAGGATCTCAAAAAATTGCAGCTTTCCTATTAAAGTAGGTGGCTTGGGAAACACTGCTTCCCAATTAAGGGATTCACAGGCTATCTGAACAGGATGCTATCTAGTAATAATTAAACCTGTAAAGCCTGCATGTGAAATAATAGTCAGAAAAATCTGATTTTTGAAATGTAACGGCTTATTAAGCCTTTACATTGACATGTGTTTGTTTAGCAGATGCTTTTATCCAAAGTACTTACAAATTAAAAATAGAACCAGCGTTTCATCCTGAAGAGGCAAATAATGTAATAGAAAGCTTCAGACATTGTTTAGAATAGTACAAACTGTCTTGACAATAAACACAATCGATAGCTTTTTTGAGTATCATATTTGATCATCAAGCTTTCATGGCTCATAAAGTCCAAACTGAGCAAAATATGCTATTTAGTGCCATTGCTGATATTTTTATGGCCAAATCGTCTTAGTAAGAGGATATGAAAATGCTTATTTTTATGATCACTGTACACATTGATGATTGAGAGATGAACAAATAAAATGATGTTTGGATAATCAAGTAAAATTGCTTCAGTACAGTAAGTGAATTTTCACACTAAACATAATTTTACTTGATAAAAAAGTATAAATGATCAATCAGACTAGTACAACAGCCTTTTCAGTAAACTTTTGATCATGTTGATCATTAGAAATTTGCATCAAGTTATCAATTATTATCAAGTGATCAAATATGATACAGTAGGCTTTAGGGTGAATAAACATCTTAGTTGTGACTATTAGCTGTGGACAGACATACATAACGAGAGAGAGCTAAAGAGGGTCAGTGGTTTATGTAGCACCTCAGTAACAGTGTTCATAGTGACAGTTGAATTAATCCTAAACTTTGGGATATAGGAGAGTCACTAAATCAATGAGGTCTTTGCACTAAGTACCGGGGTTTCTGCAGTCCTAGTTGATGATTTTAGGAGCAAGTATTGCTTGATTCATTTGAAGGACTGACTCTCTCAGCAGCGAACAGTAGAGCATCTGTTACTGAGAAGAGATGATGAAGCATGCAGTGTAGTTCACAGCATCTGCAGTTTTTCACCAGCGGAGGAGGAAAGCACAATCACATAAATCTAATTACATGACTATGTGGAATACTGTTTCTGATCAGATCAACATCATCTAGATTCCATTAATGAATCACTTTTGAGGAAGTACCATATAACTGATTTTAACTATAAATACCACATAGGTATTAGTTTTTAAAAAAAATTAAAGAAAAAGTTCACACAGAAATTAAAATTTAGGCAATCCACAATGTAGATTTGTTTGTTCATTTTTCATAACAGATTTGGAGAAATGTAGCATTACATCACTTGCTCACCAAATGATCCTCTGCAGTGAATGGGTGCCGTCAGATTGAGAGTCCAAACAGCTCAAAATCTACTGACAAATTTATTTTGAAGTGTTTCAGACAGTTTTTGCTTGTAAACGGAGCTTGATCTGTACATATTTCTCTCCTGATTCAGACGAGATGACTTTTTCACTGAAGTATGACCTACATTATGCATAGAGGACTTGATCCATAATGCATTTTAGCCGAAAGCAAATGTTTAGAGATACAAATATCTTATTGATGGAATTTTTTCTTACAAACATGCAGCTTTTTGCATCACAAGATGTTAAGTGATGTTCTGGACTGGAGTGGTGTGGATTATTGTGATGTTTTTATCAGCTGTTTGGACTCTCAATCTGACGGCACCCATTCACTGCAGAGGATCCATTGGTAAGCAAGTGATGTAATGCTAAGACTCTTTATATATGATGAAATAAACTCAACATCTTGGATGGCCTGATGTTGAGTAAAGATTCAGCACATTTTCAATTTTGGGTCAACTATTCCTTAATACTTTAATTCAGCAAGGACAAATTTCAAATAAATGCTGTTCTTTAGAACTTTCTATTCATAAAAGAATCCAGAACAATACTAGATTACAGTTTCCACATGTGAGAATGAAGACTGGAGTAATGTATATTGAAAAATGTATATTAAAAGTTTTAAAATAGAAAACTTATTTAAGATTGTAACAGTATTATATAATTGAACTGTAATATTACTGTTTTTACTGTATCTGTGATCAAATAACTGTAGCCTTGGTGAACATAGGAGATTTACTCAGGCAGATAAAGTACAAATATATTTTTAATTGATAGATGGATATTTTTGCACATTTTTTTCTGCTCATTAATTTCCTTCCTGTCAAGTCAAGTCACCTTTATTTATATAGCGCTTTTAACAATACAAATTGTAACAAAGCACTGCACAATATACAAAAAAATAATAATAAATAGACAAATTGTGTCAATAATGTAAAATGACAGGATTTAACACTCAATTATCAGCTGAATGCATTTCATTATTGAATTTAGTAATGGCATTGTCCAGCTTAGTTCAGTTTAAATAATATCTGTGCAATCAAGTCGATGATTGTGCTGGAAATGAAGTGTCCCCAACTAAGCAAGCCAGAGGCGACAGCGGCAAGGAACAAAAACTCCATCGGTGACAGAATGGAGAAAAAACCTTGGGAGAAACCAGGCTCAGTCGGGGGGCCAGTTCCCCTCCGGCCAGACGAATCAGTAGTTTGTTCCAACTGCAGCAAAGTCAGAGTGTAAGTGGTCCACTGGTTCCAGGGGTCTTTCCCCGATGGATGAGGTGACGAGGTCCTCACTGGAGATCTGTCTCTGGGGCTCATCTATGTGTCCTAGACTCTGCTGACGGTCAGGGCTGTAGAGGTTGTCTCCAGGTGCTGATCCTCCATTTATGGAAGACTTTGGTTAAGTCAGTATAATCGCTGATGGTTGGCTTCCTCTGAGGTTCTCCGAGGGGTTGTCATCGTCTCTTCTCAGGTGTTCGGTCATCTCAGATCGTTTAAGGGTTGGATCCAGACTGAAGCTTGTTTAATTATCCCGTGGAATTACACAGAAACATAGAAACAGTAAGACAATTAGCGTAGCAGTTGTTCCATCCAGGAATAACCTTGGATGAAATTATCAGTATAACCCAAGCTAAAGCATAATAATGTGCATTTGTTCAGATAGACTAGCAGTACAAGATTGTGAGATGCATTATATGAATGCTTGGCTAAAGAGATGTGTCTTTAATCTAGATTTAAATAGAGCGAGTGTGTCTGAACCCCGAACGTTATCAGGAAGGCTATTCCAGAGTTTAGGAGCCAGATATGAAAAAGTTCTACCTCCTTTAGTGGACTTTGCTATCCTAGGTACTACCAAGAGTCCTGAGTTTTGCGACCTTAGGGAGCGGGTTGGATTGTAGCGTGATAGAAGATTAGTTAGGTACGCAGGAGCTAAATCATTTAGGGCCTTATATTACAAAATAATATTTTGTAACTGATACGAAACTTAATAGGTAGCCAGTGCAGAGACTGTAAAATTGGAGTAATATGATCATATTTTCTTGACCTGGTAAGGACTCTAGCCGCAGCATTTTGTACTATCTGTAGCTTGTTTATTGAAGATGCAGGACAACCACCTAACAGTGCATTACAATAGTCCAGTCTAGAGGTCATGAATGCATGAACTAACTTTTCTGCATTAGAAACAGTTAACATGTTCCGTAGCTTGGAAATGTTTCTAAGATGGAAGAATGCTGTTTTTGTAACATTGGAAATATGATTTTCAAAAGATAGGTTGCTGTCTAATATAACACCAAGATTTTTAACTGTAGAGGAAGTAACAGTACATCCGTACAAAATTACTGGTCATCCAATCTTTTATATTTTTAACACACTCTGTTAGCTTAGATAGTTTAGAGATTTCATCTGGTTTTGTTGAGATATATAGTTGAGTGTCATCAGCATAACAATGGAAACTAATCCCGTATTTTCTAATAATATTACCAAGGGGCAACATATATAATGAAAATAATAGAGGACCTAGGACAGATCCTTGTGGTACTCCATACTTTACTGGTGATAATTGAGATGACTCCCCGTTTAAATAAACAAAGTGGTAGCGATCGGACAGGTAGGATCTAAACCATCTTAGAGCCTGCCCTTGAACATCGATCTATCAGTATGTCATGATCTATAGTGTCGAACACAGCACTAAGATCAAGTAAAACTAGCAACGAGATACAGCCTTTGTCTGACGCAAGAAGCAAGTCATTTGTAATTTTAACAAGTGCAGTTTCTGTGCTATGGCGGGGCCTGAAACCTGACTGAAATTCTTCATAGATATCGTTTTTTAGCAAAAAGGAGCACAGTTGAGCAGACACTACTTTTTCTAATATTTTCGACATAAACGGAAGATTTGAGATGGGCCTGTAATTTGCCAGTTCACAAGGATCTAATTTTGGTTTCTTAATAAGAGGCTTAATAACTGCCAGCTTAAATGGTTTTGGGACGTGACCTAAAGATAACGAGGAGTTAATAATATTGAGAAGTGGTTCTTCTGCTACAGGTAACAACTCTTTCAATAGTTTAGTGGGTACAGGATCTAATAAACATGTTGTTGGTTTAGATGTAGTTATAAGTTTATTTAGCTCATCCTGTCCTATAGTTGTAAAGCAATTAAGTTTTTCTTTGGGTGCGATGAATGAAGCTGAAGTACTAGACGCTGTAGAATCTATATTTGTTATTGTATTTCTGATATTATCTATTTTATCAGTAAAGAAATTCACAAAGTCATTACTATTAAACTGTGAGGGAATATTTAGATCGGGTGACATCTGTTTATTTGTTAATCCAGCCACTGTGCTAAATAAAAACCTTGGATTGTTTTGGTGATTATCTATGAGTTTGCGGATATACTCGGTTCTTGCAATTTTTAGAGCCTGTCTATAGCTGGACATACTGTTTTTCCACGCAATTCTAAAGACTTCCAAGTTAGTTTTTCTCCATTTGCACTCAAGATTACGAGTTTCTTTCTTAAGAGAATGGGTATAACAGCTGTACCATGGCGCAGCACTTTTTTCTCTAACCTTTTTTAATTTGATGGGGGCAACAGTTTCTAACGTATTAGAGAAGATAGTTCCCATGTTGCTAGTAATTGTGTCTAGTTCATCTGTTTTTACGGGTACACAGAGCAGTTGAGATAAATCAGGCAGGTTATTTGTGAATCTGTCTTTAGTGGCTGGAACAATAATTCTGCCTGGATGATAACGCGGAGCCATATAATTAATATCAGTAATATGCAGCATGCATGATACAAGGAAATGGTCAGTAACATCATCACTTTGAGATATGATATCTATATCGGTTAAATCAATTCCATGCGATATTATTAAATCTAGCGTATGATTAAAACGATGTGTTGGCCCGGTGACATTTTGCTTGACACCAAAAGAGTTTATTAGGTCAGTAAACGCAAGTCCTAACGCATCATTTGTATTATCAACGTGAATGTTAAAATCTCCAACAATTAGTGCTTTATCAACATTAACCAATAGGTCTGAGAGGAAATCTGCAAATTCTTTTAGAAAATCTGTATATGGCCCTGGCGGTCTATACACAGTAGCCAGAGCAAGAGATAGGACAGATTTATTTTGTTTATCTGACAGTTTAACATTGAGCATAAGTATTTCGAATGAGTCAAACCTGTATCCTGTTTTCTGAGTAACATTGAGAATATCACTATATATTGTTGCGACACCGCCGCCACGACCAGTCTGACGAGGCTCAGTGCTTATAACAGTAGCTTGGTGGAGTAGATTCATTTAGACCAAAATAATAATTTGTTTTAAGCCAGGTTTCAGTCAGACAGAGTACATCAAAACTATTATCTGTGATCATTTCATTTACAATAACTGCTTTCGGTGTGAGTGATCGGATATTTAGGAGCCCAAGTTTTAAAAATTGTTTTTGTTTATTTATTTTGCATTTTTCTGGTTTAATCACGATCAGATTTGTTCTAGATCCTGCATTAAATTTATATTTTGAACTCACTATTCGGGGAACAGACACAGTCTGTATAGATTGGACATATATATATATATATATATAGTACCTTTATCATTTAAGTGGGTAGAACAAAAGTCATCATAGCTGTTATTGGAGAATTGGCTTACTAGTCAGCTGGAGCGTAGCATCCTGGTGATGTTGTCCGACAGGAGTTCCTCACCGACTCTGCTGGGGTGCAGGCCATCAGCACGGAAAAGCCTAGGACGCTCCCAGAAAAGATTCCAATTATTAACAAAGATAATTTTCTGCTCTTTACACCATGAAAACAACCATTTGTTTAAAGCAAACAGTCTACTGAACTTTTCGTGTCCTCGTCGATACGTGGGAAGAGGTCCTGACACGATGATCGTCACGATCCTGTGTTTTCTTAGAGGCTAACCTTTAAAATAGATTGTTACAAAAATCCACCTATCCATCAATCATAATGACAAACCTTGTTCCTGACAAACACAGTTGTTATTCATAGCACAGCCATCTGCATTTGTACTGCTACTGCTCATATTTTGCTAAAAGGGTTAAATGGCATCTGGGCGTCAGAACGCAATTAGCCTAATGCACTGTTGTTTCATGTTTACGGTCATTTGCTGAGATGTGATCTCAAGAGCTTTAATAATATTAGAGGGGTTTGTATGTGTTTACTGCATTTGTGGGTTTCAGTTAATCTCTGTCCCACTACAACCCAAATAATTAGGTTGCAACATAATACCTGTTGTACGCCATAACTTGGGGGCGGATGCGGTTTTGTAAACACTATGGTTTTCATTCTCATAATTGGGAGACTGAAATGACTTTTGGCCTTATCAGACTGTCCAGTGCTACAATTAATTCAAATGAGCACCTGAACATTAGAAATCCAGATGTTAGCAAAAACAGATTTGACCTGAGGGTGTTATTGGAGAAAATAAGTAATGTTCTTCCTGGATTATGTGAGGTGCATATCAATAAACCTGGACCAATTTAAGGACTTTCTCAACAGCATGTTCTGTACCACATATCTGTTATTTAAATGACAGGATAGATACCATACTATCATAAAATTCCTACAGTTTCTACAGTATATAGTATGTATTAATGTCCATAGCATGATGTTTAATTGGAATACTCCATGGACTATTTTGTACTACAATGCAATGTGTCTACATTTGTCAGTACAATTAAAAAATGGTAATAATAATACTGTAAGTATTACAGTATTAAAAGTAATCATTACTGGTCATTACTTTTTACAGTGTAATATTACTTGCAGTTTTTTAGCCAGGGAGTCGATCGCTCTTATTGTATTTTAAGGCTTTGGGACAAACATCCAGGAATTACAAGAATAAAAAAATAAAAAAATAACTGTTTTAAAAGGAGCAATCAGAGAGTAATAAATGTGCTCACATTTGCCATGATATCTGGTGTAGCAGCAGCTAATTCACATCCATCATTATGTATTAATGAATAATTATTTATCTTGTTCTATGTATTTCATATTTGAAATCACTTCATCTGTATCAAAAAGACAATTAAATGATATCTAATGAAATTACCCATTATGCACATCAGGACTTGAAATAACTTGCAGGTTAATTGCACTGAAAAAAATGAAATAATCTACTCTTGTTACTATCAGATGTTGAAAAAAAATGCACTTATAATTATAATTGGCATATTGAATAATAATCTGCTCATAATTGGCAGACTGAAATGACTTGTGGCCTTATCGGACTGTCCAGTGCTACAATGAATTCAATTGAATTCAAATGAGCACTTGAACAAATTGGAAATCCAACTGTTAGCAAAAACAGATTTGACCTGAGGATATTATTGGAGAAAATAAGTTATGTTCTTCCTGGATTGTGGATGTGAGGTGCGTATCAATAAAGCTGGGCCAATGTACAGACTTTCTCAACAGCACTGCTTGCAGGATGTTCTGTTCTATAAATTATATTTACCATACTATTCTTACAATTTCCACAGTAAATATGCATAATGTCTACAGCATGATGTTTATTTGGAAAACTGTAAGGAATATGTTATTCTGCATTGCAATACATGCCTGTTTTCTGTGAAAAACTGGAAGTACACTTTTTTTTAAAAAGAGTAATGTTCTGCACCACATTTGTTCTACAAATGACAGACAAAAATGCATTGCTTTGACATATTCAACCTCTGTGTGCACTGCACAGAAAAGATTAACAGACATGTGATTTGAACAACATCAAAAATGAATAGAGAGGTAAATAAGTTACTCACAGAACAAAAGAAAAAAAAAACTGTTGTCACATTCATCACAGTGGCAAGGCCTTGTGCTTGAGGTGTCTGACTAGGAAATCCTTGCTGCAGCCTTTCCTCCAGGGCCATTAATTAGAAATGAACAGCGATTGAGTTTCTCCTGCACACAAGCACTGCCGTAGCCTGAAGACTAAATAAAAATACGTCAGTTACTCAGTATGTTCCCTTTTGATTCTACACTCGTTCCCTTTCGATTCTACACACTACACTAGACCCTTATGGGGAACCAATACAATCCCGCCATGCCATGGAAGAGGAACGACTGGTATGAACTGGCCTTGAGCAATTAAGGCTCAGAGAGACCAAGTATAAGAAGGGTGAGCCCCGCAGGAGGCAAGAGGGCTGAACTCACTGAGGTCAACCCCGCCTTAGGTAATCCTTCCAAATAAATCAATTCAGCCTTAGCACTTCTGAAAGGGCCAAGAGCATACAAGGAATAAACCTGCTCTAAGCAGGCACGTGCCTCTTTAAGCAGATAGGATCCGAGCCTGTAAGGCCAGAAAATCCAAGTTATGGAACCTGACGAATGTGTACGGCGAGGCCCAGCTGGCCACCGCGCAAATTTCTGCTATGGACACACTGCTAGACCACGCCCAGGACGAGGCCATGCCCTGAGTGGAAAGGGCTCTTACTCCTATGGGGCTTTGCAGGCCCAGGGAGGAGTATGCTTTCGCAATAGCGTCAACTAAACATCGAGAAATTTGCTGCTTTGTGACCGGCTTAGGCAGATTAACCATATGGGCATTTGGGCAAGTGCCCAGGGGCACCACGTCCAAGGGGGGCACCACGCAAATACATTTTCAGCGGTAAAAAAGCAATGTATTCTCAAACGTCTATCTAGCCGTGGCCTATATCCTTCTATCTGAACGTAGAAGTTCACTGAATGTTTTATTAAGAGGTCTTTTTTTTATTGGGCAAGGAGCCCAATAAATAAGGAGGAAAGCACATCAGGAACAGGTGAAAGTAATTACACCAACAAGGGCTAACAAGAGGGTGTGGTAAAGATTAAACGAGGAGGGGCTAGAGAAGCACATGGCAGACAAAGCCATGTGCTAACACAAGACAACATAAACAAGAACAAACACAAGACAAACAGTGTGTCAGAGCAGAACCCTGTCAGCCTCCTTTGGCCTTGATAAAAGCTTGCATTCTTGCTGGCATAATTTGTATGCACTTTTCCACAGTCTCTGTTGTTACTGACTTCCAAATAATTTCTAGTTGTTCCCAGAGACCTGCTTTTAATAAAAATGTTGTGCAATCTATCTTCGAATCCATTCAATCACAACAATAATTATATTTTAGCACTAGAAACACTACTGTGACTAAAGATCTTACACATACTGGTGGATTAATCATTACAGAAACATACAGGTAAAACTACTATCAGTTTTACCAGAAATGAACTACTGGACATAAGGCAACACACTCCGTACAGTTTTTTTCTGGATTTTGTTTATTCAGATGCTTTGTTGGCTGTTTTGATAGGCGGGGCAGCAGTCCTAGTCAAACGTGCGCTCATACGGAAAAGAGGGAGGTGCAAGAGTGCACTGGTTAAGCTCTTACACCGACCTACAGGCAGAAACTCAAAGCAGCTAAACCGGTTATAAGAACTGTTAAAAGATGGACTAATGAAGCAGAACAAGATTTAAAAGCTTGTTTTAACCTCACTGATTGGACTGTTTTTGAAGCTGCTTCCACCGATCTGGATGAGCTCACAGAGACTGTAACTTCATATATCAGTTTCTGTGAGGATGTGTGCATCCCCACCAGGACATTCTTCTCATTCAATAATGATAAACTGTGGTTTACTGGGAAACTCAAACAGCTTCATCAAGCCAAAGATGATGCTTACAGAAGTGTGGATAAAATCTTGTATAACCAGGCGAGGAACAGACTAACAAAGGAGATCAGAGTGGATAAAAAGAACTACTTTGAGAAGTTGAAAAAAAAAACTTTCAGCAAACGATCCGGCATCAGTATGGACTGGTCTGAGGAACATCACCAAGTACAAGACACCTCCCCCACAGTCTGTGGAGAATCAACTACTGGCTGATGATCTCAATGTGTTTTACTGCCGATTTGAAAAGGTCAGACTGACACCCAGCACCCGCTCTGATCTGCACTTCACAATTCACCTACCCCCCCTGCAACCCCCATCCCTCCCTCCCCCACCACTCAACCTGTGCTTAAGGTCTGTGTAGAGGATGTGAACCGGGTCTTCAGAAAACAGAAATCTAGGAAGGCTTCAGGACCAGACAATATTTCCCCTTCCTGTCTAAAAGTATGTGCTGACCAACTGCGCCCAATCTTTACACAGATCTTCAACAGATCTCTGGAGCTGTGCAAAGTTCCCTGCTGCTTCAAGTACTCCACCATCATTTCCATCCCCAAAAAGCCTAAAATCACTGTCCTTAATGACTACAGACCTGTCGCTCTCACGTCTGTGGTCATGAAGTCACTTGAGAGACTGGTCCTGGCCTACCTGAAGGACATCACTAGACCCTTGCTGTATCCTTTTCAGTTTGCCTTCAGAGCAAACAGTTCTGTGGATGACGCTGTCAATATGGGACTGCATTACATCCTGCAACACCTTAACACACCTGGGAATTACGCAAGGATCTTATTTGTGGACTTCAGCTCGGCCTTCAATACCATCATGCCTGACCTTCTCTCAGACAAACCGACACAGCTCTCTGTGCCCACCTCCATCTGTCAGTGTATCACCAGCTTCCTGACAAGACAGGCAGCAGCTAGTGAGGCAAGGCAAACTCACATCCAGAACTTTCACCATCAGCACTGGCGCCCCTCATAGTTGCGTTCTCTCCCCACTGTTCTTCTCCCTCTACACAATTGACTGCACTTCAAAGGACACCTCTGTCAAGCTCCTGAAATTTGCGGACGGCACTACAGTCAACAGCCTCATCAAGGTTGGAGATGAGTCTGCTTACATAAAGGAGGTGGAGCACCTGGCTGACTGGTGCAGTCTTAACCTGGAGCTAAACACTCAAAACTGTGGAGATGATAGTGGACTTCAGGAGGAACTCCCTTGCTCTCCCCCCACTCACCATCATGGACAGCACTGTGGCTGCAGTAGAGTCATTCAGATTCCTGGGAACCACCATCTCTCAGGATTGAAGTGGGACAATCACATTGATTTTATTGCGAAAAAGACAAGGAAGTCCAAACTGCCACAGGAGCGGCTGAAACAGTTCTACTCTGCCATCATCGAGACTGTCCTGTGTTCGTCTATAACTGTTTGGTTTGGTGCAGCTACCAAAACAGACATCAGAAGACTACACTGGACAGTCAGGACTGCTGAGAGGATTATCGGTGCCCCTCTGCCCAGCCTCCAAGGACTTTACACCTCCAGAGTGAGGAAAAGGGCTAAGAAAGTCACTCTGATTGTTAACAAGACCATGCACTCATTGTCGCATTTTCGAAAACACCTTTTTTGGACAAGGGAGTAAAACATTAGAAAATGATTTTGTAAATTAAAAATAAATGAATGAAAAATGAGCTGAGGACAACAATGACTCTAAAAAAACAATCCACACTTTCTTTGTTGGACATAGAGTCTGAAGTGATTAGCAGCTCGGATTATTATACCTGTAACAGTTGGCTTCACTAGTTATAAAATGTTTCAATTTGCTGTATACAGTTCAGATTTATATCTCATCTTAGAACAGATTACACCTGTAGGAGGTGGATTCAAAAGTTATAAATAATTTATTAGAGTACACTGTAGAAAAATGGTAACCTGATTTTGTAAGGATTTTTGTAGCCTTATTATCAGATCAGTTTATTAATAAAAGTTTGTGCAAAAAAATTAATTATCACATGAAGCACATTTTATTCATTCATTTCCTTCAATCATCCATTGATTTTTTTATTTTTTGTGGTGTATCATGGCATGGTGTGGCATGTGGGGGCACTCTAGGCGTTGTTGTCCAGGGGCACCAAAGGGTCTTAGTCTGCCATTGGTGACCGGGGGCCCTTTGGTGTGGCCACCAAAGCACACAAAGAGTTTTTCCGACCAGCTAAACGGAGCGGAACGCTCAATGTAAATTCTCAGTGCCCTAACAGGGCAGAGAAGGTTAAGCTCCTGGTCCTCCGCAGAAGGAGGAAGCGCAGAGAGAGTGATTACCTAAACTCTAAACAGGGTGTAGAGCACTTTAGGGATGTACCCATGTCTTGGCTTTAGGACGACTTTGGAGTCGTTAGGCCCAAAATCAAGACAGGCAGGGCTTACCGAGAGAGCCTGCAAGTCGCCTGTTCATTTAACCAAAGCTAATTCCAGTAGCAGGGCCGTTTTCAACTACACAATTTTTAAGTCTGCAGACTGCAGTGGCTCAAAGTGGGAACCCTTGAGAGCTCTCTGGCCCGTGGGCGTGTCCCACGCAGGGGCCATGGGGGACCGGGGCGAATTAAGCCACTTGTACCCCTTAAAGAAACGAACAACCAAGTTGTTTTGGCCCACAGACTGTCCGGCTATAGGAGCATGGGAAGCTGCTATAGCTGCCACATAGATTTTGAGCGTGGAAGGGAAACAGGCCCTTATCCAACAGTTCTTGTAGGAAGGACAATATCACCGATATATCACATGAACCTGGGTCTTTGCCACAGGTTGCGCACAAGGTGGAAAAGACAGAGCATTTAAGGGCATGGGCTGTTCACCTGAGAAGGTCCTGCCTCAGGGGAATTGGCCATGGGGCTGCTATCAGCAGCTGAGACAGCTCTGAGACTCAAAGCTGGTTCTTCCAGAGCGGGGCCACCAGAAGGACCCTGTGTCTGTGTTCCATGACTCGTCTGATTAACTGAGAGATCAGAGTGATTGGGAGAAAAGCTTACAGGAAGAGGTTGGGCCAATTGTGGGCCAACACATCCTTGCTCTTTAAAAAATAAATTGGATATTGAGAGATGCCTTTTGAGACAAAGAGGACAACCTCTGCCCTGCCAAAGATCTCCCTGATTCTGTGAACTGTTTGCAGGTGTCACATACTTTCCTCTGAGGGGACGTTACTCCGAGATAGCATGTCTGCTCCTTGGTTCAATACGCCGGGCACAATGAATGCAAGTTGAGATGTGCCCACTCCAAGAGGCATTTCGAGATGAGCCTGCCTTGGCGATTTTTACAAGATACCACTGTCATGCTGTCTGTCTTGCACGTGGTGTCCCTTCAGGTCCGGTAAGAAGGTCTGAAGGGCTCAACATACTGCCATCATCTTGAGGCAGTTGATGTGTAGCCGACCTTCTGCGTCCAACCAGAAGCCGAAGGCTGGTCTGCCCTCGCACACAGAGCTCCCCAACCTCTGTTGAATGCATCTGTCAAGACAACCTTCCTTCTGAGAATCATGCCTATAGTCACGCCCTGCTTGAACCACCGTGGGTCTTTCCAAGGGGCCAGAGCTGTGACACAGGCCTGGCTCACCCTGATGCGAAGGCATCCATGACGCCACGGATGGGGCAGAATTTGTGGTTTCAGCCAGTACTGAATGGATCTCATGCAGAGCAGTGCCAACTGTAGTACTGTTGATGCCAAGGCCATGAGGCCCAGCTTCCTTTGAAGCGTGATGAGAGGGCAAGAGGCTCCGATTTTGAAAGAAGCCTCGAGCTATTGTATGACCAGTGCACTTTCTGGCGAGACTATCGTCCTCATGTGGAGTCGAAAACTGCTCCCAGGAACGAAGCTTATTACTTCCGGTGGCGCTGCTGAGTTCAGTCGCCTGTGAATTAGCTCCGCTCAGAATTGTGCTTTTATGTGTTTTATTACCTTTTTTTACTTCTCTTTTTATACGTGTAACGTCTGCAATGATTATGTACGACAAAAGGACACTTTTGGGCATTGGACAGCGCTAAACTAACCTGATTCAGGACACTTTATCCACGTATTCATGAATCATGTATTCACCCTGTCAGAGGACGAGGTTCGGAGGGAACTAAGGAGAGTGAACGTCAGGAAAGCAGCAGGACCTGATGGGATTACTGGCCGCGTTCTGAGGTCCTGTGCTGATCAGCTTGCTGGTTTGTTTACTTCCATATTTAATGAGTCCCTCGCTACCTCTGTTGTTCCCACCTCCTTTAAAAAATCTGTCATAATCCCTGTGCCTAAGAACAGTAAACCCTCTTGCCTGAATGACTATCGTCCAGTTGCCCTCACATCGACAGTCATGAAGGTTTTTGGGAGACTTTTAAATAAACACATTTGCTCCTCCATTTCTGTTACTTTGGACCCTCTTCAGTTTGCCTATCGGCCAAATAGGTCTACTGATGATGCCATCTCCCAGGTACTGCACTCGTCCCTCACACACATTGACAGCACAAATGGCAGCTATGTCAGGCTGCTATTCATTGACTATAGCTCAGCTTCCAACACTATAGTCCCCACCAAGCTAGCTGTCAAACTCTCAGACCTCTGCCTAAACACTTCACTCTGTGACTGGATTCAAGATTTCCTCACCGCCAGACCACAAGTGGTGAAAGTTGGCCAGTTCACCTCCAACTCCATCACCCTGAACGTAGGATCCCCACAGGGCTGTGTCCTGAGCCCCCTGCTCTACTCTCTATACACCCACGACTGCGTGTCCTCTCACAGCTCCACTTCTATCATTAAATTTGCTGATGATACTGTGGTTCTGGGCCTCATTAACAACAATGATGAGGCCGCATACTTGGATGAGGTGGAGACACTCACATCATGGTGCCAGGACAACTGTCTCTCTCTGAACGTGAGCAAAACTAAAGAGCTGATTGTAGACTTCAGGAAGAGACAGCAGCGGCCCTACACCCCTCTTATGATCAGTGGGACCCCTGTGGAGAGGGTGAGCAGCTTCAAGTACCTCGGTGTAAACATCTCCGAGGACCTGACATGGACTACACACATGCAAACACAGGTTAAGAAAGCCAGGCAAAGACTGTACCATCTGCGACAGCTGAGAAAATTCAGGGTCTCACCAACAATCCTGAAAACTTTCTACTCAGGGGCCATAGAAAGTGTATTGACTCAGTGCATCTCAGTGTGGTATGGTAATTCCTCAAACCAGGACTGCAAAGCTCTACAGAGAGTCGTGCGCTTAGCTGAGCGCATCTCAGGGTCTGCTCTCCCCTCTCTGCAGGACATCTACCTCAAACGCTGCAAAAGCAGGGCTGCTAAAATCCTCAAAGACTCAACTCACCCCAGTAACCATCTTTTCTGTTTACTGCCATCTGGCAAGCGCTTCAGGAGCATGATGGCAAAAACTGAGAGACTGAGGAGGAGTTTCTTCCCTCAGGCCATCAGGCTCCTTAACACAAACCCAGTTTCATAAACACTTACAAGACTCATTATTATTAACTATAAAACATTCATATTTTCATCATCCGTATTACTGCTATGTGTACATACCCGGTACAACCCGTTTGCACATCCCTCTTGCACATCCCACTTGTGCATATTACTATTTATTAAGCCCCAATATACTGTTTTTGCACATCTTATTTGTTTAGCACTTTTTATTCTATTGCACATTTTACTCTTTATTTCTCTTTTTTACCTATATATATGCTCTTGTGTTGTGTTACTTTTATATAATTTTTTTATTTTTTATTTTGCACTGTCCACTGAGCGGACCTGATTTGATTTACGTTTCACTTCTGATTATACCCTGTATAATTTATTATGTGACGAATAAACAAACCTTGAACCTTGAACCCTTGAAGCTCGTTGGCTGGTTGGCTAAATTGACCCTGAGACCCAGACACTCTAAGTGGCTGGAGGAAGGACCTGTGGGACACTAGCTCGGCCTCCGACTGGGCTAAGATGAGCCAGTCATTGAGGTCATTCGCACAATGCGGACTCCCATCTGTCCGGAAAAAACTGGAAGGGTTGCGTGGTGCCTAAACACGTTACTGAGTGTACCCATCTTCTGATGGCTACTTCCAGCAGGATAATGCACCATGTCACAAAGCTCAAATCATCTCAGACTGGTTTCGTGAACATGACAATGAGTTCACTTTACTCAAATGGCCTCCACAGTCACCAGATCTCAATCCAATAGAGCACCTTTGGGATGTGGTGGAACGGGAGATTCACATTATGGATGTGCAGCCGACAAATCTGCAGCAACTGCATAATGCTATCATGTCAATATGGACCAAAATCTCTGAGGAATGTTTCCAAAACCTTGTTGAATCTATGCCATGTAGAATTAAGGCAGTTCTGAAGGCAAAAGATGGTCCAACCTGGTACTAGCAAGGTTTACCTAATAAAGTGGCCAGTGAGTATATATATATATATATATATATATATATATATATATATATATATATATATAATACAAATTATGTCACCAAATAGATTATAATGATTGTTATAATGGTTGTCATATCTTCATAGCTCACTTCTTCCATTGGTCATTGAAACAATCACTCCTACCCTGAAATCACACTATTGGTTGAGCTAATGTTGTAACGTCTGGACCATCTTTGCAATTCTGTTGGCGCTGCTAGTGATGCAGAAATTACACTCTTCATCTTGATTTTTATGCCAACTTAATCAAGCTTATTATAAAGGTGCATCTTAAGCTGTTGGCATAGTTTAGCCGTGGAGTCGACTGCTCTAATTGCATTTGAAGGTTATTCCATGCTTCCGGACAAGCACGCAGGAGTTACAATAAATAAATAAAAAATTGATTCAAAAGGAGCAATCAAAGAGTAATTAATGTGCTCACATTTGCCATGACTTCTGGAGTAGCAGCAACTAATTCATATCCAGCATTATGCATTAATGAACAATTATTTATCTTGTTCCATTTATTATGTTATATACTATTTGAAATCCCTTCATCTGTATCAAAACAACAATTAAATTTAATCTAATGAAATTAAGTAACTGTTATGCACATCAAGTCTAGAAATGAATTGCCCTGAAAGCTTAAGTAATAAAAAAATATTAATAATAAAATAACGTCTGTTATTATTGAAACTTGGCTAAAAAATGTTGCAGTGCTCTGAAAATCAGCTTTTTTGATTTTACCATCATTTTGCACAAAAAGTGTATTTAATTATTTCTTAAGGGCATCTCTCAATGATTACTCTTTATTGGAAAAAAGTGAGAGGATGGTTTTCGACTTTAACTTTTTCTTTTATTTTCCTAATTTTCACATTGAAAATATGATGACATTTGTGTTCAATTATTATTTTTCATTCACTTAAATTACTATAATTATGTCTCTCTTTACTTTTTGTGCTAAACTGTGTCATTTAGAACATTAACAGTAGTTAGCTAGATTTATTTCAAGTGCCACTTGAACACAAAAATGACCTCAAATTAAACTGATGTCACTGAAATCCTGAATTGAGTTGGAACATATGAGATCCTTCTCCTGTTAACACATCAGATGAAACAGAGTTGCAATTTTATTGGAATTATTAAAGACACGTATTTAGTCCCGCATGGAAATTGATGTTGTTCTGCATACAGAGAAGTGTTTCTGTCTCTAGCCCAACCAGATACTGTGGTGAACGTTCTATGCAACATAAATATAAATGTGTTTTTTTTTTTTGACGTTGGATTTTCAGATCCTAGTCCACTCTTGAAAAGTGGAGTGGGTGTGCTTGGACTCCCTATAGAGCTCTGCCACAAACGAAGCACTAGCTCCATTAATCTCAGTGTACATAAATAATCTTGAGCTGAAGATCACAATGAAGACCCAAATGCTCCTGACTCGCTGTCTCGTCTGCTGAGGCGCAGTACCTATCAGCACTCATCCCGGATGAAGAAACTTATTGTGCCTCTGGTCTCTCATGAGGGTTGTCGTGCATGTCAGCGCCAATCAAACTAAAATCTCCTAGACAGCTTCAGAATTAACACAATGCATTGTTTTTAAATGTTAACCTGACTAAGAAAAAGAATGGTTTCATCTGTGTGTTTTGGTTGCATCACATTCAGGATTTCAGAAAATAAACTCTAATGCGATGAATAAATACTGTTATTTCTTCCTTTTTTAAAACAAAGTTATGTTAACAAATATTAACAACGTCACATATTTAAACATCCCAAATAGCTTATTAATCAGTACTTTCATCTTGCTAAGGCTTCATACTAATATATTTCAACCATGACAACTCTCAATTTAAGCATGGTTATGACAATGTTAATGTATTTGGTCTTGGCAGAAAAGATCTGCTACGCTGCTGCAGCTGAATTGCTGCTGCTGCTGGTTATTGCTGTAGTTGTTGCTGCAACTTAAGACATACTGCTGCTGCATAAATAGCATATACAAACCCAGTAGCAGATCTATACAGGTGGAGCTGGGGAAGGTAGTGGGTTTCAGAGGACTATAAAGGGCACTGCAAATGCTCAAGTGAATGCTAACCAGTCTTTTAAAAGTAAAGTAGCAAGCTCATTGGCTGGTGTGCAACATGAACCAATCAGCTTGAGCCAAGTCGTTAAACACTTTGAATATCATAAGTTACATTAATACCCATCAGCATGCGCCATTTAGAGTTTTATGACTGATCTATATCTATCTATCTATCTATCTATCTATCTATCTATCTATCTATCTATCTATCTATCTATCTATCTATCTATCTATCTATCTATCTATCTATCTATCTATCTATCTATCTATCTATCTATCTATCTATCTATCTATCTATCTATCTATCTATCTATATTGTGGCGGGAAGAGCAAACAACAGACACAGTGGGTGTGGCGTCAGGCCTCGAAGAGGCTTTTATTGCACAGAAATAATAAAATAAAAGTGTCCAAAGGGGATAAAGTGTCCAAAATAAACAGGGGATCTGGTGTCCTTGTCATGCTGCGGGGTTTGTGAAGGAGGGGCAGTGTTCTGGAAGGAAGGGTCCAGGTAAGGGCGGAGTCTGGCAGCCACACACGCTCCCCTCTGAGGTCCGGGGCATGAGCCAGTATCTGGCATGACCAAAAACCAGCCAGTATCTGGCATGACCACCATTTGCCTCACGCAGTGTAAAACATCTCCTTCGCATAGAGTTGATCAGGTTGTTGATTGTGGCCTGTATAATGTTGATCCACTCCTCTTCAATGGATGTGTGAAGTTGCTGGATATTGGTAGGAACTGGAACACGCTGTCGTATACTTCAATCCAGAGCATCCCAAACATGCTCAATGGGTGACATATTCGGTGAGTATGCTGGCCATGCAAGAACTGGGATGTTTTCAGCTTCCAGGAATTGTGTACAGATCCTTGCAACATGGGGCCGTGCATTATCATGCTGAAACATGAGGTGATGGTCGTTGATGAATGGCACAACTATGGGCCTCAGGATCAATGGGTCACGGTATCTCTGTGCATTCAAAATGCCATCAATAAAATGCACCTGTGTTCATTGTCCATAACATACGTCTGCCCATACCATAACCCCACTGCCACCATGGGCTACTCGATCCACAACGTTGACATCAGCAAACCACTCACCCACACGACGCCATACACACTGTCTGCCATCTGCCCTGTACAGTGAAAACCGGGATTCATCCGTGAAGAGAACACCTCTCCAAAGTGCCAGACGCCATCAAATGTGAGCATTTGCCCACTCAAGTCAGTTACGACGAACTGCAGTCAGGTCGAGACCCCAATGAGGACGGCAAGGATGCAGATGAGCTTCCCTGAGACGGTTTTTGACAGTTTGTGCAGAAATTATTTGGTTATGCAAACCGATTGTTGCAGCAGCTGTCCGGGTGGCTGGTCTCAGACGATCTTGGAGGTGAAGATGCTGGATGTGGAAGTCCTGGGCTGGTGTGGTTACATGGTGTCTGCGGCTGTGAGGCCGGTTGTATGTACTGCCAAATTCTCTGAAACGCCTTTGGAGACGGCTTATGGTAGAGAAATTAACATTCAATTCATGGACAACAGCTCTGGTGGACATTTCTGCAGTCAGCATGCCAATTTCATGCTCCCTCAAAATTTGCGACATCTGTAGCATTGTGCTGTGTGATAAAACTGCACATTTTAGAGTGGCCTTTTATTGTGGCCAGCCTTAGGAACACCTGTGCAATAATCATGCTGTCTGATCAGCATCTTGATATGCCACACCTGTGAGGTGGATGGATTATCTCAGCAAAGGAGAAGTGCTCACTAACACAGATTTAGACAGATTTGTGAACGATATTTGAGAGAAATAGGGCTTTAGGGAACATAGAAAAAGTCTTAGATCTAGAGAATAGCTCATGAAAAATGGGGGCAAAATAAAAGTGTTGTGTTTTATAATTTTGGTCAGTGTATATATATATATATATATATATACAGTGGTCTTTCCCTTGAATTTTTACATAATACATACTGCAATCACAAACATGCACTAAACCAAGTACACTAACTTTTGATGGAAAAAAAGAATATGAACACAGCCATTAATACAAATAACAGGGTGTTACAACCCTGTGGTTGTTCTGTTTACTCCGCTGTGTTGGGGCTGTCTGTTTCTGCTCTCCTTAGGGAAAACCATCCGATTGGCTCCTGCAGGCTGATTGTTCCTGTCTCCTGATTGGTCTACAGAACTTTAAAAGTCACGACATCACTTCCTCAGGAGCAGTGTTTTGCCATCTTGTGATCTGAGCAGTTAGTTTTGTATAGTGCAGAGTTTTGGTTAGAGGTTGTATTTAGAGAGTTGTGAGATTGTGAGTACTGTTTGATTTGTTTGTTTTGTATCAAAGATATACTGGTTTATTTGACCCATTTGCCTGTTTGACACTGATTTTTGGATTGCTCTCTAAACTTGCTTTGTAAATAGTTTTGAAAATATTGTAAATACTAAATTGGGATAGTAGGGAGTCTGATGCCATTTTTGTTTGTGAATACTTTTGTTCTCTGTTTTGGTGTTAGGAAGTTAGGGTAGTGAATTGTATTTTTATTTTAGTTTTGGTTAGGCAAGGTAGAGGTTTAAAACCCAGAACATTTTGTTTTGTTATTTTGGCCTTGTCAGCTCCTGAACTTAACTCCCAATAAACATATTGTTGTTGAAAATCTTTCAGTTCGTGTTAGTCTTTTCATGTTGTGCTTCTTCCCTAGACGGGGCGTAACACAGGGGCATACATGCTAAAATGTAATTTCACACAAATATTTAAATGCTTTATTCCATATTTCATATTTCAAGACTAAAAGTCAAGTTAATTTACTAGGGTAAGATTAAAGAAATAAAAAACTAAAAATAGTTACACTTTAGGATAGGGGCCACATATTCACTATTAACTTATCCCTAAGTTAAGTTTGAAGTTGTCCCTGAACAAACTCCTAGTTTGCTGCTTATGAATAATTAGTAGTAGTTGTCAAGTTTAGGCATGGGGTCGGATTAAGGAATCATGCAGGATAAGACATTATTTTGTGTTTTATAAATACTAATAAACAACTAATGAGCTAGTAACATGAATGCTAATAAGCAACTAGATAATAGTGAGAATTGGTCCTTAAAATAAAGTGCTACCACAACATAATTACGGCAAGGCATGAAAAAACATTTAAGTGCCATGTAGTTGAAGAAACATCCATACAGCATGAATTCTAACCAACAGCTTCTGAAAATAAATGACATGAGGATAAATGGATGGATGGGCCAATGCAGTTCAGAACCCGGGGCCTCATTTATAAAATGTTGCGCAGAAACCATCCTAAAATTAATCTTACGATCATATATCGAATATGCGTACGTGTGATTCATAAAATGAACGTGCATACAGAAAAACGCATGTATGCGCGTCTCTTTCAGATGTGAAATCTATGAATCGAAAATGATCTTGAACCTACACGCAAATTAATGGTTTCAGCGCTCTGCATGTAAACTACTCCTAATTAATGTCATCAACATGTTAAAGATCACCAGTCATTGTCCAAATTCTACGGTGGCTGAGAGAGCTCAACGCGCTGCAACTTCAGAAAACCCATGCAAATAGAAAAAGCACCAGCAAATCAAGAAAACATTTTATCAGTTTGACAGCAGATGGTGAAAATGCTCACAACACAAACAAATAAAGAAACACACTGCAAATGCTCACAACACAACCAAATAAATGTTATTTGCAGCGCTTTTCTTTTTTTTGTTGTTTTGTGAGCATTTGCAGCGTGTGTGTTGCCAAATTGCCGAAAGTCATTTTTTTAATTAGCAGGTGTTTTTTCTATTTGCAGCACGTTGAGCTTTCTCGGCCACCGTAAAATTCTTTAATTTAGAACAGCGTACAGCAAAAAACCTGCAGTACTCGAACAAGAAAACGTGTGTATGTCTGCTTAGACCCTGACGTGACACTAAACACTTTTCCATGTTAAAGCCAGTTTTTACAAACGGTTTTTACAAAATATGAGTGTTGACGTGGATTTAAGCGTACGCACACAAGACAAAATCTGAGCATACACACACTTTATAAATAAGGTCCCTGGACCCTACAGTTAATGCTAATTTTTAAATGTTTACGTTTGATTTACACATTTCCAATAAAAATGATTCTATGTTGGGCTACTACATTTTAACATTATACCTATCTCTTGCAGCAAAATCAGAAGCGAATGACTTTAAATCAAACACTAGCAGTCCAGGTGACAGAGATCCAGTGTGTACAGGACGGCTCTGCTGCCAGTGTCTGATGTAGAGATGATTTACTGAGAAAATGAGCTTTACTTGATGCCATGATGCACAAACCAACAACAGGCGGCCCCTGAAAGAGTGATGGAGGGGCCATGCTCAATTCAAAAGAAGAAAGAAAGAATAAATCACCCTTTAAAAGCACATTGAATGCAGTCAGATGCAAATCATTCTCATCCAGCAATGGGCTTTTAATTATTATGCAAATGCTGGACGCACCGGGATGTAACATCACAGAGGGCATGACAGGACGCTTGGCTTCTCAAGCCACGTTTGAGCCGATGTTGATAAATGGTGTATGATTTCATATTTTTACTTGCGCTGTGGGGTAGTTGAACCAAAAATGTAATTATGCAATATCAATAAACAAAGCAATATACAAGCAGCATGAATTTCAGAGCTGGAAAGGAAAGATGCTTGCACTGTACACTTTTTCTGAGGTGAAATGTGGTGTATCAGAACAAATGACATTTTAAAACAAGCATCTCATACAGATCCGTGCTAATGCATATGTATCTTCACTCAAACTGAGTCTACAATCAATCAGAACAGACAGCAGGGTGACCTTCACTTCGACAGTGGACTTTGAAAGCATGTGCTTAGGAAAAAATTCCAAGTGAATATGAAGAGATACCGTGACTTGGGAAGAGAAGAGAACAAAAGATGGGATACAGGGAAAAAGGAATATGAGGGGGAGGCTCAAGATACTGTGTGTCTTTGGTGTTGAGCTTACAATGTAATTCCTCAAAGCCTCAAAGAGAATGAGAGTACAAGCGTTTTGTTCTGACCTACATTCTCAGATAAGAACAGCAGCTTCAGTCCACAAGAGAAACACAAGCTCAGAAATTAGACACAAATTGGTTGTTTTATAATTTTTAACTGAATAGTCACTTTGATATTTTTCCACTGTATGATTTTGTTATATTTTTGGGATAAGACACTGGTAAATAAATGACATTTTACAAACAAACAAACAATTATATTATTATATATAATGGGCACTTTGACACTAGAACAATTGGTGTGGACCTGAATACTTTTGATGTCTGAGTTGGGTTGATGTGAAAGAGTATTTATGAATTTCGTTAGATTTATATGTGATTAGGAACATAATTGATGGCAATAGAACATAATATCAGATTCTAAATGCCATATCGTCTGATATTCTAAAAGTTTTGGTTGTAATAAATGGATAGTTCACCCCAAAAAAATTTGAATTCTGTCATCATTTACATACACTCATGTCTTTCAAATCCATAAGACGTTCATCCATTTTTGAAACACAAATTAAGTTTTTACTGAAACCTTTCAGTAAACCTTTCAGTTGGAAAGTCTACGCAGCCACTTTTCGGATTCAAAACGTTCATAAAATCATTTGAACGGTCAAAAAAGTTAATATAGTCAATCCACGTATTCTTAGTCTGTTTATATGATGAACAGGCTTAATTTAGGCTTTTGTACACATATAAAACCTCATTAATTTGTAGAAAATGTTTGAGCTTTCATGTTTACCATATTTGAAGTGCTCTATATATGTAAGTGTTAATCAGTGTTTCCAAGTGAGGGAGTCAGAATCGAACTTTGATCAAAAGCCTTAGATCAAGAGATGATGACATAAATCGAAGTTTAACAAGGAGAGGAACTCGCACACATAATGCTAGAAGATTTGGTAACACTCATTTTGATGGTCCCTTTTGAGCATTCTGTTGACAATAAGTAACTTTCCACCTAAAAGTCAATAAACAGTAATAAGAGCATTAGGCCTAGTCTGATCAGTACCTGATAATAAACTCTTTATTGTGATGGTGTCCCAACAGACATTCTATACAAGTAACTTTGCAAGTATATGTCAACTGATTTAACCCTAACCCTACTAGTCTACTAATACTCTACTAACACTCTATTAAGAGTTAGTAGTTATAGGTGCAACAGTACTTATAGTCAACAGAATGTGTTAAAGGGACCATCAAAATAAAGTGAAACTGAAGTTTTCTAACAAAAATTACTTTAATTAGTGGCCAGAAAGGTGCAAAAAAAATATTAAAAAGGAAGTGCTCTGTGAAAAGACAAAACATTTGTCATCAGTGTCCTGATGATGTAAATCAACAATTAATGGACGATACCTCTTGTCCCTGTCTCACACAGTGTCAGTCACAGGAATTATTTCAGCTCCGGTAACTAATCACCCTTGAGGAAAGAGGGTGGAAAAACATGTCATATTTCAAGTTCCATAAATAGCCTCAAGTGCTGTTCCTGAGCATCACATCAGGGTCCAAATACAGCACTGATCTTACCTGCTTTGAGCTCCCTCTAGCACTGTATGTGTTATTCGCAGAATACGACATATTCATAGGAGAGAAGAATCAAGCTTCAGATTGCACATTGATTGACTCTTACACTCAGTGGATTGCTTCCCTTAGGTGATGAGACACGGTTTCTGTTTCTACTGTCATTGAGAGACTGAATCCAGGCAGAAGGAAGGAAGTCATGGAAGGATCATGTCTTGATAAAATCACCAAACCATCACCGCATAAGTAAGGAGTAAGCTACACTGTAATGGGGATTATTACTGAGAATAATGGCTTTATAGGCACAGTCCACAAGAAGTGACATCCTGCACAAGTTTTTACTTTGATCATGATATTGTACTGCTATTTCTGCTAACTGTACTGTAATTTCTTCAGCACTTTTCACTTTATTTTTAATTTCTGTGCACTAAGATATTATCTGCATCATATTAGATTTCTTTCATTTATTTAGGATGTTTGCATATAGCAAATCCACTGTAGGTTTGCTCTGAAAAAAATTAACATTTAAAGCAATCCATAAACATTTGACCGTGACCTGAATAAGGGATTCTGCTTCAGTCTTCATTCAAAATGGATCCTGCAAACCTATCATTATAATCACATAGATTGTAAACAATTATGCCACAACCCTGTAAACGGACATATGAATTTGGTATCTGTGCATTTGTAAAATCCTCTTTTTGGCAATCTAACCAGAACATCATTGGCTTATAACATTTCGAGTTTCTTTAAATTCTTGTGTCTTCATTTTCTGAGGGTTCCCATCACTCAAAAATATTTAAATGACCACAGTTTCTTTACCATACTGGTAAAAATGAGGAAATAATTAAGTGCTTATTCTTTATGTTTTTCAAAAGGAGTCACTTATGCTTTCCAAAGATGCATTTGATTAAAATGACAGTAAAAACAGCAATATTGTAAAATATTATTACGATTTAAAATAATATATTTTAAAATGTAATTTCTTCCTGTGATGCAACGCTGAATTTTCAGCATCATTACTCGTCAACAGTGTCACAAGCTCCTTCAGAAATATTATTAATATACTGATTTGCTGACATAACTAATACTTACAAATACAAGAGACAGGAGAACACAAGATAATTAATGTAAGATATAAAATACTATAAGGAGAGAACAAAAGCCGTGAGAAATGTCTCTTTGAGACATTTGAAATGTCTCTTCTACACATTGCAGAGCACTGACTGCCCCAGATGCTGATTTCCATCTTAAGCCCAGGTGCATAAAAGTCATCTCAGTTTAATAGATTATCAGTGTGGATGTCTAGATTTTGAGTAGATGCCTCTCAGACTCCGGCGTCCTGGGATTTGTTGTAAAGCATTCATCCAGCATCACTTCTCGGTGAACTGTTGCTAGGTTACCTTCAGCTGTGGAGCAGTCTGTGCTTGTTTTTAAACGGGCGAGAAATGTGCATCTGCATGTTTGTTCTAAAAGGGTTCAAGTTCATCATGCAGATGTGGCAATCCTGAAGAGCCACGATGAGGTAATGGTTTTCTTTTAGCATACACACACAGAGAGCATATTTATTATTTGTAATGAGATTTAAATTTTAATACCACACATTACAAATATATATATACAAATCTAATTTTAAATCTCTTGTGCAAAAAATGTCTTGCATTCAAATTTAAAATATGATATGTAATTTTTGTATTAACCAACATTAACAAGGGTAAATAAATGCTTTAAATGTTTTTTTGTCAGTTCATGTTAGTAGCATTAATGTTAACAAATGAGATCATATTGTAAAGTGGTACCACTTTTTTACATAAGGATGTGCATTAACAAGATTATCATAAAACAGCTGTAGTGCGTCAAATAGTGTGGTGTAACATGCATCATGTAAAAGGTCAAACATTTATCACTCAAACAGGAAATACTACAGAAGGAAGTCTGACATGAGACCTTTCATGCTCAAATGCCTTTCCTCTGTTGTACAGAGATCTAGTTGGAGATTTCTCCTGACTGACAAGCTCAGATTGAATCTAGTCTCAGCTCAGAAATCTCAAATGCATGTTGGCAACATGTATCAAGTGCTGAATATGATGATTGTCAAAATTCATCTGATTCATTCTGTAAAAATTCCTGCAGGGACAATATGTCACAGCTGCTTTCTGCTGCAAAATACTTTTTTCTGAATCGAATCTAAATCAAAAGCAAAAGCAAATCTAAATAAAATTTGTTTCCCTAGCAATTTTATTTAAAAGCATATGCATAAGCAAAAAAACATCTCTGCAATCTGCAGTTACAGTATAACAGTAAACCCACATAGACAGTCATTACAGCCACAAGTCTCATTTCTTAGACTAATTATTTGAGTCCTTCAGAATCTTCCACTGGCTGCTTAAGGACAAACTATCTTGGAAAATCTGACGAAGTGAAGCACCAAGTGAAACTGAGCTTCAGTTACTTCCTGTTCACAAAGCAAAGATCTAACAATAGCAGAAAGTATTTATTGGGTCAGCTCATCCCTTCTCTACATTATACAGTGATGGTCCTAGAAATATGAAACAGGAGAATAACGACATGAATAAGGCTGAAACACAAATTACCTGACTTGAATTAACTTGTTGAGGGATGTTTGGTGAGTGATGGATGAGTCTGAGAATATAGGAAAGTTAACTGCATGTAATTTACAATTAAATGAAAATGTATTGTATGTTAAGTTTATATTAATGCAATTAGTTTAACTTTTGAGTGGATTTTTTTACCCACGTAAGTACATCTTTATATGTAAGCTCATAATTACTTGCAGTCTTTGAAATATGCTTAAAGTGTTCTACTGTGTTACGTACTGAAGAGGTCAAGAGGCGCACGGATCTATTTGCAAAGCTTTATTTAAAGACGGTGTCAGAACAGACTAGGGTCAGACCAGAGGTGGAAAGTAACGAATTACATTTACTCGCGTTACTGTAATTGAGTAGCTTTTTTGTGTACTTGTACTTTTTTATGTAATTTTTTTAATCTGTAATTGTACTTTTACTTAAGTATATTTTGTGTGAAGTATTGTACTTCGCTACATTTTAAAACACATTCGTTACCGAGTAAAAAAAAAAAAGCTCCGTGGAAACAACTGCAGTAAATAATGGGCAGAAGAAGAAACTGGCTAAAATCACACGAAAGATGCAGACGGACACGACAGGCGTTAAAGGTGCAGACCCAGCTGAAAACGCTCCGGTTACTGTCGTAACCTCGGTTCCCTGAGAGCGGGAACGAAACATCACGGAGAATTCTCCGTTATGGGAACTCCTTCCCTCCAACCTTTCCTGAAGACCTATTGGCTCACGCCAGTCAATGACTGGCCAATTGTCGCGAAGCATGCAAATATGACGAGCTCGAGAGGCAGTATAAATGCAGCGCCCGCGACAAATACGTCAGAATCTGATACTGAACGCCGCTTGGCTGAACGAGCAGCGATCACGGCGATCACCGTGATGTCTCGTTCCCGCTCTCAGGGAACCGAGGTTACGACAGTAACCGGAGCGTTCCCTTTCGAGCATCCACGAGACATCACGGAGAATTCTCCGTTATGGGAACGTTATTCAATCCCGCCGTGAGAGAGGCTACGGTCAGCCTGTACCAGTTACACAGCGCGATAGCATTCCCACCAATAACAGCGCTCGTAGGGCGGGCTCACAGCTGATAGATGGAGATAAGCCAATGAGCGCCTACACCTCCGGTATACTAAATTTGCATATCTGGCAAGTGACTACATGGGCTGCGCTGAGAGCAGGGCAGAACACATCCAGCCATAGCAGTATCATAAGAGCTATACAGAGTTAACTGTGTTTGAGCAGCATACCATAACATGACCATGTCCGCGGCACTGAACTCAGGGCCGACAAGAAACACCTCATAAGGGCTGCGTAATGTACTGTACAAACACCTCCTAGAGGGCTGCGTAATGTACTGTACAAACAGCACCTCCCACAAAAGGTAACGTTAGCAACATGAATTAGTTACTCACCGACCGCTCTTGGGAGGCTAAGGACTGAACGTCCAGCTTGTAAAACCTGGCGAAGATATTCTGCGAAGACCACCGGCTGCCAAGCAATATCTTGAATACACATACATCTCGACCACGCTAGGTGGAACGATAGCCCTCAATGTGCAGAGGGAATTTCCAAACCTTGGGTTGTATATGCCTTCGTGATAGCGTCCACAATCCATTGTGAAAGACTTAGTTTCGATACGGCTCGGCCGTTCGCACACCCACCATAGCACCCAAAAGCTGGATCGATTGCCGAAAACTGCTTGAACGGTCAATGTAAAATCTCAAAACACTGACGGGGCAAACTGCAGTCTGGGCGTCCGCACTCTGTGAGGGCGATGATTTAGTAGCAAGGGCTGACGGCGAACCGTCTCCGTCCTTTCGAAGGGGGTAGACAGTGATTTAGGCACATATTCCAACCTCGGCCGGAGAGTGACACTGCAGTCCCGGGACCGAATCGAATACAGCCGCTGTCCACAGAAAAGGCGTGTAAATGCTCTATGCGCTTAGCCGAAGCGAAGGCCAGAAGACTGTAGTTTTAAGGAATAGCTCCTTCAAACCTATGGATGTTAAAAACCCAAATGGTTGCAATGAGAGAGCTCTTACCCCACTTCCTGGTCCCAGAGCGGAAACGAAAGTGGACATGGGGGATGTAGTCTTTTTACGGAACGATTGCCCGCTCTGCGGGGAACGGACATGGTAATGGCCGCGACATAGACTTCAGTGTCGATGGAAACGATCCACTATCCAGTCTGTGCAGCGGGAAACATACGGTGCAAGTAGTCGGGTCGATATGAGCCTGACTCCTTCACAAACACTCCCATTTGAAGCATACAAACGTCTTGTAGAGGGTTTTCGCGCTCCCATGAGCGTGCGAGACTGTAAGGCGCCCATCTCCTCTGATACCTCTGAAGCGATCACACATGATGGCTCTATAGTTCCAGGTTCGACCTGGGATAGCATATATTTCCTGCCGGGGAACGGCAAGGCGGTGCCTCCAGCAGTTCCGTCAAGTCTAGGAACCCAGGCTGGATTCAGGGCGATGTAGTATCACTGATGCTCGCTCCACCCTGATCTCTCATAACACCAGCGGTAACATTTCTTGATCGGAGGAAATGCATACGGGCTAGCTGCTGGTCAGCGTGATGTCAGCGGGGAGTGAAGAACAACAGGCAATGCGTGTTCTCGCTCTTGGCGAACAGATCCACCTCCGCTCTCCCTTAACGTTAGCGGTTCCAGATCATCCGAACCGACTTGGGGCGCAATCTCCACTCTCCTTAAGGATTTATGTACGAAAACACAGACGTGTTGTCGGTGCAAATCAGTACATGCTGCTGTTTCAGCTGCGGCTGAAAATCCTCTAGAGCTAAGAAGACTGCTTCTATCGTGGCCCAAAGAACGAGAGATGGATTCCTTCATTTTAGTCAATGAGGCTCGAAAAGCAGAGTTCCAGATGTCAAAATTAGACTTATTAACCAGTAACAAGTCGAGATACGGTCGCTGCAGCCACCACATCTGAATCTCTGTCTGTCCGCTCATCCATTTTATGCCACCGACTCGGGGTGCAATCTCCACTCTCCTTGAGGATTTATATACGAAACCACAGACGTGTTGTCGGTGCGAATCAGTACATTTTGCTGGTCCAGCTGTGGCTAAAAATCCTTTAGAGCTAAGAAGACTGCTTCCAGCTCCAGGCGGTTTAAGTGCCACCGGCTCTGGGATTCCAGCTACAGTCCCGAAGCTGGCATTCCCTCACACACTACTCCCCAGCCGTGAGTCGATGCATCCATCGTGATCATCTGGCGCATCTGGGTTGCATCAGAGCTTCGATGTGGCCGCGATGCGCAAACATCCCGAAGTCCACGCCGTTCACGGGACTCGAGATTCCAGCCATAGCTGCAGCGGGCGCATGTGTAATAATCCCGGATGTAATACCGCTGAATCCACCACCTTGAGTACAAACAGTCTCTGTAATACCCTCAACTGAACAGAGCTGCCCTACCTGAAAAGGCGCAGGGAAGACAATTGGCCGTGGCTCGATCTCGCGAGAGGCGGGATTCATCTCCACGCGATCTCACGAGAGGCAGGCTCTCATCCCACGCGATCTCACGAGAGGCAGGGTCTCATCCCCCACGCGATCTCGCAAAAGGCGGGCTCTCATAGCCGTAGGGACTCCAAGTGAATAAACAGAGAGTCTATGTGGCTGATAAGCGTATCCAGGGACCGAGCTAAAATCAGCCAATCGTCCAGATAATCGAGGATGAGCCTTCCGCTCGATCTGAGGGGAAAGTGCTGCATTGATGCACTTTGAAAGTGCGTGGGGCCGGAGCAGCCCGGACGGGAGAACAGAGTATTGGAACGCTGTGCTTCTCCCTGACAGTTGACAGCTATTCAGAAAAACCGTCTGTGTATGAGGTGCTATCCGAATGTGAAAGTACGCGTCCTTTAAATCCACGGACGCAAACCAGTCCCCGGGGCGAATTTGCGCCAGGATCTGCTTAGCGTTAACATCCTGAACGGACGCTTTCCAAGCTCTCTGTTGGTGGGTCCGAGATCTAGAATCGGGCAGAGTCTACCCTCTCTCTTAGGCACCCCAAACAGCGGCTGGACAAACAGCCGTCCCGCCTGCTCGCTGAAATTGTTCTATTGCTCCTTCTCCGAGCAATTGTATTAGCTCCTGTTAGGATAAGGGCATTTCGAGTCAGTGTTAGAGACTACGCCACGGCATTGAAACGGGGTGGTCTGCGTCTGAATTGAAGGGTGTACCCTCGCTCTTATGCAGAGCAACCAGCGTGAGATTCTTGGAATCACTTCTCACGCGCTCATGAACTGACACAGCGGCTTGGCCGCTATAACCCGTGTGGGCAGTGGGTCCGGTCGCTGAGGGGAGGGGCGAGCGGCGGTGGTGACTGAGCGAGGAGGAAAAGCTCCTCGTGCAAACGTATGCTTTAATGAACACACTTCGTCCCACACATTTACAATTTTGAGACAGCTTGAGGGCTCCTGCACTGGTCGTGGTGCCTCTTCCCGGGTCTCTTAACTTGTCCAAGAAGACCTCGATCCCGCGGTCTTCTACAATATAGCGACTGTAATAACTACAGGCTGACTATGCTATACGACCTAGTTGAACACCACGTGAAGGGGCGTAAACAACTGGCGTAATAGTCCGGCGAAATCTGGGAGGCTGATAGGATGCGCCCTTCAGGGCATCAGGTGACTCCTCGCCTTCGCGCGCTTTCCGCGCAGGGGTGTCATGTGACTCCTCACCTTCGCGCGCTTCTCGCGTAGGGGAGTCATGTGACTCCTCACCTTCGCGCGCTTTTCCACGCAGGGGTGTCATGTGACTCCTCGCCTTCGCGCGCTTCTCGCGTAGGGGAGTCATGTGACTCCTCACCTTCGCGCGCTTTTCCACGCAGGGGTGTCATGTGACTCCTCACCTTCGCGCGCTTCCCGCGCAGGGGTGTCAAGTGACTCGCCTCGCGCGCTTTCCGCGCAGGGGCATCAGATCCTATCGCCTTCGCGCGCTTTGTGAATTAGACAAACATGTCCTCTACACACAAGGCGCCGCCGATGTTATCATGTGAATTATAAAAAGTTCACTACACACTGTAGCCGCTGATAAGGGGCTGTTACCATGTGAATTATAAATGTCCTCTACCCACTGTAGCCGCTAATGAGGGGCTATTATCATGTGAATGAGAGGTTGTCCCGATCACACGGTAGCCGCTAATGAGGGGCTATTATCATGTAATGAGAGGTTGTTCCGAACACACGGTAGCCGCTAATGAGGGCTATTATCATGTGAATGAGAGGTTGTTCCGTACACACGGTAGCCGCTAATAAGGGGCTATTATCATGTGAATGAGAGAGGAGCGATTGTGCTTTGCAACAGCAGAACGCCGCTCTGAGGCGGGGGCTGCATGCTTACACAGTGGGTTTTTCCGTGCAGCATCTGCGGCGACGTGAGATCCCTTTGCTCCCGCATCTGCCCTCGGCTCTCCGCACCGCCATGGAAGGGGGGCGTGAGAAGCCGGGCTGATGTCTTGTCCTTGCAGGTTCGACGGTGAGAGGAATGCGGACATTTAGTCGGCATGAGCTCATCACCTGAGTCCCGAAGGTCCACCGCTGATCAGAGGGCAGACGGACTACCTTTAAGAAATGTCATACTCACCTGAACGCTGCAGAGGAGCAGCCATGAGGCCTGCCCTCGAATGAGCGAACCTAACCGTGAGCTGAATATTTTAAGCCATAACCTAGGTTCAGCAAAGTGAAGAAAAAGATTCTGACGTATTTGTCGCGGGCGCTGCATTTATACTGCCTCTCGAGCTCGTCATATTTGCATGCTTCGCGACAATTGGCCAGTCATTGACTGGCGTGAGCCAATAGGTCTTCAGGAAAGGTTGGAGGGAAGGAGTTCCCATAACGGAGAATTCTCCGTGATGTCTCGTGGAAGCTCGAAAGGGAACCAGACCCCGTCATATTCTGCTGAAGTTGAACTCAAAGGAATGAAGTGAACCCCTGGCCATATTCATGCTCTATTATGCAGTGTTAGCTGTGTTTGCCTCGGGAGACCGAACTAGCAGCTTATAACATCTCGACATCGCCCTTCGCAAGCATGTAGAGATAAGGTAAATACTTACATCATTGCATTGGTGGTTAAAATGAAGCTTTGGCGGTTTAGCAAAAGGTTTTGCACAAACGAGCCAAAAAGACAGTGGTGCAGGGTGTGCAATATCATCTGAGATAATATAGTAATTGTTGTTTTAACGATGTGCGATTTTACATTATCAGTATTTTGCCAAAAACCAAACAAATCACTCTAAACAGTGTGCCGTGAAATCTAGTAACATTAGATTAGACTAATCCGCGTGCATATGGAGTGCTTTCTTTCACTGCGTGATTCAGTGTTAAAATGCGTTTAAGAATGATCACAAAATTGAAGATATAGAAGCAGAAAATGTATATATTTATATAATTTAATATAGTAAGTCAACATCACATGAAGAATGCCGTTTTTCTCAAAAAAATCACAATGATTAGGCCTGTAGTTTTGCTTTTTACAACAGTTCAAAAAACAAGAAGTTAATTAAGAGACTTGCGTTTTAGACACCATATTGCCTGTTTTTGCTCTATTTCGACAACAAAAATAATACCAAACACATCCATCATACACAGTTTTGCGTCTCTGACTCTGAGCAATGACGTGTTTTGTTCCTGAATGAATTAACCGTTTAAATGATTTGTTCAATCGCAATGACTCACTTATCAGTGACTTGCTGACACCTACTGGTGGTTCTAATTTAACATTTAAAGTATCTTTATATTTTTTTATTTCAAATGACTATTTAACATTTGTGACCCTGGCCTGGAGCACAAAACCAGTCTTAAGTCGCTGGGGTATATTTGTAGCAATAGCCAACAATACATTGTATGGGTCAAAATTATACATTTTTCTTTTATGCCAAAAATCATTAGCATATTAAGTAAAGATCATGTTCCATTAATATATTTTGTAAATTTCCTACTGTAAATATATCAAAACTAAGAGCTTAATTTGAACAACTTTAAAGGAGATTTTCTCAATATTTGGATTGTTTGCACCCTCAGATTCCAGATTTTAAAATATTGTCCGATCATAACAAACCATACATCAATGGACATATTATTTATTCAGCTTTCAGATGATGTATAAATCGCAATTTAGGAAAATGGACCCTTATGGTTTTGTGGTTCAGGGTCACATTTTATGTCTTATTTATATCAAAGCATTATTTCTGCATTTGTAACTGCAGGCTAAATGCATTCATGTCAGTGTGTAATACATCTATGCCACTTCAGATGAAGCTTCTGCATTTCCTCTGCATTGCAAAGATGAATTTTGTTGATACTGATTTAATTTCCCTGGTAACAGCCTAAATGTGTTATTATTCTAAATAACTGATTCCTTTAATTAAAAACACCTAGTTCGAGATTTATAGGCCCATATCCCAGGTGTGTCAAACTCAGTTCCTGGAGGGCCACAGCCCTAAAGAGTTTAGTTCCAAGTTCCAACCCTGCTCCAACACACACACCATGTAGTTTTCAAATAAGCCTAAATGATTAGTTTAGCTGTATCAGATGTGTTTAATTAGGGTTATATCTACACTGTGTAGGGCGGTGGCCCTCCAGGTACTGAGTTTGACACCTTTGGTCTATCCCATTTTTTCCTCCCTCCCATTGTTAAAATGTTACTAAGTAATTTTTACTCTGAGTAAATTTTAAATGAGCTACTTTTTACTTTTACTTGAGTATATTTTTAGACTGGTACTTTTACTTGTACTTAAGTAAAATTTCAGTAATGTAATGGTACTTTTACTTGAGTACAATATTTTTGTACTCTTTCCACCTCTGGGTCAGACAATGGCACACAGGTATACCGAGGACAAGACAAAAGAGTAGGCCAGTAAACAGGCATGGGTCAATCGATGGCAACGTAATCCAACAGAGCAATGCAAAGAGATATAATCCAGGTACACGCCAATACTCCAGTCAGGGGCAAACAGAGTCGTTTTTATTTGTTTAGTCCATATACTATATTCCCCTTCATCCCCCCTCCCATTTTTTATCACAAAATAAGACAGAAGATATATTTTATATCCTATCTATTGCCAAGTGTAATAAATGCTATCAATTAGCACTGCATTATTCAGAATCAGATGCTTTTTTATTGCCTGGAGGTGACTTGAAAACATACATAAACCATATATTGTCGCAATTATGTGTTTACTGTCTTCACGTTTCTTTTTATTCAGCTTAGCTACAGTAGAGATAGCTTTGGCGACAGCAATAGCTGGATTCTTGCTCGTTGTGAGTCGTAAAGTAGTAATAATAATAATAATTTCCACCTCCACTGCTCCTTGGACAAAGTGTTAGTTTTCGTCTTTTAGCTATTAGCACTCCTTTAGGCTATTGGCTGGGCTAATCAGAAGCCGGCCACAGTGACTGTTAAAGTATTTAAACTGCTTGGTCACTGCTATAAGTTGGGAGAAGAGGATTAGTCACCAGAAGAGACAGACGGCAGCGTACGTGTAAGTGTTGTAATACTTGTTTGTAGATCTGTTTAAATTATTTACTTGCTGCTAGGAAGGAATACATTGTTTCCTACCTATTTTCATTCTGAATTTTCATTGAGGTTTATATTTTTGATTGCACTTACTGGAAATTATAATTATTTCCACATCCATTGCTCCTTGGGCAAGGTGTTAATTTCGTCTCGAGCTATTAGTACTCCTTTAGGCTATTGGCTGGGCTTATCAGAAGCCGGCCACAGCTGTTTTCACTCTAGTCTCTTAATTAGACTGTGTATTTATTTGATGTCCGAGCGCTAACGTGAAAGCGTCTGCGGAAGCGTTCAGCCTCCTCATGTGAAGACCGATGAGTGTAAAGACTGACGACTTTTTCCTGCGCGACTTTACCAAAGCAACACACTTAAATATAATTTCTATCTTCCCTCACACTCTCCTTTGCTATCCTCTATCCTTCCAACTCTATCATGTGTTTCCAAACCATTCCGGTTGTCTCTCAACCACGCTCTAACATCACAGACGTAATCTTGCTAACCTGTGCCTATCTCTACATCTTCTACTACACCTCTTTCTTTCTCCATGGCTCTCTAGAATTGTCAGTCAGCTGTCAACAAAGCAGACTTAATTTCTGCTTTTTCTTTACAATCCACACTCAGCATCTTGGGCTTGACTGTAACCTGGATTCGTCCAGAAGATTTTGCAACCCCAGCTGCCCTCTCTAACAATTTATCTTTCTCTTACACCCCACGTCAAGTTGGCCGGGGTGGGGGCACTGGTCTGCTCATTTCAAACAATTGGAAATACTCAACCCACTCAATGCAATTACCTATGCAACTCATTTGAATCTCATGCGATTACTGTAATAGCTCCTATAAAACTCCAGATTGTGGTAATTTACCGTCCCCCTGGCAAAATTCTAGCCACTTCCTAGAGGAGCTGGATGGGCTGCTGTCCTCTTTTGTGGAGGATGGCACTCCACTCTTAGTCTTTGGTAATTTCAACATTCATCTAGAAAAGCCTTATGCTACAGACTTCCATTCACTCCTAGCTTCATTTGATCTCAAACGCCTTACCACTACTAACACGCACAAATCAGGCAACCAACTTGATTTAATTTACACACGCGATTGTAATGCAGATAACATTCTGGTACAACCACTACATATCTCTGACCATCTCTTCATTAAAATTTACATTACATTTTGCTACCCGGGTGCCACTAGCCCCCTTACCGGTTACTTTTAGACGAAACCTAATCTTCCTTTCTCCCTCCCATCTTTCCTCTGTAGTATCCTCCTCTCTTCCCTCTCCTAGCCATTTCTCATCTCTGGATGTGAATGCAGCTACTGAAACGTTATGCTCTTCCTTAACCTCTTGTCTACACAACATTTGTCCTCTCTCCTCCAGGCCAGCATGGACTGCCCCTTCTAACCCCTGGTTATCTGATTTTCTTCATGAACATTGAACCAGACTTCGAGCGGCAGAGAGAAAATGGTGCAAATCAAACGATCCGTCGGACCTGAGTAGGTATCAATCGTTGCTTTCATCTTTCTCCGCTGAAGTCCACACTGCCAAATCCTCACATTTCCAGAACAAGATCAACAGCGCTCCAGTTATGAGTAATCTCTTCAGAACATTAGATTATCTCATCTGTCCCCCTCCACCACCTCCAAACACTTCTATAACAGCTGATGACTTTGCCACTTTTTCACAGACAAAGCTAGAACAATCAGTAGTCAGTTTTCACCTCCACACACACAGGACATCCAACCAACCACATCCACTGCTCAAACTCCCATCTTCTCCTTCTGTCCCCTCACTGAGGGGGAAGTATGCAAACTTCTCCTCTCCAGCCATCCTACAACATGTCCTCTAGACCCAATCCCCTTGCACCTTCTCCAAGCAATCTCTTCCACACTCTTACCAGCTCTCACACACATTATCAACACATCTCTTCTCACAGGCATATTCCCCACTGCGTTCAAGCAAGCCCGGGTAACCCCACTGCTCAAAAAACCTACATTAAACACTTCTCTTATAGAAAACTACAGACTGGTCTCTCTTGTTTCATTCATTGCCAAAACACTCGAACGAGTTGTCTTCAACCAGGTCTCATTTTTTCTTTCACAGAACAACAAACTGGATGCTAAACAGTCAAGTTTCAGGAGTGGCCATTCAACTAAGACTGCGCTACACTCAGTCACTGAAGCCCTGCGAATTGCAAAAGCCGATTCCAAATCATCAGTCCTCATTCTGCTGGATCTGTCTGCCACTTTTGACACTGTCAATCATCAGATCCTCCTGTCCACCCTCTCATCCCTGGACATTACTGGGATTACACTTCGCTGGTTTGAATCCTATCTCACTGGTCGGTCTTTCAGGGTGGCCTGGGGAGGGGGGTATCAAAAGTACATCAATTGGTTACTGGGGTTCCCCAGGGATTGGTTCTTGGACCCCTCCTCTTCTCCACATACACTACATCACTGGGTCCCATCATACAGGCACATGGCTTCTCCTACCATTTCTACACTGATGACATACAGCTCTATCTCTCATTTCGACCAGATGATCCAACGGTAGCTGCACGGATCTCAGGCTGCTTGGCAGACATCTCGGCATGGATGAAAGAACATCACCTACAGCTCAACCTGGCAAAGACTGAGCTTCTTGTCTTCCCTGCCACTCCAAATCTACAGCATTCTACTTCTAAATCTACTTCACGATTTAGTTAGGTTCATTAACAATTACACCATCAACTTCGGCCAGAAATCTTGGTGTAATCTTTGATAACCAGCTGACCTTTAAAGAGCACATTGTAAAGAATGCTCAATCTTGCAGGTTTGTACTTCACAACATCAGAAAGATAAGGCCCTTTCTGACAGAGCATGTTGCACAACCTCTTGTCCAGGCCCTTGTCATTTCTAGGCTGGACTGCTGCAATGCTCTTCTGGCTGGACTTCCATCAAACACAATCAAACCTCTACAAATGATTCAGAATGTAGTGGCACGACTGGTCTTCAACGAGCCCACAAGAGCCCATGTTACACCTCTCTTTATCTCCTTGCACTGGCTACCAGTTGCAGCTCGCATCAAGTTCAAGACACTGATGCTTGCATATAAAACAACCACAGGGTCAGCACCCACCTACTTCCACTCACTATTACGAATCTACATCCTACATACATACAAAAACTTTCTAAATCGTCATCTTTCTCTCCTTCCCTTGCTAGCTTGTACTTATTTGAACATTGCCTAAGACTTGGTGTTATAGGCACTTCCTCTGTCTGTTTGCCTCTTCAAGATTAATCGCTTTATGTATTCCCCAATTGTAAGTCGCTTTGGATAAAAGCGTCTGCAAAATGACTAAATGTAAATGTAATCGATAATTCACTTATACTGCGTCGCTAAGACGATATGGGGGAAAGTGATTTTCAAGGCCTCACTGCTTGGCTGACTTCGCAGCTCCCCATAGCCGCCTTCAGCATCTGCAGCAACCACAGTCTCAGCGATCCCTTGCCGCCGTCCGGCAACATATTAAAGTGCATTTCAAAGAGCAATTTTCTCAGCGTTGTTGCAAATGCCGTGCTGTTACTTTCGCTCATGCAGGGTTCCCCTGCACATTGCTGACGGTCACAGTGTATTCAGCTCAACTTGTATTTACTGAGAGCAACACATGTGCCGGGCAGGGTGAACCAAGGAGCAGACATGCTGTCCTGGTGCAATATCCCCTCAGTGGAGTGGGTATTCCATCTGCAAACAGTTCAGAGAATCTTGGAGATCTTTGGGAAGCCCCATGACTGGCCCAACCTACTCCTTTACACTATTCCCCCAATCGCCCTGATCCCTCAGGTAATCAGGAAGCAAAACACACAAAGTTCTCCTAGTGGCCCCGCTATACATGTCCTTTATGTTCTTGGAGCTGTCTCAGCTGTTCATTAGAGCCCCATGGCCCATTCCCCTGAGATGGGACCTCCTCTCTCAGAATGACAGAATGATAGAGCACCCCCAGCCCAAGCTGTGAGCTCTGCACCTCTGGCCTCTCAGTGGGAGCCTGCTAGTCTCTTATAGCCAGACTGACGGCTGAAGGTCTGGAATAGATGGCAGCTTTTATTGTCCAAGATCCGCCCATTATGCCGTTTTACTGACATGTTAAACAACCAATCACAGTTCGTTTCGTTCAGCAGCATGTTTCAGGACGTGGAAATGTCGCCACAATAACAGACAGGTGTGTAAATCTCTCTGACGTATTTTAAAGATTCTATGACGAGAACTTTAAATATTTCACATACTTTTGAAAATTCTTTTACTTTTTCACATACTTTTGAAAAAAGTGCTCGTCATCACAGTTGTAAACACAACAGCTTTCTTCTTTCGTGAGGGGGTTTGGCGCCACAGCATCTTTGTTTCCAGGCGGAACGTTAAAGAACGTGACACACACACACTAGAGGTCTGCTACCCGACCCGAACCCGCGGGTCCCGAAATACTTTCGGGTTTCGGGTTAATGTTTAATGATAGCTTCGGGCTCGGGTCGGGTTCGGGTTTGTAGCTAAACCAAAACTATATGCAGAGGCTTCGCTGCTTTCATAGACGCACGCACACACATTGCACACAGATATCAGAGATCGCGCACAAACAGCACGGAAACTTTTATCAGTAAAATAGCTTCGACAGGCTACTGACTCGCAAGTCACAACCTTATATTTATCTGCAATGAGGCGGCAAAATCGCTGTTTTTGAAGTAACTAAGCCTCATTGCTTGTAGAGAGAGACGCGCAGACGCAGGTTCACATGCACGCGCAACATTCATACCCCCTTCTCTCTCGGTCTCTCTCTCTCGGTCTCTCTCTCTCTCGCTAATTCAAATAAACGATTAATGCATGCATTCAAATAAATACAATCTTATTTAAGATCTTATGTCTGATTTAAAGTAGACAGAATGCTAACGAGCCTTAACTGACAAAAAATGACCATAATTTGCACGGTGAAATAATTATCTTATTGTCCATACAAAATTCATATACTCGGCAGAATGTATGCGATCGCTGCTCCTGATGTTCACAAACTTTCATTACTGTTAAATGTTTGTGAAATGGCAGAGCCTTGATTAATCCGTTTCTTTGCACGCAATCGTGAAATGCAGCCTTTTTCCTTTATTTTTAGTTGGCTATTCGCTGTGGAGGGGGGGGGGGATTTCGGGTCGGGTTCGGGCTCTAAATTTAACTGTGCCGCTCGGGTCGGGTCGGGTTAGGTCAGACAATCTCGGGTACGGGCCGGGTTCGGGCTTCAGTTTTGAGCCCGTGCAGACCTCTAACACACACACGTCTCCTGGAAATCCTGTATAATCTAACCAATCCGATAAAGACTTCGAAACACCTGAAGTGTTTCCAGATAAGTGTGCCATATGCATCAGACATTTAGCCAATGGTCCGTGGGCGTGACGTCTGAGGCTGAGACTAGGAGCCTGCAGACCTCCCCGAGAGCATTGTAAATCCACTCTCTCAGGATAGAACCCATTTACGCGATGTCTCTATGCCCTTAAATGGTCTGTCTTCTCCACCTGGTGCACAACCCACGGCAAAGACCCAACCTCCTATGACATATCAGTGATATTGTCCTTCCTCCAAGACCTACTGGATAAGGGTCATTCCCCATCCACTCTCAAGGTCTATGTAGCAGCTACAGCAGCTTCTCATGCTCCTATAGCTGGCCAATCGCTTGGCAGGAACAATTTAGCTGAACCCGCCTAACCCCTATACCGTCCCTACATGGGATCTCCCCACTGTTCTGAGGGCTATTAATAGCCCGCCCTTTGAGCCGCTACAGTCGACCGACTTTCGGCAAAAAAAAAAAAGTCACTCCCCAGTTTCTCTTCCTACAAATTAAAGGTCACTATGAAGTACCTTACAAAAAAGAAATACTACTAAATTGTCTGGCTTTAATGATAATTGCAATTTACATATGATTTATATACTAATAATATGATTGATATTATTATTACTCCATTACACACAAGCACTTTTAGTTTAACAGTTATTATAAAGTATTTATTTTAAATTGATATTTAATTTAAATTAATATTAGTATATACAGATAATATGTAATATAAATAAGTGGTAGAATCAATATATAACACTTTAAAAATGGCTACACGTGACCTTACAGTTTAAGTCTTTATCACTATGTATTATAAACTATAAAGTAACTTCACAAGTTTCACTTGTGATTGAACTGATAGAGCAAGATCATTTCCTTTATTTGTACTCTTTCATGGACAAGTACTTCAGTGGAAATGCGTTTAAATTCCTCATATTCTTTAATCTCTTAACCTTTAACAAAAGAGTTTTGAATCTCGCTGGCTCTCTTGTGTGAAGTGAATCACACTTGCTTTGTGTTGTGATTGGCTGTTCGCCTCTGATGTCACACATTCATGTGCATGCGCTCCATTAACTGAGGATCAAGCCCTGGAGTAGGTCTCCATTGCGCTTCTGAACACTCACACACTCACCCACCCAAACAACCTCACATCTTGCTCTGGAGAGCAGATGGGCTGTAGAGCACAGACAATCGTTTCCCTGTTGCACACCAGGTTGAATCCATTAGCTGACAGATTAATCTAGAGGTCACACTGGCCAGCAAGAGGAAAATCACCCAACATCATGCTGATTAATGATGCAGTATATCTCTGAGAATAACTTAGTGATACATCATACTGCAGGAATCAATACAGTTTCCAATTTCCACAGAACAACATGCATTTCTAGCCACGCACTGAGGTTTATTGACATGCGAAAGACAAATGGCCTCCCCAAAGAGACGGAGAGAAAAAATGTCCTGATGAAGCCTTCATTGGAATTTAACGAAAAAATTGTATTGTTAGTTTGAAGGTTATATTGCATATTGCATATCTTGTGTTTTTTGTATACCTGGATGGATTTGAAGTTTTAATGTAAGACTTGCTTGAGTGTTTGCTTAGGCAGCTGTTTACCAAGACATTGTTTGACCATTGGCCTGGCTGCAAATATGTTGTACGGGCCTCAGTACACTTCCAAGACGACTGCAAAATGGCTTACAATAATGTAAAATAAGACAAAACAAGCTTTAAAATAAGTTAAAGATCAAAATTAAGGCACAACATTTTTGTCCTTTTTATTTCTTTTTTTAATGTTGTCGTTGTTACTTAAAGGGCATATTCTTTATTTGACCTTTTCTTTAGTGTATAATATAGCCATGCATATAAACAATCTGCCAAGTTATAGAGCACAACGTCTGGTTAAAAAGGATATCATCTCTCAAACAGAAAACACTTGCTTGAAACACACTGGCTGCATCTGAAAGACAGACAGACCGATAAAAAAGACAGCTTTCTCAAGTCTGAACAGAGCACAAGATCTCAAACGTTGCTGGTGTGGAATCAAAGTGTTTGCAAGATTTAGCAAGACTTTGAAGCTCTCATCCTTCAAGTAGACTTCTGCAACAGAGCTTTCAACCAACACATCTGACATCACAATAGATATAAAGCTTTATAATAGATAGGAACATATTTATAAAATGGATAGTCTATATGCAGATGATTTGAATGACCTTTAAGTATTTACGCGTTCTAATCACCATCATGAAAATGACTCATTTGTTTCTGGACTAATAAAGGAGAATACCTATATCCTACAGCACTTGTTAAGCACTGGGAAACAATGCATTTGAAACACCTGAAACCATTTTGCAAATATCAAAAAGAGGGGGTTTTGTTGTTTATAAGGGATCAAAAAATTTCACCCTAATGCTGAATGTAACTGTGGCGAGGGGGGCGTGGTTCAGCGAAGTCTGCAGCGGGAGAAAGACTCAGGAGACAGCGGTAAGTAAGTGGGTCAAGTGCAAAATGAGGATCACCTGTGTCTGATTGCAGTAATTGGCGTGGAGACCGGATAAAAGCCGCCGTGGAACGGCAGTTCAGAGAGAGAGACGGAGTGAAGACTCAGGCGCATGAGCTGTCAGAGAGAAACAGTCGGAACGAATACAGAGAGTGATCGCTGAGACAACCGAGAGAGTTGATGTTTCCGGGTGACGCAGAGTGCGCACCTGTGTGAGTTTATCTGTGTTAATAAAAACACCTGAGTCTTCACGAGCCAACCCTGTCCGCTTCCTTCCTTCCTACGAACTTTGTTACACTGGTTGCCGAAACCCGGGGAAGGAAGCCGGAACGCCGCTGCCATCATGTCCTCACCATCGGGATCGCCATTTGCGGATGTCATCCAGTCGCTCGCGGGACTCCACCAAGAACATCACAAAGCGCTGATGGACATGAGGGCAGACCAGGAGAGGAGATTCTGTGCCCTCGTCCAGAACCAGCGGGAGGACCGCGAGCTGTTCCGGAGCTGGATGGACCGGGAGGTTCGGGCCGGTGAGAATCCAACAGTCCCGGCCCCGCCCACCCACATGCCGGTACAGAAGATGGGGCCGCAGGATGACCCGGAGGCGTTCCTCGACCTCTTCGAAAAAAACCGCGGCGGCATGTGGGTGGCCACAAACGGACTGGCCAGTGCGCCTCATCCCCCTGCTAACCGGGGAGGCGCAGTTGGCGGCGCAGCAGCTGCCAGTCCAGAACCTCCTGGTCTACGACGACCTGAAACGAGCCATCCTCCAGCAGGTCGGCCGGAGCCCCGAGCAGCACCGCCAGCGCTTTCGTTCACTGGAGCTGGGGGAGAACGGCCGGCCCTTCATGATGGCTCACCAGCTCCGGGACGCCTGCCGCAGATGGCTGTTGGCCGGGGAAGGCGGCGTCGACTATGTCATCGACCAGGTGGTGCTGGAGCAGTTTATTGCGCGGCTCCCTAAGGAGACCGCGCAGTGGGTCCAGTGCCACCGCCCGGCGTCGCTGGATCTGGCCATCCAACTCGCCGAGGACCAGATGGTGGCGTGCCATGGGGTTGGCGAAACCCTACCATCCGTCTCTCTCTCTCTCTCCTCCCCTTCTGTGTCTCCCCCTATCTTCCTTCCCAGGTCCCGTGCCGGCGTGGTTCCTCGAGCCCAGCCTCGATGGAGAGGAGGACCGGCACCGGAGTCGGCGGCCGTGAGAGCCCACGCCAGGGAGGCGGGGTCAGCCAGCCCGAGCTCCGCGCTCATTCCCGTTCCTCCGGGGTCTCCACGCCAATTCCTTGTCCCACTTCCCGCCACTAGGGTGGCGGGGAAGCCTGGGCCGGCCTGTTGGCGTTGCGGGGACCCGGGCCACTTCATCGATCGGTGTCCAGTGATGGAGGTGGGGACACTGGTCCGGGTTCCGGACGCCCCACAGGCTGCCCCCGATCAAGCTGGCGGGTACCAAATACCTGTGAGTATTAGGGGGGGTACTTATTGGGCTTTGGTGGATTCAGGATGTAACCAGACCTCGATCCATCAAAGCCTAATTCAGCCCGAGGCATTGGATAAGAGCTGCATGGTTCGGGTGAGGTGTGTACATGAGGATGTGGTGACATACCCAGTAGTGCTGTTAACCATCCAATTTCGGGGGCAAAAGCATAAGGTGGAGGTGGCAGTTAACCCCCGCCTCCGGCATCCGCTGATTTTGGGAACCAATTGGCCAGCGTTTAAAATTTTATTGGGAGTTTTGTGTGTGGATGCCTCCTGCGGAAAAGAGAAGCCGGAGGGGGAGGCGGCCGTGCGAATGGGAGAGGCTGAGCCAGGACCCGCTGAGGCGGCACCAGGGGAACGGAGCGCGGTCGAGAGGCTAATCCTCACGGAGCGTGATGATTTTCCCCTGGAGCAGTCCCAGGACGAGTCGCTGAAAAACGCGTTCGACCAGGTCCGTTCCATTGACGGCCGGCCTCTCCAGTCCGCACGGCCCCCTTCCTATCCCTATTTTGCTATATTAAAAGATAGGTTGTATCGAGTGACGCAGGACGCTCAGTCAAAACAAGATACAACCCAGTTGTTGGTACCAAAAAGCCGTCGGGAAATGCTTTTCCAGGCGGCTCACTGTAATCCTATGGCAGGGCATCTGGGTCAAGCAGCGACACTGAACCGTTTAATGGCCCGGTTCTTTTGGCCGGGCATTCACGAGAATGTACGCCGGTGGTGTGCGGCTTGTCGTGAATGTCAGTTAGTGAATCCCCCGGCCTCCCCAAAAGCGCCTTTGCGCCCCCTTCCGCTAATGCAGGTCCCCTTCGAAAGAATTGGTATGTACCTCATCGGGCCATTGGAACGGTCAGCACGAGGGCATCGGTTTGCATTAGTTCTGGTGGATTATGCAACCCGATACCCGGAGGCAGTGGCGCTCCGCAACATTTCCGCAAAGAGTGTAGCGGAGGCTCTGTTTAGTATGATCTCCCGGGTGGGAATCCCGAAAGAGATTCTCACCGATCAGGGCACGGCGTTTATGTCACGAACCATTCGCGAACTTTATGAGTTGTTGGGAATTAAGTCGATTCGCACCAGCGTCTATCACCCACAAACGGACGGCCTGGTGGAACGATTTAATCGTACGTTGAAAACAATGATTCGAAAGTTCGTTCACGAAGACGCCAAAAATTGGGACAAATGGCTGGAACCCCTTTTGTTCGCTGTGCGCGAGGTCCCGCAAGCCTCCACGGGGTTTTCCCCCTTCGAGCTCCTGTACGGCCGCCAGCCCCGCGGGGTTTTGGACGTCCTGAGGGAGACTTGGGAGGAGGGACCTTCGGAGAGTAAAAATGAAATTCAGCATGTGCTGGACCTGAGAACAAAACTCCACACTTTGGGGCAGCTCTCCATGGAGAATTTGTTACAGGCCCAGGACAAGCAAAGCCGGCTATACAATCGGGGGGCCAGATTACGCAATTTCACGCCGGGAGATAAAGTACTTGTGTTACTCCCTACCTCTAGCTCCAAATTACTCGCCAAGTGGCAAGGACCGTTTGAGGTCACACGGCAGGTAGGGGATCTCAATTATGAGGTGGTTCGAACGGATCGGAGCGGGGCACGTCAGATTTATCACCTCAACCTCCTTAAAAAATGGAACGAGGTCGAGCCGGTGATGCTGGCGATGGTAGTAGGTAACGAGGAAGATCTCGGGCCAGAGGCGAGCCTCAAAGTTCCATCACTCACTCTGGCCCCGGGGGGGGGGATCACCTCTCACCCTCCCAGCTCACCGATGTAGCCCGGTTGCAAAGAGAGTTTGCGGACGTGTTCTCGCCCCGGCCCGGTCGAACCAACCTTATTCAACACCATATTGAGACCGAGCCGGGCGTGGTAGTGCGCAGCCGGCCGTATCGTTTACCGGAGCACAAGAAAAAGGTGGTCCAGTCAGAATTAGAGGCGATGCTAGAGATGGGAGTGATAGAAGAGTCCCGCAGTGACTGGGCGAGCCCGATCGTTTTGGTACCGAAAACAGACGGCTCGGTCCGATTCTGCGTGGATTATCGCAAGGTGAATGCGGTGTCGAAATTCGACGCCTATCCAATGCCGCGGGTTGACGAGTTGCTTGATCGGCTGGGTACCGCTCGTTTTTATTCGACGCTGGACTTAACTAAAGGATATTGGCAGATCCCCTTATGACCGTTATCCAAAGAAAAGTCAGCCTTCACAACGCCGTTTGGATTGCACCAATTTGTCACGCTTCCGTTTGGGTTGTTCGGGGCGCCCGCTACCTTTCAGCGCCTCATGGACAAAATCCTCCGACCGCACACCGCATACGCCGCTGCCTACCTGAATGACATCATCATCTACAGTCAGGACTGGCAGCGGCACATGGTGCACCTGCGGGAGGTGCTGAGAGCGCTGAGGGGAGCGGGACTAACGGCCAACCCAAAGAAGTGTGCGATTGGGCGGGTGGAGGTGCGTTATCTGGGTTTCCACTTGGGTCACGGACAGGTGCGTCCCCAAATTGATAAGACGGCAGCTATTGCGGCCTGCCCGAGACCCAAGACCAAAAAGGAGGTGAGGCAGTTCCTGGGGCTGGCGGGGTATTACAGGAGGTTTGTTCCTGACTATTCGGAGCTCACCAGCCCGCTGACTGACCTCACTAAAAAGGAGGTCCCAGATACGGTCCCGTGGACGGAGCGGTGCCAGCAGGTTTTCACCCAGGTAAAGGCTGCTCTGTGTGGCGGGCCGCTATTACACTCTCCTGACTTTTCTCTCCCCTTCTTGCTGCAGACGGACGCGTCGGACCGGGGGCTGGGAGCTGTCCTGACCCAGGAGATAGGGGGTGAGGAGCGCCCGGTGCTGTACATCAGTCGGAAGCTCTCTAAGAGAGAGACGATGTACAGCACCATTGAGAAGGAGTGTTTGGCGATCCGGTGGGCGGTCCTCACCCTCCGCTATTATCTCCTGGGACGGGAATTCACCCTCTGTTCGGACCACGCCCTTTGCACTGGCTCCACCGCATGAAGGATACCAACGCGCGGATCACCCGTTGGTATCTGGCATTACAGCCCTTCAAATTCAAGGTGATCCACAGGCCGGGGACGCAGATGACTGTAGCCGACTTCCTCTCCAGGAATGGGGGGGGGGGGGGCTGCAGGCCGGAGGGCTTCCCGGCCTGAGTCGGGCGGTGGGGGTATGTGGCGAGGGGGGCGTGGTTCAGCGAAGTCTGCAGCGGGAGAAAGACTCAGGAGACAGCGGTAAGGAAGTGGGTCAAGTGCAAAATGAGGATCACCTGTGTCTGATTGCAGTAATTGGCGTGGAGACCGGATAAAAGCCGCCGTGGAACGGCAGTTCAGAGAGAGAGACGGAGTGAAGACTCAGGCGCACGAGCTGTCAGAGAGAAACAGTCGGAACGAATACAGAGAGTGATCGCTGAGACAACCGAGAGAGTTGATGTTTCCGGGTGACGCAGAGTGCGCACCTGTGTGAGTTTATCTGTGTTAATAAAAACACCTGAGTCTTCACGAGCCAACCCTGTCCGCTTCCTTCCTTCCTACGAACTTTGTTACAGTAACATTATAGGTTATTTAACATATAACGTTGTACCTCTTAAATACGATTCATGTTAAAACAAGCAAACGTTGACCAGCCTCAGTATAAATCTAGCATCAGCATTAGTTCTGGCAGGTTACGTTAGTCAAGCTTGCATCAGCTGACTCTCAGCTGATCCATGTCTACCTATAGGGATGCGAAACCCATCACGGCACTCATATAAGGTCCATCAGTATTATCACCAGCTTAGAGTTGATCGATAGCTAATTACCCACCTCCATCCCTGACTCCTCCTCTTGTCAGTCAGGATTCAGCCTTCTGATTATCCTTTGAATCAGAAAAAATTCTAAAATGTTACATTAAATTATTGAACTTTAATGACATCTCTTACATTCATGTTGGTTCTGTTCTGTTTACCCTGGGGGTTATTGCTGATCTCCCTGCTCTTGTCCATGTTAGGCTGCATGGATGCGCAGGGAGTTCTTGCCCAGAACAGAACCATACCGCCAATCCAAACTATGCTAATTGTCAGTCATCTTTGACGATAGTTGCCCTAACAGAAACAGAAAATTACTGCAATAGATTATCTGCATATTGGTAGATATCAAAAAGGCCTGTTGTATTAACATGAGACAAGCAACAACAGACAGATGGTGATTTCAGCATTTTGTCATGAGAGGATCAAGGCCTATACTCAGCCTTCAATTTTTGAAGAGCAGCAGCAGTTCTTCAGCCTGGATTGAGATATGTGAAGGATGTGACATAGCTGGAACAAGCCTGTTCATGTTCTCAGCACGAGGATACGCACTTGATATGAACACCATGATTGAACTGCGAGCCAAGCAGGATCCAGAAGCTAAAGAGAGGAGAAAAGACACCACATTTCTCCTCTTGTTATCTTCTGAAAAGGTATCTTAAGTGTTTTTGGTGATTGCAGGATGAATTCTGAAACGACCTCTTGTCCATTTGGATCCAATACAGGGTCTAAAACTAGGGCTTCAACAAAACGTGAGCTATTTCTGAGCAACAGGATGTATTAACATTACACTGACAACACAGTGCCATCTGCTGGGGATGAATACAAACTTAAACAGTTGCTTCAGGAGATAATCAGTTGCTTGATGGAGCCTGTAAATGTGACTCATTAAAAGCTATTTTCAGAGAGATGAACCATGATGTCTGAAAATCAACACATTTTGTTACTATATGCTAAAAAATATATGAAATACCTAAAAGTGTGCCTAAAATGTGAGTTAATCAATATTGTGAGTTCTAGCAATATCGCACATACAATCATGCTGGTAATCAGATCAACATCATAATTGTGCTGCTGCTTTTACCAGTTACCTATCTATCTATTTTTGTTCCAGGTCTTCAAGCGACACACTGTAATTGTGCTAGCAAAGTTTATTTTTCCAGAATGAAGCATTAGAATGAAAGATTCAATGACTCACGCGTCACCACCTACCGATTGTTTTATTCCTGAATGAATCATTTGAATATTGAATCACTCATAAGACTCACTTGTCACCATAATTATAATTTTCTATATACCAAAGCATTTCTTTCCTTATGTGGAGGCAATTGGTCTCCATAGTCAAATAACCTACTGATGTGATTGCAACAACCTTCTGACAATGGCTGTCTCATGTGCACTTGGGGTGGTTAGATAGGTTGTGGAAGGGATGTGTTGAAATTATGAGATAAGTCAGCGATAAGAATAAGAAGTCAAAATTATGATGAACTAACAAATGCAGAAGCTTTTATCCAAAGCAACTTGCAAAAGAGGAACTAAAGCAACCTGTCAAAGAGCCAACAATATTTGCAATATACAACGGCAGGTTGATTAGCTATAAGTGAACTAGAGAAGAGGAGAAATTCAGGGAGGAAATATAGTTTATGTGAATGTATGTGCAGGTTCATGTATTGCTACATTGTGGGGACAAAATAATACCTGAGATTTGTTATTTTTCATTTTTTGTTCCCATGAGGATAACAGCATATAAATCATCCTAAATTATGTTTTTTGATAACTTAAAAATGCTGAAAGTTTTCTGTGAGGGTTATGTTAAGGGGTAGGGGATAAAATACAGTTTGTTCAATCATTATGTCTATGGACATAAAACATGGAGACTCTGTGTGTGTACATTGGTTTAAAGGGATTGTTCACCCACATATCTAAATTCTGTCATTAATTACTCACCCTCATGTCGTTCCAACCCCGTAAGACCTTCGTTCGTCTTCGAAACACACATTTGTGATGAAATCCGAGAGCTTTCTGACCCTCCATGGACAGTGACACAACTGACATGTTCAAGGCACAGAAAGGTAGTAAGGACATGATTAAAATGGTCCATGTGACATCAGTGGTTCGACTAATGTTATGAATCTAGGAGAATACTTTTTGTGCGCAGAAAGAAAATTGAATAAATATTTTTTTTAACAGTTTCTTCTCTTCCGTGTCAGTCTTCGACATGTGTTCATGAGAGCAAAACGACGTGTGTGTGTGTGTGTGTGTGTGTGTGCGTGTGTGTGATGCTGCTGACGCAGGAGCTGCTGTTCTGCTGTAGAACATCCATCTCTATTAATTCATCGTCTGTATATTCTGGATTAAATAAGTAAGGCTGGGGAAAAAATAGCAAGTCATCCTCTCTGTCAAAATCTTGAGACATGTTTATGAAGAATGTTTTATGTACAGCGTCTTCCGCTGCTTTTAAACAAGACGCAGCACATCTGGGTTCTACGTCAGAACAGAAACTGACACGGAAGAGAAGAAATTGTTAAATAAAGTCATTATTTTTGTATTCTTTTCGCAAAATTGACTATTAACATTTTTGGGTGAACTAAGCCTTTAAGGTGTGGGGTATGGGCCGGTTAAGTGCTTTCTTAAGAGATGTGTCAAAATTATGAGGGTCAGTTAATAGGATTAGGAAAAAAAAATATGCTTTGATAAATCATAATTATAACAAAAAGTCCAAATTATGACATGCTAACTCATAGTTATGAGAAAACAATGTCTTTGAAAACCATTTTAACCTTTCTAAAAATATATACACACACATATATATACACATATATATATATATATACACACATAGTAATAATAATAATAATAATTTGTTACATTTATATAGCGCTTTTCTAGACACTCAAAGCGCTTTACGTAGCAAGGGGGGGATATCTCCTCATCCACCACCAATGTGCAGCATCCACCTGGATGATGCGACGGCAGCCATAGTGCGCCAGAACGCCCACCACACACCAGCTTACAGGTGGAGAGGAGACAGAGTGATGAAGCCAAACATACACAGTCTAGTGCTGTCAAACGATTAATCGCGATTAATCACATCAAAAAAAAGCTTTTGTTTACATAATATATGTGTGTGTGTGTGTACTGTTAATTTACGTATATATAAATACACACACATAAAGTATATATTTTGAAAAAAACTACATGTATATACATGTATATATTTATATTATTATATATAAATATATTTAACATATAAACATAAGATATTTTTCTAAAATATATGCAAGCATTTGTTTGTATTTCTATACAAACCCTGGACCACAAAATCAGTCTTAAGTCTCTGGGGGATATTTGTAGCAATAGCCAAAAATACACTGTATGGGTCAAAATATTTTTATTTTATGCCAACAATCATTAGTATATTAAGTAAAGATCATGTTCCGTGAAGATATTTAGTAAGTTTTGTACCGTAAATATATCAAAACTTGATTAGTAATTTTGATTAGTAATATGCATTGCTAAGAACTTCATTTGGACAACTTTAAAGGTGATTTTCTCAATATTTAGATTTTTTGCACCCTCAGATTCCAGATTTAGGAATAGTTGTATCTCAGCCAAATATTGTCCGATCTTAACAAAGTATACATCAATGGAAAGCTTATGGAAAGATGGAAATGGAAAGATGTATAAAAAAAAAATCATCACCAAACACCAATGACATATGGGTACAGTCATTTCATACACTTCAGAACTGTTGCAACAGAGGTGGAAATATAATTTAAGTACATGAATCATGTTTCCATCTTTGTTGCCACAGTTTGGAAGTGTCTTTTTCTCTTCTAAAGAAGGGGGCGTCCCAGTACTTTTGTCTATATAATGAATGTACAAGTCATTGGTGTTTGGTGATGAGTTTTTGGCTCAAGATCTGCATTTAAAGTCACACCAGAGGTGTTCAGCTGTCTTTCTGCAGACCAGTCAAGTTCTTCCACACTGACTGAATCATCATTTCTTTTTGATTCTTGTCTTATACACAGAGACACTGTCATGTTAGAATAGAAAAGGGTTCTGTTCAAACTGTTGCTATAAAATGAGAAGCACACAATTCCCCAGAATATCATTATATGCTTAAACATTAAGATTTGTGCTCATGGAAATTACTAAAGTAGTCAAACCTGTTCATTAGAAGGGGGTGACCCAATACCTTTGGCAATATAATGTATCTAAACTAGAGTTTTGGAAAAAGTTTATTTTGCAACAGCAAACTGAGTTTAAAGCATGTAATGTGCTTGTAGTTTTGCAGACTTGGTATAAGAATTAGGTATATGAGTAAATGGTTTCACTAAGTGGGCCTCGAGTACCACTTTTAGTGTCCAAGCAATTAAAAATACTGTAAATCATTAGATAAAAAGCTGAAATAATGAGATAAGAAGCACAAATTCTGACAATTATGCAATGAAAAGTAATAGGATCAGAATGTATTATGTACCCAGTAAACACGCACACAATGTTTTTATCCCACAATTATTACTTAAAATATAGCAGTTTTGACTTTGATTTCATAATTATTATTTACCAAAGCATGATTTCATCTTAATTGTTTAATTTGCTTAATTACTTTTTATCTGATAATTGTAATGTTTTGCTTTCTTCTGGTGTTACAAGGTTTATCAGAAAAATAATAATTGGCTAATAATAATAACTTGTTTAAAATGGGTTGCAAATGCAGTTTCAATTTGAAGAATACTTACTGCAGAGATGCTGATCTCTGATCTGACACAAATCAACATGCTTTTGCTCTGCTCGGCCAATTAATCATCATTCATGTGCATTACTCGCATGTAAGCGTGTATTATTATCAGCTCATTTCATCACCGGATGTGGGAGGAAACCACAGGAGTTCACTTGCATCTTTCAAAGCATTTCAACACACACAGTCTCTTTCAGTTCAGTTTGAGGAAGGATTCAGTTCTTTGTTCTTGTTGATTTCGGTGGTCTCTACAAAGTGGGATATTTATAGAAGCAAACCCTCAACATCTACATGCACTTGTAATTATTTGGACCTAACAAAATTAAAAAATATCCTGTTTTGCAGCATCTTTAAGGAACATCATACAGCGCTCAAGCAGTAATCAGCAGGTGATTGACTTCACCTGTGTTCCTGTGTAAAGGCCTTTGAGAGTCCATGCAGGAAGCAGTACTGTTGACCAATGGGGATTGTGCCTGCTCTCTGGAGGACTGCAGCACACTGGCTGGTGGTTGAAGTGTTGCTGAACAGGAAGTTGCTGAGTAGAATTGAGAGAACTTCAACAGACATGAGGGTCTCTTATCGAACTCTAGTCTTGCTTTTCTTAGCAGGCTTATGCTCACTCGGTAAGAACTTTCCATTAGCTTTTCTTTTCATTATGTTTTTTTTGTAGATAAAGATGTTTACTTTTGTGTCTTTTCTTGTAAGGATGTACTACATGGTCTATCAAATCAAGTAGTTCAGCGTTGAATGTTCATTTGCTGTCTATGTGGAAACCTGTTTACATTCTTATTCTTTGACTTCAGAGAAAGTTTCAGTTCACACATTCGTCAGCAGACCGATCCCAGGAACTCTACAGAACGTCAGTAAGAATGACTCTGGGGTGAAGGAGGCCGTCCTGACTGGAACCTACTCCTTTAATAATAAATCCAACGATGCTTTCCTGTTCAAAGCATCAGCTGTTGATGACGCAAAGAGACAGGTATAACTCAACATGCCTATACGTCTCACTGTGTGTGTGTGTGTGTGTGTGTGTGTGTACATGCGTCACCCGGTCTCTGCTCTGCTTTAGATAGTCAAAGGCATCCGCTATATTCTGGAAGTGGAGATCTCACGGACCGTGTGCAGGAAGAGGGGCAGCACTGATGACCTCAACAACTGTCCCCTCCAGACCGACAGTCTGTTACGACAGGTACGTGTGCTTTTCTATAGAGCTAGAGAAGTTAAAATGGCTTTCAGCTTCTAAAGTAAAGCCAAAATAAGTGTTCGGATTTGTGTAGATTGCATAAAGGTTTCACACACAAAGAGCAATTTTTAGTCAGTTAAATTATTTTGGAGTGGAGCATAAGATCACTCACTCACTCACTCACTCACTCACTCACTCACTCACTCACACACACACACACACACACACACACACACACACACACACACACACACACACACACACACACACACACACACACACACACACACACAGTGTCAGTAGGAAATATAAGTTTACATTTCCAAACATTCATTTTGCCATTATTTGTAATAATGCAGTGAGTTTTTTGTTTGCACGAGGAGTCTGTCTGGAACGAGATGAAGAAACAGAACAAACTGAGACAGACTCAATCCAGAAGAACTGTCTCCAAGACACTTCAAGAACTACCTGCAGAACGACAGTACTGTTAAAAGTTTTGGGCAGTTTGGTAAAAATGCTGTAAAATGAGGACGCTGTCAAAAATAATGTAATAAATAGATTTTCTTTATCAATTAACTTCTATTAACTAAATTAAATCAACATTTGGTGTGAGCACCTTTGCATTTAAAGCAGCTTTTGCCCTCGGTGCACTTGCTCAGAGTTTTTCAGGAAGCTGCGCAGGGAGGTTTATTGAAGCGTCTTGGAGACAGTTCTTCTGGATTGAGTCTGTCTCAGTTTGTTCTGTTTCTTCATCTCGTTCCAGACAGACTCCTTGTGCAAACAAATATTTCCTACTGACACACTACAGCATAAGATAGAAATAACTGACTTCAAGCCATTGTTTAGTTGGTGAAAATACTAATAGCCTAAGACTTTTGCACAGTCCTGTATGTTTGTGACTGTTTGACTATATTTCAAAATGACATTTATTGCTGTGATCAAAGCTGAATATTCAGCATCATTACTCCAGTCTTCAATCTCACATGATCCTTCAGAAATCATTCTAATACGGTGATTCGATGCTTAAGAAACATTTATTATTATTATCAATGTTGAAAACAGTATTCACTGCTTTTTTTCTGGAAAACATGATACAATACTTTTCGAAAGAAAGAACGAAAAGCTACAAATGGCTAAATATTTAGCTTTTAATGTTGCAAATTTGACAATTTTAACAATAAATCAGTGGTCAGGGAAATAGCAAGAATTGCATAAATACTGTAGATGAATTAAAGTACACGATTGCCTTTCCCTTTAAATGTTTAACCTTGCAGACTACTTTGTACAGGAATAATAGTCAGTGCTGTTCAACTTAATACGAGTAGTTGAAACATGTCTCCCAGTTTGCGAGAATTTAATGAGAAAACTAAATCTTCTTTATAGGGTTCAGATCTGGACTGGCCAAAACTTGAGCCCGAGGCACTTGTTCTCATCTCTTTAGATAAAAAAAAATTAAACTGTGGGAAACAAGCAATTGTGCAAATTCTCCTTTACTCCAAAGCATTAATTGACCTCTCACAGCTCAGCAGCGTCAGCCACTTAAAGACTCCTCACAACATGACACATCTTCCTCCGTGATTCACTGTGATAGAGACGTGTTCATTATTGTATTTCTCACCAGATATTTAAAGACATCGCTCTGGAGCATCACCATGCAACTCGTTTTATCATGATTCATCACTCCACTCAACTCTAAATCAAACCTCCTATAAACCTCATTTTGTCTTTGATGCTTGTCTGAAGCAATGGCTTGTTAAGGGGAACATCTGCTTAATTCTTACTAATTTCTGGTTAAGATCATTAAAAGCTTAGCAACCCCCCCCCCCCCCCCAATGATTTCTGAAGGATCGTGTGACACTGAAGACTGTAGTGATGATGCTGAAAATTCAGCTTTTCATCAGGTTATTTTATGAGCATGTATATATGTATCAAGATAATCTTAAGTACAAACCCGATTTCAAAAAAGTTGGGACACTGTACAAATTGTGAATAAAAACAGAATGCAATGATGTGGAAGTTTCAAATTTCAATATTTTATTCAGAATACGACATAGATGACATATCAAATGTTTAAACTGAGAAAATGTATCCTTTTAAGGGAAAAATAAGTTGATTTTAAATGTCATGGCATCAACACATCTCAAAAAAGTTGGGACAAGGCCATGTTTACCACTGTGTGGCATCCCCTCTTCTTTTTATAACAGTCTGCAAACGTCTGGGGACTGAGGAGACAAGTTGCTCAAGTTTAGGAATAGGAATGTTGTCCCATTCTTGTCTAATACAGGCTTCTAGTTGCTCAACTGTCTTAGGTCTTCTTTGTCGCATCTTCCTCTTTATGATGCGCCAAATGTTTTCTATGGGTGAAAGATCTGGACTGCAGGCTAGCCATTTCAGTACCCGGATCCTCCTTCTACGCAGCCATGATGTTGTAATTGATGCAGCATGTGGTCTGGCATTGTCATGTTGGAAAATGCAAGGTCTTCCCGGAAAGAGAAGACGTCTGGATGGGAGCATATGTTGTTCTAGAACTTGGATATACCTTTCAGCATTGATGGTGCCTTTCCAGATGTGTAAGCTGCCCATGCCACACGCACTCATGCAACCCCATACCATCAGAGATGCAGGCTTCTGAACTGAGCGCTGATAACAACTTGGGTTGTCCTTGTCCTCTTTAGTCCGGATGACATGGCAGTCCCAGTTTTCCAAAAAGAACTTCAAATTTTGATTCGTCTGACCACAGAACAGTTTTCCACTTTGCCACAGTCCATTTTAAATGAGCCTTGGCCCAGAGAAAACGCCTGCGCTTCTGGATCATGTTTAGATATGGCTTCTTTTTTGACCTATAGAGTTTTAGCCGGCAACGGCGAATGGCACGGTGGATTGTGTTCACTGACAATGTTTTCTGGAAGTATTCCTGAGCCCATGTTGTGATTTCCATTACAGTAGCATTCCTGTATGTGATGCAGTGCCGTCTAAGGGCCCGAAGATCACGGGTATCCAGTATGGTTTTCCGGCCTTGACCCTTACGCACAGAGATTGTTCCAGATTCTCTGAATCTTTGGATGATATTATGCACTGTAGATGATGATAACTTCAAACTCTTTGCAATTTTTCTATGAGAAACTCCTTTCTGATATTGCTCCACTATTTTTCACCGCAGCATTGGGGGAATTGGTGATCCTCTTCCCATCTTGACTTCTGAGAGACACTGCCACTCTGAGAGGCTCTTTTTATACCCAATCGTGTTGCCAATTGACCTAATAAGTTGCAAATTGGTCCTCCAGCTGTTCCTTATATGTACATTTAACTTTTCCGGCCTCTTATTGCTACCTGTCCCAACTTTTTTGGAATGTGTAGCTCTCATGAAATCCAAAATGAGCCAATATTTGGCGTGACATTTCAAAATGTCTCACTTTCAACATTTGATATGTTATCTATATTCTATTGTGAATAAAATATAAGTTTATGAGATTTGTAAATTATTGCATTCCTTTTTTATTCACAATTTGTACAGTGTCCCAACTTTTTTGGAATCGGGTTTGTACAAATAGACTATATTAACAAACTGTCTCTTGAAGTTGTAAATCAACACTCATAAAAATGTTTTTTATTATATATTTTTTTCTCTTCTAGACATTCTTCTGTCACTTTGACGTCTGGTCCATTCCATGGATGAAGACAATGTCAACTACATATTTTAAATGTCGTTCAAATTATATATTCAGAAATGCGTTTTTCACCTGAAATGTCACGCTAATTTAATACCAAACTGAATGTGAAAATAAAGTGATTGGATACGATGTCCAGTGACCTTCAGTTCATGCTGAGCTTGTGTTGACTCTGAGTGTGAATTATTCAGTGAGCTTCGCTGGTGTTCAGAAGCAGCTTTACGCACCAGCAGTAGATCAGGGCCCGCAGATATTATGAGCAAACACACATCTATCGGGTTTGTATGAACAGATTTATTGATTTTTTTGACTACTCAATGTTATTGGAAAGTGCATGGCATACTTGTCCTAGATTCATAACTCCATATGGCCATTATAGGGGGTACATTATAGGGGGTCAGCATCCAATGGGACAGAGGCTCTCAACCGGATTTGTTTCAAAAGCCAGATTTGGAGTGGACATGAAGCAGTGATCATACTAAAGTGACAAAATTGTCCTAAATAAAAATAAATGCTTTTATATTAAACCACTCATCGATGTACATTTGAAAATGTAATTAATATATATATATATTAATGTTTAGTAAAACAACATCTGAACTTTAGTTTAAGGATTATACTATTTTTATTTGTAACACATTCAAATGTTTATCCACAACAAATTAGTTTGAGATCAAACAACCAAGTTCAAGACAAGATCTTACTTTTATCAGAAGGTTTAATTCAGTGTAACTTACGCTGACTTCATGGCCATCAAACTCACAGCTCTGGCGTTGCTTACATTATGCTGTATTGTTTAAACTACAGAAAATGTACTCGCCCTCAGGCTATCCAAGATGTAGAGGAGTTTGTTTCTTTAACAGAACAGATTCGATAAATGTAGCATTACATCACTTGCTCACGATGGATCCTCTGCAGTGAATGGGTGCCGTCAGAATGAGAGTCCAAACAGCTGATAAAACTCCACACCACTCCATCAATTAACATCTTGTGAAGTGAAAAACTACGTTTGTAAGAAACAAATCCATCATAAAAGCATTTTAACTTCAAACCGTTGCTTCTAGCCAAAATATCAATCCATAATCCATAATAACGCTTCCTCCAAGTCCATCCCCTGTTGTCCTCTCACATTAAAATACACCCACATATTTGTTGAAAACTGTTTAGGCTATTTTAGTTTGAAAAAGAGCAGATTTCTCTTCTGATTCAGACTAGACAACCTTTTCACTGGAGAAAATATTATGGATCAACAAATATTTTAGCCAGAAGAAACGATTTGAAGTTTGAAGTCTTGATGGATTTGCTTTTTACAAACAGTTTTTTGCTTCCCAAAACATTCATTAATTGACTGGAGCCAATTATTGTGGTGTTTTTATCAGCTCTCTCTGACGGCACCCATTCACTGCTCACCCATTAATGAGCAAGTGACGTAATGCTGCATTTCTCCAAATCTGATGAAGGAACAAACTCATCTACATCTTGGATGTCCTGAGGATGAGCACATTTTCAGTAAATTAATCAAAACATTTTTTGCTTTCTCAATTAGACAAGATTAATTTCATGTAGCACTGTTCTTTTTTTCCTCGCTGTTGTCCCATAAAGTGCGCCACAATCCACCAGTTGAGAAACACTGTTACTGTAGATGACTATATTATTGCTGATAATTCTCACAGAAATCATATAAATATGAGTGGAAAACACAGATACTTGGGTAAAGGTGTGGTAAATACTATAAAGCCAGCAGCTTTTATAATCATTTCAGCAACATATACAAATAATAATGATGACGACACATAAGAACAAAATGTATACTTTCAACCACTCAATTCAAAATAAACCAAAACATTTTTTAAGCCAGAGATAATTATAGCGGTGTGTTTCAGGAGATTCATTTTATAATGAAATGATAATACCCTTTCACTTCCCTCAAACAGCATCTCTATGCAGAAATGATTATTGTTGTTACCAGTCGTCTTGTTTCATATCACAGTGCCTTAAAAATAAAACTGTTGACAGCTCTATTTAAAGAGCCAGACGACATTCGGTGCAAATAAAACAAGTACAGAAACTGCATAATTTCTGTCATAAAGGGAAGAAACAAAAATAGTAATGGCACATCTTTTGATTAAAAAACAGCCTGCCAGAGAGCTTATTATGCACCGCGAATATCTAAAAAAGAAAGTCGCCCACATGGGTTAATGGAGCAAATAGACTGTCATCTGTCAGAGCTAAATGAAGAGAACGGTGATCAAATGAAGGGACTGCGTTTGTTCAGTGTTGACTGTAATAATAAGTATTCTTGTTGATGTTTGCCAACGTTAACTGCTTCTGAATCTGTTAGTTTGGAAGCCAGGGTGAAATGACTAGAGCATCTGTTAGGCTCGTGACGTGTTTCACACTTTGCTCAGATCCAGCTTGCACAGATACGGCGAGCGGAAGGAGCCCAGGTACAGGTGGCCGTCGTACTCGTGTGCCTCGCTGATGTAGGCCGCCACCATGCCTTGTGGGTCGTGGAAGCTGCGCACGCACGTCCCTCCGTCCTGCAGCTCCACCACCAGACTGTAGCGCGGCACGAACTTCAACAGAGTATCCTGACTGAAGAGCTGAAGACACAGTCACATTCATTTTAGAAATAAATATGCAGTAGTAGGATGGAGTACAATAAAATGACAATTTTTTTTTTTAAACATCATTTTTATGAACAATTAATTTTATTGTTTTAAATGTCTGTCCATTTGAAAAGTGATTTATGTTACATTTAATTACATTTTAGACCATTTAAAAAAACATTGACTATAAATGTCTGTCGATTTGTCTTTTTGAAATTTGATCTATTTTACTGTTACATTTAACACAAACAACTAAAACATCTACTGCATGAATGTCAATATGAAGCGCTATTTAATGCCATTTTAAACTATTTAAATAAACATCTACTGTATAGATGTGTATTTAAGGTGACTTATTTGTTATTTTACGTTTACATACAAAAATGTGTAACTTAAATACAAATCTATAAATATTTCATAGATTTAAATATAATTTGTCATTTGAAAAGTTTTTAAAAATGAATCAAATAATAATCATTAATAGCTATACCTTAAATATGAGCTTCTTTAACCAGGGTCTTTGAGACAGGAAGTCAAGCATGGAGAAGCCAGGGTTGGGTCGCACAGCGGACATGGCAACCCAGTATCCACCGGAAGAACTGCGCCGAATGTTGTCAGGAAATCCCGGGAGGTTGTCTATAAACGTATCCATGCCTCCTTTATTGAGACCAGACACATGAACTCTGTGAACAGGAAGCAAATATTCAATATGCAGCAGTGACAAACTGATATATCAGCTAATCCCATAAATAAGTCTGTGGTTCAATCAACATTGGAGTTATTTGCAATGTAACACTTTTGGTTCAAATTCATCAGCACCCCTCAGTTAATCTATGAGAAGAGTGAACATACAAGTCCTGATTTAACCCGACCCTCCCAGATGAGCACGGGCTTACAGCACATTCATGATAAAGCCTCTGTGGCACCGAGACCACACTCGCTTGAGTAAGAGAAACATGCTATGCATCTCTCCACACAGGAAGCTTAATAATGGAGCCTGTTGCCTTGGCAACTGCATGCACTCATCATTTATCCAGGTGCCTCGAGCATCAAGAGCAGTGAATAAGCACTACGTGATTCAAGAATTCAGCTGTGAGAGGTGATAAAGAAGTGACGGGAGACTGAAAACAAATCAGCCCGAAAGCAGGAACAGAATGTATTACCGATGCGTAGAACAGGTATTTATTAGTCAGATTTGTATTAGAAAGCAAACATGAGCATCTCTTGCATTGAGGGATGGAAATATACTAGTGTTCAAAAGTTTGGGGCGATATTTTGATGTTTGTGGGGGAAGAAAAAGTCTCTCATGATCCCCAAGTCTGCATTTATTTGACTAAAAATACAGTAAAATCTGTAATGTTGAGAAGTATGAGTAAGAATTTAAAATAACTTTTCTATTTGAATAAATTTGTAAATGTAATTTATTCCTGTGATATCAAAGCTGAATTTTCAGCATCATTACTCGTCTTCAGTGTCACATGATCTTCAGAAATATTCTGATATGCTGATTTACTGCTCAAGAAACATTTATTATTATTATTAATGTTTAAAACAGTTGTACAGCTTATTAATATTTTTGTGTAACTGTGACAAACTGCCATTCAAAAGTTTGGAGTAAGATTGATTAAAAAAGAAAAATTAATTTATTTATTCCACAATTTTTTCAATTCTACAAGGATACATTCAATTGATTAAAAGTGACAGTAAAGACATGTATAATGTTAGAAAACAAATCTATCTTTTAAAACTTTCTTTTTATCAAAGAACAATAAAAAAATGTATCACAATTCTCAAAATGTATAACGCAGATTGTTTTCAACATTGATAATAATCACATCTGTTTCTTGAAATGTCTTAAATAGAAAGCTTTTCTTTTAAATTGTAATAATATTTCACCATATTTCAGTTTTTACTGTATTTTTGACCAAATGAATAGTTCAGGGATAATAACATCCTATGTTTTAAATAAAATAATAAAAAAGAAACATTATACAAGTCTCTGAACAACTAACGAGCAAGGTAACCGAATGTAAACCGTTCAGTGAACATCACCTCCTGATTCTGGCCATTGTGGTTTCAGTCACCAGAACAGACTCCTCATCGGGGAAGAGCTGGATGCCGTTTGGAAACCTCAGGTTCTCCATCATCACAGTCACTTCCTTAGTCTCTATGTCATACTCAAGAACACTGAAACAACCAAATGAACATCAGTCACTGTACAAAAACATCATTCCCTATGAAAACAATCAGCCATTCGTAAAATGCACAATGTTCAAAATAATAAAGCTGTAAAGTGCAAAAACCCGTAATAAATCCGATGTGCCAGTGCATTTTTCATGTCCCAGTTACCGTCCGTCTGCCGTGGCTTCCATGATCAGGAGCATGAAGTCTCTGCGCTGCCATCTGCTGCTGGAGTCAGTGAAGTACAGCTTTTTCCCATCCTGAGTTACATCCAGATCATTGACAAAGCCCAGACGGCGTCCACCAACCATCCTCCCTGTGCTCAGCAGAGATTTGACCTCTCCTAACAACCAAAAACAGACAGAGCGTCGTTTATGTTTAGTTTTTTGGAGAAAGACAAATGTGGACACTATGAACTATTGTTGGATGACTGGTGGGAAGATGCCTCGATTGCTCCAATTGTGTTCAGTTGGGAAGAAATAAAAAACACTTACAGGTTTTGGAAAAACATGCAGGTGAATGACTAACGGCAGATTTGTATTTTTGAACGAATTATTAATTTAAATGAGTAGAGACCTTAAAAAGCAGAATATGTGGGTTCCCTTTCCTTACCTGTGACAGGATTGACCTCAAACAGTCCCAAATAGGCATCAGCTACAAACAAGGTGCCGTTGGGCCCCAAACGGATTCCCAGAGGACGTCCACAAGTGTGTTCATACTCTCGAGAGCCTTTGAATCAGGAAACATGGACATCCAACACTAATGATAATAGCATTTGACATTGGAATTATTTTAATTAATTATAACAAATCAACAGGAGGCAATTATTACATAAATCTACTGTTGTTAAATAATGGTGTCTGACAGAACAAAATGCTTGAGCTAGTCAATAATTAATATTCCAAGCACATTTTATGTTTGTTTTCACTGTCAGCAGTTTTCAACACAGCCATGCTAAAGGAACGAGCGTTTCCACTGTATCAAATGCCTGTCCTACTGTCATAAAACTATACTTTCTTATTATTTCCATAAAACTATACTCTATACTTCCATAGAACATAAAAAACATCTCCGTGCAGGGCTTTAATATGTTACATTTCATTAACGCACTTCAGCTTTGCTATTAATGTAATTCACCAGTGAAATAAACAAATACATAATAAAACTATATGTGTATGTGTGTGTGTGTGTGTGTGTGTGTGTGTGTGTGTGTGTGTGTGTGTGTGTGTGTGCGCGCACGCTTATATGTGAGTGGAAAATATTAAATTAGACAAAACGTGAATAAATACTACAACAGTATATACAAAATATATAAATAATATAAATTAAATAGAAATACAGATTTAAATAAACAATGGCTAATAAATGAAAATATAGGTTTTTATCATAAAAATATTTGTATTAAAATTGTAATATATAATTTGTATTTTATTTAAGCACATACACTAGTCATGATTCATATGGTGGTCATAATTTCAACATATATAAATACATATAAAAGAAGAATCTGGAATGTATCTATGACCACCAACAAAGTAATATCTAAAAATAAAAATACATGTTCCAACAACATCATTTGTTAGATTTACATGTATTCTTTATCAAACGTTAATGTTACAGTTTCCTAAAGTTAAAGATTCATGGCTTGTGCAACAAAACCAAGGACCCACATTACAAAGCGTGAGGAAATAATCCAGTATATCTGCTTCTCTTACCACATGGTGGCCTGCCAAGTGTTGCTATTATATTAATGTTCCCTCCCTCGATCTTGACGATCTTTCCATCAGCTGTCCCAGTGTACAAAACATCTGCAAAGCAAGAATGATTCAGAAACATTACAGGCTGTCATTAATGCATACCATATCAACATTTTAATTATTCAGATTTAGTTATTACAGTTTCTAAATGAACCAATCTTAAGATCTTCATACTTCCTTTTATATTGTCGCACGTAATACACAAATGCCTAATCAATCACACCGTCCCAGTCAGCTCAACTTTCATCTAGTTTGACCTCACGCAGTCTATTCCTCAGTGCACACACAGCTGGGACAAACTGGGTGAAAGGTCACGCTTGGACTGCATTGTAAATACTGACCTCCAATGTTAGCAAGAGATTCTGGGCCGATAAGCCGCTCCTCAAACAGCCGCTCTGCCTGTCTGAGTTTTAGGTTGGGCTCGTAACAGCCAGTCATCAGAGGTGGTTCACTGAGACTGATTATTAAACACAAGAGGGGAACACACAAAGAAAGATTCGTCAAGTCTCTGCAGGGAGAAGACTGCAGGAGACGAAATGTCCTACATATCAACTGCAGAGGCATCAATTATTAACTATTGACAGAGCCAAAAGAGAAATTAGGAAGCAGTGTGCAGGGACTTGGCTTAAGATTAATATTTATATTGGATTTGGACAAGAACATTGTGGTGGCAGATCAGATCAGAACCAAAATGAATCAATTGGATCGGATGAAAATAATTATTAAAGAGGTTTTAATCAGCATTAAAGAAATGGTTCATGCAAATATGAAAACTGTGTCTTCATTTCCTCTCACTCGTATCATTCCTTTCCATCTTCTGTGAAACACAAAAGATCTTTAGCAGACCAAAAATTAAAAAACGCAGTCCTCACACCTCATATTCCATAATCTACGTCTTCTGCGAGGAACAGACAATTATTTGTAATGTCAATTAAATTATTTTTTTAAACTGAGTAACACCATCTTTTTAAACCAGCACACCAGGTTTAATTTCATTATATAAACTACCACTAGTCCAAAAATTATTTTCTGTAATTGTAATAAATCTGAAATAAAGTATTAATATTAATGTTAGACAAAAAAAAATTAAACTGCAACAAAAATCTTACAAAATTTAAATTAGAATCAATAAGCTTAACTTTTATAGTACTTTTTACCAAAGTACTACAGAAGTACTAAACTTACTAAATGTAAAACTGAAAAAATATATATTTCTGAACAGTTTTGACAAATGTGTTTTTATAACAAAAAAAAACTGACAAATAAAAGCTCATTCAAAATTAAATGAATACTATTTTATAATACTAAAATAGTTAAGGCATGGGGAACACAATATAGTGCACAAACCACATGGACATCTTTTAAGGTGTTGATTTTTGTAAATCACCGTGCGCTTTACTTGAATATTATGCCTAAGGTCCTTTTGTAAATAATGAAAAGATGGAATCACAATTATTAATATTAAAAGATAAAATAAAAAAAGAACTTTAATCATTAAAACTGAATATATAGTCTCTAGAAGAAAGAGGTTTTTACAATAAGAGCAATAGATAGGGCTTGTTTTGGATTGCAACATTTGTACAGGAAGTCCTTTTTGTTGTTTTGTAATAAGACACTGACATACAACCGGTATTTAGCAATAAACACTGAGCGGACTATAACTCAAGGTATCTGAGGAACGCCACATGAAACAATGTCCCAACTGTATTCCTCCATGCATCCCCTCATACATCATTACATGCACATTCAGGCGTATTGCTGCATGAGTAATATCCTATTGTACATGCTTTACTCCACAAATTAAGAGTAGAGCAAAGTGCAACTGGAACATTTACACTCCCCATAAATATTTTCATGACTTTTCAAAGCCTGATACATTTTATAATCTCAACTTTCCAGGTTTTTTGTGACCAAGGAAACCATGAATATCTGAAATACTGCTCGTGTGTTTATCAGTTCAATCCAGTGCCCGGTCAAGAGAGCAGAGAGCTCACCTGAACACCTCCGGTTGAACGGGAGACTCCAGCACGAAAACGACCACCAGCAGCGGGAAGAACAGGAACGCCACTAATGTCAGTAACGTCACACGAAACACCTTCCCACTGTACGTGCTGAAACACAAACAACAAGCGAGTCAGGTATATTTATTTAAAGAGAACACATTTTACACTATTTTAATTGAATACAGTTAAAAGTACATATGTGACCCTAGAGCACAAAACCAGTCCTAAGTTTCTGGGGGATATTTGTAGCAATAGCCAACTGTATGGGTCAAAATTATAAAAAAAATTTATGCCAAAAATCATTAGGATATTAAGTAAAGATCATGTTCCATGAAGATATTTAGTAGATTTCCTACTTTAAATATATCAAAAATGTATTTATGATTAGTAACATACATTGATAAGAACTTCATTTGGACAACTTTAAATGTAATTCTCTCAATATTTAAATATTTTTGCACCCTCAGACTCCAGATTTTCTAATAGTTGTTTCTCAGCCAAATATTGTCCTATCCTAACAAACCCTACATCAATGGAAAGCTTATTTATTCAGCGTTCATATGGTTTTGTGGTCTAGGATCACATATGAACGTCTTCAGAAGCGGTCTCACCTTGTGGTTTTATTTTGTGGTTCATGGGTTTCATCTGTAATCACATGAGGTCTGTTTAACCTCCTGAACCGCAGTCCCTCGGACTCATTCATCCTGCTGCTGTTGTGGTTCTCTCGTTCTTCGCTTTCACAGCTGCGTTCAGTAAAACACAAGGCAAAATAAACGCTGGTTCAACAAAAGACGCATGTATTCACTTCATCCCAAAGCCAGTGCAGTTCATGACGTGCGCGAGTCTCGAGCGACAGCAGTGACGTGTGAACGGAGAAACGTTTAGGGCAGTTCAGAGTCAACACTCGGGTCGTTTTTCAAATTAAAAGTCCTGCGCAAATAATTTTAGCAAGCAAAACGACTAAAATAGCGTACATAGCTTAATTTAGTGCTAATAAACGAACAAGTAAACGCAAACTTTTAAAGAAAATTACATTACTTTATAATGTAAGCAATAAGGTAATAAGGTACTCGGGCGTTGTTAGGCCCCCTTCAGCCGTGATTTATTCACGCTACAGCACGGCCTCGAGTACCTTATTGCTTTTATAAAACGGTTACCACAAAATAAAAAACGATTAATACCAAAAATGTATGTATTGAAATGTAACTTTTTTGACGCAAACGAGGAAGGGCGGGGTCTCACAATTAAAGATGAAAGATGCAACATAACGCCATCAGAGGTCACTCATACTTAATTAAATAAACAAACAATTAATTCTGCCGAAATACATAATACACAGAGCAGCTTTAATGCTATTATTGATTGTTCATGTTGCTAAGGGTGTTGCTCAGTGATACACACAGGGTTTCCATCTTACATTTTGTAGTATCAAATTTAAGGCCTTGAAATCTTAAATTGTACAATAAATTCTTGATTATTATTTCAAGAAGTCTTAAACTTGGAGACGGAAAGACCAGAATTGCGATATGGCTGAATGTGACGATTACACTTCAGAAGGCTATGATTTCATAAATTAAACATGAGCGCTGCAAGTTCAAAGAAGGATCATATAATTTAAGATATGGTGGAAGAAAATGTCTAGCCTATATTTACGGTATATGATTTCATACAGTTAATATCACATGAAGGGTGCCATTATTTTCTCCATAAGTCAGCATGGTAACAAATGTGAACAAGAAGTTAATATTAAGAGACATACATTTTAGACACCATATTTCCTGCTTTTGCTCTATTTCTCCAACAAAAATCATCCCACACACAGCTGCAGCTCAGTTCTGCGTCTCTGAGCAACATGCTGTGTTTTTAGGCCCCTGTGTTGTTGTTCCTGAAAGAATCAACCGTTTAAACCGATTCGGTTCAGCTGCCACCTGCTGTGTCCCCCTGAGCATGCATTAAACTGTGTAAATACATCTAAATGCCACTTCAGATGCATTGCAAAGATACATTTTGTTGATACTGATTTAATTTGCTTGGTAACTGCAAGAATTAGACTCAAAAGATGATGCACACCTATAGAATAAAATGGCTTAAAGGAAAAAATGGCCATAAAACTTATTGGAAAATATAAATTTATATCACTGCTGTGAACTGACCACACTAAATATGAAGAATAATGAGTAATGAGTCGTTATTGATAAAATCCCAGAAAATATCAAGATATCATTTTCTTGTCAATTTCGCACACCTCTAATTCATGTCATTTAATTTAGATAACAATTTATTTGATAATAGTTAGTAAAATCAACATAATTAATACTTTTTACTTATTAATTTTCTTAAAAATTGTTTAAAGGCTGAAATGTAAAGTTGATAATTGTATACAACTTTTTGTTTTTGTGAACTTGTATCTGAATTGTAAATTAGGCTTTTGACATTGACCCTTCTACAGTTTTCCTGCAGTGGCCTCTGCAACTAAAAAAAGCAGCAGCCTGTGTCAAAACAGTCTGTCAATTTCGTTAAAAAAAATTGCATGTGAGATGCAGGATGCACTAAACAAACACATATGAAGAAAATGCATTTTACAGTTTAATATGGTACTGGCACTACCCAGCAAACACATAACGTTCCCCTAACGTTAGTTTTTGGTTCCCGTTTGGTTATAAAAAAAACAAAAAAAAACGTTAATGGAACGTTCTTTTTAGTATTTTTTTAACCATAAAATAACGTTCCCGGAATGTTGCAGGATGGTTCTTTTTAAATAACCTAAAATAACCGATGCAGAACGTTCCCTCATGGTATTTTTTTGCAACCATGAAATAACGTTCCCAGAACGTTCTGGGAGTCAAGAGTTGTTAGTAAGGTATAGACAGTACATTGCCCTACATTGTGTGGTCATGGTATTCATTTGATTTGTGCAGGTCTTAAAAAGTCTTAAGTTTGAGCTTAAAACTCCTGCAGAAACTCTGAACACAGAACCTTTGAGTGAAGAGACTTTGGTGAAGCGGTCATAGTCGTGTTGTATCGTGAATAAAACACAGCTGCGGACCAATCAGAATCGAGGATGGAACTAACCATTTTAAATAATAAAAACAGCCGAATCATGAAATGAAAAACAAAACATGAACGTTATGATGTGTCAAAGCCTGTAAGTGTCACTTTACTGGAACACAACTCCTAAAAGCATAAATAATATTCTAACAACAATAAACAAGCAATCTTGTAATACATAAATAATTGATAAAACTTATCATAGTTTTTTTTTACTTTGGTGTTGTTGCTCAGTCAGCTTCACTTTTTTGTTCGTGCACTTTAGCTTTTGTTGTCACCTTTATGTAAATCTTCAGGAATAAATTGTTTTGTTCAAAGGACCTTTTCCCTTTGCTTTTTGTATTTTTCTACGCACACAATTATAAATAGCCTATATTATTTTTATTTTACTTAATTGGCGCAGAATTGTTTTCATATTTTAAATCTCATCAGGACATTGTGTACTGTTTGTACATTTGTGCTTTACTTTAAGAAATGTACTCTATTCTAGTTGTCCTAGCACCCCCGTTATGAGTTATAGTGATACATCAATATTTTGAATATTAAAGATTATTACACTTTTAATTATTATAATTTTGACTTTAATTATGAAACATACACTTTTCTATCATTTTATAGTTCCTGTCTTCACACTGCTGGTGAAAGCTGGCACAAGCTCCCTCGGATTCTGGACTGAGAGTTGTATGCGCATCCTCTAATGGCCGTGTTTAACTCTGAACACATTCATGCTGCAGTTTGGATTGCCCTCAAGAGGCTGGATCTCAATGGTTGGTCTAATTGTTATAATAATCCGTCTGAACTGCAGTTAGTTAAACAGCGGTCAGCTGGTTACAGGGTAGCATCCTGGGGTTGTCATGGCAGCGTGAACAGGTTTGCTGTAGAATCTCTTTTGTCTGCTTTATTATGGAAAAATATCCTAAATTACTGAAAAGTAATTAGCTTTGAATTTTTGGCCACTGTTCTAAAATCAATTGTGATGGATAGAGAGCAACAGGTGCATCTGACAGCACAAGGCAGTTACTGGTATTGCTTTGACTAAGTTATAGATTTGAATAATTGCACTTTTGTTTTTGCTGACATGCCAATCACATGCAAATGTAAAAGATGTGTTATGAGTGCTGACATAAGCAGATATTTTGCAGATAACAGGGTCATAGCTCTCCGGGAGATTCACATTCCAAGTGGAGCACAAGTACCCAGCGTAACACAAGTGCGTTTTTAGTTCATGGGTTAGATGTTGAGATTTATTATAGGCTATGTATTAAATCAGTATTGTCTCTCCTTACAGATACTAGCTCATTCGTTCAGGCTTGACACTTCTCAGACAATACTTAAGGTATTTTGCGTAACCTTCCTATGGTGTTTGAAACCTTTACTATCTGCTCCATATTTATATCAAATGAATAATTTTGAAATCAATTTGCAGATACGAAACAATCGAGGATGCCTAATTCCATTAAATTCCTGCATGCCACCAAACAGCAAGCAAATGTAAGTAAGTCTGTTTAAACAACCTTCCTAAGTGTCAAAGGTCTAAAGGTCAAAGGTCTTCTGTTCATGTAAGAGTGTCAGCTTTAGACAACAACGACAATCAAAAGGAGTTTGCATCATCAGACATTTCCTTTCTTTTATTATGGGCCAATATTTGGTCCCTAGAATAATTTTAGGGACTTTTATTTATTTTTGAGAGCATATTTATATTGATGTGTCACCATCTTATATCAAATACCTGAATTAATGTATATTTTACATAAATGGCTGACATACTACATTTTTGATTGGTTGAATGAATAGTTCATCCCAAAATGGAAATTTATTGAAAATGTACTCACCCTCAGGCCATTCAAGATTCATCAGATTTGTATAAATGTAGCATTGCATCACTTGCTCACCGATGGATCCTCTGCAGTGAATGGGTGCCGTCAGATTGAGAGTCCAAACAGCTGATAAAAACATACCCGTAATCCACAACTTATCCACACCACTCCAGTCCATCAGTTAACATTTTGGATTTGTTTCTTACAAGCTTTTCACTTCCCATCAAGATGTTTTAACATTTGCTTCTGGCCAAATTGCTTCTGGTCAATAATCAATAATAACGCTTCCTTCAGTGGAAAAGTCCATCTCCTGTTGTCCTCTCATTTACAAAATCCACAACATATTTGTTTAGGACTGTTTTCACTTATCAAACGATGCTTAATATTTACACATTTCTCTCCTGATTCAGACAAGACCACTTTTTTTTGCAGGAGGAAGCATTACTTATGAATTATGGAATTGTATTTTGGTCAATAAGCAACTTAACGCTGTTTTTGTTTAGTAGAAAAACACAGCTTTTCACTTCACAAGATGTTAATTGATGGACTGGAGTGGTGAGGATTATTGAGATGTATTTATCAGCTGTTTAGACTCTCATTCTGACGGCACCCATTCACTGCAGATGACCCATCTGTGATGTAATGCTACATTTATAAAAATCTGATCTGATGAATAAACAAACTCCTCTACTTCATGGCCTGAGGGTATGTACATATTCAGCACATATTTTTTTTTGGGGGGGTGAACTGTTCCTTTAATGTCTGCCCATGGTCATTTCTTTCTGTTTATTATGTAATCCTTTCTTACTCATATTTTCAGGATTGACTACTTATGTGTTCATTTGTTTCGTGTTCTTTGTACCCAGGCCGTACGTCCTTGAAGTGGCCAAAAACTACCAGCATGGTATGAACACATGTGGGCTTTTTTCCTCTAGCTTTATTACAGCAACACTAAATAACATAATTTCCCTTTATACAGTCAATCCAAGACCCAGATGTATTCCCATTACTGTTATTAATAAAACCCTGAATTCAAGACTACATAGCTTTGTGAAAAGGGTGAGATGTTTGACTCAGTCCACAGTCTCTAATACTAAATCTTCTCCTTTTAATATAAAACAAATTCAGTTTCAAACCACCTCGATGACAAAGTGTTGTCTGCTCTTATTTCAGATTGAAAGATTAGAAGACCTGTTTCCTCAAATCAAGCTGAAACGCCGTGAAAGGATGACAAAGGTGCTCGTCTGATCTGATGCTATATTTAACTCTTTCCTGCTCTGATGTTTTCCTGTTGAAACCGAATGTTGCTCGTTCATTATTAAGTATAAGAGGCTTTAGTTACGTCACATGATTTGTTACTTGCCTAGAGAGCATACACACAAAAATATAGATTTCTGTAAGTCATCAGGAAGATAGACTCTACATTTTATATGCTAATACAAACTCTAATTAAATCATGTGAATAATTTAATGACTTTTATTGCAGGATATTGAGTTACTGAATCAAAAGCTGGTATTTCTTCACAAACGAATGCAGGTAAAATTTTATTCCTCATTTGTAGCTGTGTGACTATTATCAAGATAATCATTACTAAACTAATCTATATCAACAATGCAATCTCTTTCACACAGGTGTCAGTTATAAGGGACTGTCATGTGATTCTTATTCCCCATAATAATGTAATCTCAGTGTCTATTTGTTTCAGACGGCCGAGTCGTATCGCTGGGAGGGGATGTTGAGAAGAGCTCCGCTGTGGTGAATAATGCTTACGCTTCAGGAAGTCTGCTTGAACTGTTTCCTTTATAAATAACTCAATAAATCATGTATTTTATCTGTGTAGTACGATTCTAAAATGCACGAATGGGATTCCATTATATATTTGTGACCCTGCCTGGAGCACAAAACCAGTCTTAAGACGCTGGGGTATATTGGTAGCAATATCCATAAATACATTGTATGGGTCAAAAGTATTCGATTTTTTCTTTTATTCCAAAAATCATTAGGATATTAAGTAAAGATCATGTTCCTTGAAGATATTTTGTAAATTTCTTACCGTAAATATATCAAAACTTCATTTTTGATTAGTAACATGCATTGCTAAGAACTTCATTTGGACAACTTTAAAGGAGATTTTCTCAATATTTTGATATTTTTGCACCCTCAGATTCCAGATTTTCTAATAGTTGTATCTCAGCCAAATATTGTCATATCATAACAAACATCAATGGAAAGTTTATTTATTCAGCTTTCAGATGATGTATAAATCTCAATTTCGTAAAATTGACCCTTATGACTGGTGTTGTGGTCGAGGGTCATACGTGTCATCTACAGATCAATGCTGCATGAGATTTTCTCAGAATATACTACACTTTTCTGAGCCATTTTTGTGAAACATTTTATCCATTCGGTGTTTTAGTGAAGGTATGAAATCAGTTCTATTTAGATTCACGCAAGTGCCACGCAGTAGAGTTATCCCAGGTGTAGAGAATCACTTTAACTATCAACACTAACATTTCATAATCCATTCAAGATGTAGATGAGTTTGATTTACAGATCTGGAGAAAGTTAGCATTGCATCGCTTGCTCACCAATGGATCCTCTGCAGTGAATGGGTGCCGTCAGAATGAGAGTCCAAACAGCTGATAAAAACATCACGGAAAGATGGCAAAGATTGAAACGTATTGAACATATATTGAATAAAAACAGAGAAAATTTGTGATTAATATCTGTAAAATAAGTAAATTAGCCAATATTGTTTGTCAAAGAGTAGCAAAAATGACAACACCTTTGTAAAGTTCTAGTACTTAGTATGTCCTCCATTTCTTAAAGTACCCTTCTCAGTGTACAAGTTCATGACAAATCATCATGTAGCTCAACAGAATCCCCCACAGGTGCTCAGGAGTGTTAAGATTGGGTGAAGTACATGTCCACTAAAGGATTTTCCCCATGGGAGAATGCAGTCATTGTCATGTTGAAAACGTGCCAAACAATGCAGGGAACGAGGAGAGGGTAGCATCTTCTGTTTCAAGTTTGTGTGTGAATTCATGACCGCATTGATCAAGCTAAACTCCCTCACACATCCCTATAGAACCACTGAACTTCACTGTGCATGGGAACCAGGCATTTCTCAACGTACTCCTCCACTAGCAACACCAGGACATTTTAGATGCGGTGGACCCGAAATGATTGGCTTGATTATGAAGTCCATCATTTGTAAATAAGGGCTTTGGAAAAGGCTAAATGAGTTTATTGTGGTTAAGGTGGTTCCAGTGTGGACAAAAACCATGCATTTCACTTCTGCATGTTGAATCTTAATGTTGTGAGATGAAACTCACTCTTTTAATAGCTTTTGCAGGCTCTGCGATTATTGCTTGTTATTCATTTACATTTATCAGACGCTTTTATCCAAAGCGACTTACAGAGCATTCAGGATATACATATTTTTGTCAGTACATGTGTTTCCTGGGAATTGAACCCACAACTTTCTGCACTGCTAACACAATGCTCTACCACTGAGCCACAGAAACATTCATGCTACTTAATTCTCAGAAAAAATAATTATTCATCACAAAATGAAAGCTTAAAGACTTGATTATACTAAGGGACCTTATTAAAATTAAATTAAGTCATTTAGCAGACGCTTTTATCCAAAGCAACTTACAAATGATGAAAATGGAAGCAATCAACCAAAGAGTAATGATATGCAAGCGCTAAGAAAAGCCTTAGTTACCCTATAATGCTGTACATGAATCAAGTTTTTCTTGTTTAATTAATAAAAAAACAGAGTAAGCTAGTGTTAGAGGCCTTTTTAGCTTTTGCTAATTTGAAAAGCTTGTGTTTTTTTTTTTTACAAGTTCACTGGTTTTGAATTTCTGTTACTTTTGATATATTTTCATACTTGGTTTGGTATTCCTCTTGCATCATTGTCCTCTTTAATAAATACAAATTACTGACAGTGACATCACTTTGAGAAATTACTCCTCTTTTACATGCTCTGTTGATCAAACATGGCCTTGGACCAGAACAAGTTTATTTGTCATTTCATAACTTTCAGGAATGTGTACTCACTTTTTGCAACATTTTATCATAAAAAATTAATAAATTCGGAATAATTTTGACATGCTTCTTTAATAATTGATCAAGCAGACTAGATGGAAGAGAACCCTATATATGTGCAGTTTAGGTGTACTATTTTATACAGAGTACTGCAGTTTACAATTACATCAACAACATTTGACCAATCTTACTTTTCAAATATCAATATCATTTATATAAAGGGAATTTATATAATTTATATTATAATGTGTTTTGTGCCAAGTGCAATGACTGGTCCGTGTTTATTTAAGTTTTAAAAGAAACATTCAGAGTCGTATCTTAAGACGAGTTTTCAAGGTGCATATATTACACGATCTCAACTTCACCTCCCATAATGAACGGACCTCGGCTCAAAGCTAAAACTTGAATCAATCGTTGCTGTTCAAACGACACGGAAGCCATCAGACAGACGCATTTCCTTGCTACTCGAACAAACCCCAATCCCCCTCAAGAAAAACAGCATTGACTTGTCTCCACTTGTTTATTGATACAGAAAAAGTTATAGTTCCGAGCAATGACTTCCCCGTACAACCACCAAGATGTTCTGTAAAAGTACCAAAATATATCTTCCAAAATACGTCGTATATAAACCTTAATGAATCAGACGGACGCTTCAAGACCGAGGACAATGAGAAACTATTTTGCAGTGAGGACTTCAACTCTGTGACTGCCGTTTAATGAATTATTACCAAACAAGGAATTGATCCCAATGTCAGCCTTTTGTCTAAATATCAATGCACCCCAAACAGAAAGTGGTGCTGAATCACTAGCCAGAAACAAGGGAGAAAGGAATGTCAATGAGCGTCAGAGCATTTCGACAGGATTACTGTGGGCGATGGCAATTTCAGGAAAAAATAGACGAGCATATTTCATCACATTATAAAAAAAAAAATGTATTTGATCAATTACATACTGGTGTTCAGAAAAAAGATCACAAATACTGACACAATGGTTCACTACTGAAAATGAGAAATGCATTCAAATCAAGTTGACCGCTACTGGAAAAACACTATGTACATAAACGAGGGTACGATGGACAGATACATCAGGAGCACAGACTCGTGTGTCATCACCTCTGCTACCATACTGCGCTCCGTTCATTCAGTTATCAATTACAGACGTCAGTGACGGGAATATTAAACAAATCAAATGGTCTGGGTTAACAGTTCAGGTTGCTTGCGTCTTTGAATCGTTTAAAACTAAAACGCTCTTTCTTATGGAGCTATTCTTAAAATTTTCCCCGTGGTCTGAATTCGAAGGGAAAGTGTCCTCAATCAGCACCTTCAGCAACAGCTCTTCTATTCGGTTTTGGGTTTCTTGCTGTCCTTGCCGTTTTCCTCCTCTAGCTTTCGCTTCTTGGTGCTCTCTTCTAGGTTTTTCCCAAGGTGTGGGGAGAAGGTGATAATCATACAGGTCATGTTGTCACATCCTGTCCCATCTCCTGAAGTGTCTGGGGCTAAGCAGTGGTCCAGCAGCTAGACGGTGAAGAAAATAAACACTTCTAAGCAAGTTGACTGATGTTTTTTTCCTTCATGGTTCTAATGACTTTATTAATACCAATAGTTATTTTATTTTAAAGTTTTAATTTCAGAAAACATAATACATGCATAAATACAAATATGCATAAATACATATTTAAGTGGTGGTTTCCAATACAAGTGAAATTTGATATAATTTAAACTGCAGTAAAACAACAAATGTAAATGGCATGCAGCTTTGTAGTATTTTTAATCAAATAAACACTGCATCACATTTTATAACATAATAAATCAAGTAAAAAAAAAACGAATACACGTTTTGAAGTCACTTAAAACATATCTGACTCCATTTCCAAGAAGGGGATTTTAAATCAAGAGCATTTCTCACAGATCCACAGAGCTGCATTAGTAAAATCATAAACACTTGAGCACATATACAACACTTACCTCTTCAATAATGGCAGACAGGGGTCTGTTTTTACCAGCCTCAGTTTTCATCCTCTCATTTACAAAGTCCACCACTTCTTGACTGCTCATCACGTTCCTTTAAAACACAGACAATTTAATCAGTTCATTACAGTTCTTATCTGAAAACAGCAAAAAACAAAACAAGAACTGACAATGCATTTCTCACGGAAGAGACAAACGCAAATCAAGTTTACAGCCTAATTGAATGAGACCCAATGTTTTCAATTATATTTTATTCATCATTGTATTTTTGATTTTTCCCAGAAATTATTTAAGTGATTTTTACCGCAATAATTTCAGCAAAAACTGCTACTATAGCCAATGACATGCATCGCAGAACTCGCAGCTAAACCCAATGAAAAAAAGATCACGGCATCTCAGCCAAATGAACAAGGAAGATCTTGAATCATTCACTTAGAATAATTTTAGGCTATATGACTAGCAAAATCGAGCAAATACAACTTTTACAACTTGCAAAAACATTGTGAAAACTCAAAACATAACACAACACAACTAACATGTTAGTTCTAAGTCTTACCAGATGCCATCACAGGCAATAACCATAAATTCATGGTCTTCATTGAGAGTCAGCACTTTGACATCAGGTAGAGCAGAGATCATCTGTTCCTCTGGGGGAAGAACCTTGTTCCTTTTATAAAAGTGATCACCTACAAGAAAGCATAATGATAACATCTTCTGCGGTTCTTAATCAAAAAAAAGAAATGTGCAAAAATCAAGCATTTGTGAAGATAAATCAGCCAGTAAGCAGCAGTGTTACCGATCGCTCTGGAGAGGTTCAGGCCTCCATTGACACGGCCGTCCATCGTCACTTTCCCACCCGCGTTCTTTATTCTGGTCAGCTCCAGCTCGTCCTCTGGCTTGTGGTCATAAGACATGTCCACCGCCTTTCCCTTTTCAGACACCACACATCTGGAGTCTCCAGCGTTGGCCACGATGAGCTGCTTCCCACGAACAAGAGCAACTACAGCTGTGGTGCCACTGTCTGAACCTGGCTGAATAACAGAAGAGAAAAGTTAATAAAACAGACCACGCACATGGTCATGTGACCCACTCCTAACACAACTTATTTTAAATGTCAAAGCATTCGCTTGAGGAAGAATTTGTTCACTTAAAGTATGCTTATTTTATTTAGTTTTCAAAACTAGGCTAAATCTGATAGCTACAGCAGAGGGGATAATTTGCCCTAAAGTTCTCCATTTGTGTTTCACAGGAGAAAAAAAAACAGGTTTCAGAAGAACAGGAACAACACAAACTTCAGGATAGAATGAGGTTAGAAACATTATTCGTGCATCATTTAATGAATAAATACTACATTTTACACAATTAACCACATCTTAGAGGCCATATGCTAACCTCCTCTTTTCCGTCCATGCCCGGCATGCACATTTCCTCCTCTTCCTCACTATCCTCTTCCTCTTCTGTGTCCTCCTCTTCATCGTTCTCACTGCTGTTCTCATCGTCCTCCTCACTGCAGTCCTATTGGTCACAACAGAAATAATAGTTACAAAGATAAATAGATGTAACTTGTGTGCAAAGTAGCACTTTTTGAAATGATCAATGTTGCAAAGAAAAGAGCATTCAGGACAGTATATACTGTGCCATTTTCCAAATGCACACTAGTTTAACATTTGGGGATTATAAATAAGAGTAACAATAAAAGGGAACACAGATGTAATATTACAGCTCAATACAACTTTTCTATGTGAAAATATGTTTAAATTCATTTTATTTCTGTGATGTAAACCTGGATTATCAGCACCATTACTCGAGTCTTCAGAGTCACATGATCCTTCAGAAATCATTAATATGCTGCTCAAGAAACAATTCTCATTTTCAAAACTGAAAATAATTTTTCCGCTTAATATTTTTTGTACCTTGATACATTTCCCCCCAAGATTATTTATGAACAAAGTTTAAAATAACATTTATAAAAAAATAAAAAAAAAATTCTGTAATATTGCTATGTAAATGCTTTTCTGTCTCTTCTGATCAATTTATTGCAACCTTACTGAATAAATGTATGAATATTTTTAAATAAAACACTAAATATCATTGACTGACCCCAAACTTTTGAATGGCAGTGTTGTCTTTTTGTTTGCCATATCAGCTTCATGAATGGAAGTGTAGTAGGCTAGTAAGCGATGGTATTCCATTCATTTTGTGTAAAGCGGCTTTAAAATGTGTATTGTGAAAAGCACTATACAAACACTTGACCAATACAAACAAAACTTACTCTTCAAATACCAGGTCAACTGTATGTGAGATTGAACCTGCAATGCAAGCGACCCAGACCCTTGGTCATTACACAAACCTAGTGTTGAACTGTCAGCAAACCTGCTAGCTGTATCCCCTCACCTCTTCCTCACTGCCTTCCTCTACTTCTTCTCCCTCCTCCGACTCTTCATCGTCCTCAAAGAACTTGGACTTGGCACCTCCTGGAGCAGCAGCTGCAGAGGAGGAGCAGGAAGGACCAGCATCCCCAGTCGACCCAGACTTTTTAGCAGATCCATCAGAAGCAGCGGACGCAGCCGCCCGTCTGCAGGCCCTTATCTTGGAGCCTCCGTCCGCATCTCCAGCACCGGCTGCCTTCTCCTTCCCATTGCTGTCGGCTTCAGAGGCCTCGCTTTCAGTCTCACCATTGATTCCCTTCTCAGCATGAGATTTCTCTCCCTCCTCAGACTCTTTAGAGGCACCTGGACACGGCTTTTTGGCATTTTTGTTTTGGTTCGGTCCAAAGCGGCAAAGCAGCTCCTCGATTGTCATGGTGGCCTCTTCATGAAGCAGAGCTGCTTCTTCATTATCAACTGACAAGAAAGGTGAATGTTAATCTCTAGCAATTAAACTGTGCATGCACTTTACAACCCAGGGGCCAGCTGTTCAAAAAGTTGAATCTGAATGATCTGGAATTGAGAAATCTCATGTTTTTCTATCCAGGATCGGGTAACCAATCTTACTTTTGTGCTGTTTTTTAAAAACAAAATTGGATTGGATCACCCTGATCTACATACACACTTTTTCAGATTTCCAAATCTGGATTACTGATGATCTCCAGAAAGTTACATAGTAATGTAAAAAAACATACCCTTCTGTTTTGCATTGCATTTACACAACTAATTCTGACTGCTTCATCTCTGATGATTGTTCCAACGTAATATACAATCAGCGATTTAAAAAATTAAATAAAAATTACTTCAAATTATTAATTACAATATTTGTATTGATACTGACAGCTATTTGATATTTGCATTGATATTAATTAGTTTGATACTGACAGCTATTTGGGAATTTGGAGATATTTTACAATACAAATGTTGTATTTTTGGAATGGTTTTATTAAATTTTTGTTCCTGAAATCCACCCTTCTGCTGGGATCAGAATAACCCCGTTTTTTGGATCAAAATTATCCCAATCTTACTAAAACATTGATTAAATCTAAAACTGGATTTTGTGATCTAATCTGAATCCTTCTTTCTTTTGAGCAACCCATTTTCAAGATTTGATCCAATCCGATGGCCAAAAATCCAATCAGATTACCTTTGACCAACTGGCCCCAGGTGACAAAACACTTACTAGGGCTCATTATATGACATCACAATTGCTTGCTATTAACACGTCGCGAAGTAACATTACGTAAAGTTTTATTCAGAAATAACGGTATACCATTAAAAAAGTGTAACAAATATAATGGCAATCTTAAAGAACGGTGATCTATCAATATTAGTTGCATTTATATTTAAAAAATATATATTATTGTTTATCTTGAAAATAAGTACTTTTGTAGACATTTCTCAGGCAGTCAGTACAGTTTGTATGAGATGAAGCACTTCGGGAACTCCACATGACAGATTGAATACACCAATAAAATGCTATAAAAGGATCGAAGGCATTTAGAAATCATCGCATAACTTACAACGGGGCTTGAAAAAGCCTAAAATAAGGCAAAACAATCTTTAAAATAAACAAAATAACAAATAAAGTTATTTCTCAATTTAAACCACTCCCACATTTCTGGAACTGTACAATTTGACATTATTTTAGTTAGGTTTAATCAAGGACACTCGATTTAAATGAAAACGAAGAGTGACTTGGACTATTGTTGTGGATTTTAGGGGCTTTGGAGTCCAAAGGTTAGAGAAACACAGTTTCAAAGTATTAATGACATCTGTATGTCATATATAAACCCCAACACTTACCATCATCTTCATCTGCTACTTTTCCTGTTTCTTCCTGAGGACGTCCAGCTATCTGAACAAGCTCCTTGATGACTTCCTCTGTGGTGATTCGGGCATCTATAGCCAGGAACGCATCTCGCAGAGCCTGGGAATGTGAAAGCAAGCAACACAAACACAGTGGTGAGGTCAGTGATAATAACCATCTGCAGATAAGATATAATCTAATTAGACTACAGAAAGTCACATGAGAGACATTAACGACAATAAAACAGCGATTTTCAGCAAAATCCTGCTGTCTTCGAATCATCTCAGAATAATCATATTTACAAGCTTGGCACATATGAACTCTACCATAATACCACAGAGTCAGGGGCTTGTGTCAATTAAAGGATTATAGCGAGCCAAAACTGATATCGGTCATAATAGCACAACAAAACTATAAGAGGTGCAGCAAGACGTACCTTTTGCAGTTTGCCATCCTTATACGCCTTCTGCTCTTTAATGATGTCAGGCAAGTACTTGGAGCAATACAAAGCAACCTCTTCACCTGGAGATACATAGTAAAAGACTCACATGACAAAATTATCAAATGATAACTCATTCATGATTATTATACACTATTTTCAACTCACTCTGGAATAGTTCACCCAAAAATTATTTTACCTACTGACTGTACATCTCAGCACAAGGGGGGATTTTTTTTTAGTAAATAATGGCTTTAAAGGGATAGTTCACACCAAAGGTGATATTTTGAAGAGTGTTCATAACCAAAGAGTTGACGGTAGCCATCGGATTCCATAGTATTTTTTTTCTCCATACTATTGAAGTCAATGGCTACCTTAAAATGTTTTGTTACCAATATTCTTCAAAATGTGTTCAATAAACAAAGAAACTCTGGAACAACTTGAGGTTGAGTAAATTATGAAAATTTTCGTTTTTGGGTGCACTATACCTTTAAAGGAAGCGTTCACCCCAAAAAATATATCATTTGCTCACCGTCATGTTGTTTCAACCATAAACGGTGATATTTTGAAGAATACTTGTAAACTGTTTTGGTGACCACTGACTTTCACCATATGGACAAAGAAAACACTTGAGACTTCTCAAAATATATTTTATGTCCCACAGGAGGTGGTTACACAGATGAGAAATTACGTCGATATATATATATATATATATATATATATATATATATAGATAGATGGCGAAACATCACTTTGTCAAATACTATAATATATGGACTATTTACATGGTTATTCTGAGGGCTTGATATGCTTTAAAAACAAAATATGCAAAATAAAAAACCTTTGTTGTCCAATTAAAAAGTAGCAGAGTGGTTTGAATGCGAGAAACATAAACACACTTTTTGGGTGAATTCTCTATTTAAAAACTCTCACACACGTTGTGGGCTATAAACATTACCTCCATGTCCATCATAGACCGCAAACATCGCAGTTTCATCATCCAGCCCTGGGATGCAGTTGTGCGCGTCCTGGGAAACAAAACAAGCCATAAAACAGCAGCTAGAGGCGCGGGTCCCTCGGACCTCACTGGCGCCAAAACAAGCATTACACATCCGGCTAAAGGCCATTAACTCATGTTTATGTTCAGATATCATTAGCAGCAATCCACAAAGCAGAGGCAGAGAGTGAATGAAACGGTGTTTTACCTCCATAGACACTCGCCACCCCTGCATGGCCGCGAAGCCGAAGCGCATGCTCTCATTCCCGCCGTTGCTTGCGGTCTTCTCCGTGTTGGGTCGAGACAAGTAAGCCCCCATGATGAATGTAATGAGGGTTCGTGAAAGAAAAGCGTGTAATACGAAAGAAACCCGGTTTGCTGACTTCAAAGAAGGTGAAACGTCTGTGCAAACAAGGTACTTGTCACATTTCAGTGTGCAGTGGCCCTTAAGATGAGAGCAAACCGGTGTCTGCTGTTAGCCGACGGGCTGCTAACGCTGCTGGAGTTTCTAAATGAACAATCACAGATCAAAGGAGAGTCGGTCAGAAACTGAGCGAACTCACTTTAAACACGGAGAGGATGAATGCTGATTCGATTTAAGTCTCTTTTAAAACAGAAAAGCCCTTAACACGTGTGAGTCAACATAATCAACAGTTCACCAGCAAACCCTTTCACAGAGGGCGGACTTTAGGCAAACTGGAAGCGGAAGTCTGCTCATGTAGCGATGGGTCGATCGTGAACGATTCGTTCATTTTGAATGAATCACTTATATGACTCGGAAGTAGTGAGTCGTTTCAGAAAGTGATTCGTACATTTTTCTTCCTTTGCGAATGAAATGATTCTGGAGGTGAATTAATCAATTAATTTCCTCAAAAAATAATTCCCTGCGTAGCCCAGAGAAGCGTCACGTGACAAAAGACCGAACGACGCGGACATGAGCGAAATGACTCGAGGAAGGATTCGTTCATTTGGTGAAACGAGATTCAGAGATTCATTTGTTGTAAGGGTTACCTGAGTATTCTTTGAAGTTGACATTTTATGTGTAATTTTTCATTTTAGTTAGTTTATTTTAATATATTTATGAATAATTTATTTAGTTTAAACATGTTTATGGTAATTATGTATTTATTTGTATATTTATATTAATTTTTTGTTATTTCTATTGTTTAGGTAATTATAGTCTTGTATTTTGGTTGTGTATATATTATTTTGCATTGACTGTATCCCCTGTGAGTTATTTGTTTAATAAAATAAAAATAAAAATGATTCAGAGATCCGAGTCGGTACTGATCCGATCTTCTCATCAGATCACGCATGCGCATGTAGTGGCGGGATTTTGAATCGCGCTAGCTAAAAGGATTCATTTATATGTACCCACTGTCATTTGAGGGCGCGGTAATGAACCAAAAGCTGGATGCCAACCGCCGTAAAACTGGAAAGAAGAAGAAGAACCGGTGGTAAGTGGCACATTTTTCCAACTAATAACAAATTGTTTTCGTTACATTTTAATTTATTAAATGTAATATGCAGTTAATAATAATAATAATTAATTACATTTATATTTCTCTTTTCTAGGCACTGAAAGCGCTTTACATTGAGAGGGCTATCTCCTCCTCATCTCCACCAGTGTGCAGCATCCACCTGCAGAACGCCCACCACACACCAGTTTACTGGTGCAGAGACAGACCTGCGTCTCAATGCTCATACTATGCATCCGAAATAGTGTGAGATTACAATACGTGTGTCCCGAAGCATAGTATGTTGAAAAGAGTATGCCAAAAGTGTCCGGATGGTCTACTGTTTCAGGTCGATTTTGAAGTGTGGATCCATGCACAATTGCCTACAATCAATTACAAACACGAATAAAACGGGTTAGAAAAACTACAAACGCATGGTATAGTTAAAACGTATACGACTAATAATCAAAATTTAACCTGGCCAAAATTGTTTTTATTTATTGTTATGCTTGTTATATTTAATCTGCAACAGCAATGTGAACTTTTTTAAACATCCATTTGGTCGTTAACTTTTAAATGCATCATTATGCAGAAAATATGAGTTCTCCGCATGAAAGACCCACGACTGGCAGATCATTGAGCTACTTCTTTTCTCTCTAATATGGTAGGAAGTTAAATTAAATGTGGAGGATGTTAACAGTGACAAGATGAATGACAGGCCAGTTTACAGTGACATGCCACAGAGCCCTCTGTTAAAGATGCAGTTGTGTGACGTGATAGTATGTCCCAAACCGTGCCTACTCTTCTACTACACACTCAAAAGTGTGTGCTTTTCCTTCACCAAAAGAGTACATACTTTAAGGGCGTAGTATAAGAAGGCACATTGGGACGCAGCAAGAGTGATTAAGCCAATCAGTGTATGGGGATGATTAGGAGGTCATGATGGTCAGAGGCCAATGGGCAAATATGGCCAGGATGCCGGGGTTACACCCATACTTTTTTCAAAGGACATCCTGGGATTTTTAATGACCACAGAGAGTCAGGAACTCGGTTTAACGTCTCATCCGAAGGACGGTACAGTGTCCCCGTCACTATACTGGGGTGTTAGGACCCACACAGACCACAGGGCGAGCACCCCCTGCTGGTCTCACTAACACCTCTTCCAGCAGCAACATAGTTTTCCCAGGAGGTCTCTCATCCAGGTACTGACCAGTTCAATCCTGCTTAGCTTTAGTTGGTGACCAGTCTTCAGTGGGTGACCAGTCTTCAGTGGGTGACCAGTCTTCAGTGGGTGACCAGTCTTCAGTGGGTGACCAGTCTTCAGTGGGTGACCAGTCTTCAGTGTGTGACCAGTTTTCAGTGGGTGACCAGTCTTCAGTGGGTGACCAGTCTTCAGTGGGTGACCAGTCTTCAGTTGGTGACCAGTCTTCAGTGGGTGACCAATCTTCAGTGTGTGACCAGTTTTCAGTGGGTGACCAGTCTTCAGTGGGTGACCAGTCTTCAGTGGGTGACCAGTCTTCAGTGGGTGACCAGTCTTCAGTGGGTGACCAGTCTTCAGTGGGTGATCAGTCTTGGGCTGCAGGGTGATATGGCTGGTTGGTTACATTTTATAATGTTTTTTTTTCATACTATGAAAGTCAATGTCTACCAATTATTTTCAATGTATCTTTCTATAATTTGATTATAGACCTTGATATATTGATTATTGTGCTAAATCTTAAACATTTTGTGATAATTTTAGGATAAATTAGGATAAAACCCTTGAGGTTTTTGAATCTCATTGTCTGTAGACAGACAGACAGACAGACAGACAGACTGCAACAAACAGACATGAATGAAAACTTTGTAGACATACACAACAAAATGGTCAGACACACATGCACACAAACGCACGCACACAAACACACCCACACACAAACACACAGAGACAGACAGACAGAGACAGACTGCAACAAACAGACATGAATGAAAACTTTGTAAACATACACAACAAAATGGTCAGACGCGCGCACACACACACACACACACACACACACACACACACACACACACACACATACACACACACACAGACAGACAGACAGACAGACAGACAGCAACAAACAGACATGAATGAAAACTTTGTAGACATACACAACAAAATGGTCAGACACACATGCACACAAACGCACGCACACAAACACACACACAAACACACAGAGACAGACAGACAGACTGCAACAAACAGACATGAATGAAAACTTTGTAGACATACACAACAAAATGGTCAGACACACATGCACACAAACGCACGCACACAAACACACACACACACACACACACACACACACACACACACACACACACACACACACACACACACACACACACACACACACACACACACACACACACACATACATACACACACACACAGACAGACAGACAGACAGACAGACAGCAACAAACAGACATGAATGAAAACTTTGTAAACATACACAACAAAATGGTCAGACACGCACACACACACACACACACACACACACACACACACACACACACACACACACACACACACACACACACACACACATACACACAGACAGACAGACAGACAGACAGACAGCAACAAACAGACATGAATGAAAACTTTGTAAACATACACAACAGGATGGTCACACACACACACACACGCACACACACACAGACAGCAACAAACAGACATGAATGAAAACTTTGTAAACATATACAACAAAATGGTCACACACACAAACACACAGAGACATACAGACAGAGACAGACAGTAACAAACAGACATGAATGAAAACTTTGTAAACATATACAACAAAATGGTCACACACACACACACACACAAACACACAGAGACATACAGACAGAGACAGACAGTAACAAACAGACATGAATTAAAACTTTGCAAACATACACAACAAAATGGTCATAAATAAA